>CM076576.1:719091926-719821734 GCA_034641835.2 Pinus albicaulis | reverse complement strand
ATGGTTTACTCTCTCCTCGGTATTACCGACACTTGATCTGTGGCTTAACACCCGATTGGTTTACTCTCTCCTCGGTATTACCGACACTTGATATGTGGCTTAACACTCGATTGGTCCATGATATCTATTTAAAGAGCATGGAGGGTCATTTTTCAGGCAACCATTTATGAGATAATATTATGAAAATTTTCTTTCTTTATATTAATAAATTCCCTGAAGTGGCCGCATTGGCTTAGGTCGTGGACTGTTTCCCTCTTCGAGGGTTTTAACCACGTCAAATATTGGTGTACTGATTTGTGATCTGTTTGTGACAGGTGATATTTGGTGTTTGATCTAAGGAAATTACCCTGTAAATTCCTACATGGTATCAAATCCATTTTGAGGGCAGCATCCATTGTTGATCCAAATCCGAATCCGATTTGACTGCATGCGACTGTCATTTTGTAGATCTACTATTTCTAACCACTTTTGGGATGGGATAACTACTCTGTTGTGTTCAGATAGTTTGTTACAGTTAGGAATCTCTTTCGTCTCATGTGAAAAGGTTTTTGGCTGCCCAAGTTATGTCATTTTAGATCTGGAGGTATAAAGTATCTTTTTTGCAGTTATATTTATTAATCGTTCTGTTTATTTCGGTTCCCTCTGTTTATTTCAGTTTATATTTTTTTTTATTGCCGGATATATACCCTCTTCTCTGTGTATTCTCTTTTCTCTGTGATGTGTGTGATCTCAGCAAATCATAAACAAGAAGACAAGATTTTTTGCTACGCATGCTCTTTCCTCGCATCTTTGTGTGATCTCTGGAAATGAGAAATAGCGGAAAAAGGGATAATTGCCAATAATACTAACTAGAAATATAATATTTTGCCATAAGGCTTGTATTTTGTTTTTTTTGCACGGATTTTGTGTTTTTTTTGCAGGAAAAAGCATGCACATCGAACAACAACAAAAAAGAAAGAAAGAAAAAAACCCTTCCTCCTTTCAATCAATTACAAAATCCATTTACTAGCTCCCTTGGTGTAAAGTTACTTTATGAGAATAAAGGTCTTGGGTTCAAATCTCTTTCTCAAGCTTCTTTTTATAAAAATCTTTTCGTTAAGTTACTTTTTCTTAAAAATAATTTTGACAAGTTGTCGAATTTAAAAAAAAAGGGGTTTTTTATTTAAAAAGCACATGCAAAAGTAACACTGTAAAAGTGGCTCTCACTTATTTATAAAAGTGGTCCTCAATTTCAGATTTTTTAAATGAAACTTGTGTGTCAAGTTTGGAAAGGAGATAATTACATTTTCATCATCATTTTTCAACCTCTCACGTAAACATTTAGCATCTACTACAACTTTTTTCAAAAAGGCATAACTTCTTCATTCGGAAGTCGTTTTCAGAGCTGTTTTTTTTTAACCAGCCTAATTTTTCGAGATCTTTCGATTGGAGTAGTTGGTTTCGTCCCTTTTAGCTTCAGTGTTTTTTGAAAAAAAATGGAAAGTGCATGCCTGGTTATTCTTAACAACACCAATTATTCCCAATGTCTATCTTACATGGTAGACTTACTTAGAACTAAAGGGCTTTATAAAATAACCACAGGACAAGAAACTAAAGCTACCAATGGAGATAAATCCCCTAAATGGGAAAATAAACAACATTAAGCACGAGGGTTGATAGGAATGTCCATTGCTCAAGATCGTAGATTTCATATCCAAGATATTGACTCCCCTGATGGAGATATGAAAAAGCTAAATAATGTTTTTGGCATTAAAAATGAAATCAAAGCCCACCAACTTGAAAATGAGTTGCTTACTTTGGACCCCAATAATTTCTCCTCTATTGAAGATTTTATTTCTAAATTCAATACCCTTAGACTTCTTTTAGAAGGTTGTAAGTTCAAAAAGGAAGATGTTGGCCTTATCTATTCCATTCTTGCTAAGTTTTTCCCTGCATACTTTGTATTTGTCTCCACCTTCCATTCCACTAGAGAAACCCTCATTTCTCAAGGAACAACCTACAATCCCCCCTCTTTTGATGCCTTTTGTGATTCTTTGATAAGAGAACAATAAAAACTATTACACCTTGGTATTATTAATACTAGAAACTCTTCTAAGAAATCCTTAGCAACCCAGTAGCAACCACACCAAAAGAATCCTAAAAAGCAACATCCTAAAAGGAATGGTCCTAAACCGAACAAGGGTCTTAAGCAATTTTAGCCGCAAAATAAGAAAGCAACTCAAAAAACTGATAAGGAAAATAAAAACAAAGGGAAGAAGACAGATAGAAATTGAAACTTTTGTAATCGTGATGGCCACGTAGAGTCAAAATGTTTTAAGAAGATGGAAGCCTTAGAAGCAGCAATGAAGAAGCACAACATCAATTTGGAGCACTCTTCAACTTCATCTTCGGGAATGACACTTTCTGCTTGTGGTTGTCAAGCATCAAGATCTGGTTATGATTTTAATGTATCTTCTTCTTCTCATTCTCATGAGTGGCCCATTTATTCTAGAGCCTCTTACCACATGGCCAAAAATAAACCAGTTTTTCTTCTTTAAATGATTGTAACACCAAAACTATTTATGTTTGTGATGATAGATCTATTACTGTTGTAGGGTCTAGAACCATTCATCTAGATAATGGTCATTTTAATGATGTATTATGTGTTCCTACCTTTCCCTACAACCTTCTATCTCTTTACCAGATAACTCATTCAGGTGAAGGGAAACCAATAGAATTATCACCTCATGATGCTGTAATTAAGGACCTAAAAGATCCTAGACATATTTTAGCTATTGGCATTGGTGATGATTTCACAAGGTTTTATAAGTTTGAAAACTTTGGGTCATCATGTCTTCCCTCCGTTTTTGTTGCTCATAATGATGAAGTGAGCAAACTTTGGCATAAGCGATTTAGTCACTTAAACTATCACTCTCTTCAAACTACATGTAAAGAAAATATGGTGACATGTCTTCTTATGGCATCTTTCCAAGATGGTGTTTGTTTTGGATGTGTACTCAGAAAACATCATCGGGCTAGTTTTGACAAGCGTGCCTCTTGGCACGCTTCTTCCCCTTTGCAACTTGTATATAATAATTTATGTGGTCCACTTCTTGTTGTTTCTTTCTCTGGACGCAAGTACTTTTTAAATTTCATTGATGATTTTTCCAAACACACTTGGGTATATTTCTTAAAACTCAAGAGTGAATTTTTTAACATGTTCTTGGCCTTTAAGGCCTTTGTTGAGAAACAATATGGACATCACATTCTTAAGTTAAGAACTGAAAATGGAGGAGAATATGTTAATAACAAATTTATCAACTTTTTCACTGAGCATGGCATTCAATTAAAACATATTGTTCCATATAATACATAGCAAAATGGTGTAGCTGAAAGGAAGAATCACACTCTAAATGAAATGGCTAATTGTATGCTTCAATCTAAAGGACTTAGTCTTAATTTTTGGGCATAAGTAATTAAATGTGAAAATTACATAGTAAATCGCACTCCTACTAAGGTTTCAAGGAATATAACACCAGAAGAAGCCTGGAGCTCAATAAAACCATATGTAAGTCACTTTCATGCTTTTGGAAGTGAAGCTTGGGTCCATATTCCAGATGCGAAACATAAAGCCTTAGAACCTAAGAGTGAAAAATGAATTGTTGTTTGATATTCTGAAGATGTCAAAGGATATAGACTTCTTCAACCAAAATAAAAAAATGTAATCATTAGAAGAGATGTAAAATTTGATGAAAATATATTGGCCTGCGAACCTACTTCAGCGGGTGTGCCACATTTGGCCTCCAAGCCTAATTCGACATATGTGCCACCTCTCTCTATCTTTTCTATTTTTGACATCATTCCTTCTAGTTCGGATTATAACATCAAGGATGACAATCCTCCTCCACCTCCTCAAGATATTCCTTCAACTCCACAACTTCCAAGATGGGTCCGCTATACTCGGGATGCAGCATGTTCTCTTGCAGGTGACCCTACAGATCAACGTCGTACACGTTCTAAGTTCAAAAGAGCCTCTTCGTTATTGGCTAAAGTTCTAGAAAATCCTGATCCAGACACCTTTGAAGAAGCTTCAGGTCATCCAGATTGGGATGAAGCTATGAATGAAGAATATCGTTCCGTATTGGCAAACGATACTTGGGATCTTGTTCCTCTTCCAAAGGGAAGAAAACTTGTTAGATGCAAATGGGTTTACAAAACAAAGTTTGGACCAGATGGAAAAGTGGATAAACATACATCTCTTCTTGTTGCTAAAGGATTTTCACAAGTTGAAGGCATTGACTATACTGAAACCTTCTCTCCTGTTTCCAAAATAACTTCTATCTGCCTTGTTCTTTCCCTTGCTACCTCCTTTAAATAGGAAGTCCATTAGATGGATGTTAAATACGCCTTCTTACATTGATATTTGCATGAATAAATCTACATGGAACAACCCCCTGGCTTGATCCAAAATGACTCTAGCCTTGTTTGTCACCTTAGGAAGTCTATCTATGGTCTTAAACAAGCTCCTCGGGCTTGGTATGCTAAAATGGATAGCTTTCTCTTAGATAATGGATTTTCTTGGTGTCATTCTGACAACACTGTCTACACCAAGAAAGTGGGTAAGTCTTTCATCATCCTTGTTATTTATGTTAATGATCTTATCCTTACTATTAGTGATCCGAACCATATAAACCAAGTGAAGTATAGCCTCAAAAAGAAGTTTGAAATGACAGACTTAGGAAACTTGCATTATTTCCTTGGTCTTTAAGTCTTGCAATCCAAAGAAGGTATTATCCTTTCTCAGTCGAAGTATGCTTGTGTTCTTCTACGCCAATTTCACATGGAAGAATGTAAGTGAGCCCCTTCTCCCTTTCAATCTGGAGTCAAGCTTTCAGTCACTTGTACTACCCTTAAATTTGATGCTACCTTATACTGTGAACTTGTTGGTAAACTTTTGTATCTAACCCATACCCGTCCTGACCTTTCATTTTCCGTTGGTTTTGTTGTTTGATTTATGCACCAACCTCATGAAAGTCACTGGAAAGTAGCTAAAATAATACTTCGATATATTCGAGGTACAATTCAATTCGGGATTTATTATAGTGCAGGAGCATCTCCATTGTTGATTGGTTTCACTAATTCTAATTGGGATGGTGACCCTAATGATTGAAATTCTACTACAGGTTATGTATTCACTCTTGGTTCAGGACCTATTACTTGGTCTTGTAAGAAATAAAGTTCCATCTCTTTCTCTTCGATAGATGCAGAGTATCATGGTGCAGTTGAAGCCAGCAAGGAAGCCCCATGGCTTTTTCAGATCCTGACCGAATTTGGTCTTGATCAGGAACATCCAACTACACTTTGGTGTGATAATCAAAGTGCCATTCAACTATGAAAATATCTAGTTCAGCATCAATGTATGAAACACATTGAGCTTCACATACACTTCATTAGAAAGCTCATTCATGATCATGTTCTTGAAGTGCAGTATTTTTCAACCAATGATCAAGTTGTTGATATCTTTACAAAGGCTCTCACAGAAGCAAAGTTTACCAAACATTTATCTATGCTTGGAGTTCAGGAAAGTTATCATTTAGGGGATATAGGCTCTAATGCCTCCTTCCTTCTCCTATTGTGTCACCTTTGTAAATCCTTCAATCCTATCCCAATTTGTTCTTAAGGGGGGTTCTTAGGATATTTCGACACATAGGAAATAGTCTCCTTTTGTGTCAACTTTGTAAATCCTTCAATCCTATCCCAATCTGTTCTTAAGGGGGGATGTTAGGATATTCCGAAACACAGGAAATAGTTAAGTATAACTTGGTCTAGCATAGAGTTAGGTAAAGTGTGATTCTTTACTATGTACATTTGTAAATTATAATTTGATGGTCACGATATGTAGTGATCCGACGGTTCACTCTCTCCTCGGTATTATCGGCACTTGATCTCTGGCTTAACACCCAATTGGTCCATGATCTCTATTTAAAGAGCAGGGAGAGTCATTTTTCCGGTAACCGCTTATGAGAGAATCTTATGTAAATTTTCTTCTTTTTTTATATATTAATAAATTTCCAGAAGTCGTCGCGTTTTCTCAGGTCGTGTGTTGTTTCCCTCTTCGAGGGTTTTAACCACGTCAAATACTAGTGTACTAATTGGATTATTTTTCACATTAATTTTCATACTATAGAGGTTTCAAGCTCCATGCTACACCTATAACTATTGTGATCCAAGGATTGGGAAGCATTTCGACTGTTCCAATGAAACAACCTTGGTTAGGGTAAGCTCTGTGGCAAACATTCACTCCATCATTCAATAGCGGTGGGGAGCTCTGCACTGGAACCCCTATGGTTTCATCTTGTAAAATGAATCTAATATGGTCAACTTTTCTTCTTCTACCCAAAATTGAGTTGAGATTTTCCAATGTTGTTATAAGGTAATGGAAGTGAAGTGTTTATATAGATTCAATTTTCTCTCTATCCTTATTCCCTTATTCTAAATCTGGGCTCATAGTTTATCTCTTCATGTAGGTACCAGGTAACTCCTTTGCAATTATTTTGCATGATGGTCATACAAGGTTTATCTCCTACAGGGCCACTCTTCTAACAGGCTTAGGTAATCATATATAGATATTTTTTTTCTTCATACTTGAGGCTTGTAATAATTTGAATTACTACTCCCTTATTCTCTGCTGCATGTTTTCTCTCTTATAGGTTCTTTGCACTCTTGAGGGGAAAGAGAGCGGGATACCCTTCACGACTGTAATTTTATTCCCTTTTGAGGGTTCCTATGTTCATTTACCACTTAATTATAACAAGAAACAAGAGGGTTACCCCTCTTCCTTAACATGAATTTTCTTTCCTAATGCTCCAACATTTGTATATTTACTCTCTTCTTTTGCAATCTACATGAGGACATGGTACGGGATTACCGACCTTGCAGTGCATGTATTTCGTTTTTTTTTGGGAATGTATTGCAATTATAAGGTTCCTCCTTGTATGTATACTTATAAAACCCCTCAGCGTTTCTTTATAGTTCTCCAACCCTCCAGCCAGAACCTAGTTGTTTCAAATGTTGAACTCTAGAGTATTCCTCTTTGTATTATCATTGTGTAGAAATAGTGATCCTTAAAGGGAAAATGGTTTCCATTCATCTTAATTTAGTTATAAAAATTACGAAAATTTGATGGCTTTCTACATTGTGTTGAATTACTGCGTAATACAATTATTGTTACAATATTTTCTTAAATATAAGGTCACAACAATTCTTTTACAACTGTAAGGTTATTTTCTTCTATAATTTTTGCAATTGTAAGTTATTTTCTGCAAATATTATATTTATTTTTTACTTTTTGATCTAAAATAGATCTGAAATAGGACTGAATATTTGCCAAAGTAAAATGATTTTTAACTTGATCGCTTTGTGTGGAAGATTGAAGGAAAGCAATTGATTTTAGAACTTGATATGGAACTTAAGAAGCACAATTAAACATGAATTTGTAGCAAAGAAAAGAGATAGAAGACATCAAACATTGATTATGGAGTTCATCCCTGGTGGACTATGTCTCTGGGTTTGCTTTCAAGATGGGCATCCGTTTGGTTAAGGAATGATCCAAGGAAGTATTTACATGGAAATTCACCAGATTGAACGTGCTCGTAGGCACCTCTGGTCTCTGCCAACAAAAATCTCTCCCTCCTAGCTTTCCAACACCTATCTCAGCGCCTAATTCCGCCTCCAAGCGACCCATATACACCTGAAAGAAAACTGCCTCCTCTCATCACAAAATTTTGAACAAGGCTCAAAATAACTCATTCCCCCATCCATGGAGCAATGGCGTAATTTTATAAAACAATTCAGGTTCAATCTTGGGCCTCTTGGGAAAAAAATTTGGCAAGTGGTTTTGCATTAGGTGGATATGTTGTGCTCTCGATGCAATAGTGTTCCAAAACCTGGGATTTGTTACATGGTGGTTAAATTTACATAGCGCACATAACCATTTAAAACCCAAAAATGACTTTAGGCTAAAATAAGCCCCTGACAGTCTGGCTAACAACAGAGCAATTGAAAAACTTGCATGTGATAGGTTGGCATTGTCCCGACGGTCTGGTGGCAAACTGCCACATCATGGCTCTATTCCTGTGATTTCGAGCGGTCGACTTTCCATGTGACAACACAAACCTCCGACGGCGGTCTTCCTGACGGTCAACTGCTTATTGTCTCCCGGCGGTCGGGTCTAACGACACGTTAAACGTTTCAACAGTTCACCTGCCACCTGCAACTTAACTTCGCCCGCGCTGTCAACTCCGATGCGGTTAGACTATTTTTAATATATGGTTTATTACATAGTTTAACACTGAAACCATAGGTTGGTGCTTTTACATTGTTTTCCACCATAGGTTTATGTGCTTAGGTTTTAGGACTTTCGCCTTAGCATAGGTTTAGGACTATAGGTTTAGCACACCACTTAGATTACATATCACCATGTATATACAATTTTCCACCCTTCAACACATACACCACAAATAAATGAAGGCTCTCTTTCATCCGAAACACTAGAGAAACTGAATAAGATACTAGACTTCCCTGTCGATTTGAACTATGCAAGATCCTCCTAAATCACTTTTGGTTACATACTTAATGCACATTAACTATTTTTTCCTTATATTTATATCATCTGTTATAATGGGTGTATCGTATTTGAGCATATTTTTAAACCTAAAATGTATTCTCTTTTGATAACAACCGTTCACGAGAACTATCGACCATGGGATAGTTTCATCATTAGTATTCCGAGAGTTTTTCTTTTTCTTCTCAATGTATATCACATGAACTCTTACATGTATAATAATAGCAGCAAGTTTAGATTTTTTTGAATATATTCTTATATATATATTAGAGTTTTGGTATTGAGTCGAACAAACGAGTTTGATTACCTATTCGTTTGAATCCAACCCTTAATGGTGTTCCTTACCTTCTTGACGGATACATAATGCTCCTTCATTTCATCGTTACGATTAGAAACTCAAACACATTTTTTATATTTAAATATCAATAGGAAGTCCCTGACTTAATATATCCAGCGTTCCTATTCAATGTATTTGTCAGTTGTTCGTTCTTATTCTAAAGGTTAATGAGAACGAGTGTTTTGAAATTACATATCAATGTTCTTTCTTTTATTCTCTAACAAGAACAAACAAAATATATATATATATATATATATATATATATATATATATATATAAAATAAAAGTTCTGAGTTCCAGATAGTTCTTGTACCTTTCTTCCAGCGTTGGAATTTCGCACCTGTAGTCTTTTTTATATGCATTACAACATGATACCATGCATTCAAGAACATAAATTTCACAATTTAACCTACAACATCAATTCCTCTAGAGGGAGTCATAACATTTCATTCATCATTTATTGCCATGTCTCTTAACTCGAGATTCAAATACTTATCTTGGTAGTTTAAGAAAATACCAAGGCCCTCTAATATCACCTGACCATAAGGTACAATAATATCTAACTATCCCTGAGCTATTGTCTCTTTCACATGGATTCACAATATATTTCACACATAAGGGGTTCTATACACCCTGAGAAAATTACTTCCTTGTACTAGGGTTTCTCCAGCCTTTATCTCCCACTGGTGTTGGTTTGTTATTGTATTTATCCCCAATAGTATCTCCCTCTCAATGAGTATCATATTAGTAACACGTTTCTCCATCCATTAAACATTTTCGGATTTCAACAAGCTTCCCCCTGCTTGTCCTGATTTCCTAGCGTTTTTCTCCAGCCATCTTTTTTTTTAAATTATTCCACCCTTTTTCTTGGGATAACTAATTTTTTTCCTTAATTTTTTCCTGACTGAAAAGAGACTTAAACTCTCCATGTGGCCTTGGTCTATTTCCAAAACAATTATAAAAAAAAAAGCATCAGTTTTTTTTTCTAAACATGAAATTCATATATTTTCATTAAAAATTCATAACCACATTCACACATATCTTCTTCAAACATTTACATCTATCCAAATCATCGATTGTCTTGAATTTTAACTAACACGTCTTTTGTTTTTTTTAAAGAAAAACAAAAACAAAATAGAGTCATCTCGGACATTACAATTAATACAAATATTAATACTAATAATATTGGTTATGTAACATTAGGTTTATTAGTTTTATTTATGAAACTATGTTTATAACGTTAGATTTGTTTGTAACATTAGGTTGGTTTACAATATTATGTTTATAGAAAATTACATGTTTATTAACATTAATAATATTATATTTAAAACATAAGGTTTATAAAATTGTGAAATTTTATTGACAATTGTAATAATGGTCTTATCGTTAGTTTGATTTTATATAATATGTAGATGTGAGCTTATGTCCATGTGTAGCTTGAAAATTATGTATATCTATTACTTTTAATTTTATTTAATATTATTTGAAAATTGTTTTGTTGATTTCACGTGTATTTTTTTATGCTAAGTGATTTCACTATTTGATCATCGATCCAGCCATTTGGAGTTTTCTCCCATTTACAATTTTTGAATTTATCTCTCTGGACCCCTTTATCGGTTGTGATAAAATTTAGAGTTGTTTGCAAACAATGTAAGAATGTTTTGGACAAACCTTCTCTCTTATCATGTTGCAATCAAGTATCCACAAACGGATTTTCACTTATGCTTCCTTTCTTGAATAATGAAGATAATTATTTTGTCATTGAATACCTTAATTAGAATGGGCACATATCTCATTTTAATTTGTTATTCATAGATTCAATATATAGATTGGAGTCTATTTTTGGTTCAACGGTTTTCTTATCCTTCCCAACAGAATGCTCCCATCCAAACAAATATTTGTACTGAATCCATTTACAAAGGCCTTTAAAAACATAGGGTAAATACAATTTGGAGACTGGGGATTCTTTTCGTTGTTGGAAAAAGTAAGCAACATAAAATATGACTAGGTTGTATTTTATGTTTGTAGTAGTCTTGATAGGGTTTGGAGAAGGGATGAGTTTCCATTTGGTGGAACTTCACCCCTAAGAATGCATTTTTTTATAAAATTAATATATTTTGGTTGTATCTATACAAGGAGTATGAAGATTATCCTCGACATGGGTATACAATCTATTGGTTTGATGTCATAAAAAATTAATGGGATTTTTCATTTTTTCCAATCGCTGACATATGATGTATGTCATTAGCAATATACAATAATAAATTTATATGTGTTGTTAATGATAGCTCAAATTCTATATGGTCAATTGACTAATTGGAAAATTTACAATTTGATCCACCGTGTCTTAAACAAAGAATTGACTACTTTGAGGATGATTGGGGCTTCAAATGGAAGTTGTTCAAAGAAATTTCTGCATATATAAATAACAAATGCCCTGGTTATCTTCCATTTCGAATAGTCTGTTAGGTCCCTATATCACTAGTATAGTCCCTTATTGTTGTTAGTGTAACCCCCTTATTGTTATTATTTTCCCCTTGTAACCCCCATTTTGTTATTATTGTGCCCTTAAATTATTATTGTTAGGTTGGCTAGGATTACATTGTGGCCCACTAGGATTACATTATGACTTATGGATATATAGAAAGGAGGGTTTTATCTGATGTATGTCTAAAGGTGGTGTTCATTTATGTAATGTATTGGAGGTTTCCCCCTCGAAGTGGCTTATTTCTAAGGCGTTGATATCTCTTTTCTTCTATTTTTGAAGCTGGTTACACAACCTTTGGTATGAGAGCTTTGGATTTTAGGGTTTCGCTGCTCCAAACAGGTCATCGTGGAATTTTCGCTATAAATTGTTTTCTACGAAGTTTCAGAAGATGAAATTTTTAAAGTGTGAAGCCGAAATCCTGAGGAACATCATCAAAAAATTTCAAAGCTTGGTTCACAATATTGTTGGAGATATGATCTGTGGAATTTAGGTCTTTTTTCAGGCTCCTAAACTGGTCATCGTGGAATTTGCGCTATAAATTTGTTTGTACGAAGTTTCAGAAGCTAAAATTTTTATGGTGCGAAGCCAAAATCCTAAGGAATATCGTCAAAAAATTTCAGAGCTTGGTTCGCAATATTTTCGGAGATATGGTCTGTGGAAGGTAGTGCTTTTTCAGGCTCCTGAATTTCATCTCAAAGAGGTGATCGTGGGAAAATATTCATAACTCTCTCTCTGAGCATCGGATTGGAGTTCCATAAGAAGTGGTCGCAAGTACCCGGGCTTTAGTTTTTGCGCTATCAATTTTAGAGCCAAAGGATGAAACAGTGACACGTGGCAAGTCGTACAAGTTTTCTCTACTGAACCAGTCCAAAATTGGGTCATTGTGGGAGATTGGACATAAATTTGTCTTGAAGAATCCAAATCATATCAGACCTGTGGCATTGGAAAGAAGCTTCAGAGGGCTACTACAGGGCTAAATTTCAGATATTGATATTCTGCAATTATAGAGATAATTCAATTTGAATATCAAGCTCCTCAAAAGCAAGTAAAAGGTGTGTATTTTTTTTCCGAATTGCACAAGTCTTGTTTGAAGAATCAAGTTGAATTGATTGCAAGGGCATATTGTAGAATAGATATCAGTATTGGATTTTAAAATGGCCCCTAAAAAGAATTCAACACCCATTAAGCATTTGGAAAGCTCTACTATGACTCATGAAGACAAAGAATGGCAACATGATATATCAAAATTATAAGAGCAAGTGCAATAAATTTCGCTCTCGCAAAGAGCAACAAAAAATGACATGGAAGTTTTGAAGAAAGGCGTGGAAACTATGATGGATGGTTTGAAGAAAGGCGTGGAATCTAAGATAGATGGCATGGAGGATGGCATGTAATCTAAGATGGATGACATGGAAGCTAAGATCGATGAGAAAATAGAAAACATGAAGAATGTTCTAAAAGCAGACATGGAAGGTTTGACAAAGTTGATACAAGAAATGTTTCTTATTGGTGAAAAGATAGTAGAAGAACCTCATGATGAGAAAAAAATAAATGTTAATCGTGATTTCATAAGCTCTAATGTTGGCGGGAAGAACCACCATATTCCAAAAATGGATATGAGGAAGTTTGATGGAAAGGATCCTGTAACATGGATACTACAGATGGAGCAATATTTTGTTCTCCATAACGTGCAAAACACACAAAAGGTACGCATTGCAACTTTACATTTAGAACAAAATACATTTGTATGGTATCGATGGCTTTGTTCCCGTAAAAAAATTGTCACGTGGTCAATTTTTACGGAGGAAATGATAGCACATTATGAGGATACAAAGAGCAACACCTTCTTTACCCAATTGATAAATCTCAAACAAAAGGGTTTAGTGGGGCAGCGCATTGAGGACTTCCAAAAATTGAATATAAGGGTAACTGATCTTACAGAGGAACACAGGATTGATCTCTTCCTAGGCACTTTAAAGGATAACATCCAACATGAAGTTCGCGTTTTGGAACATGATTCATTGGAGAAGGCATTCAGGTTGGCAAGAAAAGTTGAATGTAAAATTATGGCGACAAGGAAGCCTACCACTCAATTCTATAAAGAAGGAAGTGTTGCTACGCCTAGATTTCCACAACCTACAAGGTTGACACCACAACAATTGGAAGAAAAAAGAGAAAAAGGGCTTTGCTACAGTTGCGATAGCAAATACACTAAAGGTCATAAGTGTGTTGAGAAGAAATTATTTTACATAGATTGTGAAGAAGAAGAAGAAAATGAACAAGAAGAGGATATACACTAGGAACGAGCCCTAGAAGAGGAAGAAATGAATCTGACCATATCATGTAATGCACTGGAAGGAATTACCACTCCTTAAACTCTCAAGATAGAAGGACATATCAAGAAGAAAAAGGTAATAGTGTTGATTGATTCAGGTAGCACCCATAATTTTATTCATTGTAAGGAAGCCAAGGAATTAAATTGTTTCCTATACCCAGCACCAAAATGTCAAGTGATGGTTGCAAATGGAGGAACTATAAATTGCTCTGGAAAATGCCATAATATCAAGCTAACCATGGGGGAATATGTATTGATTATTCCAATGCTTTCCATTCCTATGGGAGGTGCTGATGTTGTACTAGGAGTACAATGGCTACAATCTTTGGGGACGGTAACTTTTAATTTTCAAGAACTTTTCTTGAATTTTTTTTCAGAAGGAAAGGAAGTCGAATTACGAGGTATTGCAGGGAAGCCAGGAAGGATAATAAGCTAAAGCTTCTAAATAAAGAACAACAAGGCGTAATTGCACAATTATGCTCACTAGAAGTTCCAACATCAAAATCATCTATTTCTGCAAATCTCCAACAAGTCTTGGACAATCATTCCAAGGTGTTTGAAACTCCCAAAGGACTCCCACCTATTCGTGATCATGGTCATGCTATTCATTTGATTCCAGGAAGTGTTCCTCCAAACATCCGGCCTTATAGATATCCTTACTTCCAAAAGAGCGAAATTGAACGCATGATTGCAGAAATGTTAGAGGCGGGTATAATTCAACCTAGTCAAAGTTCTTTCTCTGCTCCTGTAGTATTGGTACACAAGAAGGATGGATCATGGCGCATGTGTCTGGATTATAGGGAGCTCAATAAGCTCACCATTAAAGATAAATTTCCCATTCTTATGATTGATGAATTATTGGATGAATTACATGGAGCAATTTATTTTACCAAGTTGGATCTTCGTTCAGGATATCATCAAATTAGAATGAAGAGTGAAGATATTCCAAAAACAACATTTCGAACTCATGAGGGTCATTATGAATTTTTGGTCATGCCTTTTGGCCTTACCAATGCACCTTCTACATTTCAAGGGTTGATGAATTCCATTTTCAAGCCCTTCCTTAGAAAATTTGTGCTAGTATTTTTTGATGATATACTAATCTACAGCAGGTCTTGGAAGGATCATGTTCAACATGTTGACAGGGTGCTCAAACTATTGCAGGAGAAACAATTATATGCAAAAACATCCAAATGTTTCTTTGGAGTAAAAGAGGTGGAATATCTGGGTCATCTTTTATCTCACAAGGGTGTTAAGGTAGACCCAAACAAAATTTAAGCCATTAATGAATGGAAATTCCCCACAACCATAAAGTAGTTGCGAGGATTTCTAAGGTTAACAGGGTATTATCGCAAGTTTGTTAAGAATTATGGGAGAATAGCAGCACCTCTAACAACATTATTGAAGAAAGATGAATTTTCATGGACTCCTGAAGCAACTAAGGCCTTTGAACATCTTAAAGAGGCAATGTGCCTAGCACCGGTCTTAGCTACGCCAGACTTCACAAAAACCTTTATTGTGGAATGTGATGCCTCTGGAAATGGAATTGGTGTTGTTTTAATGCAGGAAGGAAGACCCATTGCTTTTGAAAGTCGTCCAATCAAAGGAAAGTATTTACAGAAACCTATTTATGAGAAGGAAATGTTAGCAATACTGCATGCACTAAAGAAATAGCGAACTTACCTAATGGGAAGACACTTCAAGGTAAAAACTGATCATGATAGTCTTAAACACTTTTTGGAACAAAGACTATCTTCAGAAGAGCAACAAAAATAGGTCACAAAGATGTTGGGTTATGACTTTGAAATAATCTACAAAAAAGGAAAGCTTAATGTTGTTGTAGATGCACTCTCAAGAAAGAATGAAGAGGTGGAAGCATTGCTTTGTGCCATTTCTATTATCCAACCAGATTGGATAACCGAAGCAAGAGATGAATCGAAGAAGGACGAAGAAGTGTGGACACTCATTCAAAAGTTGCAGCAAGATCCTAGTACATCTGATACATTTAGTTGGAAAAATGATTCCTTATGGTACAAAGATCGCTTATATCTTTGTAAGAATTCCCAACTAAGACAAAAGATTCTTCTGGAATTGCACACTTCTCCTTTAGGAGGACACTCAGGATTTTTAAAAACTTACCACAGGGTGAAGAAAGAATTTTTTTGGGATGGCCTTAAATCTGATATTCAAAAGTTTGTGGCGGAATGTTTGGTTTGCCAGCAGAATAAAGTGGAGACAATTAAGACCCGGGACTTCTACAACCTTTATCCATTCCAAGTCAGCGTTGGGAGGAGATTTCAATGGATTTTATCACAGGTTTACCTAAGTCTGAAGGAAAGAATGTCATCATGGTGGTAGTTGATAGACCTACCAAGTATGCACACTTTTGTGCATTATCTCATCCATTTAAAGCAAGTACAGTTGCTACTACATTTATGGACAGAATTCAAAAGCTACATGGAAGCCCAAGGGTTATTGAGAGCGACAGAGATCCCATTTTTACTGGAAATTTTTGGACGGAGTTATTTTCTTGTTTGGGTACTCAATTAGCTCATAGCTCATCTTATCATCCTCAATCTGATGGTCAAACTAAGATATTAAATAAATGTTTGGAAGGATATCTTCGTTGTTTTGTATCTGATAAACAAACACAATGGGTCAAGTGGTTACCTCTTGCTGAATGGTGGTATAACACTTCCTTCCATACTGCAGCAAAAATGACCCCATTTATGGCACTTTATGGATATCATCCACCATCCATCACATCATCTTTAGGGGAAAATTCGAAGGTTCAAGCAGTGGAAGATCACATCGAGCATCAGCAAGAAGTTCTCCAACTCTTAAAGGATAACCTGAATTTGGCACAAAATCGAATGAAACAACAGGCAGATCAACATCGCGGCGAGAGAAGTTTTGATGTAGGAGATTGGGTATTTTTACGGCTACAACCATACAAACAAATGTCCCTCAAGCAAGCTAAGAAGGATAATAAATTATCACCAAAGTACTATGGTCATTACAAGGTGTTGCAAAAGATTGGTACTATGGCATACAAATTGGAGCTTCCTGCTTCTTCGCGAGTACATCCAGTTTTCCATGTTTCATGCTTAAAGAAGGTTATAGGTGAAAATCTTCCAGTTCAAACAATATTGCCAGAACTTGATGAGGAAGGAAAAATAATATTGGAACCTGAAGTGATCATGGAAACAAGAACTCGACAGCTACGGAATCGATCAATTTCAGAGTATCTCATCAAGTGGAAGAACTTACCCACTGAAGATTCTACATGGGAGATGGGGGTACACTTAAAAGCACACGAGCTGCTCAAGCATTGGGAACCTTTTTTGAGAAGAGAGGGCATGTTAGGTCACATATCACTAGTATAATCCCTTATTGTTGTTAGTGTAACCCCCCTTATTGTTGTTATTTTACCTTGTATTTGTTTTGTTATTGTTATTGCCCTTAATTATTATTAGGTTAATGAGATTACATTGTGACACTAGGGTTACATTGGACATAGACTCTATATATAAAGGAGGTTTTGTAAATTGTATCATCCAAGAATTTTTCATTTATGTAATGTATTGGAGGTTTCCCCCTCGAAGTGGCTTATTTCTAAGGCGTTGATATCTCTTTTCTTCTATTTTTGAAGCTAGTTACACAACATAGTCAAAGGTTTGGTGCATATGGGTTGTTGTAGTAAATTTCCTTTCCTATTATATGACATGATGATTTGACTATGTTTGCCAACAAATATTGATAATTCAACTAATAAACATATGTTTAGGTTTTGGTATCCAATGTTATAGGATCACGATGATCTAATTGAGTCTGAGAATGTTTTTGAAGTTGTTCCCCATATGGATTTTATTGATGAGATTCCACCGGTAGATATAAATATGGAGTATTAGGTTATTATTCCTATTATGTTCTTATAAATATTTTCATGTTATATACTTTATATTCTTGTGGAAAATATTTCCATTTTCTATACTTTCCAGACTTTGGGTCTATATGCTAATAGTTTAAAATTACTATTATATGTGTGTGTATGTGTGTGTGTGGATCCTACTGAAATTTCAATTATATGTAAATGTATTAGATGTTATATTTTTAAGCCCATTGCAATTTGTTAGAAAATATTTCATATTTTGTGTTCTAAATTTTTGCTAATTACATGTAAAAGTGTTTGGATGATCTTCATTTGTCTTTGAATGTGTAATTATAATTACTATGAAGCTATCTTATACATATTATTTATATTAGTTTTTTCTCATTTAGTCTCAAACATGTGATACTTTTATGCCCATTTTAATCTTTACATTTATTTTTTTTATAAAATATAATTCCAAATATTCAGGTATACTTGCAAGTCATATAATTATCATACTATTGTGTTCCAATTATATGGGTTCCCCATTGTGGTTTTAATATGAAACAAAAAATTAAGCATTTTGGTTCTACTTTGTAGATAGGTCGTCGTACATGAAAATATGTTTGAATTATATTTATATGATTTCCAAAAAGCCTTGTATATTTTCATAAGTTTATATGGTTGGAAAAATACCATATACCATTTTCATGTCTTTATATGGTTGCAAAAAAAAAAACTTGTACCTTTTTCATGCTTCTGCATTTATTTCTATTTTAAATATCTTATTGTTTGATTTGTAGGGTTGTACTATAAATATGTTATTATTCATTGTAGACGTGTCAATTGAAGGTATAAGTAAGTGTACAAGAAAACGAAATCTGTCACCAACATCATGTGATAGTTCTAACGAAAGTTGTCGTTTAGAGTATCAGCAAAATAAGGACGCAATTAATGAGCGTAGAAGAGCTACATATCATAGAAGAACCAGTGAATCCACTCTTCAATTTTTTTTTCCAGTTCTATGTAAATATCGTAGTATGGATGATATCATGGAAATATAATTTCTCATTGATAGTTTATTCTCATAATATGTTCCTCATCAGCATAATTTTCCTCTTAGATGCTCTGATGACAATGTTCATAATATTTGGGGAAACGTCCTTCAATAGGGAATACCATCATGTCAATAATGTGGATACAAATTTCCACCCTAACCCTTTTGGATATGCAAATGCGAGTTTCAAGCAAGGCCAAAGATTGCAAAACATCCATGGTGGAGGTAGTGATGAAATTATATGTTTATTTGGATGATAGTTTATTTGGAAATTTGTTTGATAATTTAGAACCAATTGTTTGAAACATCGAATCTTACTTTTACAATCCCCCTTCTCAAAGTAACGTTTTCCCTCCAAGATAATAAATCATGCCGGATAGCATTTCACATGGAATAATGAAGGTATCCTAGTGATATTTCGATTTTCCCTACAATATAGTTGTTTTATTATACTCCTCTCTTTACAATGTTTTTTTACTTAACTTATAACATATTTTCTTCTCTTGGAATAGGATACAACTCATTTTAATAGAGGTTAAGAAATTAACTCCCAAAGTATTCCATCTACTAATCTCTGAAGTGAAGATGAATCGTGTCATAACCTTCCTCTACATTCTCCTAGATGATCAAATTGGAAAACTAATGTAAATGTTCAATGTATTTGATTTTTTTTTGTTTTTGTTTTTAGTTGGTTGGACATTGAATTTTAAAATTTGTTTTATTTTCTTCAAACAGGACACAACTTATTTCAACAGAGGCATAGAAATTAAATTTGTGGATGTTCCATTCACTGATATTAGAAGCGAAGAGGAACCATCTTGTAATGTTCATACACATCACCAAAAAAATGTAAATGTTGACTGCATTTTATTTTTTCTAATTTTTTCATTTGTAGTTAGTTGAAATTTTATTTTACAACCTTTTATGATCAAGGCACCATTTCATCCTATCAGGTCGAAGAAATGAAAACCAATGTAAATTTTCAATGTATTTGATTTGTTTTTCATTTTTTAATCCTTATTTGGTTAGACATATAATTTTATAACAGATTTTATTTTCTTGGAAGAGGAAACAACCCACTTGAATAGAGGCATATAAATGAACACCCCAAATTTTCCATCTACTAATGTTAGATGCAAATAGGAACCATCTCATCGCCCTCATCCACATCGCCAAACAAATTTAAATATTGAATGAATTTGATTTGTTTTTATGTTTTAATTTATAGTTAGTTGGAATTTTAATTTTATAACCTTTTATGACCAAGACACCATTTCATCCTCTTAGTTTGGATAAATGCAATCCATAAATTTGGAGAGGCATTGTCATAGATCCATTCCACATGTTTCACATTTTGGAAGGGCATCTCATGTTTTTGAATATTAAGTACAATTCAGAAGAAATTTTAGTCTTCCAAATGGTTCTCGACATGGTTCAAATGATAGAGATCATATTCATTTTTACGAAAACATGATTTTAGTGCGTAGAATATTTAGATAAAATATACATAGCTTGTCGATTGTCCAATTGTGCCACATTTTCCAAGAATCATATCCTAGAATCCAGGTTTTGAGAGATTCAGAAGGCCCTGTTTGTAAACGATGTAACCATGAAAAAGGTGCCCATTTATTTTGTCGATATAATAACATGGATCCTAGTGAGAAACCTCATATTTTAAGAGTACTTACTCAAGTTGAAAAAATGCTAGTAGAATTTGTAGATCTTATTTTGCAAGTGGCACATGCTTGAGGTAGGAAATATAAATATAGCGGCCACCCAATTAGCTTCCCATAGAATATTTCTAAGAAATCAAAAATTCTTCCCTGACATGTTGAAGATATTGACTTCCTGATTGTTAGGAGACGTGATGCTTAGTCTAAATATTATGAATGTTATGTCAAAATATCTTGATTGATGGTTTCATTGCTTCTAAAAATCCAATATGATCAATATTATAGAGATGTTGTAATTGACTATGATTTAATCAATTATCTCCCCCAAAGATCAACAAATGTTTCCTCCTGGCTTAAATTTTTTGATTGTGATATTGAAAAATCTGAGATTAATACAACTAATAATGAAGGGCTACTTGTTGATATTTTTCATTCTCATCCTTCTTCTTTTGTTCCTCTCCTACCTAATGAGCAAAGAGAATTGGAAGAAATTAGAGCATTTCTTGATAATGTTGATGCTTCACCTCTTCAAGAAATGGATTGGCCTAATATTGGAACCTCTCCAATAAATGAATATAATACAAAGTGGTTATTAGATATGGAATTTCCCACAACAATTGAATATTTCTGTCACAAAATTTATGATTTACTAGATAATAACTTGGATAAGTATCTTTTGCAGTCTAGTTCTTCTCTCAAAGGTACAAGGAAGTATTGGAATAAGTTTCAGGATGAATTGATTGACATGATTACTCATTTGGGATGTCCATTTTTATTTTTTACTTTGAGTGTAGTTGGCCCAAAGTGGCCAGAGTTGCATAAACTCATGCCCATCCATCCACATTCTCGTGCTTTAAATGAGCATAATATAAAATTTAATAATGTTATCTAGTACACTCATATTGTTGCGAAATTTTGCACCATAGTTTCAATATATTTCGAGAGGAAGTTATCCAAAAATATCTTAAAGCTAAATACTTATGTTACAACTTTGCGTTGTTGAATTTGTTTTATATACTTTTTCAATTTTTTATTATGATTCTATTTATATTGTTTGTATTAACTATATATTCATTTTATTCAGATATGAGTGGCAACATAGAAGTTCAAGACACATCCATGGTTTCCTATAGTTGCAAGGTGCTCTTGACATGGAAAGACTTGATTAGTCAAATTCTTCTGATGTACATGTTTCAAAGAGATTATTTGACAAGTATATAAGTGAATGAAATCCACATGACATACATCATCACAACATAATGGTTCCATGAAGGCTTAAGGATGATCCTTTCCTATTGAATATTGATCATATTTTCTCTTGCAATCCTGATAATGATTATGAAGAATTATTAAACCATGTCCAAAGGCACACAAACTGTAGTGTAAATTATTGTTTGCACAAAAATGGAAATATTGTCACATGTTTTTACAAAACTCCATGGGATGTGATGAATCATGATTATTCATAGATGATCAAGGGGGAAAGAAATATGAGTTGGAAAGAAATGATGATACACTCAATGTACATAACATTTGCTTTCTTACAATGTGATTTGTAAATGTTGATTGCAAACTAGTGCTTTCTCACTATGCTATCGTGAAATATATTTCTAAGTATGCATCAAAATCAAAATAAAAGTTTTAAAGTTGTCATCAGACGTTAACTATAATTTCAAATTTTTTTTGCTCTGAGGATCATTATTTGTGTGCATACAAAAGGTTCCTTGCAGAAATGATTATTGATTGCGCCATTCTGATGCAGGAGCATTAAGGTAGAGTCAACAATGTGACAAGTTGGTCACATGTTGTGGCTTGGGAAGAAGACTAGAAGTCCTAATAATTTGAAGACTACTTTTAAAGTATTTTTTTTAAAGTTAATATGGGCTAACACAACCATTGTAATCTGTAGGTTAAAAGAAGAGTTAGATTAGGATTAGCTAGCATTTAGTTGAATAAACTGTTCTGAAATTGAATAACAGTTTCTCAACCATATGGGGATTTTAGGAAAGGCATAAAACAAAACCAAATCCACCATTTTGGGGTTCTGCCTTCCATGGAGAAAAAGAGAGAACGAGAGGGAAATAGTTGTGAGAGAGGGTTGAACAAAGAGTAGGAACAAATGTAAAAACCAGCCATCCCAGGGCTCGGTTCTGTTTTTTTTTCTTTATAAATGAATTCCAAGTGTTTTGGATTGTGATCGAGCTCTTTTTAACCCGTTGGTTTTATTTCCCTGTCGAAGTTAAGTATTGCATTTACGTGTTATTATATATGTTTATTAATTTTTGTTAATGAACAGACAAGCTGAGCGAGAAGATGATGTTTATGAGTACTTCATATAGAAAATCTATGGCAGAGACCGAGGGATGAGAGATGAAAGAGCAAGCTCACGAGGGAATCTTTGGGTTTGCAAACCATACAAAGCTCAGGAGAGATAGCGTGGAAGAATTCCAAACAAACTTGGAAGGATAGCAAAGGAGTAGCGTGGAGGAATCAATAATGCAGAGTGGAGATAGCTGAAAGAAGACAAATCGGCTAAAGACGAAATTAATTTGAAGATTTCCGAGAGAGGAATTGACGGCGAGGATTGAATCGCAGAGTCGAAGGTTTAAGGATTGACAACGAATATTAGAGGCAAAGAAGATCCAAGACTATTGAGAAGACCGCCGCAATTAAATCGCAGATCCAAAGACAAGAGATGAACAGTTGAGGAAGAGTGGAATGAACACATGTCGGCAGAGCGAAATTTCGCATCGACGATTGAAATACTTAAGAGTTAAGGATTTTCACAAGTTAAATATTTTAACTCGCGATGTGAAGTGGAACAGAGGGGAAGTTGTGCGGGCAGTTGGATCATACAACAGATCAACAGAGGATGATGGATCGTGACTTCGCACTTCAAAAATTATAGTGGATACATTTTAAGTGTTCGCATGAAATGTTAAATGGGTTGTGAGGCGATGTGAGGAGGAGGAAGGATGTGATGTGACAAGGAACAACGACATGTCAGATTTGTGCAATAGCGCACTTCGCCAGTTTTAAGGTTTAGCGTGTTTGGTAAAGAGTTAAGTTTGCGAGCGAGCGGTTGCACTGTATTTACGACTGATAGAGAGTACTATGGGACCCTCCAAGAAATAAACCTGCGTGTTTATGTTTGTGTTTGGTTTTGGGTGTAAATTGCGTAAAGTAATCCGTTGGGGTTATTTAAGGAAGTGTTATTTGATCGTGCACGTATGTATGTTATTTAACTCTGAAATGTAATTCTGTTGTGTATAAGACGTTATGTGGGTCCTAACCCACAGGTCCACGAGTTTACAAGTTAATTTGCAGCTATGGTAGCATCAATTGGTATTAGAGCAACAATATTTGAGAGGCGGTGTGAAAGAATTTGAACTAAGCAAAGTTGAGAAAGATTTCTCAGTGATTCTAATAGAGTGAGTTAAGATTGTGGACTGAAAGCTTATGAAAAAGCATAAGAGCTACAATAGCATGGATGAAGAAATAGCACAAAAAATAAGGTAAGAATGTTTTGTTTCAGTTTTATTTTGGATTATGGAACTGACAATTAAATTCTCACACTCAGAAGAGGAGCATAAGAATTTAATAGAGGTAGCAGCAGCAGTGAAAACATCTCAACAAGAATATTACAGCCTTTAAGGGCAGTGATTAAGAAAGTTAGCAATGGTTTTCCAGGAGGAAAAAGAAGTGTGGTCAGAACCTAATATTTCAGCTGAGGTTGAAACATAAGAGGATTGTAGTGTTCTCAAGTGCAGATGAGTTGTGAGGGTAAGCCTTGAAGGAGCATAGAGGAGTGCTCAAGGAGGGTTCTAGATTGAGGACCTGTACTTGCCAAAAGACCAAGAACAGAGTAAGTTTGGTGAGGTAAGTTGTGGCAGGAGGAACTGTTACTACAGAGGCTAGTGCAACTCATGGAGGGTGAAATAACTCGAAAAGATGACTATTGAAAGTCATAGCAGAGGTTTAGGAGGCAACCACAAAGTGAAGAAGCATTAGGGGAATTTTGAGGTCTAAAATGGGCCTCCTAAGGAAATTATAAAATAATAGTGGAAAAAATCTAATAAGATTTGATGACATCATCAAATTTTAGAGGGAAAAATGAAAAAACTTCTTTTTCAATTCATATTTTCAACTTATCTCCCAAATTTTTTACTCAAATTTCGAGCGGGAGTACTCGTTGGATGCGGAATTTAATTCCCCATCCAAGGAGTACCCATGTTGCATACTTTCGATGGGTCCTACTACATGAAAAATGAGAAATACATAAAAAAACGTTATTACAATCACGTTTTTTATGTATTTCTCATTTTTCGTGTAGAAGAGTTCATCGAAAGTATGCAACATGGGTACTCCTTGGATGAGGAATTAAATTCTACATCCAACTAGTACTCCCGCTCGAAATTTGAGTAAAAATTTTGGGAGATAAGTTTAAAATACGAGTTGAAAAAGTAGTTTTATTATTTTATTATTTTTTAATATTTTTACTTTTTTAATCCAAAAATGGTGAATCATCCATTATGAATGACATCATCATCTTGAATCCTATTGGTTGTTATAAAGTTTATTTTTGTTGTACATTTTTCTTATGAGGCCCATTTTAGACCTCAAAATTCCCCTAATGGAAGATTTGAAGACAAATGACATATGGAAGTAGATGAATGATGAAGAATATAAGAGAGAAATAGTTGAGATGAGAACCCATCTTGATCTATTGATGGAGTTTCTACAGAGGAGTGAAGAAGACCAGAGGTGCGGATGATTTACGAGGAAGAAATCGAAATGGAATGGGCTACAAATGAAGAGGGAGCATAGGTTGAATGCTCAAGAAGAAGAAGCATTACTCAGAGAAGTAGAGTATGAAAGGAAAGGTTCTGTTTGAAGAGTCAAGAAGAAGAATAGTCACCAAGAGATGAATTGGGGACTGGGGACAAGTACTACACTTGTTTCAAAGATGAAAGAGGTTTGTTGCAGCTCACAAGGTGGATCATAATGATTCCAAAGAGGGAAGAAGAAGAGATGACCACTGATGGTTATCTGAAAGGTTCAAAGAGGAGTCACAATCAGGAGAGAGGAGTCAACAGAGATGTTAGTAAAAGACTAAGCATGGAAAAGCTTGGTGTGGTATCTATAGACAGATTGTTGGAGTCAGCTTGTATAGATGGATTGTTTGTAATCCATGATAAACAAAAAGGAGTTCATGAAGGAAAGAATACTATGGCTAATGATAGTCATAGTAAAGATTCTAAGGGAGATTATGAAAAATCAAGTACGAATAAACTTGATGGATAATTATCTGAGATAAAAGTGCAGCTAGAAGTGTTGAAAGAATTCATATAGGGGAATATGGAACACCAAAGGTGTGATTGGGTTCTGCAGAAGAAAAGAGTGAAGTGGAGTTAGTTACATAGCACGTTGAGATCTCATACAAGAATTCAGCTAGAAGAAGAACTCAGAGGAGCTGAGTTACAGCATAGGATGTGTGCTAAGGAAGAGGTTTACTTATGTGAACCTGAGCAAGGGTCTATTCTTGGTTATAGTAGTAATGAGAATGAAGGTATGAGACCAACTGATGGTTTCATGGATCCTTGGAAGGATGAGAACCAACGGAAAGAACTGATGTTTGAAAAAACAAGAGAGGCTATGGATCCTTAGGGTTTTGAAACAAATTATTATTGTGTGTTTGCAAGTGAAATAGGTAATTAAAGAAAAAAAAATTATGTTGTCATAACGGATGAAGGGAGAGGAAAAAATCTGAATTATGTTCAAGAAGAAAATGAGACAGTTGAGTCTCATGTACATGCACATGTACAGTTAAGTGAAAGAAATGATTTCAAGCCTACTCTGAAAGCTAACAACAAGGATGACTTGGCTTATGATGATGACCAAGAACAGAAGAAGGCAAAAGATGATATCAAGCATTCATATGTTATGCTTGAGAAAGCTGAAAAGAAGACCTGTGAAGACTTTTTGAGTTCTGAAAGAGACTTAGAACAACAAGAGAAATATTTGGTGATTGAGTCATTAAATAAGGTCACTGGGTTTTGTGAGTTTAATGCTGACAAGTTGAATGTGTTTGTAGGTTGTGTAGAAGACAATCCATGCCCCCAAATTGTCTCAGGTAAAGCTGAAGTTTATCTGGAAAATCATAATGAAGAAGAAAATTGTCAAGCAAGGTATGATGAAGAGTGTCTTTCTGATGAAGACCAAATTGATTTTTTGCAGCAGAAGGAATTTATAAATGCCTTATTTAATGAAAGGAGTAACTTTAATGGAGATGAGGCAGTAATGCCTCATGAGGTGGAATTTGTTCGTGATGAGGACAAAGAGGAATTGGCTTGCTTAAATAGCCAAAAGAATATTGTTGAATGGACAATTAGAACTGTCATAGAAATAGAGAATTAGAATTTTATTCTGGTTAAATATGAAGAAGCAGTGTCACAAATAGGTTTTCTTAGTAACAAGGAAGAAGAAATCGATAAAGACGAAAGTGAGGCAGTTATGTCTCAAGATAAAGGAGAGTCAATCCTAGAAGTGGAAAAGACTGAATTGACTATTACGACTAGTCAAGAAGCAGAAGGACAATAACATAGTGTTGTCAAGGAAGAGGGTTATGTTGAAACTATAATACAACATACTGAAGAGGTACTTGAAGGGACTCAAGTAATTAGTAAATGACCAAGTTTCTTGCTGAAATAATTTGAACAAGAGAAAGAGATTGCAGACAATAAGATGGATAAGATGGTTCAAATTGTAGTTGAAACAGAGATAGATACTATTTTCCAAAACTTAATTGTGTTAACTAGTATACACGAAAGAGTGGATAAATATATTACTGCAGTCAGAGAATTAGAAGGCAATTTACTTTTTGACAATAAATTTGCAAACAAGGAAAAGAAGAGGGATGCTGCAGAGGGAGATATCCTCAGGGATATTCAGGAAATTTCGGTGGCAGCAATGTCCAGAGTAATATTTGCAGCAATATCTGGGACAGAGTGTAGTACAATGTGTTGGAAGAGGACTTGAAATATGATTAGATTACAACAAAATATTGCATTGTAAGAAACCATAGATGAACTATGGGAGTTTATGAAAATACCTAAGAAGAGTTGCAACAAAATGAAGAAAGCAGTCCATTGTGGAATTGTTTGGGACGTGAAGAACAGTGAAGAAAGAGGCAGTGGAGTACTACAGTACAAAGTATGGAAGCCTAGAATATTGCAGCTAAATAATGGTGAAGACAATGCAGCTTATAGACAACAGCAAAACAAAGTTTGGAATCCTAGAAGATTCAAACATTGAAGACACGTGACCAGGAGGTCATGATTTCTTTTACCTCGGGAGTCTGATGCAAGAGAAATAAGGCAGAGTCAGCGATGTGACAAGCTGGTCACATGTTTTGGCTTCGAAAGAGAACTAACAGTCCTAATAATTTGAAGACTTTACTTTTAAAGTATTTTGTTTAAAGTTAATTTGGGCTAACACAACCATTGTAATCTGTAGGTTAAAAGAATAATTAGATTAGGATTAGTTAGGAATTTAGTTGAATAAATTGTTCTGAAACTGAATAACAGTTTCTCAACCATATGGGAATTTTGGAAAAGGCATATAAGAAAACCAAATCCACCATTTTGGGGTTCATCCTTCTGAGAAAAAAGAAGAATAACGGTAGGTGTGGGGAAAGGGTTGAATAGAAAATGGGAAAAAATATAAAAGCCAATAAATACGAGCCTCTAAGTTTATGTTCTTTATAAATGAATTCCAAGTGTTTTGGATTGTGATCGGGCTCTCTGTTTCAACAAATTGGTTTTATTTCCCTGTCGAAGTTAAGTATTGCATTTATGTGTTATTATATATACGTATTGTTTTATGTTAATGAACAAACAGGCTAAGTGAGAAGACAAATTTTCTGAGTACTTCGTATAAAAAATTTATGGCAGAGACCGAGGGATGAGAGATGAAAGAACAAGCTCAGGAGGGAATCCACACGTTTTCAGACCACACAAATCTCAGGAGAGATAGCGTGGAATAATTCTGAACAAACTTGGAAGATAGCGGAGGAATAGCATGGAGGAATCAATAATGCAGAGCAAAGACAGCTGAAAGAGGAGAAATCGGCTAAATACGAAATTACTTAGAATAATTTCAAGAGAGGAATCGATGGCGAGGATTGAATCATAGAGTCAAAGGTTTAAGGATTGACGGCGGAGATTAAAGGCAAGGAAGAGCCAAGACTGTTGAGCGGACAACTGCGATTAAATAATATATCCAAAGACAAGAGATGAAAAATTTAGGAAGAGCAGAATAAACACGTGTTGACAGTGAAAAATTTCACATTGGCGATTGAAATAATTAAGAGTTAAGGATTTTCGCAAGTTAAAGATTTTAAATTGTGATGTGAAGTGGCACAGAGGGGATGTTGTGCAGGCTGTTGGATCATATAGCGGATCAACGACGGACAATGGATCATGACTTCGCACTTAGAAAATTATAATGGATACCGTTTAAGTGTTCGCACGAAATGTTAAATGAGTTGCGATACCATGTGAGAGGAGGAAGGATGTGTTGTGACAAGGAACAACCACCTGTCGACGTTGCGCAATAGCGCACTTCTCCAGTTTTGAGGTTTAGCACGTTTGGTAAAGAGTTAAGTTTGTGGACGAGCGGTTGTGCTATATTTGTGACTGACAAAGAGTACTGTGGGACCCTCCAGGAAAGAAACCCACATGTTTACGTTTGAATTGGGTTTTGGGTTTAATCTTTGTAAAGTAATTCGCCAGGGTTATTTAAGGAAGCATTTTTTGATCATGCGCATATGTATGTTATTTAACTCTGAAATTTAATTATGTTCGGTATAAGAAGTTATGTGGGTCTTAACCCATAGGTCCACTAGTTTACAATTTAATTTGGAGCTACGACAGCATCACATTGCAACACAAGAAACATGCCATATGTTTCTTAAGCTACATCTTGTTGTTTGTAGTTGGAAATTTGTTTCCTTGAATGTTGAAAAGAAGGTTTTTAGGAAAATATCAAGGGATATCCCACAATGATCATCTGAAAATACTTTTATTCAACATTATCAAAAGAGAGACGTTTTCCTTGAACATCTATCTTTGATATAAACAACAAGACCTTGTACATTTTATAGAAAGAGTATATAAGATCCATGGAATCCTAGATATTTTCATGCTATTATTTGAGTTTCACCATGGTTTTATTCTATTCCCAATGATGGTTCAGATGAATTTGAAACATTTTGCTGGAAAATATTTCTCGTGTACAAGCGATTTCCTAACATTCCCTTATCTATTGGACTTTCATAAAAAATAATTATTAAAAATTGGAGAAATTTCTAATATCAACCATGGCATGTTGATCAGAATCCATCGATTGTCAGCAATATTGAAGATGAAGAAAATGTTGATTTCGCTAATCAAGAAATGAATCTTGAAGGTGATTTTCAAGAATGAAAACTTTTCTCTTGCTTGGTTCAACAAAATGATGTGAATGTTTTTTATCTTCACACCCTTGGTCGAAGGGACCTTGATATATAATTTGGATGGCAAAGTAGAATTATTTCTAATGATGTTGCAGAAGAAGTTATCAATTTTATAAGGGATGGAAAATCAAGGGGTGATATTATTGACCTTTCAAGTATAAAATTTGCATCTCCAGATTCATTGGCATAAAAACAATGTTTTTCTTTTGAAATCATTTTACAGCACTTTTCTCAATATGAGACTTCTGAACCTCTTCTTATGATTGTTCAGGGCACTGTAGGCACTAGGAAATATTTCCTTATCCACTTTATTTTTTAAGATCTTTCAAATTTGTAAAGTAATGGAAGAATTCCTTTACTTCTTATTGCCCCAATAGGAATAGTTTATCTTAATATACATGCAAAAATAATACACTCGACCCTAAAATTTACAATTAAATATGTGCAACCACTACAAGGGAAATCACTAATAGTATTCCAAAAATAAATGAGGCATATTCAATATATATTTATTGGTAAAATGAGCTTTCTAGGATCAAGGTTATTCATACATATATATTCTCGATTACGAGAACCATTTCTAGAGAAAAGGAATTATCCTTTTGGTGGTAGATCCATCATTCTTGTGGGTGACCTTAGTCAACTACCACCTATGAGAGATAAGCCTTTGTATGTAGGTAATACAACATGGAAAGTCTTGTGGAAAACATTCAACACTTTTGTCACTCTTGACAGAATATTTCATCAGCAAGGGAATAATGACAAATAATCTTTTTTTGTATAGTCCTCAATAACATAAGAAATTAAAAACCTATTCTTGAACATTGGGAGTTTCTTATGTCACAAGATCATATGAGGTTTCATCCTAGAGAAAGGGATTTATTTAATTAAACACTTCACATGTTTCCAACAAATAATTTGGTCTCCTTCCATAATAGGCATATGATAAAATCATTAAATTTTTCAATTACACGATGTATTGTTGAGCATTAAAGGCATGCATAATAATTTCTACAAATGAAGATCAATTGGATCATGAAGTTTTGTTGTGCCCTGGTAAGCCTTTTTATGTTGACATGTAACTTGTGGGTTGAACTTGGTTTAGTGAATGTTTAACTTGCTTATGTGAAGGATATATTTTATTCGCCTACCTCTAAGCCACCTCGACTTCCAATGTTCACAACTACTCTTTTTTATAAGTATGTTTTTGTTCCATTTGATGCCAGCAAACCAAACAATGTACCTATCACACTAGTGATAAGAGGAAATAGAATACAAATTCCTTTGAAGATGGCATGGGCTCTTAAGATCCACAAGTCACATGGGTTAACTCTAGAATGGGCATCAATTGATATCAAGAATAGAAAGAAACAAGGCCTAACCTTCAGAACCATATCAAGAGTGAAATCAATGGATGATTTACACATTTCAACACCTTTCCCTTTTCAACAGTATGCCAAGATGAAATATAATGCATATGTTACAATCAGTAAGAAAGAAGAGGAGAGATTGATGTCCATAGTCTTGTGACATCTAACTAATAATATTATGAACTCTATAAAGAATATTTGTCCAATTATTTTTTGTTTCCTCTTTATTTACTTTTAATAAAGTTAGGATTTTCATATATTCATCAAATGAATAAATTCATCTTATTCATGGTAATATTTGAGAAATTTGTTTACATCATTTTTCATGTTGTTCAATTTACTTCCTTTTTTGAAGTGGCTATTGTTCTTTTGTTTAGAATGAACCATTTAGATACAAAACTCAATTTATTATTAACATAGAGCATGCCATAATCACCTCTTGAATGTTGTTTGTAAGACATGTATGTTCAATTACATGTAAAATTACGTTAATCAATCTTATTCATGTAACATTTGCACAAATTTATGTATGAAATGTAATGATTGTATTAAATGAAGTTAGAAATGGGATTTGCAAAACAAAAAAATTGTGAAGTCGTATTAATTGGTAATATTGGGTTTAATATGAGAACTTAGAATATTGGGTTTAATATTTCTTAAACCCTATATTGCATTTATTAATATACCTTTATGTTTTGAATTTTATGCCAAGTTGAAAGATAATGGATATGTTATAATTAGGAGGAAGGAAGAGGAGTGAACGATGTCCATATCATTGTGACATCAATCTAATAATATTATCAAGCTCATATAGAATATTTGTCCAATTTCTTTTATTGTCCTCTTTATTTACTTTCAATATAGTAATGATTTTCATATATTTTAATTCGATATGTTTTATGCCATATTTATATTATGAATCCAAACATGGAAAGAAATCATATTTGAATATCTTGATTGGAAGAGAGGATGCATTTATATTATTTAATAATTGTATTGAATCTATGATGGCATAATTTTAAATTGAAGTTAGCAGAGTTATGACAAATATCCATTTGATAGAAAAAAATCATTCTCACATAGTGATAATGAGAATTAAAAAACGGTTATTAAAAACAATTTAATATCAATAAACCATAATAATAATAACCATATCGTGACATCCAAATGGTACATGAATCTATGAAATGCTGCAATATGTCATTATTTGTTAGAATGCTATATTAGATTGTAATTTATCGAATTTATTCCATTGTGTTTATAATATTAATATCGCCACTTTATAATATTAATCTTAAGGTTTAAAATCATATGGTTTATTATATTAAAATTAGCATTTAATATATTTATGTTTAAGTTTATAATATTGGGTTTTATGATGTTAGAGTTTATAATATTTAGTTTAATATTAGGGTTTAATTTTGTGATGTTGGAATGGTATAAAAAATGTGTCCAATGTCACATTGTGGCAATGATTGTCGCAATGTTACATGATGTTGCAATTTATTCAACCTCGTAATGAAACAATACAAAAATGGAGTTTATTAACAAGATTTGTAATATTAACGTTTTTAATATTGAGTTTATGATATTGGGGCTATAATATTGTGTTTGATATTTGGTTTATAATATTCTGGTTTAACGTTGGGTTTTTAATATTGGGGTTTATAATAATTTGTTTAATATTAGGGTTTAATATTGGGTTTCATAATATTAGGGTTATAATATTAATGCGAGGGTTTATAATATTTATCAAGTAGTGTTTATAATGTTTATCTTATTTTTATAATATTTATCATAAGATTTATAATATTAATCTTAATGATTATAATATTAATTATAGGGTTTATAATGTTGGGTATTGTAATGTTAGGGTTTATAAGATTTTGTTTAATATTAGAGATTAATATTGTGACATTGGAATGGTACGAAAATATGTTCAATATTACAATTTGACAAGAATCGTGAGAGCGTGATAAGCAGTGTCACAGTCATTGTCACAATGATACACTACATTACAACTTATTCAATGTCTCATTGTGACGTTAGATAAATTAGACTTTAATATTTTTGTTTATGATATTAGGTTTAATCGTAGTGTTTAATATTAACTACTTGGGTATATAAATCCTTGGGTTTACTAATACTTTCGATCAACAATATTAATAAACACTTATTTTTATTAATCCATTGGGCTTATAATATTAATCCCTTGGGTTTATTGATCTATTTATTTTGTAATATTAATACTCAGTTGTTTTATTAATCCCTTGGGTTTATTCATCCCTTAGGTTTATAATATTAATAATCCCTAGGGTTAAATAATCCATTGGTTTTATAATACTAGTTCATGGAGTTTATTGATCCCTTTGATTTATAATATTAATCCCTTGATTTTATTGATCCCTTAGTTTTATAATATTAGTAGTCCGTTCGGTTTATAGTACTAATAGCTTGGGCATAAAATATTAATATTCCCTTAAATTTATATTATTTATCAATTGGATTTATTAAACTCTTAGGATTATCAATATTTTGGATTTATAATATTAATCCCTTGGGTTTATTAATCTTTTGGGTTTAGAATATCAATCTCTTGGGTTTATAATATTAATAATCCATCGTGTTTATAATATTAATAATCCCTTGGTTTTATTAATCCATTGAGTTTATAGGATTAATCCTTTCCAATTTATAAAGATTAATCCATTGGATATTAAGATTATTCCCTTGGTTTTATTAATCCCTTTGGTTTTTAATATTAATTTATTTGGTTTATAATATTAATTTATTTGGGTTTATAACATCAATAATCCTTTGGGTTTATAATATTTATCCCTTAGATTTATTAATCCCTTGAGTTTTTTAATATTAATAATCCATAGGTTATGTTAATCCATTGGGTTTATATTATTAATAATTTACAAATATTAAACCTATTAAAAACATTGTGACATTGTCCAACATTGTGGTGTCACACTTATTTTCGAACTATATCACAATCCAACATTCGAGCGTGACAAGCATCGTCACAAGGCAATAAGTAGTTTCATAACCATTGTCACAATGATTCATTATATTGTAATTTATTCAATGTTGCATTGTGACAATCCAAGAATTATGATTTAATATTCCCGTTTATAATATTGGGTTTAATCCAAGAGTTTAATATTAGTCGTAGGGTTTATTAATCCCATGGGATTTTAATATTAGTCTGTTGGGTTTATTGATTCCTTTGGTTCATTAATCTCTTGGGCCTATAATATTAATAATCCTTTAGATTTGTTAATTCATTAGGTTTATAAAATTAATCCCTTGAGTTTTATAACTATTTCGGTTGGTAATATTAATCCCTTGGGTTAATAATATTAATAACCCTTTGGGTTTATTAAACTCTAATCTTATTAAACCCTAGGGTTTATTAGTGGCTTGGGTTTATAATATTAATAATTTTTGGTTTTATAATTTATTCCCTTATGTTTATTAATCCAATGGGTTTAAAATATTAATTCCTAGGGGTTATTGACACCTTGGGATCAATATTTAAAACACAAGGGACTAATAAACCATATGATTTAATAAACCCTACATTTTAAATCCTAGATTTTACTATACTAGTAATTAAACAGTAGTGTTTATAATATTAAATTCTAGGGTTTAAAACCTAGAGTTTAAATTTTTAATATTATCATTTATTAATAATATCTAAGGTTTATTAATATCCTCGGTTTATAATACTAATAATCTTGTGGGTTTATTAATTACTTGGGTCTAATTAATTCATAGGATTTATTAGTCTCTTTTGTTTTTAATATTGATCCCTTGTGTTTCTTGATCACTTGGGTTTATAATATTTATCCCTTTGGTTTATAATATTAAACCTTTGGGTTTATGGTTCCCTTGAATTTATAATATTAATAATTATTTGGATTTATAATTTAATCTATTGGTTTTATTAATATTTTGGGTTTAAAATATTAACCCTAAGGTTTATCAATCCCTTGGGTTTATAATATTAGCCTTTTGGTTTTTTTTATCCATTGGACTTATAATATTAATAATAGCTTTAGTTTATTACACTATTACTATTTGTAAGTAATAGTATAATATTTTTTAGATTAATATAATCTATATATAATTAATATTATTAAAATAATTATTAATTTATTTTAAGTAAATATATAAAAAAAAACATTAACCATTATATTAACAAATATGTAATAATTATTGACAATAACATAATAGTAAGAGATAAATACATATTATAAATAATAACAAAAATATTATTATGTTATATCTGAATTATATTATAGCTTGACTTATATCTCTTAATATATTAAGAGAATTTTGTAATATATTATTATTATATATTATATTTTTAAATTATATATATATATATTATTGGTAAGTAATAGTATAATATATTTTAGTTTAATATATATTTAATATTATTAATATATTCTAAGTAAATATATCAAATATATTGACAATTATATTACTAAATAATATAATAGTATTGACAATAATATAATAGTGAGAGATAAATAGAAATTATTAAAAATAACTAAATGATATTAGTATGTTATATGTGAATTATATTATAGTTTTAAATTTAACTATTAATATATTAGCAAAATTGTGTGTAATAACTACTATTACACTAATATACAAAATAATGTTAATATAATAAGTATAATTATATAAATATAAAATAATATGTTTATTATTATTTATATAGTTATTAATAATTAGTTTAGCCTTTAACAAAATGCACTTAATAGTGATAGGTCTCATATATATATATGCTCATGAGCATATATCAACCACATTGGTAAATAAAATTGTGCTAATATTTATATTCATTTATCTAATATCATCTTTTTTTCTTAATAAAGTGTTATTTTTTCATTTTCATCTTATCATTAATGAAAAACTTTTCAATCTCATTTAAACCATTTTTAAATGTTTTTAATAAAAAATAATTTAAATTTTTAATTTTTTTTTTTAATATTTAAATTATTTATTATTTATTATTAATAACATTTTTTCCCTAATTTTTTTTAATTTAAAAAAAAAAATTATACCACTACGTTTATTATGAATTTAATTTATCATTTGAAGAAGAACTAGAAATAATGAAGTAATACGTTATCTCATAATCACTCAAACCATGTATATGATCAAATTTGTAAATCACTCTCTAATTCTTTCCCATATCACATAGCATTTGGGGATATGCTTATGTTTATCCATTATCTCATTACAAAATTATAATTATGTCCCGGCTCCCTTACACTAATTAGTATACCGGGCTCCTTATCTAGCTTAAGATTGAGGACGTACTTTTGTGCTGAAATTTCTCTTGAAAGGCCACGAGGGGAGGAAACTTTGAATTCATGTGTATTCTAGAGTATGTATACATATTGTTGCAATATTGTAAATTGTTTTTTTCATTATCATTTGATAAAATGTAATTTCCATTAAAATTTAACTTTAAAAATTAAAAAACACATTATCCTTAGGATTGATGTGAAGTTATATGTAATCCCACAAATCAGGTACATGCTTACTAACAAACACAATTTCTATTTAAATAGCATGATTATGATCTCGATAACATAATCTCTATTTCAAGGATGAGAAAAACTATTTGGATTTTTAGGTTTAAAGCATATGTTAATTTGAAATTTAATGATGATGATTAATATACATTAAGATGAATGTAGTTTATTGGACTTTCAGAAAGTAAGAAATTAATCGGGATTTTTTAAAATTTTATTTCTATGATCATAAAGAAGGAAACAAAGCGCTCCAAGATCATTATAGTTAGGTAGACTTAATAGGTCAAGAAGATTGGAAGTGTGGAAAATGTATTGGAAATGAGAGCATATGTAAGTATGAGATCACCAATCTAAGGGAGTTTTTTCCATATTCCACCCTCTTAGTATCGCAAAGGTAATATATTATTTCGTCCCAAGGAGTTTTGGGAATAGACCACCGCCAAGTTCCACTTTGAAGCCCCTGAGAATTAGGTATTATTCTTGAAATGTTTATTATTTTTTTGTACTAATCAAAATAGAGAAACAATTTTAGTTAGCAAGGGTGGGGTTGATCCCCTCCTTATAATATCCAAGTTTCATTTTTCCCTCTAGCTCCTTATCATCCCATAATTATCTTAAATTTGGAGGTAATAGTATTTTTATACTGTCCTTATTCCCCACAATCATCACTTCTTTTTTTCCCTAATGGTCGAGCCAAGATAGGGCATCCTTGTGTCATCCACGCTTGAGGTGTAGATGGGGGATTTGGCTATAGTTAGAAGTAATTTTGGGAATCATCTTAGTTTGCATGTTGTAAAGTTTCTTCTTATACGTCAAATATCTAAACATAGCCATGTTTTAAATGGAGGAAAGGCCAACTTCGATCAAGGGGATAGGATAGGGAATATTTCCTTTAATATTGAGGTTGTAGGTTATAATTTGCTTTTGAGTCATCTCAATCTTTCTCCATGAATCTCTAGATAGACTGCAACCCCAAACCTCACATCCATTTAAGATAATAGGGGTGATGACAATGTCCAAGGGGAACCTTTTTTTTATTCCAAATCAAAATATCAACTCACTTAAAATTATTTTCAAGCTCATAATAAGATTTCCAGTCTCCACTAATACTTTTATCAATGCTATAATTCCATTTTATTTGATGATGAAAGTCAATACCTAAGTATTTGTATGAATGCAATTATCATGGTTGATCTTTTTGGATTTAATTATCATGAATTTAGTTTTGTCGGTATTAACTATCATACCCATCTTAGAGAAATAATCATGAAGAGTCGTAAGCTTCTTGTCGAGGTCATCATGGTTTCTAGATAGAAGAATGATATCATCAACATAAAGGAGAAAAGTAATAACTATACCAACAAGCGCAGGGCCATTGCAACCTGCAATTTCCAAACACTCCTCAATATTATCGATGTAAAAGCCAAAATGGGTAGGGGATATGGGAAACCCTTGCTTAACCCCGATATTGCATTTAATTTCTTCAGACCACCCTTCATTGGTATTAACCCTAGCAACAACATTCTCATATAAACGAATCAGAACAATCCTCAACTCAAGAAGGACCATTATCTCTTCAAGTCTTTTCCATAGCTTACCTTGAGGAACGATGTCAATTTTTTTTCTGAACTCAACGAAACAACAAAAGAGGTTAGTTTTACTATTGTGACACTCCTCTGCAATGATCCTAAGAGTGAGAAGATGGTTGATAGTCGAGTGATGTCTCCTAAAACCAGCTTTCCCTTTAGCTATTTTACCATCGATTTCAAGCTAAAGGCTAATCGTCCTTTCCAAAAGGAGCCCATATAGTTTGTCTAAAATGTGGCTAATCATAATGGTCTTGTAGTTCGAGGGGAAATTTTTTCCTTGCTTTTAAAGATAGGCACGATGAGGCTTTACATTCAAAGCTTACGGAAGCCATGCTTACCACCAAATTGAGAAGCTTGTGGATATTAGGGATGAGGATAGACCTTCCCATTTTGAAGATTTAAGCTTAGTATCCTACAATGTATTCAATTTTCCCATTAGCGAGCTTCTTGATCTCGAGCTCCATGTATTTTAAAGAAAAGATATCCTCCTTTGTATGAGTATTTAATATGACTCCCATAGTGTCTGAGGAGTCATAAAAATTCTTAAGATAGATTTCCCAATTATCCGAGGGGATCGAATGATTATCTTTTGTTTTATGAACAAGAAGATTCCACCAAAAAAATTTGGATGCAACTTTATAAAGATGAAGAAGATGTTCATCTCTTATTAATATAGGACCTATTATTCCTTTTGATAAGAGATTTGTATATGCTTATATTTCCAATATTTACCATTCCATTAGGAGCATCTCTAATAGATTTCCTAACACTTTTATAGTCCTTATCATACCAAGGATTGGAAGTTTTGTCATTTTTTTATACGATACCTTTGTAGATAATTTGTTAATGGTAGCGGAAAGGGTAGTAGTAAAGGTTTAATAGATTTGATCAATGTTATTATTTTATGTTACAAAGCCTAAATACCTCTTTAAATTATTTAGGAAGAGGTCTATATTACTTCTATCGAAACAAGTGTGCATTTGGCTCTCACTGTTTTCTTGTGTGTGGCTAGGATGCATGACAAGATTGAGAGTTAAGGATAGAGGCTTTTGGTCAAGATCAGGTTCGTAATTGTTAAGCAACTCAAAGTTTGCAATACCATTGAGAACATGGGTGTCAGATATAACATAATCCATGACACTACTACCAAGCCCATAGATACAAGTCACCTAGTCGAAGGTAGGCTACTTGATAATTCTATTACAAATTATGAAGCATTGGGAACTACAAAGCTTGAGAATTTAAATATTGAATAGATTATCGATTATTTCTTCATAGTTTCTTTTTAATATATTAGCTAAGTCACCATATTCATCAAGTCATAAGGGGAGAGTGTTAGATTCGTTACTTAATATAATAGCTTGGTTAGTAGCAATTATGGCATTGAACTCCCCAAGAAAAAGGATATTACCTTCATTCCATAGGTTTTGGATGTCTTGTTCTAAGTTATTGAAAGGACAATTTTTATCCAAGTTGTTTTTCTAATATGAGGTAGAGTTGATAGAAGCGAAATAATAGATTGCAAGAAAAATCTTATTGGTGGTAGAATCAAAGATCTCGATCCAAATGCATTGATTGAAGGGGTTGGTTTTATGAAGTCAAATTTGAGAAGAAATAATGTTCTTTGTATAACAAATTTTACCACCAAAACCTCTACGAGAGGATTTCCTATTCCAAGCTGACCAAAGAATGAATCTATGAAAGTGAGGGACCGTAGATTCATCATGATATCAAATTTGAACTAGGAAATAAGATCAATATCACTCGGGATCCAACTTAACATAAGACCTTTAAACCATGGAAAACCATCACAGTTCCGAAAGAGGATCCAAAGTGATCATAATACCTATTTATCACTCATATGTTGGACTATATCTCTTATAATATCTTTTTTATTCTTAATAATTTTCCATTTCCCTCCTTTTCTTGCCTCCTTGACCTTTTGGACCTCTTCCCTGAGTTCAACTTGGTCTTTTGAAATAAGGTCTTCATTTATAAAGGTCATGTTCCTTTTAGCCTTGGGAAATTCCTAAGTATATCTAATTTTTTGTCATTTCATCTTACCTTACATTAGAGGAAATTCAGCCTAAAGGTGTCCATGAAATTTTCATGTAATTTCCATGTCATAATATGTAAACCAATCAAAATGTTTTAAATTTAAAAAAAGGTACATATAAATATTTTGGAGGGAAAAGAAGAAAAACTACTTTTTTAAATTGTATTTTGGACTTATCTCCTCATAGGTTTTACTCAAATTTCAAGTGTAGACACTCATTGGATGCAAAATTAAATTCCGCATCCAATGAGTACCCATTGTGCATACTTTTGAGAAGCCCCACCTTGATAAAAATTGCAGATACATTCAACACATTTTTTAATATATCTTCAAATTTTATCAATGTGGGTCTTCTAAAAAGTATGCATAATAGGTACTCGTTGGATGTGGAATTTAATTATGCATCTAATGAGTGTGTAAACATGAAATTTGAGTAAACCTATAAAGAGATACGCCGAAAATACAATTAAAATAAGTATATTTCTTATTTTCCCTCCAAAATTGCAACTCTTATTTTATTATTTTTACAATTATTTTATTATTTTTCTTTAGGAGGCCACTTTTATGCTGAAATTTCCTCTAATGATATAGATTAGTCTATGTTTATGATTAAGTATATCTACCACCCTTATTACTTCTATGACACAAGTTGTTTGAATTTGAGATTTTATATTCAGTGCTTCTTCTACTATTTATAATATGTCCTCATTCATTTTCTCTTATATACGAGTGATTATAAGGTTCATGCTCTTTTATGACACTCATGGTCCAGTTCAATTAGTTTGTTAATTTCCTCTTTTATGGGTTTGATATCTAATTTATTCTATGTGCTAATTAGGGTTGAGTTATTATTCAGTTTATATTTTTAATCGTGTCTCTCAAGATGTCATTTTCTTAAACCATTGATTGTTTCATGTGTTCTATTTCTTGTATCATATATTTCATCTCTTGTAGTTCAATCTCGAGCACTTTTATTTTATTTTCTAATGATTTGTTGTTGTTGTCAAGCATTGTAGATAATTCTGGTTTAAATTGATTTTCTCTTTCTTCTCGTCATTTTTCTAAAGATTCAATGCGCTGGTAAATACTCTCTTCTCTTCGTTTTTCTAAAGATTCAATGTACTCATGAAGACTCTCTAGGGTAATTTTGCTTGGCCTCCCTTTTTCTAAAGATTCAATGTACTCATGAAGGCCCTCTAGGGTAATTTTTTTTGGCTTCCCTTTGCTAGAGGAGGGCTTAGAAATATGAGGAGAATTACTCATTGTTTTAATAAACAAAATTTAACAAGAAGAGGTGAGAGGGAATGTATGCACCTGACAGAATTATATTGAATGCCGCCAAGTTTGTAGACTTAGTAGAGACCACAAAAAAGTTATCATAGACTCAAGAGAAACTAGTGCAACACCCGAGAGAGACCGACTGAATCCCTAAAGGTAAATCCTTAGTAAATATTTACAAATTTTTTTTATAATAATTTAAATTTTTCATTAATGTTTAATAATAATTACACCAATTACAACTATTTCATAAATGACACAAATGCACAAATATTTGAAAATTTGAACCAAACTAGGAAATCAAATTGTTCACCAAACCACTCACTTGAAATCTTTTTACATTAAAAAAAAAAGAGAACACAGATTGTGCTTTGATTCACTTATGTTTGTATTATTCAAGAAACCTTTTGATATGGCCTCAACCAGATGTCCAGTCACTACCTCAACATGCTTCTTAAATATTTTTAATATTTTTCATTTTTATCATAATTTTTTTATTAATATTTAACCACCATACATAATTAACCATAACTCTTATTTTTTAACCATAAAACTTATTTTTTTCATGATATATACATAATGTTTTTTAAATGATATATAATATATACATAATTAACCTGTGTACATAGAGACATTTTATCAAGCAAATTAAAATGATTTTTTATTATTAATGTATTTTTAAATATATGTCGATATTAATTCGTATTAAAATGTTTTATTGATAACCAATATTGAATATTTTTTTCCTTGGATGCGAGTGTTTAATGCATTTGATTTGGCTGGCTACCTGACCTCATCGTGCAGGGGCATCTGGGCTCACCATTGGGCGCACCTGCCTCCTGCGTGAGGGATTTAAACTCACCCCGTTGGGAAGGATGTCGTCATTCATTCTCGCATACTGCACCAGTGCTCCTACAACCTGTTCTCTGGCCATATATGGCCAATGGCTCCAATTCTCACACTCATTCAATCCAGTTTTCAACCCATTTATCATCCCTGCTCCGTCGTGCTTCACAACCCTCTGTCCTCTGCTTTGCAAGCCTTCGTCTCGCGTCCACCTAGCTCGCTGCTCCTCCACCACCCTATGAACTCTCCTTCCCTGCCCTGCAAGGCCTTCAATATTTCGACACAATGCCTCACCAACACTGTATGAGAAGCCATCGCGGAAGATACAGAGGCTCTCCCTCTCGCCCTCCACCTCTGGCTATGGTGGAGTGCTCCTTGGCCTTCTTTGTTGCTCTGGAAGATGCAGAAGTATTTGACCCTCAATTTATCTCCACCCATCTTTCTATTAGACTCCCAGAGGCGCAACATAGCCCCTCTGGTTCCGGCAGCCGGAACCACCCTCTCCAGTCGACCCTTTCTCCCTCCTCCTCACCTCGGCCAAGAAAAACAGTCGGTCTTCCTATCAAAAGCGTGGAGGATTCCTCAAACAGTGGAGAGAGTAGCTCTACAGAAGGCCGCCATCATAATGACACAAAAGCGGACGAAGATGCACACTCAACTTCAACACCAGAGCTCGCTCCCCAACTCTCCAAGAAGGATGACGCCTTGTCTGACTACAGATGCTTCATCGTTGAAAAAACTCCTCAAATGGAGCATCATGACACACATGACCAATAGCTGTAGAGCCATGGCTCTCCTCCTCCTCAGTTTTTACATGCTTCTCTATTGTTTTTTGGTCTATCGTTCTATTTTCCAGCAAACTCAGTCATTCAAGTCTATGTTAACAATTGGTTTCCCCAAGAAGGGAAACTCTCTTTTTGAATCACTGCACTGTCTCAGGGTTGGTTTTCCCCTAAAGGGCAGCCCTCTTTTTGAATTTTTGAAATGTCTTCATCCAATAGGGTTGTTTAATTCAACAACCCTTGTTATGAGGCTCGAATATATTTTTTGTGCACTATAATACAATTTCGCATTACTTAAAAATAAAATAAAAATACAATGAATATTTTTTTATATAAAACATTAAAAAATTGTTTTTAACAATTATTTTCTTTATATAGATATATATGAAGTTGATATCAACATAAATTAGTTAAGATAGATTTTCAAATATTTTATTTAAATCTTTGAAATATTTTTGAAAAATATAAGATTTAAATTTTTTTTACTTCTAATTAATTTACACCAATATTATTTTTCAATTTAAAACATAATTTTTTTTAAAGAGAACTTACTAACTGACGAAATTGTGCATCCCCTCACATTGGGTTGTGGAATAAGGCTCTCTACTCAATCATACTACCAATCATACTAATCCTCTTAGCTCTGTATAATCTTTCTTAAATAAAAAGTTAAACAAATTGTTTATTATATAAAGCAACTTTCATCGTTAAAATCCTATAAAATAATTCACTTGCTAAAATTGTGGACAAGGTAAATGTTCCAATAATAATAATAATGCAAAACTAATCAATCATATCAAGGAAAGAGGTACTCCTAAAATCTCACCTGTAAGTTGAAATTCGTAAGTTTTAATTTTTTAATCACTCCCTTTCTGCTTTTAACCTCTAGGATACTGGTTTTAATTTTAACATAATATGAAATATTTAAATACTTATCATGCTTGATAACTATTGGTGTTTATCATAAAACTATACTAATATATATATTTTTAACAAAATTTAAAGATTTATCCAAATAAAACAAGTCTAAATTACAATTATTCATTTAAACTGTGAAATCATCAAAATGCACTTCAAAAAATTTGTACCTTTAATTTTAGCAACATAATATAAAATATTTAAATGCATATTATATTTGATACCTAGTGTTTATAGTATAACTCTATTAGTATATATAATTTTAACAGAATTTAACGATATATCCAAATAAGACAGGTCGAAATTACCGTCATTCATTTAAACTGTGGAATCATCAAATGCAATAAAAAGTCATATCCAGCAACAAAGTTAAAAACCGAATTATATTTAAAAAACAAATGTATTATAGCTTTCTTTCTATATATATATATATTCACTTCTTATTTACGTTAATAAAATACACCAATTTAATCCAAAATTAGTAAGTAAAATACTAATCTGAAAAAATTGGAAAGAATCAAATATTTTTTTTTACTCTTAAATATAATTAAATATCTTCCTTTTCGAACCATATAAATATGATTATCTTTCACATTCCTATTTAATGAGAATTTAATCTTGTTTGCAAAAGAAGGAAAGAATCTGATCAGTGATATTTACAGGTAAACAATAACAATTTATTTAAAATTATAAAATAACAATATATTTTGCAGAAAGAACAAGGAATATGAAGTGAAGTTAAATGCCAAAAAGAACTCAGATTGGTTATTAACATTGATATATAGAAATTATAGATGGCTTATTTTCCTAAATATAGTTTTATGTTAAAATAGCAGATAAAGGTTCTTCTGTCAAGTTAAGTTCGAATATTAGCATTTAGATTAAAGACGAGAAGTTTAAGACACTCTCCCATTATATAATATGGATTATATGGAGGATATTCAACTTTGTCTTTTTCAGCAGAAAGAAGGATATAAGAGTGTATGAGGACATTATTAAAACAATAGTTTTCTTTAATGAATTAAGACTTCTTCTAGCATTTAAAATAGTGGATATATGGAAGTTATATCTAGTGGGGTTTTTAGACGGGGTCACTTCTGGGTGAGTATGTGGCTCTGAATTAGTGAATTTTACATAAGTTACAAAATGTCATTACTTTTTGAGAAATCAGATGGGGCACAAACAATAGAACAGAAATTGTGTTTTTATGGGGAATGTTGATCGCCCCAAAATGGTTGGGCATTAAACAGATTCAGGTTTTTGGAGATGCCAAAAAAATTATTGAATGGGTTAAAAGTTAATATGGATTATATGGAGTAATATGAATTCAACTTTGTCATTTTTTAGCAAAAAGACACAAAGGTGCATGAGGACATTATCAAAACAATGGTTTTATTCAATGGATTATATGGAGTAATATGAATTCAACTTTGTCATTTCTAGATTCAGGTTTTTGGAGATGCCAAAAAAATTATTAAACGGGTTAAAAGTAATATGGATTATATGGAGTAATATGAAATTAACTGTCATTTTTTAGCAAAAATATATAAGGGTACAAGAGGACATTATCAAAGCAATGGTTTTCTTCAATAGATTATATGGAATAATATGAATTCAACTTTGTCATTTCTAGATGGAAGTCATATCTAGTGGAATTTTTAGATGGGGCCAGTTCAGGGAGAGTATGTGGCTATGGATTAGTGAATTTTACAGAAGCTACAAAATGCTTCTACTTCTTGAGAAAGCAGATGGGGCACAAACAATAGAACAGATATTGTGTCTTTATTGTGAATGTTGATGGCCCCAAAATGGTTAGGCATTAGGAATTAAACAGATTCAGGCTTTTGGAGATGCCAAAAAAATTATTGAATGGGTTAAAAGTAATATGGATTATATGGAGTAATATGAATTCAACTTTGTCTTTTTTTTTTAGCAAAAGATACAAGGGTGCCTGAGGATATTATCAAAACAATGGTTTTCTTCAATGAATTAGGATTTCTTCAGCTAGACAAAGGCTACATAGCATTTAGAATAGTGGATATATGGAGGTCTTGGAATAGTAGATATATGGAAGTCATATCTAGTGGGGTTTTTAGATGGGGCCAGTTCTGGGAGAGTATGTGGCTTTGGATTAGTGAATTTTACAGAATCTACAAAATGCCTCTACTTTTTTAGAAAGAAAGATGGGGCACAAACAATTGAACAGAAATTGTGTCCCCAAAATGGTTAGGCATTAAACAGATTCAGATTTTTGGAGATGCCAAAAAAATTATTGAACGAGTTAAAATTAACACTGCATTCAATCCACCCATTTTAAAAAACTGAATAGCCATCATCAAAACACTGAATAGCCATCATCAAAACACTGGGAAAAACCTTTTAAAACAATTAACTTTGACCATATATACAGAGAATAAAATTGAACTGCAAATTTATTGTCAAATGAGAAGATCTACTGAGAAAACATGTAGAGAGAGAATAGAATTGAACTGCAAATTTATTGTCAAATGAGAAGATCTACTAAGAAAACACGTAAATTTTATTTCTCAACTTTTAATCATGATAATTTGATCAATGTAGACACAATTAATTATTCATAAGAAACACTAAGGAAACATCAGACAGCAAAGTTAAATGACAAGTGGATAAATGAACAAGAGGATCAGGAATAGAATAACTCTTACCGTAGAAACAGCTTAATTATCACCTTCAATTATACTGGGATGTATTTATTTTTGAGTGACACAGCTTGAATAGTGTTTAGAAGTTTATGTTTGAAATGAACTTATGTTTAACACGAGGTTGTAAGAATTTTGTGAGTTTTCGAGGATAAGTAAATATCAGGATGTATGTACTACCCTATATTAATATACGAGTAGTTTTTTCTCTACTGAAAAAAAAATTTGTCTGTCGAGGGTGGTACTTCAATGGTGTCGGTTAATGAGATTTTTTTTTGGTATAGGTGGTGATTTTTAAAGCAAATCCCATTTTGGCCAGGTCAGGTCAGATACTTTCAAGGCATACGAACTACTACAATAAGTAGGTTTTTTGGCGGTTTTTTGGCTTTTTAGTCATTACCGGAGGTAGTGAAGAAGCATAATTTTGGGTTTTTTAGTTGGAGGTAGTGAAGAGGAAAAAAAACAATGGGCAGTCCAGATCTGTCGCGACTCTCAACTGGTAATCAAATGGGCGTCTTCTGCAAATCATACAGGAATATATGGCTCAATAACAAAAGGTTTTGCTATGAGGATGTAGATTTTGGTTTTATCCGCGCTGTTTGTATTGTAGGATGTCTATTTTAGTTTTCTGATAGTGTAATTTCTCACACGTCTTTATAGAGGCACAGTCGTACTATTTTTTCTATTAATATCGGGATTTTTTTTATCAAATAATCCGGGTCACTAGTGCAATTGCTCAGAGTAGTTTTTATAGAGGCACAGTCGTATCTAGTTGTTTCTGTTATATTTTTTCGATCAGATAATATCTGCATATTTTTATTAGAAAAATCCAGATAAATGGCTTTTGTTCAACCATTGTAACTTGCTTTTTTCTATATATATATATAATATAACCAATGCAATTTAAAAATTACCCATCGTGTATATATATATATATATATATATATATATATAAACTGAACTGTAATTTAAAATAAGCAGGTGACAAGCAAGTTTGCAGTCCAACCACACCGAATGCAAATTAAATTTATATATATATCATTAATCAATATTATATAAACACCATCCTTCAATCCCAAACAATTCCCATATCAAATAAAGCATTAATCAATATAACACGATCCTTTGATCCCAAACAATTCCCATATCAAATCAGGCATCGATGTCTCAAACAATGAAATATAAAATCAAAACGATTCTGGTTGCATTTAAAATCTTTTCCGATGCTTCAATCACAAACGATTCCCATATAAAATCAGGCATCAATGTCTCAATGAATAGAACACGTCAAAACCATTCTAGTTGTATTCAAAATTATCACTGTACCCAGTTTTTTTTTTTTTTTTTTTTTGCCATGGAGCTTTCATATTCATGCTAGCAAAAGCACTATGTTCACCTTTGTAAAATACTAACTGGCATAGCTATATAGTTTAACTAAAAGTAATTCGAGTACCAAAAAACCAAATCCGCCTCTAATGTACCTCTGATATGGAAAATGATATTGCAGTGGCATGGCAAAGGCTGCTATACTATTACTTAAACATAAAACATGAGTCACTTTGAAAATTTGAGGACGAGCGCATTGAGAACATCTTCACTCTGTCTTCCAAACACACTGATGCATGCCTCCCTTGCCTGGTCTGATGCACGTCGTGCTTCATTTTCATCCGCCATCCAATGCTGGAGACATTTTAACTTCCCTGCTGCCGCGACCAGATTCCGTATGTCTCCCGGCACCGTCCTTTGAACAGCCTCGTTTAGTTTCTCCCCGGAGAAGCAGTTCAAACTTATAGATAGGAGGTAGGCAGACGAAAAAGATGCGCGAATCCAGAGCTTCTCTTCTTCCGTTTTTAACAAATGGGAACTCTTGATGATCTCCTCTGCCTCTTGAAAAAGCCTTGCAAATTCTGCGTGTTCCCAAATATTCATATCGGGTTGCTGTTGTTGACACCTTGCTTCAAACATCAACTCTTTTGCTTTTTCATTCAATTGCTCAAACCTTGAGCTAATTATGGGCCCCAGAGATTTCCTGAATGAGTACTCCAAAATGCATCTCCTACACTTACACTTGAAACCCCAGTTCTTGCACTTGGCTTGGCGCTGCGACAAGGGAACAAGGACATCACAGTAAGAAATAGTGATCTCTTCTCCTCTCCCGATGGGCTTGGAGGCATGTATAAACAAAGTATTTCCGATTACCAAGAAGCCGGAGTTCGGAAGGCAGGAATGATTAATGAGGCACGGCAGCAGCCACAACATGCTCTTTTTCCGTTCTCGCAGGCCGAATCCGTTCCATTTTGAAGCAAGCGTCCCTATGCCTTCATCAAATGAGTTCATTCTTATAATATCCCGAATACGGTTAACGTCCACCTGCAAAATTTCATTTTGTCCTTCTTGGCCCGCAAGGGTTTGATCGTCCGTCTTAAACAGATCTATGGCAGGAACATGAAGGCTGCTGAGCGTAGAGGAATCAAATAAACTATAAAGTTGACGGAGCAATCTCTGCGATTTCCTGGCAGCACAGACTACCGCGGCCACGAGTTCTTCTTGAAACGTGGAATTCAATTCACGCCTGTTGTCCACATGAAACATGGCGTTAGAGGCGCTTTCACTAGCAACTGCGACAGCGTTGCTTACCAGCAAGAGCTGCCCGGTCCTTATTTCTTGGGTGGAGTAGAGTCCTCGACCGCGGCCGTCTTTGGTCATCTTAATCTCTACGGGGCCTATAAAATCGGCCACTTCGGGAGGATAAGACCCGCGTCCGAGCAGGTAGTACGAGATGTCATACTTACCATTCCGGCTCTGGGAGTACAGAGTCTTGGCTTGGCGAATCGCGTCATGTATTTCCATCTGGCCGTGGCTGGCCTCGTTGGCTTTCTCCAAACATTCGCATGCCACTGTATACTGCCTGAGCCCGATCAGAGCGCGCCCTTTCCTATAGAGTGCTTTGAGATTGCTGGAATCGATCCCAAGGGCCTGTTCGGAATCCTCCAGCGCCAGCTCAAATTCCTTCATCTGAAGCCTTGTCTCCGCCCGGTTGGAATATGCGTGGAGGAGGCAGGTATTGATATTATTATTGTCATTAGAGCACTTCTTTAGCTTAAGTATAGCCGCGTCGATGCATTTCGTGTAATTCTCGGTCGCTGCGTCCCAGTTTTGTTCTCTGAAGTATCTGTTGCCCTTTTTTCTCAGGTCCTCCACATCCATATGAAGCTCCGTCTGCTTCCCCTTCTCAGTGGCAAACTTGAAAACGTTGGCAGGGTTGTCGACGCGGATGAGAAGGCCACAGTCACTGGCGATCTTGAAATAGGGTTCCTTGACGGCAACCTTAGCACCTCTAGGGTAAAACCTCTTGATGTCCTCCTCAGAGGTAGCAGCGTTGTATATTGCCAGCCTGACAGCGAGGCCGTTATCGTCCTCCAGCAAAGTCATGATACCGCATATCATGTTGGCATCCACACACAGCGTCCCATAAACCACCCGGCCGAGGTGGACTTCCCCGACCTTCAGCTCGTTGAAGGAAATGGGCTTCAGCCTTTCCAGCGGAACCGAACAAACTGCGCTGGCGTTGCCAGTAGGGTCCGATAAAGACGATAGCATCTCAAAATTGCATTCTGCCGTGATCTCCCTTTGCTGACGGGCAAAGTCATCGTGGATTTGGAGGAGCGCTTGCTTATCGAATCTGTGGGAGGCATCATGGACGAGGAGGGCTTGCTTCTTGAATATCTCCAAAGTTTCCATTAAAAAATGCAGGTCCTCCATGCTTCTAGTTTTTTAGTCCACCTAGCTTTTCCAAATTCTCCTGCTGTTAACTACGACTTCAAACACGTTCTCCTTATATTTTCTTGCGTTGCAGATTTCTTATATTGAAACAGAGGCGGCCTGCTTTCACAATTTATATTGAAAGAGGCCGCCCGGTTTCACATGTACGAATAGACAAACCCTTCACACGAGTGATGTATTGATACCTTCCTTCTCTCACAAGAAAGCTAGTTCTTTCCATCCTACTTTCAGACGTGAAATAGAGGCGACCTGGTTTCACATTTAGGAATAGACAAATCCTTCAGACGAATGATGTATCGATACCTTCCTTCTCTCACAAGAAAGCTAGTTCTCTCCATCCTACTTTCAGACGTGAGATATTTCCGTTTTTTTGTTCTAAGCAGTTTCTTTCCTTTTTTTTTCAATCGTGAGATACTTCTCCTTTTTTGTTCTGAAGCAATTCCTTTCATTTTTTTTTTTCCAAACGTGAGATACTTCCTGTGCTTTTGTTCTAAAGCAGTTCCCTTTTTTTTCAGAAGAAAAAAAGTGAAAGTACAAAAAACATAGATCGTTCTAAAGCAATTCCTCCTATTTAGTGATCAAATTTAAAGGGTGGGTCTTAATTTCGATTAGAAGGGCATATATTTATGTCGTCTTTCCATGATGAAGGGCTTTAAAAAAAAAAACATTTCAATTGACCACAATATATTATTTTCACATTTTCACATTTCATTTTAAAGACAAAATCATCAATATTTATGTTAATAAAAGACTTTTACATATACAATAGTGAAGGAGGTTCCATCTTGCATTGCTTAAATTGTTCTATTGTCTATTAAAACTCTTTTGGAATGCTAAGACTTCCAATAATTACACATCTCAAATAATTGGAACAGTCCCTTGACTTGGCCGCAAAATTGATCCGAGATAGCTTCTTCTTTCAGTTATAAACCTTTGACAGTTATAAACTCAATAATGTTTTATTCCAGCTATAATAGTCATCCACAACACTGGTTATATAATGATATTTTTCCTACCCTCATTAACTGTCCAGTTTTGTCATCACAGGATAATTGCAGTGATCATGTTCATTTGGAAATGGATTACCATCAGCCTGTCCAAACATCATGTAGTAGCTTCAACCAGTTGGAGCAGATTTTTTAAGATGCCACTAAGTTGCACTTATCCAGGCCAATTTTATGCCCTACAGTAGACAAGAAACCAGCTAGCAAGCATCTAAATTTTAACATTTCCCTCTTATGGATGATGATCGAACATGGAGGAAAGGGGCATTTCCATCTGAAAGGGACAAGGCATCTAAAACCAATATCAGATCTATATGACATTCGTCCAAATCATCAAATATTGATTTGGACAAAATTGAAGTAGCACGCTAGGTGGAGATATTTTAGTGTTGTTTTAGCTGCAGTTTTCTAAAAAAGGAAGGCAAGGATCCTAAAAAAAATAGAGTAAGGAAGAGATCCTAAATAAAGAAAACTAAGGCAGAGATCCAAAAAAATTTAGAACAGAGCATACGGTAGTCAAACAAAAATATAATTTACATTTAATTTCCGAGAGAAGTTTCATTACAAAACCAGAGATGCTGCTCCTTTTAACCACATCAAAAGATCCTTGTTTCATCTCTCTATTTAAACACAAGAAAAACACCCCTGTTGAGCTCTGTTTTCGCAAGAACTAAAAAAACAGCATAAACATCACTTTCTACATACACAACAAAATGAAATATGAAAGGAAATGGAATTCACAGGGCCGCGTACATGCCCAGCGAGACCAGTAAGAAAGTACACCAGTCAATTGGTTATTAGACTAGATATAACAACCATTATTTGAAAAGATAATAAACTTATTACCTTCATCAATGTATCAACCCAAAACATCTTAGGGGATGACAATCATGTTACACAGATTTCACAGCTAATAATAAACTTCTTAGCTTCTTCAATTTATCAACCCTAAAAAGCTTAGGGGATCACAATAGTGTTATAAAAATTTCACTAGTCTTTGTGCCTCAAATCTCACTCAAACATTTTTGGTAATAGTGAAATCATTATTTTTTCTAACCAAAGTACTCTTAGAGAGACTCTCAATCAATGAGAAAGAGAACATGGTTCATTATTTTTAATCACAGTGACTTATATTTTGGTTTTACATATAGCTTTCTAGAGATTCTACCTTTTGTACTTGGCTAGATATAAGCATGAGATCATTGTGTGACTCAAATGGTTGTTTAATTCCTTGTAAGTTAACTAAGCTTCTTTGTTCTTATATTTTTGTCATCTTGTAAATTCAAAATGAAAATAAATGGTTTCTCCTCAAAGTTTCCTAAGAATATTTGTTTGGAACTTCATCTACAAACACTGAGAAGAGCAATGTGCCTTTGGATGTGGCATCATTGTTGGGGAACTCAGTGTGCAATGAATCCCAAAAATATGGAGATTTTGAGTAAGGAAAACTCACTCGGAGAATGCTAGATATTCTTAGCAAGTCAAGGGTCGTGAGAGATTAATATGACAATGATACCATCGTTCATGATATTTACTATGCACCACTGTTTTCAAACCTGGATAATGGTGTGCATAAAATGAGCAATAGAAGCTGATATTAGCAAGGATTGATGGTTATATAGAAAGTTGGAATTCAGAGAATTGATGTACAGAAGGACAGGTATCGGTGGTGTGAAATGACATAATTTACTCTCTCTTTTTCTTTGTCATAGCCGATCTAGGTATAACTTGACAAGCTGTAATAAAAATCAAAGCCAAACCCTCAATAAAACCCTGACTATAATTTATGGGGGCAGATAAGGGCAAGTTGCAACTCTCACACACGCAAAGAATTACAGCTTAGGCAAGAAATTGATTTAATGGGTTAACTGAAAGCAGTTGGCATTTTATTGGGAACTGATAACAGACCCTGGGTAGCCAACTTCTAACCGTTTCGAGAATTACCATTTCATTGAGCTCAAACATGGTATGCGCATAAAGAAATTATATTTCTGAGAGCCTTCATCTCACGCTGTTAAAGCCAAAATCTCAACCAATAGATACTTCCAGGCTCCGATGTGAGCTCAAAATGTTTCAGTAATACAAATGCGAAAGTCTTGCTCATGAACGGATAATTACAATAGCAAATCGCACAAAACAAGTAAGACTGAAGACTCGGCCTTCAGTAATGCGAAAAGTCAGGCTCGGGAAGGTAATAGAAACCTTCATTCCACCTTCTTCATATATTTTATAATGACGATGAGTTCATTTAAAAATTTACGACCAGACTGTCAATAAAATCAAAGACTGCCTATCCCAAATGCAAGATAAGTTCCAATACAATAAGCAACAAAACGTTGATGTACACCTTCAAAACATTTCATACTTGATGTAGTTAAAGTCTCCAGAAAATCCTGTAAATCGAAATAACCATCAAGGCGGCAGTCCGAAATCTCATTTGGGTTTCCTGGTCGGGCCCTAGGCTTACTCAATTTAATGGTTTCAGCGCTTTGGGTATTTAAGATATGTTGAGAAAAATTGTGGGTTGATTACAATATTCATTGAAAAGCAGTTTTTTGAGGTGAAAATGGGTAGGCACAGAGTAAGGCAAAAGGAGAAGTTCATTATCTGAGAAATATCTATTGTTCTTTTGGAATTGATATCATAAGCATAGCACTAGGTTCCGGTTCCTGCCCTTTCAACAAAGAGGTTTCTTCTGCAGATCATCATTATCACCATCACCGCGGAGATCACAGTCATGGGGAAATTAATGGAATTGCAAGTGACGAGGACCATCTACGATTTCTCTGAAAATTGTTGGAGGACTCAGGGGTTTCGAGTACCTGTTTGTTTGTGCGTTTGTTGATGAATATTCTTGAGTCCTGACTCCTGAGTAGTGAGGAAATTGGAATGGCTCTTTCGCTAACTTGCAAGTGTTTTTTCTCCAACGGGATGAAAAAGAAAATTCTTCGTGCTGAAACCTGAGTCACAACTTGGCAAGGAAAAATAGAAGGGTTCAGTGAGCCTGCCATTATGATGGTTGTTGGCTTGGAGTTGGCAACTTGGCAGTGGGCAGCACAGTTAATCAAAACTCAACGACCTCTCCCTTGTCATTAATCTCCTTCAATGTTGCAACAACCTTTAAGATTTGAATTGAAGTTTTGAACAATGAAAATGTGAAAAGGGAAAAAACTGGACTCCATACTCCAGTGACCAGTCATGATTGAGTAACCGACTCACCGAGTCACCATAGGGCCACCACTGACTTGAAGTTGTCACGCATTACTGAATACTTAAGAAATTTTTAAAAATGTGATGGGTTCTGACAGGCTACAGCCCTTCGGAAGACATTTTATATTATCAATCAATTTTTTTTTAAGACTAGTAAAAATTCAAATTTAAATTTTTTTTGACTTGTAAATTTCTCCAACTACTTCTCTGACGTGCCAGAGGCCTTTTGAAGGGCTCTGACGTGTTCAAATTTGATCACTGGATAGCTCTACAACAACCCCATCATCTCGCACACTTTGAAATGATTAGCCGAATACAATATTTTCTCCCATTCCATCTATTTTGACTCTAACTCTTGTTCAAGGGCGAGCATTATTTCCGCTGCCATAGGCCTATTAATGCGGCCAGGCAGGAAATGCCTTGTGTTCATCAGATAGCTCTACAACAACTCCATCATCTCGCACACTTTGAAATGATTAGCCGAAACTCCATCTTCTCCCATTCCATCCATTCTGACTCTAACTCTTCTTCAAGGGCGAGTCTTATTTCAGCTGCCATAGGCCCATTAATGTGAGCATTTCCTGCCTGACCTCATTAATGAACCTATGGCAGCGGAAGTCAACGATTTCTCTCGTCTTCCTATAATTTCAAGTGGTTGTTCTGCCTTTTCAGAAGTGACATACTAGCATCCACGATTTCTCCTCCCACCCTCTGCGCAATCCAAAACGATTTATCTCATAAACCCTAAACACATACTCCATTATCAAATGGAAGTGTCTTCCATTCTACGAAATGGAATAACCTCCGGCATGATGGGACAACTTCGGGGCCGTCTGATGACCTCCCATCCGACGACTACCGACCGGACCCCGACCTGCCAGTGGACCCCGCTTTCCCCTGCATCGACTGCCTCCGCCACCCCGCTCCCCTCTACTCCCCCACAACCACTTCTGCCCGCTCCCCTCCACCACCCCACGACCACTCCCTCCACCCCACGACCCTCCGTCACCGACTGCAATCAATGTGATCCTGGTTCTCCCGCAGATGTACGATATATGCAGCCGTTTGATGTTCCAGTTTACTTGAAACATATTGAGAAAAAGTTGCACCCAGATAAGAGGTTGCTGCTAAAGGACACGAGATGAAGATGTAACCCAGCTTGGAAGCAACACTGTTTGGCTCCTAATTGCAAGTAATATGGTGCAACCTGGTAAACAAACAACATATCCAACATATGAACCTAAAATATGACAGTGAAGAAGGAGCAGCAAAGGAGGATTATCCCTGAAACAGAATGCTAGTGAATTAAATGAGATGGAGTGACCACCTGTGGCAGCATTCGCAGGTCTGATCTGTAGCAAGGATGGCTCAAGGAATGTTTAGCAGGATCCCCATATTTTAAGAGGAGTTGAAAGCCCGTTTAGAGGAAAAGGTTCCCAAGGCGAGGGAGCGATTCGATAATGGGGACTTCCCGATTGCAAACACAATAAACAAGTGCAGGACATGTCCTATTTACAGATTTGTGTGATCGGAGTTGGGAACCGATCTGCTAATAGGGCCCAAGTGGAGAAGCCCCGACGAAGATATAGAAAAGGAATTTGAGGGCATTTTCCAAGGGAAAATTGGAGACGTGATCCTCAAATGTCTGGACGCTTGGGGTGGGTGCGCTGGACCATTCACTCCACGTGCATATACTGCGTCTCCTGCAATGTTCAATGCCTCATGTTGCGCATGGTTTGATAACACCAAATCACCCTCTGCAACCAGCGGCAGAGGTTTCTGGAGCGTCCAACAACAGCAAGTCCTTTGATTTAACTGAATCTAAAAATTCCTAAACAGCTTGTCCTTAGCAATAACGAATTCCTAAAATAGTATAGCTTTCTATGAATTTAACGTGTGCAATGCTTTTCAAAGGATGGATAGAAAAACACATATCATTCTGGTTATTCTTGCATCCAGTATTAACTGAAATTTCAAGTGTGCATAATAGTCTATTGAGTGGTTGTGTTCCTCTAGGCATACCCTGTACAATCAATCCCCTATACTGAAGTTCAGAAATATCACACCATGATTGAATAAATACATCCTGATATAAAATTACCTATTCAGCTTGAAATAAAGTAACCTCTCAAGATGCTATCTTAAAATAAAACAAATTAATTGATTAGCTAAATAATAAATGTGAGACAATTGGAAAAGAATCATAACCTAAAAGGGGTATGAATGTCATTTCATCGTCTCACTGAAAACTCTTTCCAAAGCAATGCTGGTGGGCAAATTTCTCAAAGAGTTGCTTGAGATTTGGCAAACTGTTGGCATTCTAAGTGAATGACTGCTCAAAGAAAATGAATAGTCAACAAGAACACATTGATATAGTAGTCCAACTAAAGGCCTGTACCTGTTTGACAACCACATGCATAATGCTCTCTTCACAAATAGGATTGTACATGACAAAAAGTAGCATGGACTTACGAGTGTAGCACCACCCTCAAATGGTATAATTTTCTATAACCTCTCTTGAAAATAAAATATCTGAGAATGATATATTCGAATCTTCATTCGCTTTAATTTCATGCTATTCACAGTATTCCCCCTTTAGTGGATGCATGCCAATAATAAAAATTGTTCATAGATCTGAAAGCGTCCTTTGTGTTCCTGTGGTGGTTATTCGAGAATGCAATGTTTACAAGTTCTCTGGACCTAACATAAAATGCTATATCATAAAAAAATCACAACTGTTGGGAGACACCATGTCTTCTCACTTGCAACATGAATGCAGAGCTAATGAAAGGCATTCTCAAAACCCTTATAAATGCTTCCCAAATTTTTCTTCAAACCAAACCTCCAAAATGTTTCACCTTTCCAACAACGGATTGTTCCATTGTCTAATTGTAAAAAACCAAGGCATTTATGAAACAAACAAGCAATGGTAGGGTCCAAAAACTGAATGAATGGACGCTGGCTATCTTATTCCAAGACTAACACTAACGTTCTAAACTAATACTAGAAAAACAACATAGCTCTGATATGTCACATGGTGAGTGGAACTTATAACCTGTATTTAAAAGCAAGCATATTTCTCCCTTTCAATACATTTAGTAAATAGAAAGGTTATTTACATTAGTAATCAACAATCAACATAACCCCACAAATGCTAAAACATCATTTGACATAATTATGAACCATTACATAAGTGAAGAGTTTTCTAGTTTATAACATCTGACCAGTACTAAAGTAGGCAATTATATTAATTTGAAAAAAGTCAAATAAAACTTCCCAATTCTAGACACTCATGAAGAGCTACACAAATAAAAGACAATCACAGTGGAAAATCTCACAGAGCTTGTTACTTTTGTTAAAAAACAATCACATTGATTATAAAAAACTACTTTTATACGATGCCAAGCTAGAAAACCAATCACTATAATCATAACCAAACTCAATGCTTTATTTTGAGGTGAATGCAATTATGTTAATACAAAGGAAAGTGCATAAGAAAGCTATAGATACTCTCGAGTTTCTGAATACACAGCTCCAAACCAAATGGCCAATATTTATGATTAAGGCCACTTTGTGAAACCTACTGCCAAAACTTACTTACAAACTACACCAATTATTTTGTGGAATTCATAGAGCATATATGATTTCTTCCGTAAATAGTAAATATCTAAAAACAAAATAGGGTTTTTTTTAATTATAAATTTCATAGAGCCTTTTCATTTTCTATTTATCAAAAAAACAGATTGCTATACATATATTGATGCAGGTAGTAACCTCAACCTGCTCGAAAGAAACCAGGTTTGTTGGCCATTTGAGTGAATTAAAAGCCAACTAGTATTGGAATTGTTTATTCCTTCTACTTGCCGCTATATCTACTTTACTATGTCCATCAAAGTTAAAGTTTAACCAAAAGCAGTAAAAACTTGCCGCAAAAATCGTTAAAAACTATTAAAATCAAATATCACCCATCAGATGAGTCAATAGGAGCCGGGTCTTTTGCAGTAGAACCCGACATATCTACTTGTTGCATTGCTTGAAGCTATCGTTCAATTATCCCAATTCTTGCCATGGCATGATACCGAGACATGCCAATTTCTTGGATTTCCTGTTTGATTTGTTGCAAAACTGAAACCACATTTGGGTTTCCTTTCATTTCCTGCATGCTAGTCATGGCCTTCGTCAAAACACATTTAAGTATCCAATAGGTATGAGCTGACTGATGGAAAAGGGATAACCTCCCTCTTGTATTCCCAGGATCCGATAGGAAGTCCATGGTGGCTTCATGTTGTTTGATGTCGTCTTCATTGTGGTTGCTCTCTCTTTCCCAACCTTGAATTGTGTTGCGGATCTCAGTTGGGTTTCCAGCTTCATAAAGATCAAAAATATTTTCCATAACTTTTTTTTTTTTTTTCTTCCTCGCTTATTTGGTCCCACATTCTGAATTGGTTGCTTCTGCTTCCCTTTTTTGGTACCGTATTGTTTCCCAAGTTGACCTTTTGCAAAATAAAGTTAAATGGGTAATGTAATAAAGGTTTTCCTTCAGATGCCCCTGTCACGGGATGGGGTGGCAACCAAAACCATAATCTAGTGGACATATCGAATGCAATCATTTGAGGCCTTTTATAGATAAAAAAATCAATCACATTCCTGTGCCCAACTGTAGTGAAATACAATTCGTTCTCCTCTATGTGTAATTCCTTGAACAATTTATTTTTCATTTTGGCAACTTCCTTCCAAGCCATGGCGTTTCAACAGAGCTCCAAAACCCTTATGCTGTCAAACATGGTCTTTTTCATAGCGCCCCCTACCATAAAAATTCTTCTTGAACACTCTACGAGGCTGAGAATGGTGATATTATTCGACATGGGAGCTTGAATTTTAGTCCATACACCTTCCTGTAAATTGAAGGAAAGGGGACCATATGGGGAAATGGTTAAGAACTAGAAGTACAGGTTACCATTACTGATGACAGAACCGAATTTGAGATCACTTTCCGAGGTATCAATTCGTTGAGAGCCCAATGACCGTTACTTGAGTCATATAATTCAGAACTCATATCCCTCTGATCATCACGGAGTAAATCATCCCCTGCTACAAAGACTATAAATTCACTTCCCTTGACCAATGTACAGAAGATTTGAACAGGTGAACAGGGGAATTTCCTCGGCGAACATGCGCACTCAGATGCGGTGGGTTGGGGGCTTGAACAGGCGAACAGGGGAACGCTTCCAATGGTGTGTTGAGGGCTCTCACAACACAAAACAAAACTAATGGAGCACGAAATAATTGACCGATTCAAATTTTTAAAAAACCATCGCGTGTGGACTGGCGGAGCAGATGGGAGTTGGGTGGCAGAGGCAGAGGGGAGCAGGGTCCACCAGGAGCGACAGAAGCCCAATACCGGTGGGAGGCAGGGCGTCGGATGGGAAGTGTCCCATCACCGGACTTCCCCAGACTTTGTGACCGAACAGGGCTCCGTTTCGTAGAAGAGTCGGCCCTCTGTTTGACAGGAAGTGTCCCATCACGTGACAACTGTCCCATCACGTGACTTCGTCATCGGACGGAGCTCCGTTTCGTAGAAGAGTTGGGCTTCCTGTCGGATGGGAAGTGTTCCATCACAAGGCGAGCTTTATTTTCTTGTCTATAGGTTATTTAATGCGGTGTGGTAGATATTTCCCACCATTAGATTTAAATTTAAATCTAACGGTGGGCAATATCTACCACACTGCATTAAATGGCGTATAGACAAGAAAATGGCAAAGCTTATTTTCTTGTTTATACGTCATTTAATGCCATTTTCTTGTCTATACGCCATTTAATGTAGTGTGGCAGATATTTCCCACGTTAAATTTCGGTTAGTATAAATTTAACGTGGGTGGCAGATATTGCCCACATTAAATTTCCGTTAGTTTAAATCTAACATGGACAATATCTATCACACCACATTAAATAGCCTATAGACAAGAAAATAAGACTCCATCAAATATTAGATTGATTGCTACATTAATTATTTTTATATGAAAGAAATGAGGTGGCATTTTCTTTTGTCTTTTACTTTAAAGAATTTCAAACACAAGGTACAATCACATTATAAATGTTATTGAAATTTGTACGATTACTTTATAAATGCCGTTGAAAATGGCGGGATATTCTTGTCGTTTCCTTTATATTAATGGATTGGAATTAATTATAGAAGTTTAAACAATAACACTAAAAAAAAATATGTCTTTTTAAGAAGTTTAAATAATAACACTAAAAAATATGTTTTCTTTTAATTTAAAGATCAATTCACTCTTTTTATTTTTTTAATAAATGGTTTTATTGTGATTGTAAAAGTGGCCAAACAACCTTTAGTATATGAAATTTATAATAACTAGCAATTGCACCAAGAGGCGCAAAGGAACGCCGGGACAGTAGATATGTAAGGGAAGTAATTTAATGAAAATAAAAAGTTTGTGAGTAGCTGGTGGATAGAGGAGTATAAGGAGTTATTTTCTCTGTGGTCAAAGGAGGCAAAGGACCTGCCAGGTGTCAAGACAGTGAACTAAAAGGGCTGTTGTGTAAGGGCATCTTCAGCAAGTAAGCCAAGTTTTGTTCTTGGTCTTTTGGGTAGATTGAGGGTCAAAAGAAGTTGACCTCAAGCCCTAGTTGTCTTGTATCAGGGCTTTGTAAGGGCCATGATCCCTGGTACAAGAGCCCTGTGTTTGTTTTATAAATGAGGAATAAAAACAAGTTTTGGGTCACTTATATTTCTGTTTACTTTGTTGATTCACTGCTGTTACATTTTCACTGCCCAAAGTGCTTGATGTTGTGTATTACAGTATGTTTATGATCTTGATTAGAAATAAACCTGATCCGAAGTACTAAGAAAAACCAACAATAAAACAAGGCAACATGACCAAAGAGTTGTAATATGCAATTCACAATTCAAACTTTAACTCTCATTTATAATGTTTACAAAATAGGCCACAATAAAGACAAATAATTCTAAGTTCTCAAATCTCGATTCTAAACTAAAAAAGTCTGACAAATAATTTTAAGTTCTCAAATCTAGATTCTAAATCGAAAAAGAAAAAGAAAAAAGACACAATTCTACTATTCACTAAGCTTTCTTAAGCCTTTTTCCATGAGCGATTTCTAATTTCTTCTTCCATGGTCTAGTAGCAACAACAATTGTTCCAGGAGCAGTGGAAATTCTTTCTGGAGCACACGAAATGTCCTGGGAGAGCAATTCACTCTAAAGCTAGCTTCAAGAGTAAGAGCACTGTCGGGGAGGGAAGCCTTCCAGTAGCTACAGTTCATAGCTGGAGATTGAGAAGTTTAAATCACCCTCCTTCATGGTGCAATTAGTGAACCATCGTCTAAATAGCATTAATTGCTTAGAGATTTGCATATTGAAGATTGACTACCTTGAAAAAGCTGTTTGCTAACAATGACATTAAGTCACATTTTGTGCCATGGTTGATACAGGTGTGGTGGGAGAGACACTAAAAACACCATGCAAGTAAACTCAAAAATTCTAAATGAAATCTGTAGAAAACACATATAATAATTGGATGAATTGAACTATGCTTACATAATTGGATAAATAGCAGCATTCAAGATATTAGAAAGAAAATCGATTACTGCATTCATGACTTTCAGTGAAAGTAGCAATGATGAAGAATGGAGAATAGATATTGATATGAAAAATACCTTGACTTCCTCATAAAACTTTTTCTCCCATGCATATATTTTGTCTAAAGTTGATGCATGGCTACCAGAAACCATGCGAGTATCATCATCAAGATCATTGTTATAGGCATCAACGTACTTCTTTGGTTTCAAGGAATGCGGTTGCTTTGATGATGAAGGTTCATATGACTTAGCTCGATGCCAAGTAATTGCATTCAAGACCCTGGCAGAAAGTGCTGCATCGATATGTGTGAGACATCAAATAGCTGAAAATTTTTAATAACCATTGTTCCATATAATTTGTATTTCTCTGTTTACAGGGTTCAGATTTCAAATACATATCATCATTTACATATGACGTCTAAATTGGACAAGAAAATCAACATATTTCTATCCATTTACAGGGTACTGAATTCAGATGTATATTGTCGATCCAATGTGAAGTCTAAATTGAACAAGAAAACCAACATTTCCTCCTATACTGGAATAAAATTCCTTTACGTCCTATACAACTATAGAAAAAGCAGACAAATGATATTTTTAATTCACATCCTCCACTCTATTTAAATTGACATGATATTGTATTCAAAGAAAGACTTAAAAAAAAAAAAACTCAGCATAACACTACTAATATAACCAGAAATCAAGCTTCTGTGCTTAACTGCAAAATTGCACCGTTCGTTCGTTAGCAGCACAGGCTTTTAAAAATCAGGACAAATCTGCCTGTTTACTTTTAGAAATCAAGACAAATCCGTCTGCTTTCAATAAGATTCCAAGACATGAGATCATAGCTTTCTTATTTGGTTCACATACCCTCCTGTAATAACTTGTTTCACTTTGTGGAAAAAGGCACTGTTTTTACCATCATGCTTGGGAAGTATATTCGGTGAAGGAAGTTAATTTCCTCAATGGTAGTCAAGGCAAATGAAATTGTGAAGTGGGTATTTTAAGTTTTGTATTATGATCATATTTCAAAACAGGTTTGAAATTTTCTATCCAGTATTGCGAGCATATTTCATGACAGGATTGAAAATTTTCGTCCCGTCGGACGTATTGCACCCGGTAGAATTGTGAATTTGTAGAGTAAATTTAACACCCAGTAGAATTGTGAATTTGTAGAGTAAATTTAACATATAATTTTCTTCGTGCGTAGTATAATAAATGTTGTCCAGCTCCAAGGATGTGCTACTTCCCTGTAATAATAAATGTAATAATAAATGAATGGTAATGGTGGGAGAATGTATGGTGTATGTGAAAAAACATACGGGAAGTTAAACTTTGCACCTGGTGAATTTGGCAGAAAACAAACAGGTCCATTTTCACCATTTGACAAACAAGTCCATTTTCACCATTTGTCTGTCTGGCCTGGTCTTCTGTGTTGTATTGTTATATGGAGCCAATTGGACGAATGCATAGCAGGGATTCATGGAGGAAAAGAGGTTGGAAATGGAAATTGTGGACCATTTAAATGGACATTGCCTCAGCTTTTACAAAGTTTGATATTGAATCTGAGACTGAATCTTGTACATTATTTGTTATTTTTTCCTTTCATTTCACATTAATACATAAATATCAAGATGGGGTTCCTTATATATATATAGTCTATAATGGACAGGCTAGTAGCTTCTCCACTTCTAGCATTACTTTGCACCTCTCTTATAGTCTTCTCGCATATATAATGGCATAGTCTTCTCGCATATATAATGGCATATATGTCCATTATAGATTTATTTTATTTTATTTTTAAATATAACGGTATAGCTTTTATATATTTTTACATTTATTTAATGGAAATGGGCATCTCTATATTAAATATAGCTTTTATATTAAATATAGCTTTTATGATTATAATATTTAAGATGAATTTCACTATCACCGTAATGCCTTCACGTGTAATAGTTTCTTGTTAAATAAATAAATTCAATATCTTATAAATAAGTTAAATAAATAAATTCAATATCTTATAAATAAATAAAAAATAATAAGATAATGAAAATAAGAGAGGTGCAAAGTAACGTTGGGAGTAATAATAGTGAAAATTTCCTAAGTATATGTTCTTTATCTTCCATATTCCAAACAAGAATGCACTTATAGCTCAGAAATCTGCATGAGGTCATCAAATTATGCCAAATTAGCCAAATAGGAGTTGACATGCCAGCATTGCTTTCTTGCATGCTCAGGAATCAGCTTCTGAAGAAGCTCAGGAGTAGTGCCTTAATTTCTGCAAGAAAGTTCTAGCATAATTTATTAAAAACAATATTATTGATAATACAATCACGGAAAAACAAACATCAAGCCAAAAACAGTAAAGCATCATGTTCTTACCCTGTGGTCTGAAGTTGAACAGAAGGGGCAGAGGGCGGCCATTGGGCAAGTGAGCATTGGGATCTCGAAGCTCATCGAAGAAAGGGTGTATACAAGATTCAAGCTGCGGCAGAGTAATTGAATTGCCATGTCTCAATAAAAAAAACATGGAAAACGGAATCATATAAAAGACGGTAGAAAGAGAAGCATGATGCCCTTCGGACTGTTAGAAACTGCAAAATCGGTATTGATGCCTGATCTGCAGAGGCAAGACTGTATTCTCAAATAGAAGATAACCCACTTACCTGACCAAAAAGTAGCTCAGCCAAGACACAACCCATGGACCAGATATCAATAGCAGAAGTATTCTCAGTGGCTCCAAATATAATCTCAGGAGCTCTATAATAACGGGAGCAAATGTATGATATATTTGGTTCACTTTTTACGTGATAAGAAGAGCATTATCATATACATACATACAGAGATATGAAGTTTTGCAAGTTTTGCATTAAATGGATGCATACTACACATACATCAAACTTTACATCCCAAGTTCTTTGAACACAATCTAGGATTCTAAACGTTACACATTTCATAGCACATTAAACACTGCCATCAAATAATTTAGACCAATTCAGGAATCTACTAGTTACACTTCACCAACAACTCACCAGAGCTTTTGCACTTCCAAAATTACATAACTTTAGCTGATGATTGTGATGATTGACCTGTTCAAAATATCATATCAGAAATATTTGACAAGCCCATTGAGATAAAAAACCATGCTACTCGTGAAAAATAGAGTACGTTAATGGTATGGCAAATGGAACCTCTTTCCAACCACAAATTTGTCTAGAATCTAGCAGGAAGTTCAGGCACAGTCAAAGTTCTCTTATGAAAAAATTTCCATGCATGGTGGAATGATTCCATTGGTTTGTTTTGGGCAATTTTAAATCAAACCCGATCATCAGAAACAGTCAGAGTTCCATATCAATCAACACTGACTGAATTATACATCAGACTTCGGCAAAGGAAGGAAGTCTGCTACAGGTTTAGTCAGCTCCTATAAAAAACCATTTATCACTAAAGTCGAAGGTCGTTTATGAATAAGCATTTATCACTAACAGCTGGCATAAATCAAACTTTTAAATTATTTGTGCTTATACAATAGCATACGAAGTTTCCATGAGGAACAAAACAAAGGGAAAAAAGTAAAAGAAGTTGCAACATGAAAGTAATGGCATGGCATAATAAGCCCAAAAGAGCCCAAAAGCTTATGTGGTCACATACCAGAAGATTTTGAGGTTTCACATCTCTATGGAATACCCCAAAAGCATGAATATAGGCTAATGACCTGCAAATCTGGCACCCAACATTTTTGCATAAATAATTAAGGTAGGAAAAACATGAACAACTCGATCTACTGAGAAAATACCAAAAAACAGTAACTATAGAATCATGTTATTAAATTTTTGAAAGATACTAGGACCCCCGAATATAGAAAAGAAAATGCACAGCCTAATTTAAAAAGAAGAATCTCCTAACTTGATATGTATATAATTTTACATAAATCAAGGGGATTCGATGATTCATCCTATTATAGTGTTTTGCTATCTGATAAACAGTCTCTGGGACACACTCCAGTACCAATTTAAGGTACTGTAAAGAAACAACATTTGAGTGATCCAGAATGCCCATTGTCTGCAACTCTCTGTTTTTGTACCGTTTACCGTGTAAAACCTTTTAATAGCTACAGTTTCCCCCGTCTCTAAGCATTTCGCCTGTACAAGTAAAAACACAGTTAAAAATGAGTCATTTTCAATTCAATTCAAAATAAACAAGAGGCTAGGTACAGGAGAGAGCCTACCTGGAATTGATTATAATGGAACTGGAAAGATATGCTTTGAAATGGAACTAAACCATTTTTGGCAGAAACACCAAACAAAGGAAAATAAAGAAAAAAATTTATACAAAATCTGGTAAAACAGACATATTTCTCTAACTTTATTAGGGAAAATAACAACATCTGTCCCCACTAAAAGTCACCAACAACCTTCTAGTTAACATCATCAGAGAAAGGCGATGGACTTGGACAATAATACCAGGAAAAACATGTCGACATGGACTGCATTGGAAAAAAAGGGCATATTTTCACCATATGGCATAATAACAGTAAATAATTTAGGGTGTTTACCTTAAAAAATAACGCTTTTCAAACCGAGGTCAGATTCAATCTCTGCAACAACCATTTCTTGTCATCCTTGAAACGAATCTTTTACAGACCTATTTCCCTTCGTTTTTCAACCCAGAGACAAAATCAAAGGCAGCACTCTGTGGATTTAATGAACTTATATAATTCTTCAATGGATTCCTATGCCTGAAATAAAACAGAGAAGAAAGGGAGCCGAATCCCCTTTCCCACAATAGCAGCTGCTTGAGAAACTGTGTGTCGCGCATAAGTAGTATCAATCAACTCCATTTACAATAGCCTGACAGGAATCATGCGCGTACGCTGCTTGTCCTTGAGCTGCAGCCTGCTTCCCAGCAACTCATATTTTGGGAGCCAAACTAATCAGTGATCATACACATTAGGTATTCTTTTGACCAGATAAAACGATGGGTGATTAGTCAGAGTAAGGACAGGTAGTGGTAGTGGTTTCAGGAGTAATTTTCACTCAATTTGAGAGAGGAAGGGGAAGCTTACCTGTAACAGGGGGGTGGGAGTTCCCAAGTTTTGAGATTTTCTGTATTGGGACTAGTTTGACCTGGCTTTGTGTTTTACTTTTCAAGAACTGTAGCTGTAGCTGTGAGTTTACTTGCTCCATTGCATGACCTTTGGCCACTATATGCTTGCCGTCCAGATGCATATATTCTCAGTCAGGAAAGCAGGCAGTCTGAGTTTGTGGACAGACCGTCTGTTGTCTCCTCCCAATTGTATCCTCCCAATTGTAGGGCTTCGATATCTCGTTGGGATGAGCCTGTGAGGCCATTCATTCGCCAATCCAGCTGCTCCAGCACTGTCAGTTCCATACATTGGAGGCTCGTGAGCTGAGGCGGGGCGGGGTGCAGCAGGGCAATACATGTCCAAAAGGGTTAGCAGATTGTTTGTTGTCTCCTCAATGTAGGGCCGTGTGAGGCCATTCATTCTCCAATCCAGCTGCTCTAGAACCATCAATTCTATACATTGGAGGCTCTTGAGCTCAGGCGGGGCAAGATGGGCGAGGTGGAACGATACATGTCCAAAAGGGTTTGAGCTCAGGCGGGGCAAGATGGACGAGGCGGAACGATACATGTGCAAAAGGGTTAGCGCCTGCAGGTTGCCCAATGAGGCCCGGATGGGGCAGCTGGAGAGATAAGGCAGAGCGGAGCGAACGAGGAGGAACTGGTGCAGCTGGCGGCGCAGTTGAACGGAGAGTATACAAACACGTGGCGAAATCTCATAGGTTCCATGCGCCATAGCTTTGCACACCCCAACCCCGCAATGGAGAACGCCTCCGGCGTAATTATCTTATAGGTTAAGGATTTAGATTATAAACTTGATTCATCATCAAAATAAAAAAAAATATTATCATAAATATTTTTTTGTTATAAAAATATTAAAATATTTAATATTTTTAAAAATAAAAAATTTTCTTATTAAAAATGTACGATTAGATAATACGAATTTATATTATGTGTGGGAAAAGTTAAAATAAGAAAAGGTAATAAATAACAATTTGATTTGGGAAAATAAAAATAATAGATGAAAAATAATACAAATATTTAATATTTGTAAAAAAAAAAAAAAATTATTAAAAAATGTATGAGATGACTAGATAATACACTAAATAATAAAGGTTTTAAGAATATATGTTATGTATGGGAAAAGTAAAAATGAGAAAAGTAATAAATAACAACTTGATCTCTGCAAATATGAACAATAAATAAAAAATAATACATGTGTTCTTGGTCAGTGCATTCAAGACATTATGAAAAGCAAAAAAAACCATTGCCGAACATTTATTTTTAATTGTCAGAGCACAACATTTATTTTTAATTGTGAAAGCACGTAGATTTCTATTTTTTGGGGTTTTCCCCATATAGCTATCAAATTTCAAGATTTTGGGTGCTCTTAAAGTTTTTGATGGTGCTGAATCCATTTCCATAATAAAAAAACATGATTAAAACATTGCTACTACAATATTCTTAATTTTTTTTGCCCAGATTCTAATCACTTTTGGTTATCCTGACAATTCTTCAGCCTCCATAATATTTACAAATATCATATTAGTTTAGATAATTAAACTAAATTAAATGATTAATATAAGTTTACTAGTATAAATCACTTTATTTTTATTATTTTTAATTAAAAGTGAATATTTTTAATTATTTTATTAACTTTTTGGAGAGCCAAAAAATATTGTAACAACATACATATTACTTCTTATCTTGTTGTTGAAAAGCAAATTGATATGAAAAGATCGTTATATTATGTATTATTAATTCATACATATAGAAAATAAGTACAAATTTTCAATATAATGAATCCAAAACCTTTTTGCTTAATTGATGTATCTAAGTAATGACATATATAAATTTTATGAATTTAGAGTTTTATTTTCTTTGTTTGTTTGGCCCACAGGGCTTTGAATCTCATTATTTACATAGTACTTCATAACAAGGTAATCACCAATTAAACTACCTGGAATTAACTCATACTTTTCAAAATTCAATAATTAAACTAAGCTCCAAAACACTAATTATAATGTCTTTTTAATTTTTTAAATTGAATCCAATAAATCTACTCCAAAAACACTTCTACTCAAAAAACTTCTCTACTTCTCTCTTAAATGTTATTAATTTTTATTAATTTTCAATTGTCAAATTAGTTTAATTTAAATATGCAAATCATTTTGTCATTACAATTTCACCCCGAAGAGGATTTAAACATCTTCATTTAACGGGCACAACTTCTCAAAATTGCAAGTGTAAGGACAAACTTATCCCAAACTTATCCCATTGGGGGAATTTTTTCCCACCAAATTTTAAGCAAGGTACCATAAAACCACTCATTTAATCCATTGACACCTCTGTCAGCTTGTGGCCTGCTGAGTTGTGGCCATTATTGTCATGGCTTGGAGTTGGTGTCCACGTCTTAATTGCAAGACTACTAATGTACGATAGAATGTCTACTTTAACCTGTTACAATCACGTAGGGATATTAAAGGTAAACCTACACAACCACAGATTAGTAGTTAATGTACGCAGAGATGGCGTATAGTAATGGTGCAGAATCTTTCTACATTGCCTTTTCCCAGCATAATTATAGACAGTTATTGGACTTAATATCTTATGCATTTCTACAATTACATATTTATGTTAAGTGCAGGTTTTTTGGTTTTGGAAAATGCTATGAAATTTTCAAAATCTAAATTTCCAAAAATTTAGGTTATAATTTTGAGGATTTATGAGATTTTGAGTGTTTAGAGGTTTTGGATAGTGCTAAATCCATTTCTATCATAAAAAAACCATTCAAACACTTTTATAATAGGATTTTTTGAAAAAAAAATGACTATTTCTATCAAAAAAAAAAAAAAAAAAAAAAAATTGTCACTTCAATAGGCAACACCTTTATGTTGTTCAATCTTTGTAAATGTAGGAATAGCTTAACAAGGTAAATTTTTAACAATTTTTTATTTTTATTTTTATTTATTTATTTAGTTATTTATTTTTATTTTTTTCGTATAAATTTTATGTGAAAATTGATCAAAATAGAAGAGAATTATAGAATTAAGTTATTGGAATTCGAAATCTAAGTGCTCATGGGTTTTTCAAGAGTATTAAATCTATTTTCACATTCAAAATGCAATTTAAATGATAGGAGACTATGATGTCACAAAAAATCATGCCATTCATTAGACTATGCCCATATAATGATGAAAATGTGAAATGATAAAAAATGCAAATTAAATGAAAAAGCACTTTGATTTCACCAAAAATCATGTAGCTAAATTTAACCCAAAAAAAAAACCCTAAAAGTCAATCATTAGATTATATGCCCATGTAATCATGAAAATGTCGAATCTGGATCCATGTGTGTCCACTGACACACATGCTTAATTAGAACATGACAATCTATCTAATTTCTTTCGTATGTAATTAAAAATAAAATGCTAACTCTTGATTTCCTTAATAAGATCTCGAGCATAATTATAATAGAGGTACTTTGTATAACTTCTGTGAGTTTGATGGTTAAGAGCATATGTTTCCTCTTAAGAGTTTTACAAGTTCAAATGGAGAGTGGAGAAAATTATATACACCTTCATAAACTTTAGAAATAAAACCGTAAATCTGTTGTTCCACAAACAAGATAATCGTATACATCAATTTTATGTGTAGCTTGACCGTGACTTTACTCTTAATATTATAAATTAAAATCCCTTATAAATCGTGGATTTAATATACTTTGTTGAATTATTGAAATAAGATTATCACTTTATTACTTTCTTATTTGTAGAGTTCTAAATGACAAGGTAAAGAAACAAAAACACGTCTGAATTTTAAATGTAATAGTAATCAATATCTTTGAATGGTAAGGTCTAACTATTATATGTTTTGGCTTCTTCTTTTTTTCCATTGTAATTTTTTTATTGTTTAAAATGTGTTTTGAATGCATCAATGAATTCACAACGTTAAAAAAATATGGAAGGTGGTTCGATTGTGCAAATTACACGACACAAACTTACATTATACGAAATCCCTATTGGATTTTAGGCAAAATTGATCACAAAATATGCCTAGAAATGGTCGACAAAATTACATAGTTAGAATATGTTTTTTTGAATTTGAAATGTAATAATAATTAATTATTATTTTTTAACTCTTTTAAGTGGTTCAAACATTCTTTATTTTAAAAAGTTCATTAAAAAAAAACGCTTTAAAAATATTTATAGATTTTTTAGATCACTTGTCATTTATGAAGCATAACAAGTATCATAAAATGTGAAAAAGGGGGTTGAATTTTAAATAACTCATCAATATCCTCACTTCCAATGCTTGCTCGACCAATAAGCATTGATTGGTTCATCACACCATGTAATATCTAAAAACTAAAATTATCTCTATTTTAGAGTTTCTTCGTATCTATTCCCTAACAAAACGTAACCTTCCAAAACATTAAATCCATCACATAGCTTACACCTAGATAAATATTCTACCATAGTATTGGTTTATGCACTATTTTACTACAACTGGATAAAACTTTTGAAATAAGTTTAGACACCTTGACTTTGATCCGGGTGGATATTAGTGGCCACCCGCCTATTCCACCTAGACCTCCAATTAGTTTCATCAATTTCCTTGTTTATAGCAACATTTACTATTTTTAGCAGTTTTTTGGGTCTTGAAATTCCGAAGAAATTTGACCCCCTAAACGATGTTTTCTTGAGGTCTGCAACAAGTCCACGGTGGTAAATCTTGTAGTACTCGGAGAAATATTTTCAACGAGGTATAGTACATGCCAACCAGAGATAATATGACCAAGTTACGACCTCGGGAAGTTGACTTCCCAAATAACCCCAACGAGACACACAAACTCTTGGTGTTCCATCTCATGGGGTTACGGTTTTGGTTGTTTGGGGTTTTCCATTGCTGTTCAATAATAAGAAGGCCCTTGAGCCTCATTGTAACATCGTTCAGAGGCATGTAGCTGTCACATCACTTCTCAGAGATAAACTACCATCAATCGAACTATTTCATTTCCATTATGTATGTAATCATATTTCAGTTCTTTGATATTAATGAAATGAAGTGTTATTTTTTTTTTTTTGCATCTCTGCATTTTTGTTTATATATGTATTATGTTGCGTTCATGTTTAATTTCATATCTGTGGTATGATAGCAGTCTGTTCTTTCTTTGTTTTTCATTGCATGTCCCCAATGAGGTCAGGGTATAAGGAGTTAGGGCTTGAACTGGTTGAACCTTTGCAAGACCAGCCTTGCAAACCTTGACACCCTCCCATGGCGAAAGAAAATAAAGACGAAGGAGCAGGATATCCTCTCAAAATATTGCCCGAAGAAGCCCTCGAGCAACAGAGGAACGCGATGATGGACAACTTTTCCCAGATCCTTTGGCGACTACCCATAGGCAAGGCATATTCTTCCAACACCCACTCTCGAAGTGCCACTCCATTTAAGGTACAAGTTAACATTGAGATCCCCATATTTAAATGTCAGATAAATGCGGATGTTGTAGATAAATGTAAAATCTGTTAGACAGATATTTTTCAGTTCATGATTTTTCCAACCGAGAAAATATTACTTTTGCACTCCTTAAAGCCGCTCCTCACGTCAAGGACTGGTGAGAAACCTACTATGAGAAGAGGTACTTGGGTTCACCCTCACTATTTTCAATCGCACCCACTTGGAATTATTTTTGGGACGCCATCAGGGAGCAATATTACCCTATCGACAGCTATGATGTTATGAAACCAACTCCAAAAATAGAAGAAAAGAGAGATCAATGCCTTAGAAATCAGCCACTTCGAGGGGGAAACCTCCAATACATTACAGAAATGAACAATTCTTGGATGATCCAAATGAAAAAACCTCCTTCTATATATAGGGGTCCATGGGATCACAATATAATCCTAGCTGACCTAACAATAATAATGTAAGGGCACAATAATAACAATATTGGGGTTACATGGGTACAACAATAACAATAAGTGGGTTACACTAACAACAATAAGGGACTATACTAGTAATATAGGGACCTAACATGCCCCTCTCCTTCAAAAAAGTATTGTCCTCAACGCTTGAGTAGCTCTGGATGCTTCTGTATAAAATTCTCATCCTTCCATGTAGAATCTTCAGTGGGTAAGTTCTTCCATTTGATGAGATACTCTAAAATTGATCGATTTCGTAGCTGTCAAGTTCTTGTTTCCGTGACTGCTTCAGGTTCCAGTATGTTTTTTCCTTCCTCATCAAGTTCTGGCAATATTGTTTGAACTGGAAGTTTGTCACCTATAACCTTCTTTAAGCATGAAACATGAAAAAATAGATGCACTCACGAAGAAGTAGGAAGCTCCAATTTGTATGCCATAATACCAATCTTTCGCAACACCTTGTAAGGACCATAGTACTTTGGCGATAATTTATTTTCCTTCTTAGCTTGCTTGAGGGACATTTGTTTGTATGGTTGTAGCTGTAAAATTAACTAGTCTCCTACATCAAAACATCTCTCGTTGCGATGTTGATATGCCTGTTGTTTCATTCGATTTTTTTCCAAATTTAGGTTATCCTTTAAGAGTTGGAGAAATTCTTGTGGATGCTCGATGTGATCTTCCACTGCTTGAACCTTAGAATTTTCTCTTAAAGAAGATGTGATGGATGGTGGATGATATCCATAAAGTGCCATAAATGGGGTCATTTTTGTTGCAGTATGGAAGGAAGTGTTATACCACCATTCATCGAGAGGTAACCACTTGACCCATTGTGTTTTTTTATCAGATGCAAAACAACAAAGATATCCTTCCGAACATTTATTCACTATCTCAGTTTGACCATCAGATTGAGGATGATAAGATGAGCTATGCGCTAGTTGAGTACCCAAACAAGAAAATAATTCCGTCTAAAAATTTCCAGTAAAAATGGGATCTCTGTCACTTACAATAATATTTAGGTTTCCATTTATCTTTTGAATTGTTTCCATAAATGCAGTAGCAACTGTACTTGATTTAAATGGATGATATAATGCACAAAACTGTGCATACTCGGTAAGTCTATCAACTACCACGATGATGACACTCTTTCCTTCGGACTTAGGTAAACCTGTGATAAAATCCATTGAAATATCCTCCCAACGTTGACTTGGAATGGATAAAGGTTGTAGAAGACTCAGGGTCTTAATTGTCTCAACTTTATTTTGCTGGCAAACCAAACATCCTGCCACAAACTTTTGAATATCAGATTTAAGGCCATCCCAAAAAAATTTATTTCTTCACCCTGTGGTAAGTTTTTAAAAATCTCGAGTGTCCTCCTAAAGGAGAAGTGTGCAATTCCAAAAGAATCTTTTTCTTTAGTTGAGAATTATTGCAAATATAGAAGCGATATTTGTACCATAAGGAATCATTTTTCCAACTAAATTGATCAGATGTACTAGGATCTTGCTGCACGTTTTGAATGAGTGTCCACATTTCTTCGTCCTTCTTCCATTCATCCCTTGCTTTGATTATCCAATCTAGTTGGATAATTGAAATGGCACAAATCAATGCTTCCACCTCTTCATCCTTTCTTGAGAGTGCATCTGCAACAACATTTAGCTTCCCTTTTTTGTAGATGATTTCAAAGTCATAGCCCAGCATCTTTGTGACCCATTTTTGTTTCTCTTTTGAAGATAGTATTTGTTCCAAAAAGTGTTTAAGACTATCATGATTAGTTTTTACGTTGGAGTGTCTTCCCATTAGGTAAGGTCACCATTTATTTAGTGCATGTAGTATTGCCAACATTTCCTTCTCATAAATAGCTTTCTACAAATACTTTCCTTTTATTTGACGGCTTTCAAAAGAAATGATTCTTCCTTCTTGCATTAAAGCAACACCAATTCCAATTTCTTGAGGCATCACATTCCACAATAAAGGTTTTTGTGAAGTCTGGCATAGCTAAGACTCGTGCTAGGCACATTGCCTCCTTAAGATGTTTGAAGGCCTTATTTGCTTAAGGAGTCCATGAAATGCATCTTTCTTCAATAATGTTGTTAGAGGTGCTGCTATTCTCCCATAATTCTTAACAAACTTGCGATAATACCCTGTCAACCCGAGAAATCCTCGAAACTGCTTTATGGTTGTGGGGACTTTCCATTCCTTAATGGCTTTAATTTTGTTAGGGTATACCTTAACACCCTCGTGAGATACAATATGACCCAGATATTCCCACCTCTTATTATCGAAGAACATTTGGATGATTTTGCATATAATTGTTTCTCCTCAGCAATTTGAGCACTACTGTCAACATGTTGAACATGATCCCTTCCAAGACTTGTTGTGATTCGTATATCATCAAAAAATACTAGCACAAATTTTCTAAGGAAGGGTTTGAAAACGGAATTCATCAACCCTTGAAATGTAGAAGGTGCATTGGTAAGGCCAAAAGGCATGACCAAAAATTCATAATGACCCTCATGAGTCCAATGTTGTTTTTGGAATATCTTCAGTCTTCATTCTAATTTGATGATATCCTGAACGAAGATCCAACTTGGTAAAATAAATTGCTCCATGTAATTCTTCCAATAATTCATCAATCACAGGAATGGGAAATTTGTCTTTAATGGTGAGCTTATTGAGCTCCCTATAATCTGGACACATTCGCCATGATCCATCCTTCTTGTGTACCAATACTACAGGAGCAGAGAAAGAACTTTGACTAAGTTGAATTATACCCGCCTCTAACATTTCTGCAATCATACGTTCAATTTCGCTCTTTTGGAAGTAAGGATATCTATAAGGCCTGATGTTTGGAGGAACACTTCCTGGAATCAAATGAATAGCATGGTCATGATCACGAATAGGTGGGAGTCCTTTGGGAGTTTCAAACACCTTGGAATGATTGTCCAAGACTTGTTGGAGATCTGCAGAAATAGATGATTTTGATGTCGGAACTTCTAGCGAGCATAATTGTGCAATTACGCCTCGTTTTTATTTCTTTGGAAGATTTGTCATGACATTAGAGCTTATTATCCTTCCCATCTTCCCTTCAATACCCCGTAATTTGACTTCCTTTCCTTCTGAAAAAAATTTCAAGAAAAGTTCTTGAAAATTAAAAGCTACCGTCCCCAAAGATTGTAACCTTTGTACTCCTAGTACAACATCAGCACCTCCCATAGGAATGGCAAGCATTGGACTAGTCAATACATATTCCCCCATGGTTAGCTTGATATTATGGCATTTTCCAGAGCAATTTATAGTTTCTCCATTTGCAACCATCACTTGACATTCTGGTGCTGGGTATAGGAAACAATTTAATTCCTTGGCTACCTTACAATGAATAAAATTATGGGTTCTACCTGAATCAATCAACACTATTACCTTTCTCTTCTTGATTTGTCCTTTTATCTTGAGAGTTTGAGGAGTGGTAATTCCTGCCAGTGCATTACACGATATGGTTGGATTCATTTCTTCCTCTTCTGGGGCTGGTTCCTGGTGTATATCCTCTTCTTGCTCATTTTCTTCTTCCTCTTCACAATCTATGTAAAATAATTTCTTCTCAGCACACTTATGACCTTTAGTGTATTTTCTATCACAACTGTAGAAAAGCCCTTTTGCTCTTTTTTCTTCCAATTGTTGTGGTGTCAACCTTGTAGGTTGTGGAATTATAGGAGTAGCAACACTTCCATCTTTATAGATGTGAGTGGTAGGCTTCCTTGTAACCATAATTTTACATTCATTTTTTCTTGCCACCTTAAATGCCTTCTCCAATGAATCAGGTTCCCAAACACGAACTTCATGTTGGATGTTATCCTTTAAAGTCCTTATGAAGTCATCAATCCTGTGTTCCTCTGGAATATCAGTTACCCTTATATTCAATTTTTGGAAGTCCTCAATGTGCTCCACCACTGAACCCTTTTGTTTGAGATTTATCAATTGGCTAAAGAAGGTGTTGCTCTTTGTATCCTCATAATGCGCTATCATTTCCTCCGTAAAAATTGACCAAGTGACAATTTTTTTACGAGAAAAAAGCCATTGATACCATACAAATGTATTTTGTTCGAAATGTAAAGTTGCAATGCGTACCTTTTGTGTGTTTTGCACATTATTGAGATCAAAATATTGCTCCATCTGTAGTATCCATGTTACGGGAGCCTTGCCATCAAACTTCCTCATATCCATCTTTGGAATATGGTGGTTCTTCAATCCAACATTAGAGTTTATCAAATCATGATTAACATTTATTTTTTTCTCATCATGAGTTCCTCTACTATCTTTCCGTTATTAGGAAACATTTCTTGTATTAACCTTGTCATCAAACCTTCCATGTATGCTTTTAGATCATTCTTCATGTCTTCCATGTTGTCTTTCATTTTTTCATTGATCTTAGCTTCCATGTCATCCATCTTAGCTTCCATGCCATTATTCAAACCATCCATGCCTTTCTTCAAACCATCCATCTTAGCTTCCGCGCCTTTCTTCAAAACTTCCATTTCATTTTTTCTTGCTCTTTGCGAGAGAGAAATTTGGTGCACTTGCTCTTGTAATTTCGATATGTCATGTTGCTCTTCTTCCTCTTCATGAGTCATAGTAGAGCCTTCTGGAGGCTTAATAGGTGTTGAATTCTTTTTAGGTGGCATTTTAGAACCCAATAATGATACATATGCTTCAATATTCCTTGGAATCACTTCAAACTATTTTTTCACACAAGACTTATGCAATTTGAAAAAAATACACACCATTTTCTTGCTTTTGAGGAGCTCAATATTGAAGCTGAATTATCTATGTGATTTCGAATCTTCAATATCTGAAATTTAGCCCTGCAGTATCCCTCTGAATCTTCTTTCGAGTGCCATAGGTCTGACCTGATTTGGATTCTTCAAGGAAAAGTTATGCCCAATCTCCCACAATGACCTAATTATGGACCGGTTCAGTAGAGCGAACTTGTATGACGTGCCACATGTCACTATTTCCTCCTTCAGCTATGAAATTTATACATAGGAAACTGCAGTCCATTTACTTGCGGCCAATTTTTACAGAATTTCAATCCGACGCTCAAAGAGAGAGTTATGACAATTTTCCCACGGTCACCTCTTTCAGATAAATTCAAGGGCCTGAAAAAACTCTAAATTCCATAGATCATAGCTTTGAAAATGTTGCAAACCAAGATCTGAAATTTTTACAGGAGGTTTCTCAAGATTTCGGTTTTGCTCTATAAAACTTTCCGGCTTTTAACCTTCGTAGAAAGAGAGTTATAGCGCAAATGCCATGATGTCCTGTTTTAGGTGAAATTTGGGAGCCTAAAAAAGCCCTAACTTCCACAGATCATATCTCCGAAAATATTGTGAACGAAGATCTGAAATTTTTACACGACATCCCTCAGGATTTCGGCTTCGCTCTGTAAAATTTCAGCTTCTGAACCTTCGTAGAAAAAAATTTATAGCGAAAATTCCATGATGACCTGTTTGGAGCACCGAAAACCTAGAATCCAAAGCTCTAATACCAAATGTTATGAAAACAACTCCAAAAATAGAAAAAAGAGAGATCAACGCCTTAGAAATCAGCCACTTCGAGGGGGAAACCTCCAATACTTTACATAAATGAATAATTATTGGATGATCCAAATGAAAAAACCTCCTTCTATATATAGGAGTCCACGGGATCACAATATAATCCTAGCCGACCTAACAATAATAATGTAAGGGCACAATAATAACAATATTGGGGTTACAGGGGTGCAACAATAACAATAAGGGGGTTACACTAACAACAATAAGGGACTATACTAGTAATATAGGGACTTAACATATGAGGATAAATACATGAAGTGGACCATGATGTGGTAGGGAAGGGACCAAGACGTACCAAAGTTCACAAATATTTTTCATACCCTTCGCATGAATTTGTGTATCAAGGATTCCAAGCGACATTTGGTACTCAAGTACTGTGATTGTCTACACAAGTACACCTAGGAAGAGATGGAGTTCCTGAACATCTCCTCTCTTAGTGTTGCCTATTGATACACTGTCAAGATCAAGCAGAAATTTAAATAGAAGAAGAAAGACTTTGGATCTGCGAATATGAAGCAAGGGAAAGGCACCCCCAAACTATAGAAAAAAGGATAGAGCCAAGGTGGGTGACCCAGGACAACCCGTTGAATCCGCAAGAAAAAAAACACCATGAAGACAAAGAAGGACACAAGAAAATGGTGTGAGTTCCATAAGAGTCCCACTCACAACAAAAGTGAGTGATGGGCCAAGCAGTCATTGGTGGCCGAGCTGAAGGCTTACGAATCAAATGCATGTTCCAACTTTAAGTCAGAAGTTGATAAAGGGAATGACAAGGGGAAGGAGATTATTTACACGAAGCTCAATGCCACCATTTCCACCACCAAGATCCAGAAGAATGAGCTCGAAGATCCAAGGGAGGGGAGTGCCTCTTCAACTCACAAATGTGGGTGAAGGGTTCTTCATTGAAGTTCATTATCGACAGTGGGAGCCAAAATAACCTCATTTCAGCAGAGGTCATGAGGAAGTTGGGCATACCCACCACAACACATCCACAAACACACACCATCGGGTGGCTTCACCAAGGGCGCGATCTTTGTGTTAGCTAACAATTTTTCCTTCCCTACAACATCAAGCCCTTCATAGATGAGGTATTGTGTGATGTTTCTCCTCTTGAATTTTGTGATGTATTATTAGGTCAACCATACTTATGGAAGCATCATGTTGTGTATGAGTCTAGGCCTTACACTGTTATTATTAATTTGGGAAATAAGTTGTAAAGGATACCAGAGGTAACACCACCTACCACGATCTCTTTGATCACCGCGAAGCAATGTAGTAAGATCATTTCCCAGGCTGGGAAATTTGTTTTCCTTATGATTTTCCCTCAGGGAAATAACAATACTGCAGCCATGACCTCCAGACAGGGATCCTCCGCATGGCAACAATAGATGGACAAGGTCATGGAGGTGTACATGGACATATTCACTTCACCCATAGTGGTACCTCTACATTATAAGGTCAAGCACTCCATCGATCTAACCTCGGGCACACCACTACCCAGTGGACCAATCTATTGACGATCTATTCTAGAGAGCGATGAAATCAAGAGGCAAATTTAGGAGCTATTATAGAAAGGGCACATCAAACCAAGTTCATCACCCTGTTGGAGCCTGATCATGTTGGTACAAAAGAAGGATGGAACATGGAGACTCTGTATTGACTATCGAGCACTGAACAAGATCACTGTCTAGAATAAGTATCCAATCCCACGGATTGATGACCTTCTAGACCGGATCAAGGGGCCAAATATTTCAACAAGGTTGAATTTAAGTCTATTTATCACCACGTACAAATCAAACTCTCCGATGTGTGGAAAAATGTGTTCAAATCTAAGTAGGGCCTTGTCGAATGGCTGGTCATGCCTTTCGAGTTGAAAAATGCCCCTGCAAACTTCATGAGGTTAATGGAAATATTGCGACCCTTCACCAACTCATTCGTGGTGGTGTACTTAGATGACATCCTAATATTCAGCCAAAATTGGGAAGAGAAACTCCACCATATTCAACAGGTCCTCCAAACCCTATGAAAACACAAGTTATGTGCCAATTTGGAGAAATTAACTTTTGGTGTGACCTAGGTGCAATATCTGGGGTACATCATTGATGAGCGGGGTGTGCATGTTGACCCAGCCAAGATATCGGTCATTCAGGATTGGCTAGCCACAACCACTCTAACAAAGCTCTCCAGCTTTCTGGGTCTTGCCAATTTTTGCTGCAGGTTTGTGTTGGGATTCTCAATATCAGTTGGCCTATAAGTCAAGTCACCAAGGGTGGAGTGAAAGAAAATTTATTTTGGTTTGAATTCCAACATAAGGCATTTTCCAAGTTAAAGCATCGCCTCTACTTTTCACCAATGCTCGCATTATTAGACCTGTAGCAACCATTTAAGATTGAGGCAGATTCCTCTGACTATTCTATTAGTACATTTCTTACTCAATAAAGGCATCTAATGGAATATCACAGTGAGAAACTTTCAGACACCGTCCAAAATTATCCCACCTGTGAGAAAGATATGTATTCCATTGTGCAGGCCTGCCGACAATGAAAGCATTACATTCTGGGGAAGGAAACGAACATCCACCTAGACCACTGACCCCTGCAGTTCATATTGACATAAGAGAAGTTGAAAAATGATCGTCATCGGAAGTGGTCCACATACCTACAATAGTTATATTTGAACATTAAGTACAAGGAGGGTAGCACCAGCAATCTTGCAGATTGCCTCAACCAACCATCGTTCATGGCACTGACCACTGTGCTCAACTCTTGTGGGCACAAGAATCTTCTTAAGGCTCGTGGTATAATTAAGAACATCAAATAAACCATATTTGAGATTCTTCTCTTTGAGAAATGATACTTAGACCGATTAGGGCTCCATCACCAATGCTAGAAACCTCATAAAGGTGTAGCTACTAACCTAAATTCCAAAATTTCCTGAATTCCACCTCCCTAAAATCTTGAATCATGGATATCCTTCGTTAAATTACTCTAAAAATATCCACATACATACATCATAACCCCATTAATAAATAATAATTCACCCAAAGAAATCCTTATTGGTGATCACCTACACTAGATCCCATCCTTTCTGACTAATCGTGGGCCTATAAAGCATGAAAGAATCACATAATTTTTTTGTCCCCTATTTTTATTAGGGATAGGGGGGAAAGCTTCTTTGCTACATAAAAGAAAAATCTAAGACATTTTCAAACATCAAAGATTAAAATATTCCTATCGAGGTATCTCCATTTATGAAGTCCCCAAGGTTCCTAGCCAATTTAACACTTGCTTAGTTCTATAAGAATATATTCTAGATGTGGGGTTTATCCACAACAATCTTACATAAAAAATGAACAATGGGAAGACTAACTGCTGAAATAAATAGGTTGTCGAAAATTAATCTTGCTAGAGATAGAGTAACTTATGAAAATAAAATATCACCCTTTAAACCTCTTCCTCTAAGGAAATAAAAGTATCCCTAGATATGCCTATGTACCTTAATTTTTTATTTAGAAAAAAATGATTTCTTTTTATGACAATGTATCATTTAATCTTGTGTCTTAGGTAAATGGAACACACATTGTATAAAGTTTTTAAATGCATTGGAAAATTCCAAGAATGATAAATTACTTATGAATCCCTTTTCTTTCTAAATTTATACTTTTCCATGCATGGTAATAAAGCATTAAAATTCATGTGAATCCTTTATCATTTTGAAATTTGATTTTTTTACAAATGATATTAAAGTTATGAAAGGCTATCAAAAATGATTTTTTCACATATGTTAATAAAAGTATGAAATGCATGTGAATCTTTTATCTTTCTGAAATTAGATTTGTTCGCAAATGATGTTATAGGTATCAAAGTTATGGTTAATGGAAACATGTGATACCATACTAATTTGAAGTGGAGATCATATGTTAAAATATAATGACTAAAGATGCACTTCCAATCCTTCAGTGACATAAGCTATCACTCCTTTTAGGGTGTAACCATATGGTGTAGAATATTAACTTGAGGAAGAATGGATTATGGTTATATAGATGAGGGAATTTGACAACAATGGTTAGAAAAATATTGTTGGCTTCTCTTTGAAATGATGTATTAATTTTTATCAAATCAAAGATATTGTAGATCTTAAGAATGGTGGCTCCCTTATGTTCTTCAATAATTGAATGTTCTAAACTTCTATTTCTCATGGTGTATTCCTTTCACCAATAATTGAATTTGATTTTCTTTAGTAATGCTTGATGACTCCAATGACTATCTTTCCTATTGGAAACATTAATCCACTCTAGTTTTCATTTGAACTTGATTCATATTTCCATTTGATTTTCTTAAAGAATGATTTATGACTCCAATGACCATCCTCTTATTTGAAACATTAATTCACTCTTGTTTGCATTTGAACTTAATTCATATTTCCTTTTGTTGTAAAAGGCAAGTCCAATTTCTAACTTCTAGCGATTTGTTAAAATTTCAAACAAATGCATTGTGATGAATTGATACATCCCAAATTTCTCCTCTTATTCTCTTATTAATACAAGTTTGCATCAAATAATTCAATTTTAATACCATGTTATATTTATAACTAAACAAGAATGCTTATAAAAATGACTATAAAAATATGTATATGGAAGTTGTGCATGTACGGTAGATGCGCATATATAGAAGATGCATATATACGAAAGATATGCACACATATGTAAGTTATGCATATACGGAAGATATGTGCATATACAAAATTTGTGCATATACAGAAGATGTGTGCATATATGGAGGCTTTCGTATATGCATATTGTGGAAGTCGCACAATGATTATGTATATGTACAGAAATTGCACATATAGAGAAGATACACGCATATACAAAAGTTGCGCATATACAGAAGATATACGCATATGCAAAATATATGTGCATATACGGAAGACATACAGAACTTAAACCTCTGTATAGGCACAACTTGTGTATATTCCCATCTTTTATATATGTGCATATAAAAAAATTGCGAATGTACAGAAATTGCGACTATACAGAAATTGTGCATATATAGTGGCTGTATTGAAACCAGCTCCAAAAATAGAAGAAAAGAGAGATCAATGCCTTAGAAATCAACCACTTCGATGGGGAAATCTCTTTTACATTACATAAATGAACAATTCTTGGATTATACAAATGAAAAAACCTCCTTCTATATATAGGAGTCCAATGGATCACAATATAATCCTAGTCGACATAACAATAACAATGTAAGGGCACAACAATAATAATAGTGGGCTTCTATGAATATCTGGTCAGAGTGAATTGGCTTGATGAGACTAGATGTGGAGCTCTGCTAGGGTTTCTGAGCAAACCCTGAAACTCTGATCCTCTGCGCACATCGCTTCATTTCCCTTCACCTCAAGCTCTTCTGCTGATTCTCACACCATGCACCAGGCCACTGGAGGGGCGGGCATCGCCCCCCCTCCCCCCCACAGTGCTTCTCCTGACAACTCTGCAAGAACTGATTCCTCTGTCAGGCCTGGCAATATTCCCCTGGCAACAAATGATGTCGTCCCTAATGGAAACACCACGACCGCTACAGACAAAGTCCATATTCTGATTGACAGCACCACGGCAGCAACAGACAAAGTCGATAATCCAGTTGATAGCACCATGGCCACCATAGATAAAGAATCCGATCAGAACACCTCAACGTCCAGGCCAAAAGCCTCCTTAGCAACATGCATTCCAAAAACCTCCGAAATAACCAAAATAGATCTGCCTAGCCACCAAATCAACGATCAAATCCAATACATGAGGGATCACGCCCTCATCGGAAAGTTCTTAGGTCTCTGGCCTACTGAAAAGGCCTTGCAAGGGTGGATCATCTCCAAATGGAAACCTAAAGGACAAGTTACCCTGCAGCTTGGTCCCAAAGGCTTCTTCACAGCTATTTTCCACTGCCTGGAAGACAAAACTCGAATCTTCGAAGGAGGCCCATACTTCTTCAACTCTATAGGCCTATACCTTCGTGAATGGGTGGAGAAATTCAATCCAAACAAATAATACTTTAACTGGGCTCCAGTATGGATCCGTATGTATTCTCTGCCTCTGAAATACTGGGACAAGGAGACCTTGAAGGACATAGGCAATGGCTTGGGGGTCTTTATCAAAGTAGCAGAGGAAACCAAAAATCGACGATACACCTCCTACGCCAGAATCTGTGTCCACATGCACCTGGCCAAAGCTCTAACGGACTCGGTAAGTCTATTTCATGACGATTTTGAATGGGTCCAGATAATAGACTACGAGCATGTTCCCTTTCGATGCAGGAAATGCCATGCACATGGCCATCTTTTCAGGGATTGCCCCCTAAATCAACAAGCTAAAGCCCCTGCCACAGATAGCAGCAAAGACGCGGAAGGCTTCACCAAGGTCACTGGCCGCAGAAAGCATGCCAAGAAATCTCCAGTTGTGTCCGAAAATCCCAACAAACCAGAAACAAGGAATAGCTTTGAAATTCTGACTTCTCATCATACCCTGGAAAGTTTACCAGCTACCCCCTCTTCTTCAGTTCCTCCTCCTAATTTGTTCACCCCCCTTCCTAAATCCTCAGATCTGCTTTCGGCCTTTGTCCAGACCCTCACCCCCGCCTCTACTTCTACTGTCAACACAGATCTAGATCCAGGTCTCAAAGAATCCATCATGGAGACAGATTCAGCTCTCGCTGTCATGGTACATCAAAAGATAAATAATGAAGAACAAAATAAACCTATACACATGGAGGAGGAACCAGAAAGTATAGATCTGGGGGATCTGGACATTCTCAGCCTAGAAACAGCATGTCGCCAGAAAGAATATAGTACAATACCCCCCAGGCAAATCGAAAGTCTGGAAGTGGTTTTAGCCAGAGCTCAGCAACACAAATGTCTAGGCATTCAAGCAGGTAGCCCTTGGGATGGGAAAAAAATACTGAAAGAATAAAAAAAGCGAGGGCGCAAAATGGATCTGCAGAGAACCATAATCATTGGAGAAATGCTTGTAGATTCGGGCAGATTCCCCAAGCTAACCAAGTTTTTCAAAACCCTCCCCCACAGTTCCTCATGAAGCTCATCTCCTGGAACGTGCGAGGGTTCAATAGCCCTGCAAAACAAAGAATCTTAAAAAACATGATTCAACAAGATAAGCCTACTCTGGTCTATCTTCAAGAAACAAAATGTAACAATACTGTCTTGGAAAAAATCCTCAACAAAATTTGGTCAGGTTGTCGATCAGTTTCTGTGGATGCGTCTGGGGCATCAGGAGGGCTCGCCATCATCTGGAATCCTCAAGTCCTCAACCTTGAAGATTTTCACGCCTCTCACTTCGTCATTCAGGCTACTTTCCACCTAATAGGGACCAATATCCACGGTCACCTTTCCAACGTGTATTTCCCACAAGATCTCCAAAATAAACTGGATCTATTGGATACACTAACAGCTTTTAACTCAATCAGAAGATTCCCCTTATGGATTTGTGGCGGGGACTTCAATATGATCACAGCTTTGGAGGAAAAAACAGGAGGGAGAATGAGGCTTGAAGGAGACAGCATGGGCTTCAGAGACTTCATCCACAAAAATCAGTTAATGGATCTTCAGACTTCTAATGGGATATATACTTGGACCAATAAAAGAAGGGGACCACAGCACATAGCTTCCAGGCTGGATCGTTTCCTTATGTCGGATAACGCCATACATCTGGGTGGAGACTTTCATGCCTCTATCATGCCCCAGTTGGGCTCTGATCATTGGCCCATACTGCTACAGTGGACGCGTCCGGGCTCTAGGTGCAACAGACCCTTTCGCTTCGAATCATTCTGGTTCTCGCATCCAAATTTCAAAGAGGTAGTAAAGGATGTTTGGACATCTTTCATTCCCCCTGAAGGAGCCAAAATGTTCCAATTTCAACAAAAACTAAAACACCTCAAACAAGCTCTCAAATCCTGGAATCGCAATCAGTTTGGCAACATTTTTGAACATCAGAGAGCACTGGAGCAGCAAATGAAAACATTGCAACAATGCATCATCTCTGAGGGGAGAACTGAAGATAATGCACAACAGGAGCAGGTACTTTTAGCCAAGATCGAAGAACGGAGACTACAAGAAGAGATCCTGTGGCGTCAAAAATCAAGGGTCAGATGGCTTAAGGAGGGGGAAAAGAATACTAAATTCTTTCACAGATCTACAATTCAAAGGCGTATGCACAACAACATCGCCTTTATCAACAATCGGCAAGGGGATCGATTGGAGCTGCATGAAGAAATGCAACAAGAATTCAAAGATTACTTTCAGGATATACTTAAGGAGCCTCAGGGTTGCAGAAATCAGGCCATTCGCTCAATTACGCAGCACATACCAAAAACTATCACGGAGGATCACAACAGCAAACTTCTACAACCATTTTCCATGCAAGAAGTGGAAGACGCCATGGCCCAACTCAAGGATGGAAAAGCACCTGGCCTTGATGGCTTTACAACCAACTTCTTTCATAATTTCTGGGATCTATTAAAAAACAGAGGTCTGGGAGCTTGTGGAGGAATCAAGATCGATGCATTGGATTCTTCCCTCCTTGAATGCGACCTTCATAGCGCTTATACCCAAAGGGGAAGAATCCGGCACTCTTGACAAGTACAGGCCTATTGCGCTTTGCAATGTCATATATAAGCTCATTTCTAAAGTCTTAGCAAACAGGCTGAAACCTCTCCTTCCTCTCCTCATCTCGCCGGAGCAGACAGGCTATGTAGAAGGACGCCAGATTCTGGACGGCATAATTCTCTCCCATGAAGTGATCCACTCCCTCAAGATACTAAAAAATCCAAATATGATTCTCAAGTTAGATCTTTCAAAAGCTTTCGACAAACTCAGTTGGAATTATATTAATCAAGTTCTATTAGCATTTGGCTTCAGTGCTACTTGGACACGCTGGATTATGAACCTTATTTCCTCACCCAGCTTCTCCATCCTCCTCAATGGTTCTCCCTCCTCGCCCTTTCATCCATCCCGTGGTATCCGTCAAGGCGATCCTCTCTCCCCGTTCCTCTTTGTTCTAATGGCTAAAGGTCTGAGTCGCCTTCTTCATGCCACTATCACCTCTCTCTCCCTTAAGGGCCTCTCCCTCCATGGTCAGCCCCCCATCTCTCATCAACAGTTTGTCGACGACAATATTCTCTTTGGCCATCCTTTGGTTCAAGAAGCCTCCGCCTTCAAGTCCTTACTTAATCTTTTCTCAGAAGCTTCTGGCACCACCATCAACGCTTCCAAATCTCAGCTCTTTTTCTTCAATACTCCCATTTTTACTCAGAGAAACATAGCCAGAATACTGGGCTTCCCAATAGCTGTGCTTCCTTCGAAATATCTTGGAGCTCCTCTCCTTGACTCTGCTATCAAACACGCTTCCTGGAGAACCCTCCTTGACAACTTAGACAATAGGCTTTCCTCTTGGACTTACCGTTTGCTCAACTTCGCTAGCAGGCTTATCCTAATCAAATCCGTTCTCCAAGCAATGCCTCTATACTTATTCTCTATTTTGGCTGCCCCCAAATGGGTCCTCAAAAAAATTCGCAATCTTCAAAGAGACTTTCTCTGGGGTTCCTCAAGCCTCAATAAGAAATGGGCTCTTGTTAAATGGACTGAAGTCTGTCTTCCGAAGTTTGCAGGGTGGCTTGGACTCCGAGATCCCCTTCACAGCAACAATACCATGGGTGCCCGCATATGGTGGAACTGGATTTCCAAATCTCATACCCCCTGGGCTCGTCTCTGGCATGCCAAATACGCCCCCGGTAGTCCTACGGAAGCTCTCATCCATATCAACATGAATACCCCTGGATCTCTGATTTGGAACGCAGCAAAGCAACACAGCGCCTTCATTCAAGCACACAGTTTTTGGGAAATACATTCGGGATCCTCGGCAAGATTCTGGGAGGACTCTTGGCAACAATCTCCCAAACTTGCCTCTCTCTTTCATAAACCCAAATGGCGGGCTAAAATGCAGGACACTGGTCAAATCTTCGTTCAACAATTTTGGCAGCAGCAGCCCTCTCAAGGCTTTCATCTTTGGAGATCTGCAGAAACCTGGCAGGCTAATTGGCAGGAGGAAACCTATGCAGAAATAGATCAAGACCTCAATCTCAGGAAAATCACACTCTCTGATCAAAAAGACAAATTCAGATGGGGCTACACTCCCAAAGGTATGTTCACTACCAAGGAAGCATACCATCTTCTCTATCAGCCCACGCAGATCATAAAAGACCAGCTTTGGGATCAGATTTGGAAACCGAGCATATGGCCTAAGGTCTCTACCTTCCTCTGGATGCTTAGCAAACAACGGATCCTCACTTGGGATAATCTACAAAAGAGAGGATTTACTGGCCCTTCCATGTGTCCAAATTGCAACCTTCATGAAAAAACCATTACTCATCTGCTGGACACTTGCCCTTTGGCTGATCAACTATGGGAGAGAATTGCGCTATGCAACAGAAGAATAGGTCGACGTGTGGGAGATATAGTCAATACCATAAGGAATTGGCCCCGGAATCCCTTCCAATGTCTATTTCTCAACACGCTCTGGAAACTCGTATAAGGATTCGTCTACTGGATCATCTGGAAAGAGCGTAACAACAAGATCATCAAAAATAATAGCACACCGCTTGACATCCTATGGCTTCATCTCAAACAGTATCTACAAGAAACTCTGGCACTAAGACAATGGCAAGATTCAGAAATGTCGAATTCACCCCAGGAACGCCATATTTTGCAAAATTGGAACCTGAACCTTTCTTCTTCAGCCCAAGTCAGCTCCAAACCCACCCTACATCAGGATTCACCACATTTTTGGTCTCCTCCCAGCCCTCTCTCATTCAAAATGAACTTTGACGGAGCTGCCAAGGGTAATCCTGGCCCTGCTGGGTTTGGTGGTATTTTCAGAGATGCTGAAGGTTCGCCTATGCACATTTACCATGGTTCGCTAGGCAGAGATTCTAATAATGCAGCCGAACTGGAAGGAATGTGGAAAGGAATATGCATAGGAGAAAACGAAAATTTCTTCCCTCTTGAGATAGAAGGGGACTCTCAAATTTTAATAGAAGCAGCGATCAGAATTCAATCTAGCACCTTAGCAGCAAATATTGCGTCCAGTTGGAGGCTTCTAAGCAGATTGGAACAAATTGAAGATTGGCTTAGGACCCCCAGAAGCATAAAATTCAAGCATATCCGGCGTACAGCTAATAAGGTAGCAGACAGGTTGGCTAATCAGGGTGTTAATCAGCAGCTCCCATTCTTCTTCGGTCCTTTGAGCAGTTCCAATGACCTACAACTCCAAAAAGATTGCACTCTCCTAGTGCAACAAGACCTCTCTCTCCCGGATGCGGGTGAATCTCGAGATGATAGGTAAGTTGGTGATGTGGTGGACTGGCGCGTGGTTCATCTCCACCGCCATCCACCCTCGCTTGATGCGGGCGTTTATTTCTCCAGCTCAAAACTTAATTGCTGCATTAATGCAACCCACCTCTCCACGCTATCTCGATCATTCTTCTGCTATGGCGCCCACTCGGAATTTCCATTGTGCTCCTCCCCTGTGAACTTGCTGCTCCCTGGTTGATGTTAAGCCTTGCTCGCGCACCAGCTTAGGGAAGCATTGTTTTCTAAATTGCTGTGTTAATCTCTCGCTCGGAATTCACATTTCCTTCAATCCTTATTGCCATCACAGTCGCTCACCCTCTGATTTATTTGGGACTCCTCTGCAAGTTGCTTCCAGACCCCTTTCTGCTGATAGCTCTGCCCTCTTTGCTCTGCAAATCATGCCACGCTTGCACCAAAGAATGACCTGTAGAAGAGGCTCCTCTCGTGGGCATGTGAATTGCCGGCCCTCTTTCTCCTCCTCGGCATCGTCGTCCGATACCTCTGACACCGGCCCTGGTCGTGTTCCTGCTCCCAGGAGGGGAAGAGGACGAGGCCTTGGTCATCCCAATCCAGCAGCGCATGTCCGTTTTTCCTCCAGGGCCCATACTCATACTGCCCGTCTTCATTATCCCTGCACGCTCAATAATCAAAATTTCCTCGCCTCTGTCACTATCCAGCTTCGTGAAGCTCCCGTTGATCAGGTTAAGACCTCTCCTGAAGTGGCTTGTGAGTCAGGGGAAGAAATTCTGTTCTTCTCCCCTCAGATAGACAGTCGACGGAGTGATCCTGGTGGCCAAGTTACTCAGCAAGTGCTTCAGCAAGCAGGGCCCTGCGTTCCTCCAAGTGGTGGCTCTTCAGGCAAGGACTGCCCTCCTCCAGATGAAGATGATCCCAATCAGTATGTGTGCCCCATCATCGAAGAGGTGCCTTCTCCTACTAATGATGCTTAATTAGGTTTGCGCCCGTTGGTTTTTTATTTCAGGCAGAAAGGAGGTGCTCATTTCCCTTCTTTTATACAGTCAACTGATGCTCTATCTTTCTCCAGAAAAAATGCTTTCTCTTTCATCTTACTGCTGGTTTCCCCTGCGTGGGCGGCATACTATTACTTATGTATATGTTCCAAGGCGAATGCTCCAGATTTACAATGGGTTTGTTTTTGTTTTTTTTATGGGCAGCGTCTGTTTGTGCTCTGTCAGCAGATTAGAGTCCAATATTTCCCTCTGGATAGTCCACAGTCCAGTCACAAGCGTCAGCTGCTTCCTAGAGTCGGACAAGGTCATGGTTTTAAAATAATTTTTGGTTAGTATCCATCTTTTTTTGTCTTTCAATGATCAGTATTGTAATGTGAGAATGCCGCATCCATGGGCTAGCTCTCTTGAGGCCTCTGCCTCTCTGTAATTATATTTTTGTATCAATATAGAAGTAGACCGATTCAGAAAACACAAAATAGTGGGCTTCTATGGGGCACAATAATAACAATATGGGGTCTAAATGGGAAAAAAAATAAAAATAAGGGGGCTATAATAACAATAAAAATAAGCAGATACACTAGTATTATAGGGACCTAACATGCCCCTCTCCTTCAAACAAGTGTTATCCTCAACACTTGATTATTTCTCGATGCTTCTGTATAAAATTCTCATCCTACCATGTGGAATATTTGGTGGGTAATTTCTTCCACTTGCTGAGATACTCAGAAATTGATCAATTTTATAGTTTTCGAGTTCTTGTTTCCACGACTGATTTAGAACTTCTTTCGTTGCAATGTTGATCTTCCTGTTGTTTCATTCGATTCAACACCGAAGTTAGGTTATCCTTTAAGAGTTGGAGAACTTGTTGTTGATGCTCGATGTAATATTCCACTGCTTTATCATCCATATTAGCTTTCATTTGATCCCTCAAACCATCCAACTTAGCCTTCATGTCTGATTTTAAACCATCTATGTCATCTTTGGTTGCTCTTTATGAGATCGAAATTTGTTGCACTTGGTACCGTAATTTGGATATATCATACTGCAATTCTTCCTCCTCATGCATCATAGTAGAGATTTATGAGGGCTTAATGGGTGTGGAATTATTTTTGGGAGGAATTATATAACTCAATACTGATATATATGCTTCAATATGCCCTTGGAATCACTTCAAATTGATTTTTCAAACAAAAGTTATGCAAACTTGTTTAAAAGATACACACCTTTTTCTTACTTTTTAGGAGGCCTATATTGAACCTGATTTATCTTTGTTATTTCAGATATTCAATATCTTAATTTATACCATGTTTATCCCTCTGAGTCCTCTTTCCAATCCCACGGTTCTGAACTGATTTGGATTCCTCAAGACAAAGTTATGCCCAATCTCCCACAATGACCTAATTATGGATTGGTTCAATAGAGTGAACTTGTATGGCATGCCACATGTCAATGTTTCCTCCTTCAGCTCTAGAATTGATCCACAGGAAACTAAGTTCCATTTAATTTTGGTCACTTTTTACAAAATTCCAATCCGATGCTCAGAGAGAGTTATGACAATTTTCCCAAGCTCGCCTCTTTTAGATGAAATTTGGGAGCCTGAAAAAACCCTAACTTCCACAAATCATATCTCCACAAATATTGTGAACCAAGATCATAATTTTTACATGAAGTTCCTCTTGATTTATTCAAAAATTCATTTTTTTTTTATCTTCTGAACCTTCGTGGAAAATAAATTATAGCGAAAATTCCACGATGGCCTATTTGAAGCAACAAAACCCTAGAATCCAAAGCTCTGATACCAAATGTTATGAAACCAGCTCCAAAAATACAAAAAAGAGAGATCAACACCCTAGAAATCAACCACTTTGAGGGGAAACCTCATTTACATTATAAATGAAAAATTCTTGGATTATACAAATGAAAAAACCTCCTTTATATGTATAGGAGTCCAATGGGTCACAATATAATCCTAGCCGACATAAAAATAACAGTGTAAGGGCACAATAATAACAATAGTGGGCTTCTATGGGGCACAATAATAATAATGTGGGGACTACATGGGTAATAACAATAAGGTGGTTATACTAACAATAACAATAAGGGGATACACTAGTATTATAGGGAGTCCCTAATAGGCTAAAGTTGCGCATAAATTATGTATATGTGAACATTCCATATATGCAAACCTTTTGTATATCTGCATCTACCATATATGTGCATTTATGAAAGTTACACATTTAAAAAAGTTGTGCATAACTTCAACCTTCGTATATACGTAGCCTCCTTATATGAACAATTTCCATATACGCACATATCTTCTATATATGTGCAACGTTTGTATGGGCATGTATACGAAATTTATGCATATACGAAAGATATGTGCATATATGGAAGTTTATCATATATGGAAGACATGTGATACAAAATATGTGCATATATAGAAGTTATGCGACTTTCGTATGCGCACATCTTTTGTATATGTGCATGTCTTTCATATAACATGTGCAACTTCCGTATATGCACATGTCTTTCGTATATGCGTTTTTTCCATATATGTGCATATCTGGAAGTTGTGCATATATGGTATATACACATATACAAAAGTTACATATATATGGAGGATATGTGCATATACGAAAATCACACATATATGGAAGATATGCACATATATAGAAGTTTCACATATACAAAAGATATGTGCATATACATAATCTTTGGTGCAACTAGATTTGGTGGGGTGCCGCCATATTTTGCGGTGCTTATAACTTTATTAGTGCTTCTATTTTTATCTATCAGTCCACTAAATTTAGCTCTAAAGCCAATTTTGACCAAAACTTTGACTGGTGATAACTCCCTCATACGAAGTCGGATTGAGGCGTCGTCTAAGTCATTAGAGTATTAGAAATGAACTCTTCAATTTGATGTTGGTTTCAATGAGTTTAGAAGTTTTTTTTTAGGCCATTAGGGATACACCTGGATAATTCCTCCCCATTGAAGGACTTTTGGTCCTCCAAAAGTATAAACTTGAACTACAATATGATCTACATAAAAAATGTCCTTGAAAGGCCACACATTCTTCTCCTTCACCTTTTTACTTAGGAGGCTGAAGTGAGGAAACTAACACTAGTATCCATATGAAAATATGTAGTTGCTAATACATGTCTAACTTACAAGACCCAAGAAAAAAAATACTTACAGAGAGTTTATAACACACTCATGGTCAAGTAAATTACTATTCAAATAAGGGCCAAAATATCATGATTTTTCATATACAAGTGATGTTATACAATCATCACCTCTACAATTTTTTTTAAGCCATGTGATTTAAAATGGTGCCCATGCCAAACTACTTAAAAAAGTTTCCAAATTTTTATGGAGCTTCTTGGGACACAAACTTATATGGAGCTTCCAATAGGTAGCTCTATGGTTTCCTTTATTATTTCAATGGTTCTTCTTCCTCCAAATTTTCTTGACCGTTTTCCTTGAATGGCTATCTTTAGTGCGACTCTTGCAAGGAGAGATAACCTTATCTCTTCCTTTTAAATTCTCACTATCATGGGAATGTCGTGATGCGCTCCCAACATCCTGCATTATCTTAGACTTGTCATTTTAAGACTCTCTTGTCTCTATGGGTTTGCAACGTCTTTCATCGATGATCTTGGAGAATGTCCCATCTTCCTTTCTGACATAGTCTAGTCTTGCATATTGAGGTAGTTCCACCACTTTGATGGGATTCACAGTGCCTTGGAAATTAAGTCCTAGGCCCTTGCCTTCATATCCCATCTTCTTCATGGTCTTTGAACTAATACTTTTACTGTGATTTTAAAATGCACTAAAATTATCATGATAATGAGAGCATTAAACTAAATAATTACTGACACTACTTACCTCAATTGTTGATTTTGAAGAGGGTGATGATGGCTTCTCTAAGCCTTTGTTGCACTTCAAATTTTCCAAGTCATATTTTGGGGATTGTAATTGAAGTTGCAATCCCTAATTCTCCTCTTCTACTTATTGTAGTAGTATTCCCTATTCAACATTCTCTACTTGAAATATTTAGTTGATATCCCCATTTGAATGGCGAGAAGAATATGAAGAAGATGAACATTCACTTGAAGATGGAGATTGATGTTCTCCTTTATTTATTGAAGCATCATCCTATGCTCTCTCTCTCTTCTTCTTTTCCTTCTTTGTAAATATATTTTCATACTATACAAACAATTTATCTTGTCATACTCTACAAACAATAATCTACGAGATTGGTATTCGAAGTCAAATTGTTACTTGCTCAAGTGTAGTTTCAAAAGAGGCACAAATGATAGTAATTTATGTGTAAAGGCTAATAATGGAAAATTAATAATGGTGATTTTCTATGTTGATGATATTATATTTTCCAGTGATTCAAATATACTAACATGTTAGTTTGCAGTTGATATGAAGGCTAAGTTTGAGATGTATATGCTTGGAGAGATTTATTATTTCCTTAGCTTACAAATTGCACAAAATACCAAAGAATTTTTATTTCTCAAAGCAAGCATCTCAAGGAAGTATGAAGAAATTTGGTACCGAGGAGTGTTTTTTGGTGACCACACCAATGGTTATAGGCTGGAATCTTAGAAAGACTAATGAATCGCCAGATTTGGACCAAAATTTATACAAGTATGTTACTATTATGCTCTTATATTTGACAGCCTCAAGACCATACATTATGTAGGAAGTTGGTATTGTCGGAAAATTTCAAGAACTCCTAAACAAAGGCAGCTTCTAGCATCTAAGAGGATTATCAAATAAATCAAAGCCATGCTGGACTATGGCCTTTGGTACCCAAGAGGTAAATATTTTTCACTAACCATTTTTACTGATGTTGATTGATCAGGTTATGTAGATGACCGAAAGAGCACTAGTGATGGTGCTTTCTTTCTTGGAGAAGTTCTAGTTTCATTGTTCAACAAGAAGCAAGCTTCAATCTCTTTATCTATTGTCGAAGTAGAATATATAGAAACCACTTCTTGTTTTACTCACCTCTTATCACTAGTAGAAAATGATGAAATTAATGACTAGGTGACTAAAAAAGTTAGTCACCGCAATTATTTCAAGTGAATTACTACTAAATTTGAGAAATTTAAGTGACCGAACTAAAAATGACTAACTTAAATGACTAATTTAGTTTAGGGATAAAATATACAACTCGATAATAAGTGACTAAACTAAAAATGACTAACTTAAAAGACTAATTTAGTCTAGGGATAAAATATACAACTCGATAATAAGTGACTAAACTAAAAGTGACTAACTTAAATGACTAATTTATTCAAGGACTAAAATATATGACTAGATAATAAGTGACAAAATAAAAAATGATTAACAAAAATGAACACTATAGTTAAATAATATAGATATGACCAACTAATTGGTGCAACAAGTACATGAATTAGTAATTTATGCTAGTACTTTTTAATTGTGTCACTCCACATTTATGCTAGTCATTTTAAATTGATTATGAGGCATTTTTAGGTCTTGAAGTGATATGTATGATCCATGTCTATATGATATCTCTAATGTGTATTATTTTTATTGTGATCACTTAAGCATTGGATTATAAGCCTTGATGCTTTGGCTATATGTTCTAGGTTGAGTTGTTCCATGACGTTTCATAATTTTACTCAGAGAAGTTTGTCATCTTGATGGTTTGGTTATATACTTGGTGATTTGAGTAGGTGATACACATCGATCTTATTGTACCCCTTATTTCCATTATTCAAATTTTATCCCATGTATCTCTTAACAACACATGTGGAGATTTTCTAAACTATGGTTAGCTTCTAATAGGGTATTTTTGAGCTCTACATGAAGTTCCCTGAAAATAATGGGCTACCTACAACTACTTGAGATTATTGCTAACAATATTCATAAATTTTAGGATATTTGCTACCTCTTTAAGGGTCAGTAGATATTTTCGTTATGTGTAAACCTCATGTCCCCTTTCCCTCTTTATATAAACATACTTTCCTACATAAGGGAGGTCTTCTATAATTTTTATTAATAGCCTTACACCAACATTATCACTCATGAAACTTAAACATCATTAGATATAATCTATATATCAACCAACCTCACACCTTTTTCTCAAAACAAAAAAAAAAAACAAACTTAACTAAAATGGGAAAACATAAATTCCTATAGGAATTGGCTCATAAAAATTACTACCTATCAAAATATAATTTCTTGCACTTCTAAAATCTAAAATTAACCTATTACAATATAATTAAAAAAAAAAAAAAAAAAAAAAAAATTCCTATAGAAATTGCCTCATAAAAATTACTACCTATTAAAATCTAATTTCCACAATTCTAAAATCTAAAATTGACCTATTATAATATAATTTCCTACTATTTCTCGCTACTTTTCTTCCTTCCCAAGTTGTTGACAGGGATTTTGATACTCTTTCTCTGCTCATCGTTTTCTTATGCCTGGCTCATGGAAAGCGCGATGCACCTCAACTGGAAATGCAAATATTTGCAGTGATGGCGGTGTTCAATAAGCTGCAGAGGGCAATGCAAATATTTGTAGTGATGGCGGTGTTCGATAAGCTGAAGAAGGAAATGCAAATATTTGTAGTGATGGAGGTGTGAAATGAAAATATTTGCAGTGACGGCGGTGTTCGATAAGCTGAAGAGGGGAATTCAAATATTTTCAGTGATGGCAGTGTTCGATAAGCTAAAGAGAGCACCCTTCACCTTGGTTTGAAGTATTCGGAGGGGAAGATGCTCTGTTTCATTACCTGCAATCGTCCCTTGCTGCTATTACAAACCAAGGGGTCCAAGAAATATACTCTATGGTGGAGGAAGGTCACATGGAGCCTCCACAGGCCTTTCAGCACATCCACGCAGTGCTTGATGCTGCACCACCACATTTTGTTCAAACATTCATTAAGGACATCAGTTTCCTTTCTCGTTTTCTATACAAGCACCAGTAAACAAATATTTTTATCACATTTTATTTACCAGATCAACATCCCTTTCTCAAGGTAAACATAATTTTCTTCAAATTTTTTTCTTCAATTATGAAATCCCCTAGAAATTAGGAGAGGAGAAGGGTTTGAGGATTCTATGAGTCATTGTCAAAAGCTCATAATTTTCAATTATTTCAAACAACAAGTGTATAGCTATTTTTTTTTATCTTTGCATAACTGTGCTTATGTCCTTATGAAGAATAAGAGGTCCCTCATTGAGTAAGAGTGGATATCCATAAGATTTGAGGATACAGTTGACCAAAACTATCAATGAATTTATGGTTTTCATCCCTTTATCGGCTGAAATTCATTAAAAGTTTTGATAGATATACTTGATCTTTTCGGTTCAACAAAGGTAGTCCTCTGAGCCTGTCCAAGTTTCTATTTGAAATTGTTAAAATGATGATGTAGCAATTTTTTGTGCTAAAAAAATGATCACTTTTTGACATTTGCAGCAAATTCTTTTATATGTTTTAATCATGGTGTAGGTTTCTACAAAGATGATATGCATCTGTGTGCATTATTTTGGAAATGGAAACAAAAAAATTGTGGAGAAACCCATTAAACCAACTATAACCAGGTAGTAGCTAGGAGTTAAACCAAAAATTTGCAGATGTGTGTGGTGATGAAGAAATATCAAATAAAGATTATTGTTAGGTATTATCAACAAATCATATCTCTAAATTCCTACTCTATTTTGGAACATTTTTTTTTTTTAATGCAAAAACATTTTATATATTTCAAAATCAACAAAAAATGCATATAAGTTATGGGGATTGAAAAAATATGAAAAACCAACTATTTGCAAGGTCTGCACATACTTGGTACTTAAAGCTATTTAGTCTTTCTACTTTAGTTTTTCAATGATCTATAGTTGACAGTTAACGTTTGTTATGAGACAAAATTCAGTTCCTTGTAATTTTTCATTTGAAGTGGCTTGGGATGTTTGTACTTTATAACGAGACAACATTCAGTTCCTAGTTTTTTTTCTTTAGAAGTGACTTGGGGCAATGGATTTCAACTCTAGTTTCTTCTGTCTTTGACTTGAGTTGTCTTCTTCCTTCTGTATTTTGTCTATCTTGTTCATTCCTTTTTGGAAGGTAGCAAAGGGATTTTCTAGATCCTAGTTGGCTATGAAATTTCAAATTTATGCCATTACTGGTGGATTCTTTCTTCCCATGCAAAAGTTGCCTTCAAATTTTCTTTTGCTGCAGAGGGAAGCTCAACGGGACACTTTTCCACCTCTTTCTTGGAATATGAATTTCTTGAAGAGGTGTTAATATAAGCTACAATAAGCCTATTTTTCTCCATATGGAAGCTCAATGGGACACTCTGGAATCTCTTTCTTGGAATCTAGAACTACTTGGATGGGTTAAGATCAGTTAGACTTGCTCATTAGGATGTTGTCTTCTTTTTAGAAGATCTGGAAGTCTCACTTTTGTTTTTTTTCTAGTATTAGACTCCTACATGATGAAATGGGGGATTTGGAGGTTTAATGGTCAAATTATTTTATTTTTGTTGGGTTTGTATTATTTACTATTTTTTCTGGTTTGGACATGGAAAATCAAGGTGGCAATGTTTGAGGCAGCTTCCACACTCGAAAGAAATTTTTGGAGTCTAGAATCTAGAGGTTTCTCCTATATGTAATTCATAATTTGTGGGTTTATTGAGGACAAAAAGGGTTTGTTTAGGTCCAATTCCATACACAACCTTGCAGTCTACATTTATTGTGGATGGCATTAAGATTTTGTCTGACATATTATATTTATGTTGGAAAACTGTGTCGTTTCATAACTTTGTAGTAAATTTAGTAGTCTTTCCCACATTAGAACTGATGCTAGCATGTCTTCAAAGTGGTCAAACTACATTGTCAATTTTTTCATTGAAAGGCCCAATCTCTCCATCATCCTAGTTTACCCCTTCGGAGACTATATCCTTGACGCTGAGGATTGATAAAAAAGTTAAAAACCCTATAAAGAATGTTGTGCTATGGATGGTTTACCAATTGGTATTTAGCCATATTGCAACCATTTCTTATAATATCCAAATGAATATGAACCAAAATATCATTTAATAAATTAAAATATCTTTAATGAGAGCTATTAGAGGCTCTAGTTTAAACAAGATTACTCGGGACTATGAAGTTTGAGAACCATGTTTTCATTGGCATTGGTGAGAGCTTCTCACCTTCTTTATATTTGGTAAAGTGTAGTACCTAGAGATTACAAGGGAAGTGGGCTCACACCTTGCCTCCTCGGTTGCATGATATCCTTGGGCCATTCAGACCTAACCTTTCCTCTCTTTAACTGCCCTATCATTCGCCAAAACAGAGAAAATCCAAAAATCTACAAGAAGAAAAACTTTGCATGCATGCATGTCTCCTTAATGTTAAAAGCCTATAAATTTATTGCTGCACCCTCTTGTATACTCTACTGCCACGTCCTCATCCACAGTCAATCATGCTGCACAGAAATCAATGTTGTACAGATATGTTAAAATTTCCATTGCCACAACCAAACATGTATGTAAGGGTCTGCAGTACTACATGCTATAAATTATACTATAGTATGGACCTATTCCCGCACCTCCTTTGCTAAATTTATTTGTCTATACTTGTGCCTTCTTTTCCCACATGCACATCGAGGACTTGGACACACTTTCCAAGGCACCAAAAACTAATAGGGGTAGGGTGGTTACATACTCAAAAAGGGGTTATCATACACAAAAAATGTGTGTTGGAAAGAAATGAGGCGGGATACCCTACCTCACATATTTGGGCTCCACCATCCCAACAGTTCATACAAAATCTGTTATAGGATAATATAGATTCATAAAATAGACCATACAAACAGGTCTAAAGCCTTTGTGACATTTTTTCTCAACACAATCATCAATGTAACATATTGTGCCCTCTCAGTTGTTGTTAACAAAAGATAGACTCCAACTCAACCAAATGGATGTTTAATAAAATATGAAGTAAAGTGCCCTCTTTACCTTCTCAAACAATAAAATCAGATTGTCCCGTGTTGTCAGAAAATGCATCTTGACAACTTGAACTAAAAATTTGATACTTTCTTGATAAAACTGAAACCAACACATGAAAATTCATATGCCCTCATTTAATCAACTAAGAAACAACATGCAAATTGTTGAAGCTAACAATATCCCTTCCTATCTATTGCTGGTGCATGCATCCATGTCTCAATGTTAAAATCCTATAAAAGTATTGGTGCACCCTCTTGTATACTCTATTGCCATACCCTCATTTACAAACCATCATGCTACACAGAAATCAATGTTGTATAGATCTGTTAAGATTTCCACATGTATGTAAGGACTTGCAGTACTACTTTCTATACCTTATACTATAGTATTGACTTGTTCCAACACCTCCTTGGCCAAACTGTTATGTCTGTACCAATACCTTCTTCTACCACATGCACACCCATGACTTGGAGTCTTGGACACACTTTCCAAGGTACCAAAAACTAATAGGGGTAGGGTGGTGACATCCTCATAAGGGGTTTCTAATACACAAAAAATATGTGTTGGCAAACAATGAGGCAAGATACCCTACCTCACATGTGTGGGGTCCACCATCCCAACCATTCATATGAAATATGTTATAGAATAATATAGATTGATAAAATAGAACATACTAACATGTCTAATGGAATTGTGAGATTTCTTCTCAACACAGTGTAACATACTATGCCCTCTTAGTTGTTATTAACAAAAGGTAGACTCCAACTCAAACAAACGGATGTATAATAAAATATGAAGTAAAGTGCCCTCTTTACCTTCTCAAACAATAAAATCAGATTGTCCCATGCTGTCAGAAAAGGAATCTCAATAACCAAACTTCAAAAGAAGTGGTATAAAGCTGGCAACTCATCCCCCACATAGGTTTCCAAAACAATCAGTTGCAAATAACAACTAGAAAACTATTAGAAAGTTTGAAAAATATATATCTGGAAAGAATATCATGAGACAAACTTGCAAGCAATTATGAAATCATACTTAGATGATAAAAGTGGCAGAAATAAATCTAATGGCTTTAGAGATTAAAAATATAGTCTCAATTGAGAACTAAACTGCAATCATTAGAAGAATTGAAATGACTATGCATTTAAAATGGAACTTTGAAATTTTCAGCAAGAGCTAGAACTTAGTTTTTATTCTACAAATGCACCAATATAGAGACCCACCTCATTATGAGGGTTCCCACTTGCTGGCCAGAAAGAATTCGCTTTTAGGCAACAATTAGCAGCATCTGACCAATCATGGTTTTTCCCATATGCATCTCCATGTAGTTCTTTGTATCGAGCAGGATTTCCTAAATAAATCAAGCAACGATGGCATGATAACTCACATCTTTTCAAATCTGCAACACTTTTTTTATTTTTGTACAGTTAACCTCTCCAGTGGAGAAGAATTCCTAGGGAAGCCCATGCTTCGCCCTGAGCTTCAAAATCAACATGTGGTAAAATCCTTTTTCTTCAGACAAGAAACTCTTAAAACTTGCCAAAACCTTGTGAACAGGCTCACTTCTTATGATATTTTTAGCTCTAGGAATGGGAATAGTTGGCCCTGAAAAGGTAGTTGTGGTTGCAGCCATACTTTTGTGATTTCTCATTCGAAACTTTTCAATTTTCTTGTAATGGAGCCTCCAAAGAGCTTGTTCAACATCATGAATTTCTGCAAAATCATGGTCATTTAAATGATAGCTTCATAAAAATCACGTATCTTGCAACGGAGCTCCCAAACATTAACAGTTAAAACAACTTGAGAAAGGAAGTTAATCCATGGAAACACAACTGAAAAAAAAATAGGGGAAGTAAGGGATATATGTTGGCTCCAACGCATAGGAAGATAACAATGTACAGAACTCTAATAAAGTTTATCATTCTTATTTTTAATTATAGATCTATGATGGTGATATGGCTTACTACTAGTGATATACAATGACAGTTTTCATGAATGCTTATGATTTATATAGTCTTCTAATGTTCTCACTCTAGCAAATATGACTTCTATTTCTCTGACTTCTATGGCTAAAACTGATAGGATATTCTTCTCCGGGACCAACACATACAATACTTCATTCACCTTCATGAACCCACCTGAGTCCATTTGAAACTCAATACTGTGAATACCTTCTATTGCATACTCGGCCTTATGACCAAGCTCTACATGTATATCCCTAGGCTCCTTGGTCATGTTAGTGAAGACATCTCAGGATCTCGTCATGTGACGAGATGCTTCATTGTCCAAAAACCAGGCACCTCTCTTGAAGGTTCTAAAAGGCGTGACACCAAGGAAAATTTTTTCTAAAACTTTTCAGCCATCTCATTCATTGGTGTAGTGGTTGTTGTAGCTATATTTCCATTTCCCTTCTTGTTTGGAAACTTACTAGGAAAATAACTGAGCTTGTGACATGAAAAACACTTGAATTTGTTCATGTCATCCTTTTAATTTTGTAAAAGTCCTCCACTACTCTGGTTCTATTTGGCCTTCCCTTTTTCCTTTTTTGATTGTGTATAAATACCAAGCTCATCTTTCTCTTCAATTTCCTTTCGATGTTCTCTGGCCAGTGAGTTCTCCTAGTCTCCTTTTGGATGAAGTCATCCCTGTTGAATTTTCTATAAGAGCATAGTAGAACATTATTTCTTCCAGATAATTACTTCCTAATGATTTCCAACCAAATATTATTCCACCATTATCATTTAGAAAATATACTTCAGAAAATATCAATAGTAATGTAGTGAAAATTGTAAATTTCAGGCCAGGAGGTAACTCCACAAAACTGAAGATGCATTAGATGGAGATTTTGTGTGTAATTATACATGGAGCTGAGACTATTGGGATTCACTTCCCAATGTCTCTTGGCCTTCCTTATTTACTAAATTTCAATAATATACAATCTCACCCAATCCCTTAGGATTAGGTGTCAACATTCCCTCCTTTAATACGAGGGGATGTTGGTGAGTCCAAGATCTGTTCTAAACTTTTCAAAATTTTCTCTTCCAAGAGATTTGGTGAAGGTGTCTGCAGTCTGCTCATTTGTGGAACAATGATGTAGATGGATAGTTTTGGCCTCAACATGATGTCGAATTAGATGGTATTTTGTATTGATGTGCTTTGTTCGATCATGGAACTTTGCATTCTTGGCCAACTTTATTGCAGACGTGTTGTCGATCATGGGTGGTGTTGAATGCATTTTCTTCATATGCAAATCTTCTAGGATTTTCCTGAGCCACAAAATTTCCTTTGTTGCTTCAGCTGCTACCACATATTCTGCCTCGGTTGTGGAATCTGCTGGAACTGACTGTTTGCGTTATCTCCATGAGAAAAATCCCGATCCAAGACCCATGGTATAACCTGAAGTAGAAACCCTAGTTTCTTTGTCCCCATCAAAGTTTGAATCAGAGTATCCGATCAAGCTGAAGTTGCCTACCTGTGTATATTTGAGTCCAAAGTCTTGAGTCCCCTTCAAGTACTTTAGAACTCTTTTTGCAGTAGGCCAGTGTCCTTCAAAATGTTTTTCCATAAACCTGGAGAGGATTCCAACAAAAAATGAGATGTCTGGTTTGGTGGTAGTCAGATAGATAAGACTTCCTACAAGCTGTCTATACTTTGTTGCACCTCGAATTCCTTCCCTTCAAGTTTTGTTCCATTGGAGTGGTTAAGGGATTGCATTCATCCATTCCAAACTTGTTCAAAAGATCTCCAATGTACTTCTTTTGAGATAGGAATATAAATTTATGATGTTGAGTTACTTCAATACCCAGATAGTAATGAACATAGCCCAAATCAGTCATTTCAAAACCTTTCTTCAATTATTTCTTTATGGATGAAAAATAACTCTTATTATTCCCTATCATCAAAATATCATCTACATACACCACAATATATACAATTGTTTTCCCCATTTTCTTAACAAAAAAAGTTGCATCATCAAGATCAAAATGTTTGAATTCAAGTTTCAAAAGATGTTCAGTTAATTTCTCATACCATGCTTGTGGTTATTTCTTGAGGCCATACAATGATTTTATAAGTTTGCATACTTTGTGTTCTTGGCCCTTCAAAACAAATCCTTCTGGCTGGGACATAAAAAATTTCTCCTTTAGATATCCATTCAAAAAGGCGGTTTTTACATCCATATGATGGAATTTCCATCCCTTCTGAGCTACTAGGGAAAAGAGTGTCTGGATAGTGGTCCATTTTGCTGTGGGGGAAAATTTTTATTCATAATCGACCCCTTCTTTATGTGCAAAACATTTTTCCACAAGCCTGGATTTGTTCTTGTCAAGTGAGCCATCTAATTTTTACTTGTTCTTGTAGACCCACTTGCAGCCAATTGGTTTGGTTCCCAATGGAGGATCAACCAGCTTCCAAGTGCCATTCTTTATCAAGGAATCATATTCCTTTTGCATCACTTCATTCCATTCAACATGAGAAGCAACTTCTTTGAAGGGATTTGGTTCATGATCTATAGAAAAATTCAATTCACAGTTATAAGAAATATCCATATCAATAGGTGAATTATAATTATCTATGTCACCTCCATTTTGTCAGGTGGAAATTCTTGTTCCTGTCTTTCCAACCTCATCAGGATGAACGTTTTCTAATGTCTTTGTCAGCCATTTTTGGGGACCTTTCTGAGATGGCTCAAGCTTCTCATTTGACTGAGTTGGAATCAAATCAAGATTCAATCTCTCAATTCTGTCAATCACATCGTTCAAGGTGTCATCCGTGTTTGGTTTTTCATGTGGGGGAGAGAGTGATTCGGAAAATGATTCCGCAGATTGATTCAATATAGGAATCGCCCCTTCAAGATGTGGAATCTGATTATCAAATTCTTGAAAAGACTTTGCATGTGTGAATCTATCCAGGTGATCAAGTTGTCGCTCAACAAAATTGTCAATCTTAGAAGATTCAAGGAATTTGACATCTCTTTCTACTACAAAATTCTTATTGACTTCATCATAGAGATGATATCCTTTGGAGGTATTGAAATACCCTAAGAAGATACATTTTCAACTTCTAGCACCAATTTTATTCCTTTGTACCTTAGGTATCAAAGCATAACAGGTGGAACCAACGACCTTGAAATTCTTTACCGAAGGAATGCGGCCATGCCACATTTCATAAGGAGTTTTGTTTCTGATTGAATTTTAAGGACACCTATTCTTTATGTATACATCACATAGAACTACATCAGCCCAAAACATCAATTTTACATTCTTAAAAAACATCATGGAGTGAACCATATTTAAAATTTTCATGTTCATTCTTTCAGCTACACCATTCTGTTGGGGATTAAAGGGCATAATTGTTTGATGTTTGATCCCATGTTAACGAAGATAGTTTTCAAATTCATTTGAAGTGAATTATTCTCCATTATCAGTGTGCAAAGATCCACTATGAGTTTGTGCATCATTTTCAATCCATGCATGAAAATCCTTGAATGTTTGAAAAGCATCATATTTGTTCTTCAATAAGTAAACCCAACACATTCTGCTGTAATCATCAATAAATGTCATCATATATTTATTTCCATTTGTAGAAGAAGCAAGCATGGGGCCACATAAATCTGAATGAATAAGCTCAAGTTTTCTATGTGCTCTGGAATGTGAATAATGAAATGGCTGTTTGTTATGATTTCCTAGAATACAAGCATCACATTGCTTAAGTTTCCTAGGAATTGTCGGTAATCCAATAACACCATTTTTCTTCAACAATCGAAGGCTGTCATAGTTTAAGTGTCAAAATCTAGCATGCCATAAAAGAATTGATGGGAATGTACCTTCATCATGATGTGAACTGAATGCAAAGTTTTGTGCATGAGCAGAGGAACCTTGCAGCTTCAAGAGTCTTCCTTCTTCTATTCCCTCCATGACAAGTGAACGATTTGATGCTTTTCTGACCTCAACTTTCCCATGAAACATGTGAATGGAGTCTCCTTGCTGGTAGATGTGGACCAATGACATCAAGTTTCTCCTCAACTCAGGGAGGTATAGAACCTCATGTAGAAGACGATTTGGAAGACCAGGCAACTTAACCCTGATTGTACCAAGCCCTGATGGCTTGAGTTTGGATTTATCTGTGAAGTATACTGCTCCATCAACTTTGTCAGTAAATTCTTCAAAAAAATATTTTCTAAATTTCATGTGACATGTTGCTCCTAAATCTAGCAACCAATCTTTTCTCCAAGAAGTAAATGAAACATCAAACAAGTCTTCAGTTACTCCATTGTTATAATGTGCTACAACACAATGAACAGATTCAGGTGCTTTACCTTTGTCTCTGTCATGAATTTTACCTTTTTCTTGACTTCTTTGCTACTCAATTTTATCCCAAGGTAGCTTACATGTAGATGCATAATCCCAGTCTTTATTGCAGCGTATGCAATGAAGATCATATTTTTCAGTTTGAGTTTGTCTGCTCCCTCTTCCTCTGAAATTTATCATTCCTCTTCCTCTTTGGCCACCTCTTCCTCTGGAAGAATCTTGAGCATGTCTCTTTTCTCTATGTGCAAAACATACAACCTATTTAGAATATAGAGGGGTTGTCATCTTTCCAAAAGCCTTCTCTCTTTTTGCAAACTTTTTCTCAAGGGAATCAAACATGATTTTCATGAGGTTTCCACTTACTTGCAATGACTCAAGGTAATGTGAGTAAGTGGGATACAATTCCTTAACATATGCTATGAGAGGTATGTCCACTTCTACACGAGTAATCTTACTGTAATGCATGATAGATCTTACTTCTGAATCTAAAGCAAGAGGGTCATCATTTTTCAATTCAAGGTTGAACAACTTAATCATTAATTGAACAATTTCAAGTTCTGAATGTGAGTCATAGAATTATTTTAGTTTTCTCAAGGCTTCATAGGCATTTGAAAACGTTGTAATATGGCGACTCACCTCTTCATTTACGGACACTGCAATCAAGGCACAGGCCTTGCAGTTCTTGTTTTCCAAAATGGTGATCTCCTTGTCTGAAGTGGGCTTTGCTGGTGGATGGTCTCCTTCTCCTTCACAAATTCTTCTCCACAAATCATTAAAAATGAGAGTGTGCCTGATTTTGCGATACCATTAAGGATAGTTCTCCTTGTTGGAGAGAACAAATCCCACAATGGATATGAGAGAATGCATTCTTTTGAAAAAAAATCACTTTTTTGTCACGGTAAAAAACTCAATTCTGGTTTAAATTATGCACTTAAAAAAAAAATTCCTGTAAAAAAAAATTTTGAGAGAAAAAAAAACAGAGGTATGAGGGAGGTTTTATTTGGGGGAGGTGTTTTATGGGGGATCTATCTACTGGGGGAGGCTTTTCTAGGGGGAGGTATTTACTGGGAAGGTGTTTTCTGGGGGAGGTCAAACTGTGTAAAAATACAGAGTAATAAAAGGGAAAATTTGTAAAAAAATGCAGAGAAGAAATCTGCGTGGGAGAGGAGGGGGCGAAATGAGCGTGAGGGGAGGGGGTTGGGGAGAGCGATGGGAGGGAGCGGGGTTGGGGAGTGGACATGAGGAGAGGGTCTGCGTGAGAGGTAGCGAAGTTGGGGGAGGGTCTATGTGAGAGGGAGTGAGGGAGGGTCTGCGTGAGAGGGAGTGGAGTTGGGTAGTGGACGCGAGGGGAGGGGGATGGGGAGAGCAAAGGGAGAGAGCGGGGTTGGAGAGTGGATGTGAGGGGAGGGGGGGAGAGGGTTGAGGGCCAAGGGCCAAGGGGGACAAGAGGGAGTGGGGTTAGCGAGTGAACGAGAGGGGGTGGGGAGAGCGGGACGAGGGTGCGAGTGTGAGGGAGGGGTGAGGAGAGTCGAGAGGGTGGAGAGTGTAGGCGAGGGGGTGCGGGTGTGATGGAGGGATGGAGAGGGCTACGAGGGGGTGCTGCTATGTGGGGAGAGCTGAGAGGCAGTGGTGAGAGCAGCGAGGGAATGGACAGGGGAGAGGGGGCATGAGGCGAGGGAATGAGGAGCGAGAGGCAGCGTGAGGGGAGTGAGCTGTCAGGGGAGCGACTGTGAAAAAAAAATTTGGAGCAGAGTTTGCACAATTGTGTGCAAAAATTGATAGCATAATTTTCTAAAAAACATAATGTAGAATTATTCCAGAATTGCAGAAGGAGCAGAGGAAGAGAGGCAGGTTTTCCAGGAGAAGCCAGAATGCAGCAAAAATTCTGAATGCATAGGAGCAGTAAAAATCTGAATTCACAGTGACAATCTGCAAAAATGTAGAACATATATAGGAGGGAGTTAGACCAAGGGAATGAATGCCAAAAAGGGAATGGCTCTGATACCATGTCAGGCTAGGAGGTAACTTCGCAAAATTGAAGATGTAATAAATGGAGATTGTGTGTGTATTTATACATGGAGGTGAGACTATTAGGATTCACTTCCCAATGTCTCTTGGCCTTCCTTATTTACTAAGTTACAATAATATACAATCTCACCCAATCCCTTAGGATTAGTTGTCAACAATAAAGATCATAGAAAGATAGCCATGCACAATGAAGACAACAAATTTTACCCTAACAAACCCAACCCCTTGGAGAAAAACCAACAACTTTTCTTAGGAAAAATTATTCTTCAGCAAGGTTTACAAAATCATGGATTTTGTCTAGAAATTTGAACCAATTACAAGTCTAAATATCAGTCAAAATTTGTTCAAAGTAACAACAAGTCAACATTGGTCAAACCAGCCAAAATTTATAGAATTCAATGTTGTTCAAATAGTCAACCTGCAATGAAACATCAGCCCTGCATCCCTAACGGACAAAAGTCCACAAGGCCATCCCTCCTGCGGTCAACTGTAGTTAATGTTAATGTTAATGTTAATGATAAAATTAACATATATTAATTAAATGGTCAGTTGTGGATCATTATGAGAACTCCCCATGCGAGTACAATGGAAGTAGACAGACAAACACCCTATTTACGTGTTCTTTCTCTTTTCTCTCTCAAGGAGGATGTGCCATTACTTTTGTTTTTTAGTCTATTCTATAATTTTTCAATAGTCAGCCAAAGGGTTGGTTAAATAATGTTGTCAAGTTTTTTCCAAAATTTTTAAACATCCAGAAATTTAGTAATTCATATGTTGTAGCTTTGTGTTTTTATCTATAGGTTGTGTATGTAATTGGTTCAGTATCATAGTTATCCCAATTTTAAGGAAGTTTGAATCAACATGTCTACTTAATTAAGTGTGCTTTCAGCATTGGCAGTTTGTTCATCAGTAACTCTTTCTTTGAATCACATTATGTTAAACTTTTGACTGGGATTTTGACTACTGTAATATGAATTACATTACGTTCATGTATTTGCACAGGGTAAAAGTTGTAAGAATATGTAGTTTATTTGTAATTAATACTGCATAAGTTATAAGAAGATACTATTAATACTATGCTTGACGCTTGTTTCCATGCATATTATGTAATTTCTTAGTACTTGTGGTTTGTACATGCTAATATATCTAGTGTTTATATTGCTAGGATAGTGATTTGTGTCTGGATGAGGTCGAAACATTGAATTCAACTGCAAGCGTGGTTTGTTAGAATGCAACATATTGGACACTGATTATTGATGCCATTGGTTGCATTGATGTGCTACTAGGATTTTCTATTTTGGAAAACTTATCAAATGGATCTACATGCAGACCATTATTTTTCTCTCATGAAGTAGAAAGTGATAGCTTTGGAGGTAGAAAAGAAGGTGTTATTCTCACCATCAAAGGTTTATGGCATCTTTATGCTATGGGAGGACAAGGAGGTTTGGCAGTTCCAAATGATGTTGACCTTGGGAAGAATGGAGCACATGATTGTCCTCGGGCAATGCTTTTAATAGGACCAAATATGGGAGGTAAATAAACACTATTTCATGCCACTTGTTTATCAGTGATTATGGCTCAGTTTATCTTCTTTTGAAAAATCAAAAGCTATGTTGTGTCGCAAAAAATGGTCAAGGTAGTATTTCTGAATTCTGACTTTTGTTCAACATTCTTGTTTGTATTTGCAGCTTGGATGTTATGCACCTTGTGAATAATGTACTCTGTCACCAGTGGATGTTATTTTTACTCGTCTCGATGCAAGTGACCGTATAATATATGGGGAAAGTGAGTCTATATTGTGAAATTTTTATGGGTTGAGATTGATGTTCTAAAATCATAATTAATGAATATAATACACATTGTATTATGAGATTGACCTGATTATTTCCATTGATACAATGAGGACAAAAAAATATTGAATAAATATCAAAGCCATCTTAGAGAAAGCATCTAACTTTCTCTTTGATAGGTACATTTCTTGTTGAATGCATGGAGGTTGCTTCAGTCCTGCGATATGTGACAGAAAACTCTCTTGTAGTGCTGGATGAACTTGGTCGAGGAACATCTACATTTGATGGTTATGCTATTGCTTATGCAGTAAGCTGTCTGTAATCCATTATTTCTATTATTTCATAGCAATATGGATACTTTCAAATTTACCGCCTCTGCTGACATCATACTTACAATGAGATTAATGAAAGCAAAAATAACTCTGATGTATTCGCTTGCTTTTCATGCATCCTAGGTTTTTCGACATTTGATTGAAACAAAGGAAAGTAGGTTGCTCTTTGCCACACATTATCATTATTTAACTAAGGAATTTTCTTCCCACACTTGTGTAAGTTTGAAGCACATGGCATGCTCATTTGAAGCAAATCCCACTATTCTAGATAATAGGGGAATTCTAATATTATTTATGAGAAAGTAGTCAATATTGGTAACATTAGTTCAATTTTTTTAGAAACTGAAAGGCAACTTGTCTTTTTGTACAAGCTAAGGTCTGGTGCCTCTCTTGAAAGCTATGGTCTACACGTAGCCTTGCTTGTTGGGATACCAAAATCAGTAGTCAAAGTAGAACTTGATGCTATCCAGGTTATGAAATATTTTCTTTCAAGTAGTTTCAAATCAAGTGAATTGAGGGCATAGTTTTCAACCATACATGAGCAGTGGTTGAAGACCCTTTTAGCCACACCAAATAATATATCACTTTGTAACGACATAGACTTTACTACAACGGATTCCCATGATACTTTGTTGTGTGTATGGCATGAACTGCAAAAATTCTCATGCCAAAGTTGGAAGGCATTAGAATATTCTGAAGACTATAAGCCTTTGAGTCCTCTACCTTCCTAGTTGTATTCTACTTACCACTTATGAAAAAATTTACAAAAATTCTCTCATAGAAGACTATAATGTTGTGAGTTTGTTTATTCAAGGCACTAAAAGTTTCATGAGGACAATATCTTCCTTGAATTACTTGGAAATCCTTAAGTCCAGAACCATAATTGCATGACCCCTCCAACATATTTTTCATGAAGTCCAAGAGATAGTATCCTTTTTCTCACCAAATTATGGTTCAATGGATTTCTATAAGTTATAATCTCTAGTGTAACCACCCCAAAATTTAGACAATAACTCAACAATTAAAAAAAAAATCCCATTGAACTTGGCATGTGACAGTCAGGCTGAAGTGGTTTAATGTAGAAAGAAGGAAAATTTCAAACCCTTAGTTCCCCACAATTTCTAATCATTCATAATCTTTTGTTAAAACAATATATAATAATAATGAAGACTATCATATATCTATATTCAACCACAAATATTTTAAGCACTAAGAGGTTTGGACCCTGGTTACTTTTGAATCTCACTTGGTGTTAAATAAATATGGGGTTAATATGGATCTATGTCGGTGATATGTCCTACGGTATTTCTCCTTGTTTTGACTATTTTTGAGGTGAGATTGACTAGCTTGCATTCAAAGGAAATTGTAATCAAGTGTGTTACTATGTGTTTGTTTAAATGTGGCTATTTTCTTAAACCAAAAATAGGTTATTGTTTTGGGAATAAATTAACATCTCTTGACCACCATGGGCGGGATTAATACATATGAATTTTCTAGTAATATAGTAAAGAGTATGATTGTAACAGGTGTTTGAGATGCAGATACTGAACTTTAAATGACATTGCCTGCGTGAGTTGGATGCTAGAAATTTGCTTGCAGAATCATTTGCTGAAAATGGGAAGATGTTTGTGCCTACCTTTTGCTTTGGTAGTTGTGTTGAAATCAATGTTATTGGAACTGAATCGGTCATCGAACCGAAAAACCTCGTGGATCGGGAACCTGTCATCGAACCAAAAAACCTTGTGGGTTGGGAACCGGTCGGAAATGAACCAGAACTGGAAAAAAAAGGGGAAAAAAACCGATTTACCAAAAACACATAAAATATTCATATTTTAAAGAAAAATTTGATATATTCATGTGCATTCATATGAATCCAAACCATTTATACACAAATATGCAAAAGTTCTCATTTATAGCAAGTAATAGTGCATACAACCAAAATAGCACTTAGTGCAAAACATCATTGAAACAAAAATGTTACAAACATCAAGAAGCAGGCTCTAAAAGGCCTTTATAGTCCAAAATAACATCATTGATCATATTATTATACAGTAACCTACAATACTACAAGATACAACTACAACAAATCAATGATCAAATCATCAACAAAACCGTCATCCTGATCATCCTCCTTATCCTCATCTGAACAATGAGTAGCATCCAAGTCTGCAATGGGATTATGGCTTGATTCCCATGGCCCTTGATTTACCCTCTAAAATTTTGGAGAAAATTAGCTCCAAAATCCTTTGAAATTAACTATGTAGCAGCCCCAAAAAAAAATAAATCTTCCACCAGTTGCAAAAACCACTGAAGAAAACCCAAAGATCTTTGGGAAAAAAATCTTTGAAGTAGCTCGAAAATATGCCAGTCCAACAACTCTCCAAGACTCCAATCAGCTCTTCAAATCTGCAAAAAATCTCCCTCAGAACAACCCTGCAAAAAAATCTCTGAATTCTCCTCACCGAGCTCAGCTCAAGAATTGCAAGAGACTCGAATGAATATTGTGAGTGAAATAGAGGGGGTAGGGGTGTTTAAATAGCTTTAGGGAGGGCCTAGGGTAGGGTTAGTAACTAGGAAAATAATAATTTAAAAAATTAAAAATTAAAAATTAAAAAAAATTAAATTAATTTTTTTTTTAATGCCCAGGCTTGTGAACCAGTCTGAACTGGACTGATACTGAACTGGCTTGTTTGGTGCCCAAACCGGATGGTTAGGTATCGAACCAATCCTTTCTAGTTCAGAGGGCTGGTTCATACTAGTTTTTGCTCCAAACTGGTTGGACCAGCCGATTTTTCGAAACCGGTTCGGTTCCGATAACACTGGTTGAAATAGTGTCCAAACAAAATATAGAAGATGATAAAATCTCTATTGATAATATGGTGGAGCATCAGAGTCCAAATTATGAATTCCCTCCTCCAAGTACTTTATACGGGGTGAGAATTTTCATATTCTAGGAGTTAAATTTCAAATAGTGTGTTTGTAGTATTTTTCTCTATCATTCTATTGATGGTCAGTTTCATTTATTTGACTGCTTAATTCTATTACTTGTTTTTTGCGACAACATATTTTTTTATTGCATTTGTAATTCTAGTATGGTTTACTAGAATAATGTGCAACTTTTTGTCCAAGTTGACATACACAAGTATGTAGTCAATGTTGTAAATTATAGTTTCTAGAATTTAACCTGATACTAATGAGAATCATATTATGATTGAGACACAAAGCAGGTTCATAGCAGAAAGTTTGTGGCAGACATTGGTTTCAAGACACGGGTTCTTGTTAAGGATGCCCTTAGTCTCCTTTCTGAGTGGAGCAAATTTGAGTGCATGTTCAAAGAAAGGTGAGGCTTCTAAGCTTTCCTATTCCGCCCCTTCTCTAAAAACATACGCAGACGACACATAACTTAATTTACCAATTCAGGAATAGCTAACAACTGCTATATCTATTAAAATTTGAATAAGATAATTTCCTTGTTATATTTGGATTATTCTAGACTATAAATTGCAAGGTTGCTCTCTTTTCTATACACTTCATGTCTAATTATTGTTATTCTATTTTTCTAAAAAATACCAACTGTAAGAAAGAAACTTCAGAAAATATAGAAGCTTGGAGAGAGCCTCTCTGGTGGACATTGGGGATTCATCCTCATGTTTCTATATGAATTTACATACTTTAATATGTATATCTGTGTTGTTTCTATCTTCCATAGAGAGGAGATGCCTCAAGCACTTCCCATAAGCTATTTATTATGCATGTATGTTTGAGTTCCGTTGACCTATATTTGGTCGCTTGTGCACTTTAATAAAACTTCCTTGCCTTTATATTGGTGTCAAATACCATGATCCTTCATTATCAAGGTTAATTGTCAATGCCTAAGATCATAGAACCATAAAATATAAAATGTATCCTTTATAGGCACTCTAGACTCGGAGACAGAAGGGAATTGTCATAAGGAAAGGACAAGTGAAATTGAGATATGAAAAAGGTGGAAACTATTGTCTACATGTGTTATCTCCTTGAGGAACCTCTCAAGCTCCTAATTGTAAAAAGAAAATAATTTTGTCTTTTGCACTCCCACTGCCACCCATATTGGCAGTTGAAATTTCCAATCCAATTGACCTATTTTGGTCATTAATGGACATTGATATAATTTCATTTCATTTATCTCATAAATATTTTTAAGAGTTGCTTCAATAATATGTGATGCATTAAAAAGTTAAATGTCTACAATAGCATGTGGATTTTTGAAATGAATAATAATGTGGGGGACATGGGGATGATTAATGGGTTTGTGGGGAGTAGGGGTGGATTGTGTGGGTGGTGGGGTGTGTTTCTAGTGATCAGCCAATAATATGCACATAGATACACATAAACGACAAAATTTCATAGCTCTAACTTGATCAACACATTAGGCTGTTGCAGAGAATTGCCACCATTTGCGGGTCAAAATAACTTTGTGTTGTTGAGCACAAAAGAAATCTAACTCTAATATGGGCATAGTTAAAGTATTATGTAAATCTTGCCAATATTTTATATTGGTCTCTTGAGGTGGTATACAATCAGTTCCAAAAATCAGGGAGAAATTCCAATCCAAATAACTATCAGACTATCATGGCAGCTCATACATTGTCTAATCTCCATGGCATAATTTTACACTTTTGGCTCTTTGAGGAGTTGGAGAGACGTCATCTCAAGGCCATAGGACAAATAGGTTTCCACCCCAACTACCGGATATCCTGGATTACCTTTAGATGCAACATCAAAGTCTTCGGGTGGGGTTAAGGTCTGATTGGAATCTTCCAAGTTATCTCAAGGTTGCACTCAATCAGGGTTAGCTATTGATTTTCAATTTCAACCTCATTCCCTGAAAATTGCATGACAAATTAGAAAGAAAAACCTCTCTATCTGTTCATTTTTCTGCATTCCATTGTTTTTCCTTTCTACATAGTAAGACTAGTGGAATTGTTGATTGTGCAAGTAATCAACACTTCCACGAGTTTTATCTACATCTTTCTTAATTAGTTTACACGTTTCTTGTTTAAGTTTCCTTGTACATCCTTACACGAACAATAAATATTAAAATCTAAAGGAACACATTATTTGTTTGTAATACTCCGTCACAATGATACCTGGCACAATATATAAAGTTGAGATTCTTCTTCTTAGGGACCACATTCATAGGTTATTCCATTCTTGACTTCCATATGTATAAATATCGACAAAAATTTTGTGAACACTACATATGTGCAAACAAATAAGGCCCATCTATGATCTTTTGATGTCCCATTTATTAATCATTTTATTACGATAGAACATGCAGTTGTGCATTGTGCTTGCAGGGTTTAATACAAATTAGAACTTGTAAATTAGATATCTATTATCTATCCAAGACTTCAAATCAAGGTGATTTATATTGTCACACAAAATATTGTAGAAAAATTACTCATGGAGATTGAATGTGAGGAGAACAGTTTCCAACATGGCAGCTGGTGAAGAAGGGTGCATATGCTGTGAGTGAAATTAGCTAGTTGTATTATTGATTCCTTGAGTTTTTATAGGGTGTTGTCTTTCTGTATGATTGGCTATTTAAAATTCTATTTTTTTGTATGTTTTTACTAACGGTCAGAATTAAACATTGCGGGCAACAACTAGAATTTGCAAGGAGTTATTTTCTCTGCCTTTTATGGTTTGTTCATTTTACCAATAGTTGGTATGTAAGGCGTTTATTTTCCTACTAAAAAGTAGATAAAATTTTCCCTGGGCTTTTAAGTAATTGAATTTACTAACAGGAAGAATTAAACATTAAGGAAAAAAATTAGCATTTGCAAGGAGGCAAAAAAAATGGATTGACCGATGAATGATATTTTATTCTTAGAGGTTCGGAAAAATTAACACTCTAGTGTTTTTCGAAATGGTGGTATTCGATGGTGAAAGAAGTCAATGCATGATTATGTTGGTTATCATAAACATGGTTGGGTGGCTGCAATGACTAGATTTAATGAAGTTGTAAGGGGAACCACTAGTTTTTCTGAAGCGAGAATCACCTATGCGGGAAATTTATCAGTTTTTATTACAATCCTATTACGAGGAAGGAATGATTTGGATATCGGTGAAAAAGATGTTCCAGCCACCAAAAAAGGCCCCAAAATGAAGGCATAAGTGGGTTTAGATTGGGCACACAATATGCTCCTTATGTTGTTATGATATCAAAAAACATGTCCCATCCTTCCATGAAGGAGTTCATGAAATATATCTACCATGCCCATGCTATGAACTCCATCTCACTCCAATTCCTTCCTTTAAATTCTGCAGCAGTCACTACAGACACCAGAGGTATGTGGATGTGGAGGGCTATGTGGATGCATTGTGTCTTGGACAGAGGAAGAGACCAAAATCACACTTGCTCATCAAATATTTGGAACTATGAATGACTATCTCATGTCATTTGCCTACTTCCATGTCTGTGTTTCCTGAGAAAATAATGCCATGGGTGCAACCAGGGCCTGTCACATGTGTAGAATGGGAGATTAACAGAGGTGACTCAGAGGTGGATTCCCGTGCAGTCTCTAAAATATTTGATATTGATCTAGAATTCATCTGGAAAGAACTAACTTATATCTGCATTCCAATGAGTGGAGCAAGCGATGATGACTGGATAATGTTGCTGATCAGATGTTTCAGGTCTAAAGATCAATTATATAAAGAAGTGAGGGTATTGGGTTCATATATCTTGTTTAAATTCATTTACTAGAGAAACAAAGGACAGTCAATGTTAGTAGTAGAAGAATATGAGACTGCTTCATTAATTAAAGAACAAATGCAACACAACTTCCTTAATATTGCCAAGGTTCATAGAAATATTAATCAATATTGTACTAACTGGCTGGTTAAATATGGATGGTTCCTCTAGCTCTTTGGTAGCCAGAAGGACAGTGAGAGGTTATGTTGTGGACAAAAAAGGAATTGGATTTGTTTCCAATGCATTTTTAACTAGTGATCTAATCAAGTTTAATTCCAATAGCACTTGCCAATTGCTAAGTTTTAGAGGTTGTCTTGTAGGCATGAGATCCTTGTATTTAATAGTGGGTTCTATGAATTTGATTTGTTATATCGGTTGGAATGTGATTTTTGGGCTGGAAGGAAGCGCCAGCAACTGGTATGGCCATAAACTCTATGCCACCCTCTAAATGTAGAGTCGTTGTGAAAATGAAAACCATTGGTATTGCTTTGGGGATGTACAACTTTCATTTGTATTTAATTAGGAGACATTATATTTAAGTAGAAAAAAGAGTCTTATGGTTTGGGTGTCATTGGTTCGGAGATAGGGTGCATTGTAAGGGGAATTATGGGTACAAATATGGGAGATGGGTATATAGTGTTCTGCAAGGCCTGGTTTGGGTCAAGTGGGAAATGGGTTGTTGTCTTCTCGGTGACCATGGTGGTCGAGAGGAATATGATAGAAAAAGATAGTGAACTCATGTATACTCAAGGAGTATATGTGAAATTCATATCTAATAATATTTCCAAGGTATTTAGGTATGGAATTATGGTGTAATATTCTGCATTATTGTTGAATGCTATCTTTCCTAGAGTTCACTACAAATGGGAAAACTTTCCATTTTGATATATTTTTAATAAAAAAGCTTTAGGCCTTTTTTAGCAAGAAGAAGAGTATTTATATTGCCTGATAAACCAGTTGTATGTATATGAGGATGATAATGAATCACTCGTCTTGATCATTTTGTTGGTTTCTCCCATAAATGCACTTTCCTTTTCTAGATTTTCACATAACTTCATTTCCAGCTCTTTTTACTGGTAAACAGACACACTGATTTTGTCATGACATAGACAATACTTTTATAATCTCAAAGTCACTTATCACTATTACAAACACCATGAAATACTTAAAATTTTATGGTTCAAACTTCTTTTCCTTTGTCTCCTATGGTTCAAAATTTTAATTAAAGTTGTCTTCATTCAATGTCACTTGGAAGTTCGCACATCAGAGATGCTCTGTTACTTCTCTATTGTGTGCCTGAGCTTCCCGATATTTTGTCCACTCTTATCAAGTTTAAAGGTATATAGGATGAGTGGAAAATATTTGCATTCATGTGTATATGTGATGGAGGCTGCTCCATTGGCCATAAAGTCATTGGTGATATTGATGTTACAAGAAACTCAACTGCCAATGTTGGGCTTATTAGCCCTCCACATATTGATATTTATTCCTTTGAAGATTTAGCACAAATTATTTATGATTTTAAGGAAATTATAGAGTAATTACTTAAAGGAAATTATAGAGTAATTCAGTCTTCAAAGATATTCCTCATTCTTAAATCACGCTAGCAAAACTCAATTCCTCTTTAAATGGTGAATGTAGGGACTTCCGACTGGGAATTCCAAATTAATATATGGGTTTGTACATGCCTACAGTATTTGAAAGCTAATAAATGGGTTTCCACATAAAATATGTAGTCTATGAAATATAAAAGAAAGTTCCATGCAGGGGGATTCTCCTCAAAGCAGACCCACAAACCAAGTTTGAAATCTCCATGTCATGAATACCAGCGCTCCTTGGGTTCCTCTAATGGAATTGTTGGAAGAGAACCCACAAAAGGTGGAAAATCTTTCAAATTAGCTAAAAAAATAATTTGTAATACATCCAAAGCAAGTTTTACAAGTTGGCTTCCAAAATGAACAGGTTGGTCTATTCCAATTTTGTAGTTTGGCTCATCAAAATGTTTTCCAATGTGGCACATGTACATATATTTATATATACACCCTAAGTCCCCTTATCACCATAATTATGGATCAGGATGAGAGCATTCGTCTCTCTTTGAGGTCTGTTCTATTGAATAAGGATTGTTTAGGATCCATTTTCCTTTGGATTAATCTCTCAAAAGTAATTGAAATATGCCAACGAGTCTGCCACTTGACATTTGTTAAATGTCTGTAAGAGGCTTTAGTTTCATCTTTTTAATCCTCAACATCTTTGAAAACTTATCCTTATTTCACATAGTAAGATGAAGGCCTTTCAAAATTATTTGTTTTCTGGTAAGAATATTCGAAAATGCCAGTATTTCTTTGCTTAAGAGCCTCAATTCCAAGTCTTCTATAGATGAAAAAGCATTGCTTGTCTTGGAACATAAAGTATTATAATGATGCCACTATCTCCACTTCGAAGGAAATAATTAATGTGATCTAGGGTTTGTATAAAAATACCATTGCCAAACACCACTCTTAATGTGACGAGTATCATGTAGAGTGCATATGTGTACAAGTTTCTTGATTCAATGATGACAATATATTTTCTCAACAAGGCTTTATTTTCCATATCATTAGGTCAGACAAGGTATTTCACAAATGGAATATGGAGATCCCCAAGTATAATCCTATCTCTAACTCTTGAAAGAAACATTGCATCACTTTACAAATTGCAGCCTCATCATCAACTCCACTCTTTCCAATAATTCTTTGGACTTTCAAAATAGTTTTCTCCCCTTGGAGTTATCACTTCCATGAAATATCCTCTGAACACAATCAAATTCCTTCACAAGTGTTTTCCTATCACAAGCAACTGCACATTGCTGAAAAACATCCTTTACCCTAATAGTTCCAGTATTCTCTTACAAGACATACATATGAAAATCATTTTGGATGACCCTGCACAACCCTTACTACTGATACCCATGCTTATTTATCCTTCATCTATTTCACAATCTATCTATGTCTAGTGGGAAAAAATATCACAGAATACACATTAGCATGTATTCACTTGAAATTCTAGTTTGCTCCAAATAACACACATGTAAAGGCTACATAATCTACTCTTGGTGCTACAAAATTCACAGCTGCAATCATCCATAGGAAGTTGATTCTAACATGTTATATTTCTACATTGTTTGTGGCCAAAGACCTCAAGGAGGACTCCTTGAGTGACACTGATATATGTATGAAAAACTTATTGAATGCTTCTAACTAATTCTATGTGCCCTGGAGTCAGGTGTAATATCCCTCCTGCCTTGTACCAACTTTTGCAAAAGGAAAAATTCTTCCGTACATTGAAGACTTGTTGTGCCTTCAATGATGGTTGTCCTCTTTGAAATTTGAATCTGACTACTGTTTTATGTGATTTCATACTTAAAGGATTCAAAATAAACAATCATTTTTATTTGTCACTGATTTTCTCCACTGTTGATGAAGAGAGCTACCTTGTTAACTCCATGGGATCAACCAATTGTGAAAATACATGAAGTAGAACCCTTATTTCCTTCATTTTCATATTTTGGATTTTTTTTGCAAACCCTAGTATAAACTAGTGGATAGCACGCCTCACCCATGGGATTCAAAATTGGAATCTAATGGCATGGAACTAGAAACATGCCTAGTAAAATTGGAAATGACTATTTATGCCAACTCTTTGAGCTTGAAAATGAAAGAGGTACATTCAACCCTAGATAATAGGTCTAGAAGAGGTTGTGTCATCTATTCAAAAGCTATAACAGTTTTATATCATATCTTCTCCAATGAGGAAAGCAAGGAAAACTCTTAAGGCCAGTATAAATATGCATGTGTCCCCAGGCCATTCATGTTGGAGCCTTCCCAGATTTCCATGAGGGCCACTTTTCCTAACCCAACCCAGTGAACCCAACTGATTCAATGAGATTATCATGGGTTGCATACCATCTAGATCCTGAAACTGGGTCACCATCAGTTATCCGGCTTGCTGCCAGATCACAGCCCCACTATGGACATTACTCATGGGATGTGGGAGAATACTTTTTGTAATTCCTAATTTTTTTTTTTATAATGTGCCCCGTTGGAAAATTTAGTGATAGTAGCATAGGATTTGAAACATCGAAGTGTATCAGATGCTCTTCTTTCCCACCATTTGTAGTTGTTTGATGAACATCCAAATCCTTCCAAGATAAAAAAACTAAGCACGTCTGAGGAATTTTATGAAGTTGAAGATGCTTTCTTGCAAATAGGAGTTCTATTTTAATGAATCCTTCCTGAGGAAATTATGGTGTTACTTATCTTGGACATAAGTAATATATTTTTTGAAGGCACTAGCATCTATAGGGTATTTTAAACAATTAAATCATTAGCCCTTGGGGGATTTTACATTGCCATAAAATTAAATTCCCACTGCCATGCAGTTTCATGAAAGAATGTTAGAAAGTTATTACCAGTGGTGGACATTTGGAGTTTTAGTTTCCAAATCAGTCATCTTCTAGTGTTTCTGCCTTTTTTTGTGCTTGGATGTTGACACTATTTATGTACATACATATGGTCCTCCATTTTCAAATCTTTATGTTTATAATTTTATGGCATTCTTCTCTATAGACTGTGATGAAGACCCTTATAATGGAGTAGAATTAGGTAATACAAATACATAGTTGTTTTCAATTAGGAATATGTTACTTCTGCATAACAAGGCTATTTGTTGAACAATTTGTGAGGATATGGGAAACTAATCTATCACATAAAATCATAAGAAATAAATATCTGCTTTTTTCTATCATAATATGTCTGCATTGGGGCATATTTCTGGCATCATGCCATGTATTCCTCTTTATATCTAAGACAACTCATTTCTATCTCAAACACCATGGTCGGATATCCTTCACTTTCATAGATTTGACTCCAACAGTGAGAATTTGTTTAAATTCAAACCAGAGTTTTAAATTTTGATTGTTGCAATCAACCTTGTATAACATGTTCTCTGTACAATTGGGGTAATGAAAAGTTCACTCATGCCTTTTCCATATCAAGATATTTTTACAAGTGATAGCAATTGGTTTCAACTAAAGAGTTAACCAAAGTTGGTAAAAACCATCTGCCTTCCTCTGAACAAAATGATGGGGGGATTTGCATGTTGTAAGGTTTCATGTTCAATATATGAGGCTTGCAGTGCTGGAAGTAAATAAAGACATATCTGACTATTTTGATGGATTTTGCTGCAGAATTCTAATCCAAGAGCTAGAATCAACATAAAGTTGATCTCTGAATATGGAGTTGGAGTGATAGAAAGTGGTGTAGTAAAGGGCCATGTAGATCGTGTATTGATTTTAGGAAATTATGGTGGTACTCGAGCATTTTGCTGGACATGAATAAAAAATGTTGGGCTGCCTTGGGAACTTGGGCTAGCATAGACTCATCAGACATTGGTGGATAATGACTTGTGTGGTCAGACAATTCTACAAACATATGGTCAATTGAAAACAGGAAGAGATTTTTTCATAGATGCTCTCCTTGGTGTAGAAGAGTTTCGTTTCAATACAACGCCCATCATCATCCTAGGTTACATCATGATGTGTAAATTTCAAAAAAACACATGTGTGCTTCAATGGTATGGAAGTAGGGATGTTTTGTGTGAGGAATTTAGGTGTAGAAGCTTAACAATATATGTCCCGAAAAAATTCCCCAACTTAGTATATTCCCAAACAGACCAACAACTCAGTATATTCCCCAACAGATCAATATGGCTATCAAAATCACTCACCCCGAGACTCATGAAGAGCTGTAGTTTGGTCCAAAAGGTATGAAGTAAAATTTTCAAATAGATAATAATGTTGTTTCATCAATTAAATATTCCATTCCTCCTTCAGCAGGACTGCCTACATACAAACCTCCACTTTCAGGTTATGTTTCTTTAAGTGGTTCACGCCCAATGAATTTCTACTCATCGATGCTAGCTAGGTCATATGGTAACATTTCATCTACTTTTCATCAACCTTTAAAGACAAAAACTAGCATATCAAATGATTCACGCCCATTAACAGGACAAAATAAACTGGCTATGATCCATTCTGGTGAGATGTTGGATATTTTGAAACCATTCCCACAGGCTTCAAAAACCACTCTGGCTCCAGTTCAAGTGCTAGATGGAAAGACAAACTCCTTGCCAGAATCTCTTGGAAATAAATCAAGTTCTCTTTGAGTTGCAATTGTCAACAATGAAGATAATTGTAGTTTACAGTTTTCCATCATTTCTCCATCTAAAGTATTGGCTATCAATAAAGCAGATGGAATTAAATTGTCACCAGTGAACATGACTGCTACGACGACAAGTAATCTCTTTGATGGTACGATTTCAAATTGTTTTGTAGTTTCTACACTTGAGTCTAGATTAGATCATCATAATAGTGAAAATCAGAAAAACATATCTAAAAAAAAAGCAGGTATTTCAATAAATAAATGTTCAAATAAGATGAAAAAATCTGAGCACAAGCCTAAAAAGTAGCAGATGCAACAACAGGTGTCATTGATAGGAAGCTCTTCAAATATGGAAAGGGATTCAAAAGGAGAGTTGGTTGCAGAGGAGTCTAAACTTAGTGGTTCTCACAGGCAGGTGGAGGAGTTACTTTTGAGTCATACTTCATCATCTACCTCAAAAACTCCTTTAATGGTAGCCCTACAGAAGACAGTTAAATTTGTTGATGGAGGGGCTAATTCTGAACTAGCTATAGAAACAGTTCTGCATTCTTCACTGTCGGAGCCTGATTCTGCAGCCATCCTTGTGGTTCATTTAGAAATCCCAGAAAAGATACTATTGCCAAATAAGTCATCAGGAAACATGGTTAATGTTGTGGACACTCCCTTGTTAAGGATATCAGGAGTTTCAACATCTGTAGATGAGATCACTAAATGGGATATTTCCAGGGGAACCTTGGAACCTTCACAAGATTTAGAATCTTTGAGTGAATTGATCATTTATGATATTTCTTCATTTTTTGGAAACTCTGGTGAGGGATATGAAGAAAAAATAGAAACTTCTAGGATAGTTATAGAGTTTTCTACAAAGGATGTTGGAGTAGTAGAGAAAGAAGCAGAAGATATTAAGTTTGATAACAATAATGTTCTTGTAGGAACATTGAAGAGCCCAACATTCAGTGAGGATGGAATTAAATCAGATTCATACTTAGAAATGTGAATAATAAAAAATCTAAATCAACAACGATAATGCTAGACAAAGTTGCATCAATAATTTTGTTAATTCTGTAATTGAAGAGAAGAAATACCTTGGAAATGTTCTCCATTCCGAGCATGGGAATGTTGTGGTTTCTGATTCCCCATCTGAATTGTCAAGTTCACTTGATGCTGACATAAACAAAGAGCTAACTTATTTTTCCAATTCTGTCATTGGAAAAGAAAAAGATAGTTTGCATGCTGGGGAGAGAAAAATCAATGGAATGCATGAGAGTAGGTTGGAATCTCAAATAACTACACATTAAAATGGCACAGTGGTTTTTGATCAAAATATGCTCAAAGAGAAAAAGGGTGAAGTGTTAGTTGTATATGGGCAGTCAACAACGGATACATGCAAGGTGTATGAATGGGAATTACAATCAGAAGCTACAACAGTGCTCCCAAAGCTGATGTGGATATTTTGGAGGGAAAAATAGGTTTTATGTCTGGTAACAAATTTGTTGACTGCAAAAAATCTTCTAGATATAGAGACAAAGGTAGGGTTAACCATGATAGTGCTAAAGTACTTGGGTAAGGTTCAGCTGCCAATGTGAAGGAAATTGACACACAAGATAAGCGTCAAGTATCCACCACAAATAGTGATATTTGTGAAATGTCTGCTCAAATTCAAGTGTCATCTTTGCCTGTTGAAAGTGAAGGCAAGCAACATTTAGTAGCTAGATTGACAGAAAAGGAGAATAAAATTTCTTCCAATGTTTCTGTTAAGAATAATCTTGCAAATATTGGTGACACTGCCAAGGTAGTTGTCAACAAGAAGAATAAAAAGAAGATTTTTTCAGTGAGACAAAAGATGCATCTCCCACTAGTGATTTATATTATTCTTATAAGGTTCAAGAGGAGAAGGAGGAAGATGTGAACCTTCCAGAACCATCCAAAGTAGTAACCGATGTTGTCAAGAGTAAGACTTCTTCAAAAGAGCTTGAGAAGCAAGTCCTGAAAGAATTGGATGACTGGGAAGATGCAACTGAGCTTTCAAATCCTATGAATCAAGTAGCTATTTTAGTTACTAAATGTTTAGGACACAAAAAGTACTCCAGAGATTTTTTTTTTAAATCAAGGATTAATGCAAAGATCTACCAAATCATTTTGAAATTTTTCCAGACACTGTTGAATTACTTGGAAATTCCCAAACAATTGCAAATCATGTAGGAGAGGCCGATGCATTAGCAAGCACTGTAATAGGGCTTGAAAGGCAGCTGAGCGGGAATTATCTACTTGAATGTCGTGGGAGAAATATGGCCAGTTTGGATGATGATATATGGGCCAAGCCGATGGATGATTTTTCTGTTGGCTACGATATGCGGATGTATGTGGGTCTTAGTGGTTCCTCTGTTGTGTTTTGACTTGGTCAAGGTTATATTTGCAATAAATACTTGTGCAGCACAAATGAGTATGAATGGCATCCTTCCTGGAGGGCCTTATGTGCAAGCACCATTTCCACAAGTTGGTCTAGTGAGAAATAATTATGATGCTGATAGGTAGCAGCATGCTTCTGGTTCACATAAGGGTTTGATTTATCCTCCACAGCCTTCTCTGCCCACAATTCATAAATCAGAGAACCGATATGAAGTGGGCAAGGTTTCTGATGAGGATCAATTGAAAAAATGATAAATTAAATCCATCCTTAATAAATTAATGCCCCAAAACTTTGAAATTTTTTTTAAACAGGTCAAAGAAGTGAACATTGACTCCATCATGTCTTCATGGTATAATCTCTCAAATCTTTGACAAAGTCTTGATGAAGCCAAATTTTTTTGAAATATATGCAAAATTATATTTTCAGCTTGTTGCAGGATTACCAAAATTTTAATAAGATAATGAGAAAGTTGTTTTCAAGCGAGTTATTTTGAAAAAATGTCAGGAAGAATTTGAAAAATATGAAAGAGAAGAGGCAGAGGCTAAGAAAGAATAAGAGGATGGTGAAAAAATCCTTTTAGTAGAATAAATATAGGAGAAGAAGGTTGTAGCACGATGACGAATGCTAGGAAATATAAGGTTTATTGGTGAGCTTTATAAAGAAAGTATGTTGACCGAAAGAATTATGAATGCATTCATAAAGAAATTAATTGGTGAATTTCAACATCTAGAGGACGAAAATTTTGAAGCTTTGTGAGAACTTATGAGCACTATTGGTCATATGATTGACCATTCAAAGGCCAAGGAATATATTGATGCCTACTTCGATAGGATAAAAAAAATGTCCAATAAACAAGGGCTTCCCTCTAGGTTGAGGTTCATGTTGAAGGATATGATTGATATGAGGAAGAATGGATGGAAAAAAGGGTGGAAATTTGAGGGCCCCAAGAAAATAAAGGAAGTGCATCGGGATGTTGTGCAAGAACTACATGGATAGGGAGGCCACTCTTGAGGTACCAATATGGGACATTAAGGTCAGAGACTTGTGACACCACTTGATCATGGTGTGAGAGGACCTACGATGCCGCCTTACATGGTAGGTGCAAAAATGGGTTCAATTCTACATATGGGTGGGATTAAAGGGCCACAACCCCATATGGGACCACGTGATCGTGGATTCACCAGTCAAGATGCTCGGATTGTGGATAGGACTCAATTTTAAAATCGGTCTATGCCAAGCCCTTCAACACACAGAGCTTCTGATGATGGCCACTTGACTCTTGGTCCTAAGGGAGGTCTTGGAAAGAGAATAGGATGGAGGGCTTATCCTCTTCCATATGATAAGAGTGCTCTAGCAGATATTCCACCATTCACATCTATGAGTAATAGACGAATAGGTGTAGGTCCAATTTCAGGTTGCAGTTCCGACTGGATGCCAGTTGGTATGAGAGATGAAATTTTGACAAGGACTTATGCTAAAAAAAAAACCTTTATTTGCAAAATCATGTGTCCAGGAAAGAAATGTTTTGGATAATGAGAGAAGAGAGTTTAAGAATTCATATTCATCAGGTGACACATGTGGGAAAACTGCAAATGTTGAATTTCAACAAGTGACAAGGTTGTGTCAGTCATGGCAAAAACAAAGTGGTTGAAATGAGGGTCAAACCATGCTGCCAATAGGAAAAGAAAATTGTGTGAAGAAGGGGTGGGTGACATTCCGGTTCGCAGAAAAGGATCTACCAGCATCACCTCAAAGAAGCACGTATTTTCGAGTGTAGTTTTCTAGGGAAGGTGGGAAGGTATGGTCGACAGTTGTTGGTGGAAGAACCGTATCTTTCACACAAGCCCGCACTTGAAAAAAACAAAACCACAAGAATCTTAAGGTGGCAACTCACTAACAAGGAAGCAACACGGGCTAGACTAGTTGACACCACTCAGCCGTTGAGAAATCACGAGGGAAAATACACACAAATGACCGATAGAAGGGAAACTGTCAACATAATTAGTTTGTGGATGGAGGAGTGTTATCAAAGCCAGCTAGACCTGTGTCATTGCAGGTTTAGCAGCCACCACACATGTGGTCGAGTAGCCTAATTTAAGTCACAGTGACATTCTGTCAGGCACAATATGACTGAGAATTGGAGCAACTGCATTTGACAAGCTGGGAAGCACATAGAACATAGTCATAGGTAAGCAAGTGGGATGGCAGGTCAGGTGCAGGAGCCTGTGTCAAAATTCCTGTGCCTACATCCAAAATAGTCTTGCCTTCAAAATGGTGCACGTTCTCAAATATAGTTTTTTAAGAAGCATACATCCTCACGTGTCACATTTGGGAAAAGAGTTGTAGGGAATCTCCACAATCCTCTCACTTCCCATGTCTTTCCTTGTACCAAATCACTAACATTTTTGCATAGCCTTTACTAAATAGTCGATATTTTCTCTCTTCAACATCTCATAGTTATAATGAACAATTTCCTGAATATGGTGTTTATCAATGAAATTTTCCTCATGAGAAGGTGTCTCATCTTGAGCAATTTTCTCATCAACAAACCATTTTGAGGGAATTTATAAAGAGGATGATAGAATAAATTTAAGAGAGATAGTTAAAGATGACTTCATATTTCCCCAGTTTTGTAGGTGAGGTGGGTAATGAGGCATTGATGGATCAAATATCAAAGGAAGAATTATAAGAAAATTTACATTGTTTCCAAAAGTATAAGAACCCTCAGCGACTTCAAAGGACAATAGAATCCTTCTAAGGGTTCTATGACTTCCTTCAAACATACCAACTAAGAATTGATGACAAATTAAAATACACAGGCAGGATTTGGGAGCTTTCAATTCAACATTTTAGGCTTTAATCCCAAAAATTACACAAGAATGAGATGATTTCAGACCCATATCACTATGTAATTGCATCTACAAAATCATTGAAAAAAATAGTGCATGTAGGGTCAAAATCCACTAAGTTGTTTCGATGTCATTAGAACAATTTTGCATCCTTCCTGGGAAACAAATCCATTATGGAATAGGAGTAGCCCAAGAAGGAATTTATAACATCAAACCAAAAAATTACAAGAAATGTTAGTGATTTTGTCTTTCCAAGGCATATGATAAAGAGATATGGCTTTATTTAGGGCTACTCATCCATATAGGGTTCAATGTGCAATTGGTTAACTAGATAATGAATTTTATTTCCTCAATATCTTTGCAATTCTTATTAATGGCTCAGCCTATTCTTCTTTCATGCCTACAAGATACCATGGGTAGGTATGACTAATGGCTCCTCTTCTATTTTTCACTGTAGTGTAGGTGGTCTCAATGGAGTTATAACAGAAATAAATTAGATTCAAATTTTATGGATATAAAAGTTAAAAACAAATGTCAATGTCTTTGTTTGATTTTTACTTGAATTTGATGTGGGAAGGTTACAGGAAATGTGATTGGAAAACGGATGGGGAGACAATGCATATCACGTCTTGGATATGGTTCATTCATTATTAGAGATCGCCTAGCCACCCAAGCCATCGACTTTGGAAATTTTTCTAGTAGGAATTCCTATGGTTTTTAATGTTGTGATTATTTCACCTCATGGTTATTTTGGGCAAGAAAGTTTTTTAGGAATTCCAGACACGACATCGGTGGACAGGTAAACATTTTTTTATAATTGCAATTTCTATTCCATGATATCCTCTCTTTATTGTTTGATTGTATTTTGGACATTTCTTTTGATTTTGTTTTGTCTTTTAACTATGAAATTGAAAATACTTAGTATCATGTTAATTTAAACAAAAACCAAAGCTTGATGATGAAATTAGTATTACACTATACTGATTGGAATCATTATAGCTATTTTGTGTTAAAATATTTTCATGACTATCAGAAAAGGTTACTTTCATGTTGTTATTTGAGTACATGTTGTTTATGTACTTGAATAAGTTCATGCATTAGAAAATGAAATGTTGTTGTGAATAAAACGATAAGGATTAAACATCACACCTCATTATTTTTTTTCAGAAGTTATCTACAGCTTGATATTTTTAGCATATAACTTAGTTGACATGATTTTTCCTAAGCTTTCCTTGAAATTTGAATACTAAGTTACTAAGGTGTTCTTTTCTATATATGGTGACATTTTATTTGCTTTGTTTATACAGGTTATCTGGCCACATTATAATGACCATTATCGCCCCAATGAAGAAAATTTGTTCAATTTTCTTACTTGTATGGGGAAAAATGGCTTTGACATTGCTGATGTTGAGGTATATGTCGCATAAAATATTTATAGTCTAATTTAGTTTATATTCTAATGTTCATTGTCTTTCATGTATTACACTCTACATCGCATCTTCTTTTGTTTTCATAAAATGAAATCAATATTGATGGTAAGAAGCAGGAATTGAAAAAAGAGGGGAGCAATAACATTGGAGCAACATATGCAAAAAGAGAGAGAGGATAACTGGTCTGGTGATACTCTTAGAGTCAATATTACACATAAGACACACATATAAATACTGATTGTCAAGTCTTCAGAGTTTGTGGATTCACCTACAATGCCTTGACAACACAACGATAATGTTTTGAAGTGTTGAAACATCATTTAGTGTGTAAATTGTAGTCCAACCAATATTAAGTTGGAAACCCATATTGTAATACTTTAACATTTCATATAATATAATTTATGTGGTTGAAATTATTTATAGTTGCATTTGATGTTGTTTAGTATTGTAATTAACATATGCAACTTTGTGTTTTCATATTAGATGAACATGCACATTGTATGACATTTTTTAAATCATACAAATTAATTTATGTTGATTAATAATGAACGCAAAATCAATTCAAAACTACTAAATTAGTAGTTTATATTGATTAATGATGAACACAAATAAAATGAATATACGACTAAATTAGTAATTTATAATGATTATTAATGAAAATAAATGAAATGAATATAAACTAATAAATTAGTCGTCTATATAATGAATATGAAAATACCAAAAAAAGATAAATGACTATTGTAAATGATAAATTTGTGATTACAAATTACGACTAAATTTTGCATATATGTGACTATTAGTAACTAATTTACAATATCTTATAACATGACAAAAAAGTAGTCATATTTCTTTGGTCATTAACTGGTTTCAAACAATGACTAAAACTTGCATATATATGACTATTAGTAGCTAATTTATAGTATCTTATAACACGACCAACATTTTGGTCGTATTTATTTGGTCATTAATTTATTTTCTTAGGTGATCATAAAGTAATATATTTTGTTGTATATTTTTTCATTAATTGTAACAATTAATGACCAAATCAAAGATTAAATCAATGACCAAATCAGTGACTAAATTAATGATCAAATCAATCACTAAATTAATGACCAGATTACTGACTAAATTAATGACCAAATATACTACTAGATAACAAAATTGAGATAATCAATTAATGAATAAGCTAAAAATGACTAAAATTTGGTTGTGTTATAAGATATTGTAAATTAGCTACTATTGGTCACCGACCGAAAAATAGTTGTTTATATGCAAATTTTAGTCGTTTTTTTAGTAACTAATTAGCCATTTTGTACTAGTGTATGGATGAAGCAGACTTTGAAATATGTATAAGTGTTCTATGATCAACCTATTTTTGTTATTTTTGACAATACTAGTACTATCAACATGTCAAAAAATATTTGTTTTCACTCAAATACAAAGAATATTCCGATCAAGTACCATTTCTTGAGAGAGCATGTTGCAAAGCATATATTCAAGTTGGATTATGTACCTACAAAAGAGAAGGTGGCTGATATTTTCACCAAACCACTCCTAAGATATTGGCTTAAGTATTTAAGGCATAGATTGGAAGTAGTTCCTATTTCCTCCCTCCACTAGATCTTCCTCAAGGAGAAATAAACATAGCCAAAAATCATTCAATATATATTAAAATGTAGCTGCCAGGTTCACAAGATACACATGGAAGGGGAATCTTGTTGCTAGGGTTTGTCTTTGTCATTAATGTCAAAGGGGGAGATGTATTGGTGATTAAACAAAAGAAGGAGAAGAACTTCAAACTAAGGGGTGTATGTATTGGTGATAAGAAATGAAAGGAGAAGTACTCCACAATAGTATTAAAGCATAAGAGGAGTGTATCACAGAGGGAGCAATATCCAATGAAGGAGAAGATGAGAAATAAGAAGAAAACTTTTTTTTTTTCTTTATGATGTTGATTATGTTTTATAAAGGTGTTTCCATGAATGAAAAATGGGGAGAATGTTATAAATGTGTTTTCATTGATGGCAAAGGTGATTAGGATGAAGGAAGAAACAGAGAAGATTGCAAGAAGAATGAAGATCAACTCAAAGAATGGTAAAGGAAAATATGGTTAAGGTACAAAGAATTTGGAGCCATTTCTAGTAGAGAAGATCACCTCAAATGAAGCTATAACCCACTTAGATGGATAGAGCTCCGAAAAGCATTTCTAGTGGTATATAGAAGTTCCATAATGGCATCCTAGATGACAAGTTAAAGCTAGTCAAAGTCAAGTACCCCCAAATTAAAATATTGCAAAGCTAATGTTGGTGGAGGACCTTTGGAGAAATTTTAGTTTGGCTATAATAACCAAACATAATGGAGCAAGTAACAGAGAAGCTAACCACGACTCTAGGAAAATGTGGCTGACAATAGAGCGACGAGAAGAAATTTTATTTACCCAATTTCAAAGCCTCTATAATAGCTCATCTCATTGGAGAGTACCCTCGAATGATTCAAAGGCATGCACAAGAAGAGTACCCAGGATGATAGATGATGTACAACCAATAAATCATGGGAAATCGTAGTAGAGAACGAGGATTGATTTTCCAGAGGTGAATCTTGAGATGATGTATCTCTGAGTGGAGTTAGCAACGACACACAAATTTCATTGGTGGAGTTCAAAAGAAATAATTCCTCACTATACAACTTAGCTCGGGAATGCTATCCCAGAAGAAGAAAAGTGCGCATAGAAGGAGCATGCTCGAGATGGATAAAGGCTAGGAAACATGGAAAAAACATAGTAAGGGTGGGACTCATATAAAATTTAATGGAGTAAATTGGTGCAAAACCAAGGAACGAGAACCCCTTTCTCTCTCCTCACTATGTGACGGGTGGCAGTATTTTACTATGTTGAAATTTGCAACAAGAAACAGTGAAATTGGCAACCAAAAAGGAAAAAAAATGCATTTATAAATCTTGTGTAATCTTGATGCACCAGGAATGTGGAATTTTGATGCACAATAATTTTGTTCATGGAATGTGAAGCATCTAATTTGTTTTTCCCTTAAATAAATTGGGCAATAAATTGTAATTTAATCTCATAACTACTTGTATCCGTTAACTAAGTCAAGATGATTGCGTTAGTTCAACAAATTCAAGTTGAGGATCTACGATGAGGCATACAAAGGGATTCTAATATTTTGGGGGTTCAGTTGCAGTTGATGCATCAGTGGGGTGTAGGTGTGAATTAGCTAATTCAATTAATTGAGTTAAAATCAATTTAACTAGTTCTAATTGAGAGATGAACTAGTGAGAGGTCAAGTGAATTAAATTAGATTTAATTAAAAATGAGTGATCAATCAGATAACTGATAATTCACTATTAATAGCTGCATGCATGCCAGTTCTGAGGAATACCCATTTGAGACAGAGGTTAAAGGGAATATAACTATCAATTGTATTTATAGAAAATTGCCCATGTGCAATTATAGAGTCATTGGGATGCCATGATGCATTGCGCAATAAAGGAAGGCTATTTTTCCTATTTAATAGGGAGATAATTCCCTAGGAATTGTGTGAGCAAAACAGGCTGAAGGAAGGCTGAGAATTGGCTAAGTACTAGACTAATTTTGCCTAGATCAGTGTGATACAGTTGGCATAGTGTTGGAGAATCTCATGAGAGATTAAGCATTGTATTTTTTCATGATTCCTTAAATTAATACACAATATTGATAGAGGGGTTTTGAGCATTTTCTTTCCCCTGATACATCTTGTGTTGTGCGATTGATTTACTTCTTTCTCTTACTTTCATGTGATTGAGAAATCTTGTTTTGTATTCCGATAATACTGTAGAAGGATTCAATATCTTGTTTTAGTACATCAAAAGATTGGATTTAATACATTAGTAGGTTTTCTACATGGTATCAGAGCGATATTTCTACATGGCATCAGAGCACTAGGAATCACAATAGAAGAGAAGAAATTGAGTTTGTCTTGAACATGTTCAAATTTGCATATTTATTCTTCAGGGTCCAACAACATATCAAGATGTCTTTCAATGGCTTGAGACTCGAATGTGCTCTTGAGGGAAATTCAAATTATCTAGCATGGAAGTACAGGATGGAGGCAATTTTGGAGCACAACGGGTTGAAGGAATTCATAGATACTAATATTCCCAAGCCCGCAGCAGCAGATGCCCAACTTCTTGATGCATGGCAGAAGAAGGTACTAAAGGTGAGAAAGATCTTGTTAGAGGGAGTTCGAGATCATATTGTCTCAAGTCTCCATGGGAAGGTGACTCCATATGCTCTGTGGGAGGGCTTGATAGATTTGTTTCATAATAACAACGACCACAGGAAGTTGGCGCAGAAAGACAAGCTTAGAAATATCAATATGGAGGACTATGAGACGATACCAACATACTTGTCGAAGTTCACTCAATGTCAATATGAGCTTATAAGTGTTGGTGTGACCATCGCCCAGGATGATTTGGTGAGCCTAACACTTCTAGGCCTTCTCAAGTGTTGGCATAGTTACCAGGACTCTATGAATGGGAGGGAGAAGTTACCAGTCTGGGAGTGTTTGTGGTTCGACTTGGTAATAGAAGAAATAAGGCAGAGCACCAGAGGTAGGACCTTTGACAAAGACAATGAATAATATTTTTCATTATTTGGAAAAGGAAAGAAAGCCAAGGGAAATAAGTCCCAAGGCGAAGAGGGAAAGAGAGACTTGTCCAATATCAAGTCTTTTCTTTGTCGCGAACACAAGCACTCTGTCACGAATTGTCCACAGAAGAAGGAAAGCAAGAAAGATCCTACGGTTGTTGCGGGTGAAGTGTTGGCTTCACAGTTCGAGCTTGATTTTACTCTCATTGCATGAATGACTAGCACTGTAATGGGATGCATGTGGTATCTAGACAACAATGCCTCATTCCATATGACAGGGAATATAGATCTCTTCAGTGACTTGGAGGAGAAGGACCTCCAGCAGAACATAGAGTTTGGAAATGACGAGATGTATAGCGCTACCAACATAGGTACAATTACCTTTCAGATGGAGTATGTCTCCCCTCTCAGACTGGAAGATGTTTTTTATGTTCCATGCCTAAGGAATAATCTTGTATCCATAGCGGTATTGGAAGACAGTGGTTATGATGTGATGTTTAGAAAAGGAAAGATTTTCCTTACACACATTGCCACGAGGCCGGTGAAACATATCAGTGTAAGAGTCAAGAATCGGTATGCACTTGAGGTACAAGATGCATGCAAATATTAGAGGATAAAAGTCGTGGTTAGTGACTTGGTGGTCGAGAGGGAGCAATTATCTCTCAACATGCATCCTCAAAAGCAGTCTTAGAAGGTCGTGGGGAAGCCACAATTGTAGAAGCCACAATTGGAGAAGCAAAGAGGAGACTAAGTGGAAGAATCCACTCAAGAAGAGACCTCTAGGAGGGGGGAATTTTGATCCATATGGGTAGAGGGAGTACATGCAGCTATACCTCCAGGTGAGAGTTGGGGCAATGTGCAAATATAATCCCAAGAAGAAATTTGGGAAGGGTCCATTGAGATGGTTTGTCTCATGGATCTAACCTGAATACTAGGAACACACGTTACAATAGTAACATGAAGAATCATTTGGATTGATGCAGTCAGATGTAAGGAAGACATAAATCAGAGTGACAGATGTCGGATACTGGAGCACATATCATATTTGGCAACAGTGCAAAGGGCATAGATGCAGATGTCAGTAGCAGTGCAGAGAGTCTAGTAGACAGATGCAGTAGCTAGCAACAGTCAGCAGAATCCGATGACAAATGCATTATACCGATTCAGTTGGTCAGAGGCTATTTAGTTTCAGGAGTTACAGGTGCAAACAACACAAGATAAGTGTTGCATACAGAACATTCCAAAGGTATCAGATCAGGATAGATTGAATTCCTTTCTTATTGAGAGGGAATGTTGAAATTTGCAATAAGAAAAAATTAAATTGGCAACTAGAAAGGACAAAAAAATGCATCCACAAAGGTCATGGAACCTTGATGCACCAAGAATGTCGAATTTTGATGCACCAGAATTTTGGTCGTGGAATGTGAAGCATCTAATTTATTTTTCCCTTAAATAAATTGGACAATAAATTGTAATTTCATCTCATAATAACTTGTATCAGTTAACTAAGTCAATATGACTGAGTTAGCTCAAGAAATTCGAGTTGAGGGTCTAATATGAGGCATGTAGAGGGATTCTAATATTTTTGGGGTTTAGTTGCAGTTGATGCATTAGTGGGGTGTAGAAGTGAATTAGTTAATCCAATGAATTGAGTTAAAATCAGTTTAACAAGTTCAAACTGAGAGATGAACTAGTGAGAGTTCAAGTAAATTAAATTAGATTTAATTCACAATGAGCGATCAATTAGATAAATGATAATTCACTATTAATAGTTGCATGCATGTCAGTTCTGAGGAAGACCCAGCTGAGACAGAGGTTAAAGGGAATATAAATATCAATTGTATTTATAGAAAATTACCTATGTGCAATTATAGAGTCATTGGGATGAAATGATGCATTGCGCAATCAACGAAGGATATTTTTCCTATTTAATAGGGATCTAATTACCTAGGAATTGTGTGAGCAAGGCAGGCTGAAGGAAGGTTGAGAATTGGCTAATTACTAGACCGATTTTGCCTAGATCGGTGTGAGACAGTTGGGAGAGTGATGGAGAATCTTATGAGAGATTAAGCATTGTATTGTTTCATGATTCCTTGAATTAATACACAATATAGATAGAGGGGTTATGGGCAGCTGCTTTCCCCAGACACATCTTATGTTGTGCGATTGATTTACTTCTTTCTATTACTTGCATGTGATTGAGTGATCGTGTTTTGTATTTGGAAAATATTGTAGAAGGGTTAAATATCTTGTTTTAGTACATCAAAAGATCAGATTGAATCCATTAGTAGGTTTTCCACATGGTATCAGAGTGATATTTCTACATACTGGGTTAGGATGACATCACCATGACATCGGTATGGAGGACATGTGGCATGCCGATTCGATATTTTTGGGTGGCCAAGTGGGCCAAAGATGAATGACACATATCACCACTCAGATGACACCACATGGCATTGATGATGTCAACATGATGTCATCACAGGTGGTTGACCCAGAATATTTTTAAGTTGTGCAAAGGAGGAACCTTCAAACTAACTAGGCACTGAGCATATATGGCATTGAAAATTCAACCCGACTTGACATTCATTGATTAATTCTTGTATGCAGATTATAGCCCCACGTGAAGGCTTTATCCCATAGGAAAATAATACACACTAGATAATATAGTTAGGATAAAAAACCCAAGAAATAGAGATATTTTTGATGCTTAATAGTTTCGTCAAGTGACAAGGGGCGCACGCAGGTCGTGGTTTTTGTATCATTTTTTGTGTCGTTTACCACGTTTTTGGAGAAATTACTGTCATGGTTAGGCCTGGTTAGGTCTAGTTCTTGTTCAAGTTTTTATATGAATGGATTTATCCTCATGTTATTTATCATTTTGGAAATTCTCATTGAGTTCTGGGCAATGGTATAGAAGCTCAAAATTCGAGACTGCGCCCTCTGAATTGGAAATTTGTCCTATAACCGCACCCTTGTATGACTGTTCATGCGGTTGTAGGGTCATAGTTGCGTGATTGAAGGCTTGTTTATGCGATTGTGGACCCAGGTCACTAAAAATCAATCCATCTCAGGATTTTGGCACCTGGTGTGGTTGTTCGGCCTCTGAGTGAATTGTAGCCCCTGTAGGATGTCAGTATGTGGTCAGTTTGTCAACCCTACTTTCTTAATTTGATCTAGGATGTCAGTTCATTTCATATTAACTCTTCGTCTCATGTTTACCCAGGCAGGCTGGTGAAATTGGGTAAATGTGGGAGGGGTGGTTACGACCTCTTCAACATAATTTCACCAACAATTTCAAATCTAGCCCTTAATGGGATTTTTGGCATTTTATATTTAGATATCCTATGAAGCTTTCTTCCTCTGGTTCATTATTCCATATAATTTTTTTTCTCTAATTATGGGTGGTTACTCATGCAAAAGAGCATTCTTTCTTATAAACATTTGAATTTAGGCATGTTTTACCTATCTGGCATAGACCCATGTTACAAGAAAGTTATGCTATTATCCATTTACTAATAGGGTTAAAACAACTTTATACTAGCATACATAAACAAACAAAGTGCATATTGCCACACATCTATAGAAACATACTCAACATTTAACATAGTTCCCTAATTATGGCATAGTTTGTAAACATAAATATATGCATAAATATTAAACAATTAACACATAATTGAAGCACTTTCTCATCTTTAACATTTAACCAATTGGTTGCAAAGATTATATGTTTTCCCTTCCATTAGCCACACTGCTCTAATATTCTCAATAATGGGTCACCATGAGTTAGGGATTTAACATCTCAAGGGGAAAAGTCTCACCTCAATCCAACTATGGAGACATAGACCATACCATACAAGCTTAAGGGAAAGTATAGACTCCAATATCCTTCTAACTAAAACCTATCTTTCCCCACCCTAAACAACCCATGATAATGCACCTCTTATCTTTCTTTGTAGTTCATGAGGTTGTGTCACTACTTCTTCTTTGGTTTCAAGTGACAAACAGTCAAGAGTCTCAAAGAGTAGTAGCTATAGTTTTTATAACTATTCTCGAGATTATTTTAGGCACGTTTTAGGACTCTCATTGGACCAACATACCCAAACATTTTTCCTTCCATGCTCTAGCTTTAATACCCAAAGTGGGTAACGGAATTTGGCATTCATTTTCACTATGGAAAAAGGAAATTTATCTAAGATATAAGGTTTAAGGAATAACTGGGATTACTTACCCAATCTATAGCATAACACCACAATGGTCAAAGAAATGTGCCATTAATGCATCAAGGGTTTTCAACCATACACATTTAGTAGGAAAGTATGGCTCAGTTAGATAAGAATGATGGGAGAATTGATGGAAACATAACTTATGTATGAATGCATGATTCTCACCATACGCCATTTGAGGAACCCATTCTCGCCACTTGGAAAATAATATGGAATCCTTCTTCTTTAGTTTTTCAATCTTGGTTTATTTCAAGGTTGTGTCCAGCCTCATCGGTCACTTTTATGGAGTTCTATCACCTTATTACTCATATCTAACTTAGATTACAACAATGATGTATTTTATTGACTATAGTTATGAAATATATTTGGCACTGTCATGTTTATTGGCCCTAGTCACTTAGGAACTCTAGCCTAAAAAACAAAAAAGCATAGGAACACATGCTCCAAAACATGTGCACTTCCATGGGCATATAAACCCAACCTAAATTTTCTTAGTAACCAAAAGGAAATCTGTTTAATTCGATATAAGTATATTCTTAGGGTGTTACATGTTATGAGTTTGTTTAGATTTTTCCTCAAAGTTTTCTCTTCCTATCGAATAATTCACATGAAGCTTAATTAAATCATAAGAATCATACGTTACAACTAAATTCACTTGTCTGCATGACCTAAATTAAAAATTATTATAGAAATTTCAACGTGAGTATATAAGCAATAATTGTGTTATCAAAGATCATATTTAAGACACCATATGATTTAATATGATGATGTCAAACATATGGGAAAATTAGATGCAAAATTTACTTATCCATCCAATATGTATGTGAAATCTGATAAACCTATAATGAGATAAATAATTAAATAAAAAAGTATTTTTTTGTTATAAATTTTTAATCTAGGCGTCATTATATACATTGGTTATATGGAACATAATCATAGTTAATGCACATCAATATAAAATAAAAAAAAATAAACAAATAAAACAAATTTTTCTCTAACACATAATATATATAACTCAATATATATAGTGAGAAATTGAAAATTTGGAGAATATACACTAAGAAAATCATGCATGTTACATCCAAAAGCTTATAATGGTAGCCAATATAATCCTTAGTGGCTCATTTATCTAGCATATAACATCACCGACATCTTTCAATGACATAATCAATAATCCACACCCCATAAGCTAGTTCAAAGCTTTACTATTATCACTAGTAACCATTAACCATTCAGTCAAGGGAAATTTTAAGGATGTAAATTCACTTTAAATTTAAAAAACGTAGGATAATTTTACTATGAAAAATGTAAAATGTATGCCGATTTTGTTTGCTAAAATATTGAAATTTCTAATGATTTTAATAATCTCTATATAATTTTTAATCTTTTCTAAGATAAAGTATATTTATACTATAAAATTTGGGCCAAAATTTGGAAAAAAAAAAGGAAATTGGCCAATATTTTATTTAAAAAGAGTATGGAAAATTAGTCCACTTGTAAACATTAACCCATGAAATTTTCATTCATTCTCTCCACTCACTCCATTCACTTAATCACTTAAACATTTTTTCACTTAATCATAAAACCCTTTTATTAACTAATTACTAAAAAAACAACAAATACATCAACAACAACTAAGATGTGTGGCTATAAACACATTAACAACAACTAAGATTCAAGGTTTACTTTAGACATATAACCAATCATCTATATAACCTAGACTTCCTAAACTCCATTATATGATTGCTCAAAAATTTTGTTGCAAAATTCTATGTCATCACTATTAAGACTAAAACACTATAGAAAACCAATTTTCCATCCAATATTCATTATTGCACAACCTTTACACTTATTTAAATATAATTTATTAAATAATGAAAAATAAGAAACTTGAAATGTGATAAACATATCAAATTCTATCACAATATTACAAATTAGATGAAAAGGTCAGAGATAACTCTCATCTTGTGCCCTATGTGAAAATAAGTACAAATAAAAGAGGATTTGAATGTAAGACCATCTCTACCTAATGAATATTTTTTATTAAAATATGAAAATATTATATAAATGAATAAAAATAATTATAATAATATTGAAAAGTTTATCCATGATTTAAAATTGGTTATTTTGATAATAAATGTAAATGGGTGTATTTTGGAAAATTTATTTATTAGAATTACTAATCTTAACGATGTTTTTAAAATTTTAATTTTTGGAGGTTGTCCCGAGTCGGATTTATTTATATTTAAAATTTAAAAAATTAACCAAAAATTTCAAAACACGTAATAATTAAAAATACTCCCTCATACTTGACATATTAAAACAGATTTAATGCTATGTTCTTCATTGCGCTTCGATCATTCGTTGTTACAAGAGAACTCAACTAACTATTCTTCACAAACTCTCGAAAGCTCTGACACGGAAAAGGTATTTAAGGATTTGTATTTTATAGAAAAGAGGTCAAGGATTTTTGAAATTGTAAGCTTTAATTGTCTAAGTTTTAGTTATTTAAATCTTACGTATAACTTCGAATTTTTACAACAATGACTTTAGGTATATATTAAAAATAGGTTTTAAGCCATTAAAACAAAACAATTAAAAATAAATTTATTTAAAAATAAAATACAAACATTAAAGGATTAGGCAATTTTCTAAACTTCCATCCACATTAACTAATTAGTTGGTGCAAATTTATTTGCAGAAATTAAGTTGGCCTAAAAACAATCCAAAATTTAAAATCAATGGAGACTCTCATATTGTATTCAACGTTTATCCACAAGATTATTGGCCACGTTATTCGAGATTTCGACCCGCGTCCTTTACTTGACAAGCCATTCTTATGAAAGCAATCTATGTCATTTGGCAAAGAAGCGCTATTAATTTGTTTGGACCAAACCGATAAGAATGGAGTTGTCTAATGAGACGGAGGAATTGTCTTGACAGTGAAAATTGGTCGGAATCCGGGCTTATTTTTTTTAAGAAATCTTACAGTAACAATGTTTGAATCATGATTTTGATGATGGAAATGGATTCAGCACCATCAAAAACCTCTAAGGCACCCAAAATATTAAAGTTTGATAGTTATAAAGTGGATTTACAAAAATCTTTGCTAGATTTTCTTAAAATCTTACCGAAATTTCCATAATTTTCAGGGTAAAAAAGCAGTCTAGTTAAACTATGGCGATAAGAATAGCCAAACATCAAACCACCACTGCTATCCATGATACAAGTTGTGATAACATAAGCGATAATGCGCGCCTCAAAGTCTACATTCGTAGACGCCTATAAATCCTCAACCAACCATTTTTTCTTCTATATACTCTGCACTCAAAACACAACAACAAAATCCTAAAAGAACTATACAAATTTTTATTAATCCAAGCAATGATAGACCAATTCCTCCTTTCAACGTCTCCCTACAAACAAAAATGGATGTTACCCACAACGTGCTTTCGGGTTCAATTCCTCATAGCATTTGCATGCTCCCCAGCGTGATGAAGTTCACATATTCCTTCAATTTCTTCGCAGGGGACGTGGGTATGAGTTATGTACTGAAATGGCAGAGCGCACTCTGAATGTCGTAGTGACTCTTCACAACAAGAAAAGCTCTCTTTTAGCACCATAAGTTAGCACCACTTACGTTATGTGGTGTCAATGTGGTGTAAATGTTTATGTATCATATTAAAAATGGAGTATATCACCATAAGTTAGCACCACTTAAGTTATGTGGTGTTAATATGGTGTAAATGTTTATGTATTATATTAAAAATGAAGTATATCACCATAAGTTAGCACCACTTAAGTTATGTGGTGTTAATGTGGTGTAAATGTTTATGTATTATATTAAAAATGAATTATATCATCATAAGTTAGCACCACTTACGTTATGTGGTGTTAATGTTGTGTAAATGTTTATGTATCATATTAAAAATGAAGTATATAATCACCATATTTGACGGACAAGTTAGCACCATTCTTACTATGTGGTGTTAAAGTAAAATATTGTTTTATTGATCTTATTGGAAGTGGAGTATATCACCATATATTTAAAGAAGTGGTGTATGCTATATTGTCAAGTTCTATAAAGTAGGGTAGTTAACTTTGTGTTTGCCATGTTGGCATGTACAAGTGGATTTATTAATGTGAATTGTCACCATAACTATAAAAAAATTACAAATATTTATATTATGAATATATAAATTAGAACTAAACTCACAAATATTTATTTTATAATATTTATTTGTTTGTCATGTTTACATGTAAAACTAAAATTCAAAGTAATTGTTTTCTAAATATTTTATTTCAATTATTTACTTTTTATATTATTCTCATTTTGCACCATAAATACAACAAATTCAAAGTAATTGTTTTCTAAATATTTTATTTCAATTATTTACTTTTTATATTATTGTCATGAGAAAATAAATACACAAAACCATATTACATAATTATTTATATTATGAATAAGCCAATTAAGATAAATATTTTTATATTATTTTAATTTCAAAATAAAATAAGGGTGAATTCAATGGAGTTGTGTTACTCTTTTTTGGAAGAGCTTTTGTTCCAAAGGTTGAAAATGTATCTTTGTGAGGGTATTTTTTAAGCCCTCCATCAAAGCTTTTAAAAGGTCCATCTAGGACTAAATAAAACCCTGAATTAAACTACATAGCTCCATCGTCAATATGAACTTGATCTTTTCGAACTCTTTTCCTTAGCTGGAGCTTGATATTATCGAACTCGCTCTTGTAGTCTGGGAAGTCTTGGGCTAATTTCACCAGGATCATAGAGATCTACTCCAAGGCTTTGCCAAGGATGCTCTTCATAGACCAATAAAGATACAGTGTCTACTTGAATTATTTTAGTCTGCCCCTTGTTTGTCCCAAATCTGGTATTAAACCTCTCCATTCCTTAGTATCCATCTTTGTCTCTGCATGTCTATTTATGTCAGCTTCCCATTTTTCAATGAGCTTTTGAATTTCCTCTGATGTGTTCTCGTGTTATGCTTTCGTTGCCTCTTGGATCACATCGATTGCAGGCCTCCTTCCTCTTGGCTTGCTCAGGGGTGAGCTGGGTTGGGCTTCTACCGCCTTCCCTTTATCTTTCCAGCCACGACCTCAAGCTGCAGGGCTCTTGGAATGGTCGCGAGCTGCAGGAATCTTGGAGCATGCCATCCCACAATCTTTGACTAGGTTTCCGAGTAGTTGACCTGTCCACACAATCAAACAAAGGCATAATTCCATATAATGAAAATGATCAAAGGTCCATGCATTCCAGTTATCAAAAGAAAGGTGACCTGGGGGCCTCTTCCCAGGACTTCTCCACTGCCCGTCCCTCTGTGAACCCATCGCCCTCATACCCTGCTTAATTTCTGCCACCCCCTGTCCCTAACGGTCGCACGCACCCCATAAATTATCCCCATAACCCAAAGAACTCATGCCTTCCTTCAATCTCTTGACCTCCGTTCTGGTGTCCTCTCTCTCGTCATACCTCCCACCCTCGAAATTGACAAAGGAGGCATCGTTGCCAATTGCTCGGGCCTGGGTGGAATTCCCTCTCCCAATCCTCATGCGCACTGAGCCCAAGTAGCTCAAGGTGGTATAAACCAGCAAAGCCTTTGAACTAAACACAACCCATGACTACTACTTAATCACCTTATGCTCCCATAGAGACTGGCCCAAATCATAAAACATAAATATGGCATGAACAAGGGAGAGGAAACTAAGCACATACCTGAGTTTCATCATGGTGGAAGTGCAATGGAGGTTTTTTATCCCGTTGTCGCGCCTGCACCAAAGTCTTTCGTCATAACAAAACCCCACGCCTTCCTCCACCTTGTTTTAAGCTTCATGTGCAGGCCTCTGTCCCGCTACCTCACCTCGTGCTGCATGCGATAGTACAGCCTACCGCCCTTGCCACTCATATGGAAGGTGGTTGGCTTCAACCCCAGGGACACTACCATTAACACTAATGGGAGGGTCGATCTTCTTCGTTACACCCTAATCGGGGAGCTGAGTCCGAGAACTATGTGTGAGCTATGCCCTCCGACCTGTCCTTCTCTTTGAAGCTCTACAGCTTGATCCATCATTCTTCCCCGAGATTAGGAGGCATGCTTAATTCAATAGGTTCATTCAGGTGAGCGCAACCACAATTTTCCAGAAGGTCAGTTGCTCTGTTTCCTTCCCTCCTTACATGGGTGATAATGATATAATCAAATTTCTTGTTTGTATCCTCCAATCCCTGCACATGTGAAGAAGTACGCCATGTTTGGCTTAGTTTTCCCCACTTCGTTTCTTGATTAAGTTTTTTGAGAGTGTTCGTAACCAACTGAGAGTCTCCTTTGATTACTAGCTTTATGTATCCTAGCCTGATGGGCAAGAGGAGACCTTGGTGCACTCATATGAATTATGCTTCATTGTTGCTGGCAAATCCATAGGAGTTATCATATATGAATCTTGTTATGCCATGTTGATCTCGAAAAATCCCTCCAACCCCTGCTTGCCCCGGATTGCCTTTCGAGGCTCCATCAAAGCTAATTTTGATGAATCCTTCTAGAGGAGGTTTGAAGATATTGATGGTGTCCCCCATAGTGACTAGGTGACTAAAAAAGTTAGTCACCACAATTATTTCAAGTGAATTACTACTAAATTTGATCAATTTTAAGTGACTAAACTAAAAATGACTAATTTAGTCTAGGGTTAAAATATACGACTAGATGATTTTATTGTACCAGGTAGCGCGCGCTCTGACAGGTCGAGAGCGAGATGACCTACCTATGACCTCCTAGCTGCCATGGCATCAGGAGGGGGACCTGAGGCTCCCCCTCCTCCTCCTCTAGAAGTCCTTGCATTCAAGAAACTGATAGCAGCCAGCAACAAGTGCCCTCTGACTAGATCTCAACAAATGTTCGTGAAGAAGTTGGATAGCATCCCTTCGATGGCCCTTCAAATCGAAGAAAATTGTTGATCTGCATTGAACCTGGCTGAAAGAGGGCTCATTGGACAATTTATTGGCCTTTGGCCCTCTCCCAAAGCCGTGGAAGACTGGGTGCAGAGGAACTGGATTCCTTGAGTCTCGGAAGGCATCAAAAGCCACTTCGTAGGCAAAAGATACTTTGTTTTTGTTTTTGAGAATGTGGAAGACATAAGCCTCATCTTCAGGAATGGCCCATATTTTATGGGTCCTAAGGGACTATACTTAAATAAATGGACCCCTAACTTAGATCACGCTCAATATGTGCCTTCAACTATTCTATTGTGGGTAAGCCTCCCACATCTCCCACTGCATTGCTGGAACCAGAAGTCTCTGCAAACCATTGACAATACCCTCAAAAAGTATATTGATCAAGCAATGAGAAAAGATCAATACTCATGCGCACATATATGTGTTGAGGTGGATTTGGAGGTTGAGCTACCTAAAGCTATCAAATTAACGGTTGCTGACTGGACCCATATCCAGGAGCTGGATTATGAGCAACTTCCATTTAAATGTAAGCACTGTCACGGCTATGGCCATTTTGCAAGGCATACTAGTACATTTGGTCAAAATTCCAACAATTTAGTTCCAACACTTTTGACGTATTGTCGGAAATTTCCCCAATTTTTATCAATTTTTCAAATCCCGCCAACAACCGTCGCTCTAGCGACGTTTTTGGAGTATCTTCGGAACAACGACGTTTAGGAAAATCGTCGGAATACCGACGTTACATGACAAACCATCGGAATAATGACGTTATGGGACAAATAGTCGATATTGAGACTTTTAGGAGACCATCGTCGATCTTGCGACGTTTAAGGAAACCATCGGTCTTACGACGTTGAGGGAAAAATCGTCGGAATACCGACATTTAAAGGCCTATGATAAAGTTTATATTACAACTCTCAAGCTAAATAATTTTATTTGTACTTTTTGTTTGGGGTAGCATTTAATTTAATACATATCGGAAAACACATGACATTCAATGATGTAATTAAGTAAAAAAAAACAATTATAGACATTGTGACTATGCATTTCAAAAGCCTATAGAGAATGTAGGTTTTAATACCTAGAATGAATTTAAATTAATGCATCACTCAACAACTTTTTGTTTTATCTTGAAATTTTGTTTTACCATAGATAGGGGTTGTTTGATCTCATAGTTCACCATTATAAGGTGGGATACATTAAGGGTTGACATGAAATGTTGTAGACTGAGCTCTTAGTGTTGAGGAATATTGTGGAAGTTAAAAAGTAAAATTTTTGGTTTAGTTTTTTTTTTTTTTTTTTATAAATATCTTCAATAATTTTTTTTTTTTTTTTTTAATTTCATTTGAGAAAGGTCGTATCAAATTTGCTAAGTTGTGACTGCACGGGTGCATTTTGCACGTTTGTGTGGTCTGTTTGCCATTTTCTCCCTTGTGCCTTCGTTCGGTCGGGTGCGCCGTGTCAGGGCGCCTGCCCAAACGCGTTCGGGTCAGGTCGTTTCATTTGAGGGCGCTCGCCAAGACGCGTTCGGGTCAGGTCGGGTCATTTCATTTGAGGGCGCCCGCCCAAACGCGTTCAGGTCAGGTCAGGTCATTTCGTTTGAGGGTTCCCACCAAAATGTGTTCAGGTCGGGTCAGGTCATTTCGTTTGAGGGCACCCGCCCAAACGTGTTCGGGTCGGGTCGGGTCGTTTCGTTTGAGGGTGCCCTCCCAAACGCGTTCGGGTCGGATCGGGTCGTTTCGTCTGAGGGCGCCCACCCAAACGTGTTCGGGTCGGGTCGGGTCGTTTCGTTTGAGGGCGCCCGTATCAAATTTTCTAAGTTGTGACCGCATGGTGCCTTGTGCACGTTCATGCGGCCCGTTTTTCGTTTGCACCCTTGTGCCTTTGTTTGGTCAGGTGCGCCGTGTGAGGGCGCCCGCCCAAACGCATTTGGGTTGGGTCAGGTTATTTTGTTTGAGGGCGGTCGTATCAAATTTTCTAAGTTGTGACCGCACAGGTGCCTTTTGCATGTTCGTGTGGCACGTTTGTCGTTTTCTCCCTTGTGCCTTCGTTCGGTCGTGTGTACTGTGTCGCGTCGTGTGAGGGTGCCCGCACAAACGCGTTCGGGTCGGGTCGTTTTGTTTGAGGGCGGCCGTATCAAATTTGCTAAGCTGTGACTACACATGTGCCTTGTGCACGTTCATGTGGCCCGTTTGCCGTTAGCTCCCTTGTGCCTTCGTTCGGCCGTGCGCGTCGTGTTGTTTTGTTTGAGGGTGCCCGCCCAAACCCATTCGGGTCGGGTCGTTTCGGTTGAGGGAACCCGCTCAAATGCGTTTGTGTCGGGCTGTTTCGGTTGAGGCTGCCCGCCCAAATGTGTTTAGGTCGAGTCATTTCGGTTGAGGGCGCCCGTATCAAATTTGCTAAGTTGTGACCACACAGGTGCCCTGTGCACGTTTGTGCGGACCGTTTTTCGTTTTCTCCCTTGTGCCTTCGTTCGATCGTGCATGTCGTGTCGCACCGTGTGAGGGCACCGCCCAAACGTGTTCGGGTCGGGTCGCTTCGTTTGAGGGTGGCCGTATCAAATTTGCTAAGTTGTGACCACACAAGTGCATTGTGCATGTTCGTGTGGCCCATTTGTCGTTTGATCCCTTGTGCCTTCGTTCGGTCGGGTGCGCCATGTCGTTTCGTTTGAGGGCGCCCGCCCAAACCCGTTCGGGTCGGGTCGTTTTGGTGGAGGGCGCCCGCCCAAACGCGTTTGGGTCGGGTCGTTTCGGTTGAGGGCGCCTGCCCAAATGCGTTTGGGCTGGGTCGTTTCGGTTGAGGGCGCCTGTATCAAATTTTCTAAGTTGTGACCGCATGGGTGCTTTGTGCACGATTGTGCGGCCTGTTTGCCGGCTGCCACCTTATGCCTTCGTTCGGTCGGGCATGCCGTGTGAGGGCACCTGCCCAAACGGGTTCGGGTCGAGTCAGGTTGTTTCGTTTAAGGGCGGCCGTATCAAATTTGCTAAGTTGTGACTGCACGGGTGCCTTTTTCATGTTCGTGCGGCTCGTTTGTCGTTTTCCCTTGTGCCTTCGTTTGGTCGTACACGCACTGTTGCGCAGTGTGAAGGCGCCCGCCCAAATGCGTTCAGGTCGGGTCATTTCGTTTGAGGGCGGCCGTATTTAATTTGCTAAGTTGTGACCGCACGGGTGGCTTGTAAACATTCGTGCGGCCCGTTTTTCGTTTGCTCCCTTGTGCCTTCGTTCGGTCGGGCGCGTCGTGTCGTTCGTGCGGCCCGTTTTCCGTTTGCTCCCTTGTGCCTTCGTTCAGTCGGGCGCGTCGTGTCGTTTTGTTTGAGGGTGCCCGCGCAAACCCATTCGGGTCGGGTCTTTTCGGTTGAGGGCGCCTGCCCAAAAGTGTTTGGGTCGAGTCATTTCAGTTGAGGGCGCGCATATCAAATTTGCTAAGTTGTGACTGCACAAGTGCCCTGTGCACGTTTGTGCAGCCTGTTTGCTGGTTGCTCCCTTGTGCCTTCGTTTGGTTGTGCACGCCGTGTCACGTCGTGTGAGGGCACCCGCCCAAACGCGTTCAGGTCGGGTCATTTTGTTTGAGGGCGGCTGTATCAAATTTTCTAAGTTGTGACCGCACGGGTGCCTTGTGCACGTTCGTGCAGCTCGTTTGCCGTTTGCTCCCTTGTGCCTTCGTTCAGTCCAACTCGCCGTTTTGTTTTGTTTGAGGGCGCCCGCCCAAACTCATTTGGGTCGGGTCTTTTCGGTTGAGGGCACCCGCCCAAACGCGTTTGGGTCAGGTCGTTTCGGCTGAGGGTGCCCGCCCAAACGCTTTTGGGTCAGGTCATTTCGGTTGAGGGCGCTCGTATCAAATTTTCTAATTTGTGACCGCACGAGGTCCTTCCACAGGACTCGTGCAAAACAATGTTCAGGGCGAGCGCGTTCAAGTTGAGTCGGGTTCGTGCAGCGCATTCATGTTCAGGACATGTGGAACAATGTTTGAAGGCGTGAAAGTCATTCATCAGGGTCGGGCTGGGTCAAACGCGACTCGAACGTGTTCAAACATTTTTCCAACATAATATCAGAGCTAAGGTGCAAGAAAGAGACTAAAGATCACATCCTAGTTGGCATTATGGCAAGGGTTATAAACAAGGGTTTCAAGTTTGTTGGGAATCTCACTACATTCATCAAGGGTTTCATTTTGAAGATCATTTCCAAGCTAGAAGTAATGGATGGAAGTTTATTTACCGCTTTGTTTGGGACTTTCAAGAATGAGAATGTAGGGGTTATTGATAATGGTGCTTCTAGACATATGATGGGAGAATGCATCCATCTTCAGACTTTGTCAGAAGGAACCTCCATTTCCTAGCTCAGTCTGAAATTACATGTCCTTCTCGTTCAGGTCGCTGAAATACTTCTTATTCATGGTCATGTGGAAGGATGCCCACACCACCTAGCTTGTCTTGAACCTGAGTGAACTTTGAAAGATATGTGATGATGGGCTCATCTTTGCTCATCTTCTTACTTCTTAGCTTCTCTTTGAGAGAAAGCTTCGTGACATCAGTGGAAGCCTGAAACAAATTGAAGATGGCTTTAAATTTAAACATCTCATACACTGTCTTCTTCTCATTGAGATGAGGACTAATATGATCTTTGACCCCCTCTAGAATGATCCTTCTTGCCTTGGTGTCATTCTTAGTATGCTGGGCCAACCGTTGGGGATCTTGAGGTGGCACTATTGCCTACTTACATACTCTGCTACCCCATTATATTCCAACACTATTGTGATTTTCTTCTTCCATGCACATAAATTTGAGGCTCCTTCTAAACCGTGATTTGACGCCCTAGGACCGACATATTACTATCCAAGGAACTGCTCTGCTCTGCTCTTCAAACTATCACCTTGAAAACAATCTTTTCCTCATGTTGTCCTAGCTGGACTGACCTTGCAAACACACAAACCTTTTCTCCTTCTTTCTTGCACTTAGATAGTTCCTATTTCCTTTTGCACAGGTTTCCTAGTTCCTAGTGTAGAGGACTCCCTATTCTTTAGGGCTTGACTTCTATTTCCTAGCGCAATTCTGCCACGAGAAAAGCTCTCTTCAATGCTGCGTATCGGCTCCTCCAAGATACACACTCACAACAAAGATCTCTCACACAATTTTGTGCTCTCTCTCATAATCACGTGAGCTATGTCTTGTCACGGTCCTTTGTGCACAAAACAACTATGAAACTTTGTGCCTTTGTACTCATTTATTGATTTGATCCATGCTAAAATTGGTAAGTTACAAATTTAGAACATGTGTTTTGATTGAATAGTTAACAGAGTCTAAGGATTGAACCTCCCAACTCGTCCTCTTCTAAATTTATAGCTGCCTCTCGAACTTGTAGTCAAACTGAAGAAGGTCCATGTAACTGATCCTCCAACACTACGCATGAATTCACCATCTCCACGAACTTGTCCATGGGCAAAGGAAGACAAATCATGGTATTTTTGGCTAAGGCATGCACCAGAGAAGATATTCTCTCGCTACACTTTTCAACAATCCCATTGTCCATATTGATTACATATGATGTCATTGGGTTCATGGTCTTCATATCACGCTTGAATAATTGTGGTTTTTTATCCTAACAACTATTGATTAAGACGATTCATTGCATCCTAGGGTTGATAGGATCACAACTATGCCATCTCCATGAGATCAAGTTTAACGATCACTTTTTTGAGGGAGAATATGTTGTTTGTTTTGGGACTCAAGAGGTTCTCTTGTGACTTTCTCTCATCGGTATGATTAGAGAGGCCTAGATTTATCTTTTTAAGAGTCGATTCTCTCTATACAAGAGACTTTGGATGGCCTCTCCAGACTCAGTACCACTAAGAGAATTGCTTGTTTATTCCAGCCTATTTGGGTTCTTGGTGGCGTGAATCCTAGGTGGACTCCTTTTCCTTGGAGTTAGATGGCATAGATTCGTGAGACAATGAATTTTTTCCACATGGTTAGTAGGCACATCACCTCTGTGATTTTAGAGCTTGATTTTCCTAGTTCAAACTATGGTCTCCTCAGGTTGGCTTGAGTAAGCCAAATCTCCACTGTGAAATTCTTCTCATCAACCTCTATAAAGAAGAGAGGAATTACCACCCTCTATAAAGAAAGGAAGCCTTTATTGGTTCCATCCCTTTTCCTGTTCCTGGTTTTCTGCGTTGTTACTTGTGCGTGGTTCAAAATTTCAACTAGTATCCCACAGTAGAAATTCAGTGAACACTACCATAGCTGGGATCCCTTGCAACAAAGATGGTAAATGTGATGTAGTTATTTGTAATGCAATGGTGATGATTATGATTATGTCTGATATTAGCTGAGAAACATTAGGCATGGGATGAGTGGGGCATGTTAGGTGATGGGATAAAAGTGAGTCCAATATATATATATATATATATATAACTTGGCCTTTAATTTGCTTAAGTCCCTTTTGATTATGCATCTGGTTCCCAATGTAACCTTGGGGTGATTCAAATGGTCATTAACACCTAGGGTCTAGCCCTTGGTTCCCCATGAGACCTTGCTTTGAAGGGGCATGTTAAAAGTAACCTATGAGAGTATATATGCTTTGATTGTCCTTGGGATTTGGAGATCATGATATCAATAGCAGAGTTATGTTGTTGGTTAGAGCTTGTTAGGTGTGCAGAGTTATGCTATTTGCTTGATCTTTCATACTAGAGAGTTAGGGAAATGCTGCTAGCATTGGTTAATTGTTATTGAGATATGATAATATAGATAATTTAATCTTAATAAATGTCCACAAATAACTAGAAAAGTAGGTCAATGAGATTAAAATATTTATATTTTATTGAATTTATTAAAATATTAATTATCAATATTTATATTTTATTTGTTTGAATTATATTATATAAAATTTAATTTTAAATATATTGTAATTTTATATTTAATTAATAATTAAAATAATAAATATTAATATTTTAATTATTCAAAAAAAAATTTCAAAGTTTCATGGCATGCCGCATAAGATTTTATAAAAGTTTGATGGCATGTTTTGATTTCATTAAAACAAATAAAAACCCAAAGTGTTCGATTTCATTAAAACAAATAAATGGCCGAAGTGTTTGAAGCCCCTGTTTGACTGTCAGGAAGACGAAGACGAGGATGAAGCCCTCGTTCGACTGTCAGGAAGACGAAGATGAGGTTGAAGCCCCTGTTCGACTGTCAGGAAGACAAAGGCGAGGTCGAAGCCCCTGTTCAACTTTCAGGAAGACAAAGACGAGGTTGAGGTACTCACACATGGGTGCCCCTGTTCGATTTCATTAAAACAAATAAAAGCCCAAAGTGTAAGAAAGCCCCTGTTCGACTGTCAGGAAGACGAAGACGAAGTTAAGGTACTCGCACATGGGTGCCATCACCCAGAGAAACTTCCAGATCGATTTGGAGGAAAACTAGATGTTCTTACCCAAACTGGATATGTTGGTTATTTGGCGCCAATTTTTTTTCTCTCGGGGCTGGGAAAATTTTCTATATAATTAGAGCTTTTATCATGGAATCTGCTTATATTGTATTGCAGGAGCTAGTGAAGACCTTGTGGTATACTTTGGCTCAGGATATACAGGAGGTATATTTTCTTTTGCATTTGCTTTCCCTATCATCAATTTCAATTGCTACTATTGATTATTTATTCTGCCTCTTGTGCCCTCAAGTCCTATATCTATTTCTCTAAGCCAGTTTTCTGTACAGATATTGAAACAAAAGCCTGGCTGGAAGAAAATAAACATCCAATATTTGGATTTCCAACATTGGTACGATTCAGTTGGGCAACTTACAACAATTATACCAAAAAGGGTGCTACAGTGATCTGGTAAGTCACATGCCAAGTTTTTTTAATGCATAAACTTAAGTTCGAAGTACAATGGAGGACAAAGGAGAATAGTTAGGACTCATTGAAATGCCATAGTTGGCTATGCTTAGTTTCACTTAAAGATTTATAAGTTTTTCTATAAATTGATAATTTGATAAATCATGGATGCGAGTCCTTGTTGTAGCTGCTTAGATTACATTCTCTTTGTTTATATTTAAAATTTGACTTTCCTGTTTCTAGTGTTCAAGATTTGAGGCCTCTCTAGTGACTGGTTCTTATAATGGTCACATTTTCCCCCTTTTTTCCCTTGGGTAAAATGTGTCTTATATTTCATTACTAGACAATAAAAGGTACATCAAGAATTATGAATTTAAAGACACTACCTGTTGCAACTGCTGATGCAACATCCATAAATTCATTTTTGTAACAAACATTATAATAGAGGTGAATAAAATGGTGACTGCAACTATAATAATTGTAGAGGTGAGAAAAAACCAGACGATCATAAGATTTTGTGCTTATTGTGACATTTCCTTCTTGTGCCTCCTTAATCTAGGCACAACAATCTCTAGACAAAATTTTATTCTTCAATCAAAAACTATAATTTTAAACACATACCTGGTGATGCATGCTTCAGAAATTTGTATGGAAATAATGGACCAGGATTTGTAGATCAAATAGTGTATTTATCCAATCAAGCATTCAAGCCCTGTTGTGATAAGGAGTCCACATATTCTTTGGCTTATTTATAATGTGGATTGCTTCAAAAAACTGTTTTAATTAAGGGTTGTTCTGGAAATATATATACAAAGAAAAGGAGATTAACTTTTGCATTCTCCCTAAGTAATAATTTGTTCTCTGATCAAGAAAACATGTTCTTTGCAGAAATATCTCTGCCATTAATGGAGTGAGATCAATCGATAATGAATAGGAGAAAATCGCAGCCCGTAGAGAAGATAATTTGTCGTCATTAATGGCAAAAATTTCACCTTCTTACAAGGATGGAAAACCTCTACGAATGAATTTCTAGTATATACGTAAAAATTATGCAAAATCAAGATATCATATCAATATAGTGATATGTACCATATATCAGATGTCTTTCATCAAGAGTAGGGTCACATTCCATCATATGGAGAACACGATTGAATCATACCAGACCATGACGATATGGCATATATGGAAAAGTTATAAATTTTAGTCATCGCATCATGAAGAGCTACATAATGAATTATGTCAATGAAAGATATTTCCCAACAACCCTAAACAGAGACCCAATTCACATCAGGATATACACCCTTACTAACAACATGGATAAATAAAACCTCATACTATTGCAATCCTAATATAAGCCCTAACAACAGGTTCTATAGGAGATCCATGAGAACCTCAACACAACGTAGAGATATTTTAGCATCTAACCAACCTCAATATAAAGCTCTAATGGAAGGAACCCTCTTACTGAGATATAACAGCTACATGTATCTGAGATCTCAAAGGTATATGTAGATTTAGATTCTATGAAGAGAAAAAGTATTTTTTATTAAAATGTTAGTGTTTTTATCAAACAATAGTTTCATTTCCAGGTCTTGTTCATGATCTATAACTTATAATGGAAGTCTTATTTCATTGCTACTCTAGCTCTTGAATTAGATAAAGGAACCAAAAACTCCTACCAAACACCTCAAACAGAAGAAAACCCTAGAGTATAAGTAGCATGGTGCAATGCCGATGTAGCCATCCACTTTGATGGCCTTGATCTAGGACTTAATTCCCTATTTTTATGCTCATGTTCCCCTCATATCTAGAATGTATCCATAACATCCTGTCCATTCATGGATAGCCCTATGAGAAAGTGGATGTTGTGGGCATGGATATTGTTATGTATATTTTATTAATTATTAGTTAGATATAGTTATATTAGGTTTTATTAAGTGAAAGGGCATGATCAAAGATCATGCCTCTTCACCAAGGGACACCATGAGGCTATATTTAAAGCCTCGGTGATTCCCCATTGTAATCATATCTCATCTTTTATCAATAATAATATATAATTATTCAAGTTTACCAGAGTTTTTACACTCCATTGGTATCAGAGCCATCGCTCTTCGGGATCTGTGTGATCACCCAGAATTAAGGAATTACAAGAAAATTTCAAAATTGCAGATTTAAAAAAAAAAACCAAGTGCTTGTGTGTAGCAAAATTTGTTTTTTAAAATAAAATAAAGAAGGAAATTTAGCATAAAGGGGGAAATAAATTAAAAGGAAAAGAAAATATTTAAAAGGAAATAGTTCCAAAGAAAAAAATAAAAATTAAAAAGAGATATATATATAAAGAAGTACATATACGTACATGTGAAGACAAAGTAAAAATAATAAGGAAGAGTAATTACTCGTGGTTTACAAGCTCCTGGTTTTGGAGCCCATGGGGGGAAAACTGGCAGAAAAATATTCCCCACTTCATACACGTTCAATGTCTTCATCGACGTCGATGGCCGAATTCCAGAAGAAATTGGTTGATCTCGAGAAACAAATCAATAATAATTCCAAAGAATTCGGAAAAATATTAGTCGTTCTTGAAGGTACAGTTGCAGGACACTCCGACGACATCAAAAAGGTTCATGACACGACAAATTGAATAGAAAGAAAAATGTGGCTAAATCATCATGAGACCACAAAACTCTTCAATAAGCTAAATGATAAGATAGATAAGTGAAGTCAGACACAACCTCCAATATTCCCAAATGTCGAACATAATCAACTGAAAAATTCAGCTAATTCAGATCATCATCATGAATATAACATGTTTGAAGAAGAGCAATTAAATGAGGTTGAATTGGAAATCAGCTCACATGAAGGCTATAGTGTTGAACCACCTAGAAGTAGAGACTCTGAGATCAACCATGAAAATTATAGAGCTGAGAAACCAAGAGAAGAAAATGCAACTCAAGCCACTAATAAAGCCAGTAATGTAGCAACAGAAGTTATTAAGAACATTTATATAAATGAAAATCCAATTGCAGGAAAAGAAACAACGTTGGTATTCAATGTGACTGCTATCACAGATGCAACAACAGACATAGTCATTGAAAATGAAAGAAACCGTGAAAATATAGATGCTTATAAACAACCAAATGTTTCATCCCCGGAATTGAAAGAAAAATGTGAAGATATAAACACATTAGAATCCATTGATACAGTGCCAGAAGCTGTTGATGTTGACGCAGATATGGTTGTTAAGAATGAAGAGTTTGATGATGAGGAGAAGTTGCATCGAACGATAATTGTTGCTAACTTACCTCTAAATATAAATAGAAATCACAAAAAATCACCAGAAGAACAAGGAATAGTTAGGAAACACGAAAAAGTCTTCCAAGACCTGCCAATAAAAATACCTCCTAATAAGGAACATGAACATCCAATAGAAGTCAAGAAAGGACCCGACCCTGTCAATATCAAATCTTGTTGCTATCCACATCACCAAAAGATTGAACTCGAGAAGATGCTCCACGATCTTTTTAAAATGTGGGAAGCAAGAGCTCGCCACTCGAGAAACCCAGGCATTCGTCAACATTGTCCATTATTACGTATGCTTTGAGGACAAATCATCTTTAAGAGAGGGGAAATGTTATGTATATTTTATTAATTATTAGTTAGATATAGTTATATTAGGTTTTATTAAGTGAAAGGGCATGATCAAAGATCATGCCTCTTCACCAAGGGACACCATGAGGCTATATTTAAAGCCTCGGTGATTCCCCATTGTAATCATATCTCATCTTTTATCAATAATAATATATACTTATTCAAGTTTACCAGAGTTTCATTTCCAGGTCTTGTTCATGAACTATAACTTATAATGGAAGTCTTATTTCATTACTACTCTAGCTCTTGAATTAGATAAAGGAACCAAAAACTCCTACCAAACACCTCAAACAGAAGAAAACCCTAGAGTATAAGTAGCATGGTGCAACGCCGATGTAGCCCTCCACTTTGATGGCCTTGATCTAGGACTTAATTCCCTATTTTTATGCTCATGTTCCCCTCATCTCTAGAATGTATCCATAACATCCTGTCCATTCATGGATAGCCCTATGAGAAAGTGGATGTCGTGGGCATGGATATGTAATCCTTATCCATCCAAAGCCAGTTCTGGTGCACTTGGCTAATTAGGAACGTCTTGCACCAAGTGAATTCTCATGTTTTTCTAAAGGTGGGTACCTTAAAGAAAGTGACGACAATGGAGTATTGAAGTAACACAAACTCGAGCCTATAGGGCGAGGTGACTTTGCCATTCTCTAGGGTAACTTGTTTCTTGTAGAAGGATGGTTGCAAGTATAGGAAGAAATCATGATCGATGAAGTCATGGTCCACTAGCTTTGTGTTTTCCACTTTTCTCATGAAATATATTATAACTTCAACCTGTTGGTCAACCACTTCTCCAAATAGGGCTTCCTTTCACTTAAAATCCTATATTCGTGATCATATCTCTTTTTTGCTACTCTTCCCTTTGACTGTTACTCTGGCCATGGTTTCTTTCTAGTACTTTGGTTTATGCTGCTATACTTTGGTAATGCATGGTCGAAGCTAAGGAGCAACTTGGTCAGATTCTCTTTGCACTGTTGGTTCTAAGCTCTAGGGTGTGCAATGAATGATAAGTAGAATAGTGAGAAAATAATGTGAGCAATAATTGGCTAATTCCTGCAAGAGATCTGTGCCAAATTTTTCATCAATCCCCGACGTTTTTTTTCCATCTACCATTTTGGCTGTTGCAATTCCAACGATGATTTCCATCGGAACTGCGACGAGAGTTTAAACATGTTGGCCTTGTGACGAACTCTTCAAACCATCAGAATAGCGATGACCTCTTCAAACACAGATCAGGACTGCTAGAATGGGAGGTTAGTTATATGGAGGGACAAGGCCCACTATTGGCAATGGGATATCAACACTTCCATTCACATGATGGGAACCAAACCTTAGTTGCAACTCAGTGCAAATGTCAAGTGCCTAGTAGAATTTACTGCTCTGCTTTGCTCCACCTTTCAGCCTAAACATGTAGAGTACAAGGCTTCAGAGAGTTCACTCCAATATTTTGAAGTGAAAAGACATTCTTGATTTTTGGAAGGTTCCTATACCACAATGATAATATCAAAGAACACACATTTATATATCACGTGGAAATTGTCTGCTCTAAGACCACTAGAAAACAAAATTAAAATGCTAAATCATATGTTAGAGGCATACATTTAAAATTTTCAAGGCTCTTATACTTTAAACACATAGCTTACAATGTTTGAGCTATTTAGTAGTTACCAGAGAGGCACATTCCATGGAAAAAATAGAGAGGCACAACTCATTTTGTTTTGATCATTTAAACTGTTGCATTCACATCTTTGGGCACCATGTCTCCTCTATACATTAGACAACAGAACATTTATTTTTCGTGTCTAGGATCACATTTAGTCATCACGTTACTGGCCTCAAACAAAAAAAAATTTATTTCTTTCACTGACAATGCTTCATGATAGGATTTCTCTTTAGACACTAATGGTGCATAACATGAAAGCATCCTTAAAATGGATTTCTCTTTTTATAACATATCATGGCATTTGCACAACAAAATATAGGAACACAGATCGAGACTGCTAGAATGGGAGGTTAGTTATATGGAGGGACAAGGCCCACTATTAGCAATGGGATATCAACTCTTCCGTTCACATGGTGGGAACCAAACCTTAGTTGCAACTCAGTGCAAATGTCAAGTGCCTAGTAGCATTTATTGCTCTGATCTACTCCACGTTTTAGCCTAAACATGTAGAGTACAAGGCTTCAGAGAGTTCACTCCAATCTTTTGAAGTGCAAAGACATTCTTGATTTTTGGAAGGCTCCTATACCACAATGATAATATCAAAGGACACACATTTATATCTCACGTGGAAATTGTCTGCTCTAAGACCACTAGAAAATAAAATTCAAATGCTCAATCATATTTCAATGGCATACATTTAAAATTTTCAAGGCTCTTATACTTTATACACATAGCTTACAATGTCTGAGCTATTTAGTAGTTACTAGAGAGGCACATTCCATGGCAAAAACAGAGAGGCACAACTCGTTTTGTTTTGATCATTGAAACTGTTGCATTCACATCTTTAGGCACCACATCTCCTCTATACATTAGACAACAGACCATGTATTTTCCGTGTCTGGGATCACATTTAATCATCATGTTACTGGCCTCAAACACAAAATTTGTTATTTCTTTCACTGACAATGCTTCATGATAAGATTTCTCTTTAGACACTACTGGTGCATAAGATGAAAGCATCCTTAAAATGTCTTTCTCTTTTTATAACATATCATGGCATTTGCACAACAAAATATAGGAACATGGATTGGGACTGTTAGAATGGGAGGTTAGTTATATGGAGGGACAAGGCCCACTATTGGCAATGGGATATCAAATCTTCCGTTCACATGGTGGGAACCAAACCTTAGTTGCAACTTAGTGCAAATGTCAAGTGCCTAGTAGCAGTTACTGCTCTGCTCCACTCCACCTTTCAGCCTAAACATGTAGAGTACAAGGCTTCAAAGAGTTCACTCCAATATTTTGAAGTGCAAAGACATTCTTGATTTTTGGAAGGTTCCTATACCAAAATGATAATATCAAGGAACACACATTTATATCTCACATGGAAATTGTCTACTCTAATACCACTAGAAAACAAAATCAAATGCTAAATCATATGTCAGTGGCATACATTTAAAATTTTCAAGGCTCTTATACTTTAAACACACAACTTACAATGTCTGAGCTATTTAGTAGTTACCAGAGAGGCACATTCCATGGAAAAAACAGAGAGGCACAACTCGTTTTGTTTTGATAATTGAAACTACTGCATTCACATCTTTGGGCACCACGTCTCCTCTATACATTAGACAGCAGGCCATGTATTTTCCATGTCTGGGATCACATTTAGTCATCATGTTACTAGCCTAAAACACAGAATTTGTTATTTCTTTCACTGACAATGCTTCATGATAGGCTTTCTCTTTAGACACTACTGGTGCATAAGATGAAAGCATCCTTAAAATGGCTTTCTCTTTTTATAACATATCATGGCATTTGCACAACAAAATATGGAACACAGATCGGGACTACTAGAATGGGAGGTTAGTTATATGGAAGGACAATGCCCACTATTGGCAATGGGATATCAACTCTTCCGTTCACATGGTGGGACCAAACCTTAGTTACAACTCAATGCAAATGTCAAGTGCCTAGTAGCATCTACTGCTCTGCTCTGCTCCACGTTTTAGCCTAAACATGTAGAGTACAAGGCTTCAGAGAGTTCACTCCAATCTTTTGAAGTGCAAAGACATTCTTGATTTTTGGAAGGTTCCCATACCACAATGATAATATCAAAGAACACACATTTATATCTCACGTGGAAATTGTCTGCTCTAAGACCACTAGAAAGCAAAATTCAAATGCTAAATCATATGTCAGTGGCATACATTTAAAATTTTCAAGGCTCTTATACTTTAAACACATAGCTTAAAATGTCTGAGCTATTTAGTAGTTACCAGAGAGGCACATTCCATGGCAAAAACAGAGAGGCACAACTCGTTTTGTTTTGATCATTGAAAATGCTGCATTCACATCTTTGGGCACAACGTCTCCTCTATACATAAGACAACAGGCCATGTATTTTTAGTGTCTGGGATCACATTTACTCATCATGTTACTGGCCTCAAACATAGAATTTGTTATTTCTTTCACTGACAATGCTTCATGATAGGATTTCTCTTTAGACACTACTGGTGCATAACATGAAAGCATCCTTAAAATGGCTTTCTCTTTTTATAACATATCATGGCATTTGCACAACAAAATATAGGAACACGGACCGAGATTGCTAGAATGGGAGGTTATTTATATGGAGGGACAAGGCCCACTATTGGAAATGGGATATAAACTCTTCCGTTCACATGTTGGGAACCAAACCTTAGTTGCAACTCAATGCAAATGTTAAGTGCCTAGTAGCATTTATTGCTCTGCTCCGCTCCACCTTTCAGCCTAAACATGTAGAGTACAAGGCTTCAGAGAGTTCACTCCAATATTTTGAAGTGCAAAGACATTCTTGATTTTTGGAAGGTTCCTATACCACAATGATAATATCAAAGAACACACATTTATATCTCACGTGGAAATTGTCTGCTCTAAGAACACTAGAAAACATAATTAAAATGCCAAATCATATGTCAGTGGCATACATTTAAAATTTTATAGGCTCTTATACTTTAAACACATAGCTTACAATGTCTGAGCTATTTAGTAGTTACCAGAGAGGCACATTCCATGGAAAAAACATAGAGGCACAATTCGTTTTGTTTTGATCATTGAAACTGCTGCATTCGCATCTTTGGGCACCACGTCTCCTCTATAAATTAGACAGCAGGCCATGTATTTTCCGTGTCTGGGATCACATTTAGTCATCATGTTACTGGCCTCAAGCACAGAATTTGTTATTTCTGCCTGTAATGATCATTCATGATAGAGAACTTTCTCTTTTAAAATACCCCTGCCGAGGTGCATAATATGAAAGCATCCTTAAAATGGCTTTCTCTTTTTATAACATATCATGGCATTTGCACAACAAAATACAGGAACACAGATCGGGATTGCTAGAATGGGAGCTTAGTTATATGGAGGAACAAGGCCCATTATTGGCAATGGGATATCAAATCTTCCGTTCACATGGTGGGAACCAAACCTTAGTTGCAACTCAGTGCAAATGTCAAGTGCCTAGTAGCATTTACTGCTCTGCTCCGCTCCACCTTTCAGCCTATACATGTAGAGTACAAGGCTTCAGAGAGTTCACTCCAATATTTTGAAGTGCAAAGACATTCTTGATTTTTGGAAGGTTCCTATACCACAATGATAATATCAAAGAACACACATTTATATCTCACATGGAAATTGTCTGCTCTAAGACCACTAGAAAACAAAATTCAAATGCTAAATCATATGTCAGTGGCATACATTTAAAATTTTCAAGGCTCTTATACTTTAAACACATAGCTTAAAATGTCTGAGCTATTTAGTAGTTACCAGAGAGGCACATTCCATGGCAAAAACAGAGAGGCACAACTCGTTTTGTTTTGATCATTGAAAATGCTGCATTCACATCTTTGGGCACCACCTATCCTCTATACATAAGACAGCAGGCCATGTATTTTTAGTGTCTGGGATCACATTTAATCATCATGTTACTGGCCTCAAACATAGAATTTGTTATTTCTTTCACTGACAATGCTTCATGATAGGATTTCTCTTTAGACACTACTGGTGCATAACATGAAAGCATCCTTAAAATGGCTTTCTCTTTTTATAACATATCATGGCATTTGCACAACAAAATATAGGAACACAGACTGGGATTGCTAGAATGGGAGGTTAGTTATATGGAGGGACAAGGCCCACTATTGGCAATGGGATATCAACTCTTCCGTTAACATGTTGGGAACCAAACCTTAGTTGCAACTCAGTGCAAATGTTAAGTGCCTAGTAGCATTTACTGCTCTGCTCCGCTCCACCTTTCAGCCTAGACATGTAGAGTACAAGGCTTCAGAGAGTTCACTCCAATCTTTTGAAGTGCAAAGACATTCTTGATTTTTGGAAGGTTCCTATACCACAATGATAATATCAAAGAACACACATTTATATCTCACGTTGAAATTGTCTGCTCTAAGATCACTAGAAAACAAAATTTAAATGCTAAATCATATGTCAGTGGCATACATTTAAAATTTTTAAGGCTCTTATACTTTAAACACATAGCTTACAATGTTTGAGCTATTTAGTAGTTACCAGAGAGGCACATTCCATGGAAAAAACAGAGAGGCACAACTCGTTTTGTTTTGATCATTGAAACTGTTGCATTCACATCTTTGGGCACCACGTCTCCTCTAGACATTAGACAGCAGGCCATGTATTTTCCGTGTCTGGGATCACATTTAGTCATCATGTTACTGGCCTCAAACACAGAATTTGTTATTTCTTTCACTGACAATGCTTCATGATAGGCTTTCTCTTTAGACACTACTGGTGGATAAGATGAAAGAATCCTTAAAATGGCTTTCTCTTTTTATAACATATCATGGCATTTGCACAAAAAAATACAGGAACACAGATCGAGACTACTAGAATGGGAGGTTAGTTATATGGAGGGACAAGGCCCACTATTGGCAATGGGATATCAATTCTTCCGTTCATATGGTGGGAACCAAACCTTAGTTGCAACTCAGTGCAAATGTCAAGTGCCTAGTAGCATTTATTGCTCTGCTCCGCTCCACCTTTTAGCCTAAACATGTAGAGTACAAGGCTTCAGAGAGTTCACTCCAATATTTTGAAGTGCAAAGACATTCTTGATTTTTGGAAGGTTCCTATACCACAATGATAATATCAAAGAACACACATTTATATCTCATGTGGAAATTGTCTACTCTAAGACCACTAGAAAACAAAATTCAAATGCTAAATCATATGTCAGTGGCATACATTTAAAATTTTCAAGGCTCTTATACTTTAAAAACATAGCTTACAATGTCTGAGCTATTTAGTAGTTACCAGAGATGCACATTCCATGGAAAAAACAGAGAGGCACAACTCGTTTTGGTTTGATCATTGAAACTGCTGTATTCACATCTTTGGGCACCACGTCTCCTTTATACATTAGATAGCAGGCCATGTATTTTCCGTGTCTGGGATCACATTTAGTCATCATGTTACTACCCTCAAACAAAGAATTTGTTTTTTCTTTCACTGACAATGCTTCATGATAGGCTTTCTCTTTAGACACTACTAGTGCATAAGATGAAAGCATGAAATGAATTCTAGGAAAGGGAACAAGGTTCGTTTGAAGCTCATTTATGTCTACATTTAAGGCTCCTTGAAATCGCAGAGAAATTGTTATTGACGATATAACTTGCGAGATCAGTCTGTTCAAGTTTTTGTATGTAGGTCTTTTGAAGTCTAGACATCGCTTACATATGTCATAAATAGCTTCGTTGTCCAGAACAACTGACACATATGTGTGCTCCAAGAGAGAATTAGTTGAAAATACACTGTTATATGGTTCTACAACTGCAGTGGAAACCTGTAAACCCCAGGAAAGGTACAATATTTAAGGAAATAGTGGCAGTCTTGATGCAATAAAAAACTTGCGAAGTGTATCTGTATAAATTGATTAAGCGAATACAAAAAGGAGATCCGACCCAGAGATACCACAAATTAGAGAAGTAAAACAGAGATCAAAGAAGAAAACACCCAAAATGATTCTTAAAACTATCACATACACATCTATACCCAGGTTTGACATGGACCTAGAGGTTGCAAGGATGAATATTCATATCTCAAGTTCACAAACTCAAGGTGGAACTAGAGATACACCAACTTGGAAAATCTTGGCCACCTAAAAGTGCATATTAGACCAAGGATTAAATGACTATCCATATCTGGTAATTAATAAGCACTAGGCTACGGTGCTCAATATGTTGGGTTTACATTGTTGAATAAAAATAGCTTTAAATCCAATAATGTAAAACCCAACACAAAATGGGTGCTCTTTTTTGTCATTCATTTCCAATGTTCCCAATGCACTCTTGCACACACCTCCACAAATTCACAACTGGGCTATAAAATGCATCTCTACACACCTCCACCCCCATGGAATGTGCCTCTCTGTAAAACCCTTCTGTGGTAGTTGATTTATAAATTCCTGCAGTACCCGTTCATGCTTTTGTCTCAACTCCTCTATTTCCTCTTGATGCTTAAGTAATAAGAGTTTGATTTTTTGGGTTACACTATTCTCATCTTCCAACTCATTGGCCAACGAGGTGGTATGATATGGAAAAGTCACACTAGACTCTAAAGAAACAGTTTTACCATCATGCTTGCATGCAAGTACATTATGGTCCAAAGCATTAGCAATGTTGCAATCCTCAATTTGTAGATTCTCTTGGCTCAGTCTTTTAAACCACTCTTGAGTACTGCTGTCAGTATTCATATCTTCAGCTGACATCTTCCCCTCAGCCACCAAAGTATTCTTTATGAACTCATAAATTGAGTGGTTTTTCTCTTTATCAATCACCACAGCATTTTCTTGCAAGTTGCCTCTCCCTATAGAGTTGGGAAACTTTGAACTTATATCTAAACCATCCCCTTTGTTCTTGTGATCATCGAGTTCATTATGATGATGTTTAGCACTGCTTGAGGCAGACTGGACATGGTTCACTTCATCAAATCTTCCATGATTAGCCCTTCTTCTTTAGAAGAAGTATTCATTAAGGTAGTCTTCATGTAATAATCTGCAACTAAAGACCTTGGGGAATCAGACCAATACTTGCGACCTGAAGGAAGGCGTTCAAGTACAAATGCACCAGAGGGCCTATCATTATCACTGAGCATCTCTGAAACATCATCTTCAATTACAGACCTAGGATAATTAATATCCATCTCCTCCTCAGTAGTATCCACAAAAGGTATTGCGGGTTGCCATTCTGGCACAAGAGCTTGTATCTCTGTATCAATTATGGCTGCAATATTTGTCACATCTTGATTTGATAGATCCAATTCTGTCACCATTTCACTTTCAACACTCATTGCAGTGTCAGCACCAATGTCAAAGGGGAAGTGAATATTGCGAACATGACCTGGAAATTCATTTTAAAATAGTGAATATTGCGAACATCACCATTCCAATGAGATTATATAGCAGAGTTGTCATTCCCCTGTCTCTTGTCACCAGTGGTTAACAAACAGTTTGTCAATAAATAGAAGTATTGTTCCTGCATTAATCTCAATAGTAATTAAGTTGTCCAGTTCTGCATTTATTCTGAGCTTTGGTGTCCAGTGTATCTTACTTCAAATACAAAAAACAGAGGAGATGGCCTAAAAAGAGTCAATACTTCCCTAATGCACGAAAAGGCATTTCAAATGATAAGCTGCAAGTAGATCTTGCCCCACCTCACTTAATTCCATTTTTTTAGATCTAAATTCCATATGGGATCACCATTAGATGAAACCATGTGCTTATAAATAGATAAAGTAAATTCATTAAATAGGAAAGAAGCTCTTCAAAGTCAACCGGTATGTGCTGATACCAATGGCTGACAAGGTTCCTCAATGTATACCGGTATGTATCTATCCCATAAATAGATACATTGAGTATTTTGTTGGGTCATACTATTTGGACTCCCTATAAATTTGAACAATGGACTTTTTACTAATGATTGTTTTAATGTTGTCTTCGCTAAAATAAATGTTGTTTTAAAGTCGTTTTTAATATTTTATGCTTTCAAATGTATTTATATTTTTCCAGTGCACAGAAATTGAGAAAAAATTTCCTTTCTATTTTTGCATAAAAAAAGGAAATTACAGCAAGTCAAGCTTGCAATTTAACAAAAATTTGAATAAATCTAGCTAAGAGTGCCTGGTTTGTGTAAGATCCCTAAGATGCACAAATGTTTAGATAAATAAGTGCTTTTGTGTTTATGTAAATAATCAAAGACTAAACATAGAAATCAGTGCCTTATGGAGTCAAGAAGATGTATTGAAGAAAAGTGAATAGGGAGGACAAAATTATCCTATTCCTACTGCTAAAATTCTATGAAGATAAAACTGAAAGCAAGTAAAAGATAGAAGATACAACTTCTTGGAAAAGACAGAAGAGATGTTGCCAAAAAAATTGATTTTGTTTATTACGAAGGGACTACAGGATGAAAACACTCATTGACACGTCTGAACATAGAATAATTCTCCAAGATACCCTGATCCTCCTTTGCAAAATATGATAGATACACTCACAACGCTGCAATCTCAAATCCAACTACCATAATTTTCTCAGTGCTAGCTCTCAATTCCACAACCAACAGAAAATATACTTGTATATTAATGTGGATAATTTTCCTTTTTAATGCACTTTTATCATGCTAAACAAGGCCCTAAAATTGTTTTATCGTAGTATGAATTAATGACGATAAAAAATAGGATGACGAGCCAGGATAATTTTAGGAAGGAAACACTTAGAAATAGCAATTAAGGTCAACCATGTCACAATTAGTAACCTCCTAATATTAGGAAGGAAAATGCTAATAAATAGCAATTAAGGACAACCATGTCACAATTAGTTACCTCCTCACAGGCTAATTATTTCAGTCTCAAAAATCAGTAAGTGGCTTCCCAAGAGGGTGAGTAGGGTTTTAGACTTAGAATGCTTGGACATTTTTCCTTATGATTGTGAAATCTAGCTCTTGTGCCCTTTGACTCCGAGTGATGTTTGGCCATTTATGTTGCTGTAGCATATTTTGATTTTAATTTTGTGAGTTAGAGTTTGCTGCACTTAGTCTGCAGAATTTGAGATATTGGTGAATTGGCTCCACTACACTCCTTATTGTGCCCAATTGTGAGTGTATTAACCCCAAAAAGGTGAGCTTGGTCTGGATTTGATCAGATAGATAGATAATGATATTAACCATCGATATTCCAGTGATCATACATACATTTTAATTACTTTGCACATCTATTGCTGCTGTGGTTAGGGAAAATAATAAATATCCATAAGGATAACAACATTCTACTAATTGGTTTCATAGCTAAAACTTGTAGCCAGTGAAAGCATATTCAATGGATTTTTCATTTTTGCAATGGTAATATATTGTAGGAAGCAACAGGGGCACTTACCTGAACCTCGTTTTGAGATCCAGTTTTAACTTTGACATGCTGCTTCAAAGTGTCATGCTTGAGAATAGAACCTATTGAGAAAACTATTTTCTTCTTTTTAATAAATATAGATGATCTCAGAGAATGAATTACAGTAGCTAACCTCAACAAGCCTTCAAGAGGTCCACAAAATATAGTGGGCATCGTCTTGCAGACCTAAATAGTAAGAACAATTCAAATTTTACCCTCAACACCCTACAATAGCACAAGGTGCTCCATTTTGTAAGGTTATTGCAAGGCTACCATTATAGGTTATAGCATAGATAGGGTGAATCCATTCTAATTAAAATTATAGGTTATTGCAAGGCTATTGGGTGAATCCATTGAGGGTCAAGGTTGTCACGTGGAAGGAGGGATCAAGGTGCTAGACCTCATCTCCCCTTTGCCAATGCCAAGTGTTTGTCAAATCCATTTGTTGGACAAAGCATTATCGAGGGTTCCTTTAGTTAGGAAGAGATTTCATTCATAGTTGACCCAGTGGTTGGATACTTCTCCCTAAGAGGGATCTTTCATTACAAAATCCAAAGATTGTATCAATTTTCTAGACTAGATGGGGATGTGATAATCGCCTAGACTCCAATCCCGTTTTCTAATCCAACATGCATAGCTAACAAAGATAGAGTTATAATCTTGATCCGACACTCTGGAAGTAAAAGCAAGGGCAAGATCTCTACTTTATTAAGCATTTCTTCGACAGATCTAGAGAAGATTTCATCTAAGGGTTTGAGCAGGTATAAATTACCTTTTAAGTTTTAACCCTTCATTTTATTCCAGATTTGAATTTATAGCTTATTATCAATTTTCTAGGGTAAAAATAGACATTCATAGCTATTAGAAAGTAGATTTTATTGTTGAAATAAATTTATGGGTTTTGACCCTAGGGGGAATCAATCCCTTTCTGTTGCATGTAGTTTACAAATAGCTGAAAAATTCGTTTTTACTTGCAGATCTTAACTTCGTTTGGCTATTTTTATAGATATTAACTTGATGCTCAAGGTTCCCCACCCACAGATCTATTGATCTAGTGTGTTTTGACACATGTGGGTGGCCTCCAAGGGAAATTTTTCTTATCAATTTTCTATAATTTTTCCACTTTTGGAGGTCTGAAAAGTGCAATATAGCAACATATTTGTCCACTCTCAGTCACTTATAAAAAGGTAACTCAAGGAAATTTTCTCACGTTTGGTAGGGGCATTCTATCACTCACCATTTGGTGTTAGAATAGGTTATTTCTAAAGGTTTGAGTGGATAACAGGAAATCATGTTGATTTCTCCCTGGCAATTTCAGAATGGTAGCCTTGCAATTATAGATTCACGTTTGCAAGGCTACCATTATAGGTTATAGCATAGATTCAATTAACATTTTATTTTGGTTTTAGAATTCTCATTAGAGTTGCCATGGAATGTGCCTCTCTATTTTTTGCAAACAAATGGGGTATGAAAGCACTCCGAAATAAATAATGCCTTATGGCGGGGGGGGGGGGATTTAATAGGACCAATATGTAAACAAAACAGAGCATACCATGATTCCATAACGATGATAAACAACACTGATAAACATATTATACCATGACGATGCAAAGAGGGCATTGCATGACAAAAAGATAGGCATACCCTGTGATATATTGTGCATGGCATTCATTCTTCCAGAATTGTTTCACCAAATGGATTACTCATCTTATATGCCACTAAAAAATTTACCCACCAACAATGCAATAAGGATAAAATTATTAACAATGTTTTATTTCTGTTGCGGACTCAAGTTAAATGGGCACTAACTTTTAAGTTTACAAAGTGCATACATATTCATTGTAGCTTTAGACAGCCCTGTGATTAGATCCACCTTTACTATTACCACCGATACCATTAGGATCAGGCTTGTGAATTTACCCTTCACTTCTGGAAGGAAGACGTTGTGGGAGAAATCAACAACCCTATGTGCACATATCTAGGCTCATATAGAAGAAACATGGGAGGTTTATTCACGTGTGCTAAATTGTGTTGGACTAAGCTCAAATAAAAATTTGTTGGACATAATAATTTCTATCTCAAGGGCTTCCCATGGACTCAAAAGATGGACTATTAAAACATCCCTTTCAAGTGCAAGATCTACAATGGCTTAGGCCATTTTATGGCAACTTGCCCCAAAAGAATCCCTAAAATTGAAGTACAAAATATGTTCCTCCAACTGTTGGATGCACTTCTATAAGGGGATTGACATAGATATTTCTAAAAGAAGATCTGATGATTAAAGTTCAGAAGTATAGGCCTTATCAAGCTTGGGAGATAATTCATCTCTTTTCACTATTTCTCAAATTCTAATGATAATCTCTCTTCCTTAACACTGAAAATTCCTAAACACTGAAAATGCCTAAAAAACCTTCCTTCCTTGGCCTCCTTTGAACTCTTCTCTACGTTTATGCCTGCACAGGACTGTTCCACTAGTCTAGGACTTGGTCCGAGCTCAAGTGATGACTACTCTTAAGGTTTGCAATTAGCAAGGTCTGTCTCCACAGTCAAGTGTTTGAGGTCTGCTTAGGATTTTTCAACACTACTTCCTCTGTTATGATGTTTTTAACCCTTAAAATAGATTTAAACCATCTAATACACTTCTCCTCGGCCTCAGTTCACCTTCTGTGATTCTTATCTGAAATCTTGACCGAGATAAAATGAAGAGTACAGATTTCTATTTATATTGGTTTGAAATTTGATGAAGAGACACGTCTCTTGGACAGCATGTCAAGCCTACGCAAGTCAGCTTAGGTCGACTCAATGTCACAGTTAATTTCCTTAACTTAAAAAATCAATATCTCCTAAACTATTTGGATTTTCGAGGCAAGTAAGGGCTCATTAGAAAGGGTAAAATATACACTACAAGATGGTATAGGATCCATTTTGAAAGGTTTCCTCTAAGGTGGTGAAAATCATTTTTCTTTGTGGCTGCCCTTGAATTATTTAGTGCAGAAAATGATTAGTACAGTATGGCTTCTTTTTTTGGCTTCTCCATTTTTTTTCTTCTCCATTATTTGGCTTATTCATCATAATAGGAACATGTAGGACATCCATGTCATCATGATAATGTCCAGCAATGAGTGCATCACCCATGTCATCACATAATGGTGTAGTGATATGTTATAGTGTAGCATTATTAGGAGAACTCCAAAAATAGTTTTCCAACCCTCAAATGATCTCCAACCATGATCATCATATGTCATCATCAAGTATCAAAGTGTATGACATAATCACATAACACCAAGGGTTAAGATCTAGATCATCAAGTGCATGCAACATTAGGTCAAGGACTTCATAGGGCTTCTTTCATTATTGGTTTGAATTCTTCATTGATGGCATTACATCATCATCTTGAACCAAACATATCAAGAATATTGACATCTCGGTCAATTCCACATTGACATCAATGAAAACCTTGATTAACAAAGAAGAGGTCATGTTACAAGCGTTGTTCAAACTTCATGACAGAAATTCTTTACCTACCTGAGCTAGTTCTGCTTTCACAGTTCCTCGGGGTACTAAAGTCAGTTTAGCTCCCCAGATTCAGCCAAATAGTCAGGGTTCTCTCCAGAATTTCTGTCCTTCAACCTTGGATGGTAAGAAAGTGGGGAAACCTTGGATGGAAAAAATGTGGGGCTGCTTTGCTCCCACACTTCCCCAATATCAACAGCTAGGCCCCCTCAGCCCTAGTTAGCCCCTAGATGACATCATCAACCATTTTACAATGGTCAACACCCCTACCTCGGCCATCAAGACTAGCAGCCAATGCATCCAACTCGAACTGCCCCAAGTGGCCTGCCATCAATTTTGCCACAATAGTAAACATGTACTGCAAGATAGTAGCAGCTATAGTGGGAGATGCAAGCTTCCATTGGGCCTTGCACTCGGACCAGGTTGTCCTACTCAATTCTTTGTGCCTGTGACTGCTATCTGAGGTGGGCATTAAGCTGTCAAGCTGCACGTACTCGTGAACTTCGAACTCATTGTTGTGTTCATTGGAAGGATTCTGAACATTTGGGTACCTAACTTAACATCATCATGCTTTTATGTACAAAACATTAGTCACAACTGGTGCACTTTATTGGATGCCTTTGCAACTCTTTTCATGGGCTATTTCAGTGGTGTAGATGACGATATAGGGTGCAACTTTGATTGTTGTTATAGATCATATTTGGGCACTCTCTTTGAATGCTCTTCTGACATTTATCTTATGTTCATCCTTGCTTGAAGAGGGCGCTGCCACAGGTGGTGTTTTAGCCTATTTCTATACCAAAAATACCACCATGATTTCACGAAATCATTAAAAGCAACTGAGATAGGTTCAGGAGGCATTATTGTTTAATCATCAGAGGAAAAGAAACAATAATGGATTTATCCTATTGGTTTTAAATATGCTGAGTAGAAATCATGGGTGTATCATATTTGAATTGAATTAATGTGTATTGATGAATTTAACTCATTGCTTTTAGATTGATGGATTATCTCATAACTCTTGATGGATTTCTTTTAACTCTTAAATGTATCTTAGGAGAGAGGAAATAGTTTGATATTCTATGCAGTCTATTTTTCTCTAAGAAATTTTAGTTTTAGTTATTTATTACACTATTTTATTTAATTGAAAACCTTTTAGACCACATATTTATATATTATGAGATTAATATGAGTAAGCTTCTTTGTTGATTTTTTTTAGGTTTCAGTGTAAAACATGAACAACCCTGAATATGGCACATATGAATGGTGGCAAATGGATGTATACTGCTCATGCAATCACTGCTATGGTAGAAGACGCCAAAAACGACATGTTGAGAGGGACCATTTATCATTAAATGGTCCCATGCAAGGTTTTTTGGAGAATGATGAAGAAATGATTATGGAAATCTCCGCAAGAATTAAAAATAATGATTTAACAATTGGAAGTGGTAATGGTTTACCCAACATCATTGGTGAAGATAATGTTAATCATAGCCCCAATAATGACAGTATACATAACGATTACATGGATGGTTCTAACGACGACCATGCACATGTAGAAGAACAAATAACTATTGAATCCAATGCAAGAGGAATTCTAGATTCAATTAATATACATGATGATGGACAACCTCATGATAATGATATTATACATATATTAAGGACACCACTATACCCTGGTGCACAATGCTCCATAATGCAAGCTGTGTTACCCCTTCTTAACTTAAAATTTGTCCATGGATGGACAAACAATAGTTTCACTGATCTTCTACAGTAAGTGTTTTTATACAAATTGGAAATTTCAAGTTTTTTTTAATAGATGTTTCCAAAAATATAATTCCACTCTAAACTATATCTTATCATTGTTGATGGTACTGTCATAGGTTGTTATCAGGTCTACTCCTTCCAATTAATAAAAAATTTCCTAAATAAAAAAAATGAGATCATGTCATTGACAAAAGATTTAGGTATGGATGCTTCCAAGACGTATGATGCATGTCCCAATGATTGCATCCTATATTATGGAGATGGTAAGGAATCCTTATATGAATGTCCAGAATGTGGTGAGAAAAAGTACCATATAATTACATCATCAAAAAAGGTAGGAAGAAAGGTACTACGTCACATACCTTTAGCCCCACAATTTTAGAGGTTATTTGGATGTAAGGAAATGTCACAGCTCATGGATTATCATGTGAGGGGAGGGAGCACAAATGGTGTTATGAGGATGCCGGCTAATGGAGTGGTGTGGCGTAAGATCAAGGAGAAGTGGCCAATTTTCAAAGATGAGCCATGGAATGCAAGAATATAATTAGCATTAGATGGTGTGAATCCTTATGGAAATCAATCAGCACAATGGTTTACATGTCTAGTAATTGCTATCAACAACAACCTACCCCCATGGTTATCAACTAGAAAGGAACATGCTATGTTGACATTTATCATACCAGGTTATACTTTGTGGAAATTCCTAATATTGAGTCTACATGGTAATAGTAACAAATTTCATGGTGCAAATGAAAAATTGAAGTTGATGTCTTTACAGGTCCAAATCAACCGAAACATATGGACACATACTTGGAGCCTTTAATAAACGAGTTATTAATTCTTTGGCAAGGAATGAATATGAAGGATGTGTCTCGTCCTATTTCTTCAAGGATATTTCAATTTCATGCAATGCTTCTTTTCACAATTCATGATGCTCTAGGGCTATCAATGTGTTGTGGTGAGTTATAGTTGGTGTTAACAACCTCATATTGTATTTGTTGATTTCATTTATTTCATATTAAAATCCTAAATTATTACTTGATCTTGCATATAAAAATGAAAGGCCTTCAGACTAAGGGATCTTATGGATGCCCAACATGTGGGCCTTGCACCTCATCAAGAAGATCGAGTCATTTGGGAAAGACTGTATATGATGAATATAGAATGTTTCTAAAGCCTGATCATCCATATCGCGTACAAGATAAGGATGATTTTGGTGGAAAAGAGTGCCTTCTTAGAGAACCTTCAAAGATGAATCCCGGGAGATGGATGCATGCATATAGAAGCAAAAATGTTAATTTTCATTCTCGCCTTTTAAATGATATACGAATACATTCCTAAAACATTGATTTTTTAAATTTATTATGATTTTTCTTTTTGGTAGGATCCCTTCCTTCAGGAATGACTCGAAAGACAATATTTTCAGAGTTTCCATATTATGAAGACCTACCTATTGTTCACTTGTTTGATACAATGCACATAGGGAAGAATGTATATTTTTTTTATATAATATGCTATTTGAGAAGATTTCAATACATGGGAGGAAACTAAATAAGATACAAGTGAGGATGGACCTCAAATAAGTAGGAAGAATGCCTCATCTTTGGCCAAATGATGATGGTAACTTTGTAGCTGATCCATGGTCTCTCACAAAGGAGGGGAAAGAGTAGATGATTAAATCCATAAAATCAGTAAGATTCCCAACAGGTTTTGGAGTAAATTTTAAGAATGCATTCTCAAAAGGAAATTAACTTGTTGGAATGAAGACCCATGATTGGCATAATTTCTTTAGGGTATGTGCACATTGATCAACATTAACTATATTAACTATTCTGTGATTTTAAAATTCTTTATTTAAAAAATAATTATATAGCATGAGTAATTGATTAATTTTAACATTCTAATTGCAGTATCTATTACCTGCCAGCCTTCCAAATAATCTCGATGACAACATTAGGAGGAAAATCTACAAGCTAAGTAGATTTTTTAGGTATGATGCATGGCCTATATAAGGAAAAAAGGTCCCTTTAAGTACAATGTGATATACTAGAAAATTTTTCATCTATAATATTTTTTTTTTCTTTACACAAATCGTGGGCTTAACTTAATTAATTCTATTCTAGGTGGGTCACTTCAACAAAGATACACAACAAATACTTAAAGATGTGGAAGAAAGAACTCCCCATTTTGATGTGTGACATGCAAAAATACTTCCCAACAAGTTTCTTCAATGCACAGGAACACTACATTGTGCATTTCTTCAATGCACAGGAACACTACATTGTGCACCTCTTACATGAAATAGAGTTGTGTGGACCATTTCAAACAAGGAAAATGTTTCCTATTGAGCGCTATTTAAAGGTTTTGAAATTTTTTGTAAAGCAAAAGGCTTGTCCTGAAGGTTCCATGCTTGAAGGGTACACGTTGTTCAAATCCACAGTTTATCTCATTGAATTGTGCAAAGAATTAAATATTGAAGGGTCGCAACTATGGGACTCAAAAGAAAGTGAAAAAGTTGAAGGACATGTATTCACAGGACAAGAAAAAACTAGGGAAATTAAAGGTGATTAAACTTATATCTACATATGGTTCACGAATTTGATTTGTGACTATGATGGTATAATGTGTTTTAGGTTTATGATTGCAGATGTTGTTGAAATGGAGGCTTTATTATTATATGTTGCAAGAAACAGTGAACACACAAAAATATGGAGGGAGGAATATCAAAGACATCATGATGCCCAAAAAAAGCGTTGTTTGTCATATGTATCTTGAGGTGGTCATAATTCATCTTCACATTCAACAATAATGAGAAAATTTGAAAATTATTGTCCTCCAGCTATGAGTTTAAAATATTTGAGAGATATAGTAGCAAGGGCTTGTAGAAGTAATGATGAAAGAGTTAGAACACATGTATTGGACATTATAAAAGGACTAGAAGAGAATAAGGTGACTCATTATAAGGGCTTATGGTGCAATGGTCGTCATTACCGTGTTTGGAAGCTAGATGAAAATCGACAAATATTTGACTGTGGAATTGCTGCATATTTTATACTAGATTTTCAGTCACATGTTCGTGATGGAAACATAAAAACCGACACCTTGAGATACTATGGATTAATCGAAGATATCTTAGAGCTTAACTTCAGATCTTTCAAGGTGGTATTATTTGAAGCTAAGTGGTTTAGAAATATTGTAGTCGGAAATCATCCAACAACATATATGAATGAGAATGGTTTTTGCATCATTAATCATAACAAGTTTGAGCAAACAGATGAACCATACGTTTTTCCTGACCAATGTGAGAAAATATTTTTATGTTGTCATCCTACAGAACGATAAAAGTCATTTGTCACTGAGTATAATCCTAGATCAATAAGATTCTTCCAACCTTCACATGAAGAACAACCTATCTCAGCAGAAATGTCATCTAATGGTAGCTCAAATGATGAATTTAATGGGCAAGAAGACATGCTTGAAATGTACAATGGCTATTCAAATTATTTTGATGATTAATGACAAAATCTATGAATAGTTCTCAGAAAATGTAAATGTCTAGTAGTTCTATATTAGAGTTGTATTTTTATTTAAATCTATTATATGGATCTGTTTAGAAGAATAAAACCTATCATAACCTAAAAATTAATATTATTTCAATGTTAAACATATCAGAGAACTATAACATTATAACAATGTTATATATATTATCATTATTACATTTAGAGATTTTTTTCTCATTATTTTTTTAGAAAACTTAATAATTAATGAATTTCTATCTTATAGAAGTGAAAACTTATTTTTTACAAGGGAAAGTTAGATATTAGAGGATTTGTTAAGATTTTTTACCCTCCAAAATAATATTTTATGATTAAAATATTTTCAAAATGTTTCATTTGATTATGAGTTACTATTTTTTGTTGTTTCTTGTATGTATTTTAATTCATTTGCATATTTTTAATTTTATAATATACTCATTATTCCACTTCATATAATCAAAGGTTGATTCTTTTATTATATTTATATATTGAACTTGTTTTATTATTGGATTAATGCAATGAAGTATATAAAACTCGTTCTAACTTGGGAAATGTGTGATATTGAATTAGGTCTATTGATTTAATATGTGAAAAAGAAAAAGAGCAAAGTCTATTCGAACAAAGAGTTTAAATGAATTTATGAGAGACACACCATATGGAGTCATAGGTATTAATGAGATACCTTCCAAAGGAAGTAATTTATCTACAATTCCATCTTCCCATTTAGATTTTACAGATGATGTATATGTCCCAGTAGTAAGTGATACTTGCCATAATGTGGAGCCTACACTTGAAACTGGATTTGAAATTGATAGATTGCAATAATATAGAGAGTTTTTAATGAAGGATGATGTTGATCCATTCATAAGAGATGCAATTCATGCAGCAAACAAAACATCGATCTCTGACACAGAGAATGCAACATATGCAGAAACAACAGTTGATGATCTACTAAGGTAAATAGTCATTTATATTTTACTTATAAACTTTAGGGTTGTAATTACATAACATATGATTATTAATAATATATTATATCGCAATGTTCAGGAGTAATATCAATGTTCTCGAAGAAGACACTAACACCAATGGACAACAAAATCAATCTCCTCCATCAGATGAACAAACTATACCATCTATTGATGCATCTTTTCAACCTCTCTTAAAACATCCAAATGAATATGTTAAAGGAGAGGCAACTAATGGTATGCCATTCACAATCACATTAAATTAAAAAGGGCAAGTGTTAAATGATGAAGGTGGGAGAACATGGAGAGACATACTTCACCATGAAGCATTGAGATTATTTGGTCCTACAATTACCAAAGATTTCCGTCATCAAGGTAAAACACATATACTATGTTTTTTCATAAATTACATACTTAATTTATGTAGTATAAACTATATACTTAACGTTTCATGTTTCATATTTAAAAAAATTATATATTGCACTCAGTGTTACATTCCCTAAATTTCATTACTATGATACTAGAAACCTTAAGATTTTTTATATGGATTATTTACTTTCTACATGTATTTCATAGATAAATCTAAGAAGGATGAGTTATTATCTCTCATGCATAAAGTATCGGAAATTGTACCTCCAAAACAAATTCTTCATAGTGTTGCTGAATATATTAAAAATACCAGGAATGCTTTGAGAGGAGAATTGGTAAGAAAAAAAAATGTAGTCAAGCCACACTTCATAGGAGGAGGAGTGGAAGAGGTTATTGGATGAGATTGCTATTAAGAAAAAAAGGAAAAATGGAACTTTGGTTGGAAAGGACAAATATGCACATATTGTACGAGCCTCTAGGTTGTCCACACGCCATCGTTTGGGGAAAGGTGGCATGTTATCTGCAGAGGAAAAAAGTGTAAGCTTAATACACTACTGTGCTTCTCAAGGAAAATTTATTTTTTATATAATCAAATTTCTAACTATTTCATTGTTATTTAAAATATAGTTGCAGGTGTTCAATATTAAAATGTCTGAAGATGACTAAGATTTTGCTTCATGCTATGGTGTATCTTCTCTCATTCATTAAAAGATCAAAGATGGATTTAAGCTTGTTACAGATTATGAGGTATTTTTTGACCTATAATTGATTTGTTCTAGATAATTTTTTATAATATGAAAGAAGTATATGCAAATGAAAGTTTCAATTAATACAATTTATAATTGTGTTGATCTTATCTTATATGTGTCTTAGATAACTTATCAACATGATGAAAGAGAAGATGAAGCTGAACTTTGAATCATGCTTCAACCTTACCATATGTTTGGTTAGTTCACTTCAGTTATTTTTTAAATCAATAGGATACTTTAGTTATGAAATACCATTAAATGCACACACTTTTTATGGTTTATTTCAATTCAATTGAAGTTATTGTTTGTGTTTTTCTCTGTTTATTTCATTTATGTATTTTTATTCACAAACTTATGTTTATAATTTTCTTTTTATGATTTTTCCATGCAGGTGGCGAAAAAATTTCTTTTAAGGATGAGCAATACAGATGATTTCAAACGAATTATCAGTTTCATTTTTTTCATATCTCATAATAAACAAATTTCAAGACCTAAGACATTTCATTATATTAATAAATGAAAAGTGATTTTTTGATAATCAATGTTGGAACATATGTATAACTTTTATTTCCTTTAATTAAATTATCTCTTTTTATATACACATCGTTTTGGTTGTTGTATAATATACTTAAAATTTTAACATATGTAGATATTGTTATTAATTTGTAATTATTCATTTAATGTGAAAGATATCCATTTAATATATTTTTTCATAACTAGAAAGATATGTAATAGATTAGAAAAACAAAAGTTTTTTAAATATCATGCCATCTTGAAGTTTTCACTCAAACAAAATTTTGTGAGGCTTGGAATTGAAATGACACTGATTAGAACTTTTATTTATTTATTTATTTTAATTTTCAAAGATTGAAATGATTATCTACATGATCAATACCATGTTGACCAAAATGATCAGTAGTGATATTATGTATGTAAATTTATTATGCCCATAAACTTGGAATCATGTGAATGTTTCAATGGAGAAACTCTTCCATTACTTGTAATTGATACTTGCCTTAATGTAGCCAAGCACAAAAAAAGCTACCATAGTCTTATTGTACATAGTGAATTAAAATTTTTGGATGTAACTATGAGATACTTCAATTGTGTTAATATATTTGATATTAATTAAATATATTTATGGTAATTGGATTTAAGCATAAGAAAATGGTAAAAATGTTCTCTTTCGTAATAAAATCAAACTCTTCCCAGGATACTCGCCACATGCAATATATAACCTTTCTAAATAAAGGAGTATATTTTTTTTGCACCATTTCATATTTTATGTTGCTTTGCACCATATACAATTTTATTATAATAATATAAAAAAATGTATTTTTTTGCACCATTTTTTATTTTATGGTGCTTTGCACCATATACAATTTATTATTATTATTATAATTTTGATATTTTTATGATAAAATTTTAATTTTTGTAAAATTAGTTTTGGTGCTTTGCATCACAATATCTTGATCCACGTCAGATTGGTTTTTGGTGGTTTGCACCATACACCATGGAATGCCACATATGCATTTAACACCAAATTTAACATTTTTTATTAACTCCACTTTTGCACCAGAAAACATAGCACCACTTGCATATCTCCACATTATCACCACTTTTGCACCACTATTTGAAAAGTAAAGATTTCTCAAATCCTTTACAAATTGTGGTGCTAATGTGTGGCTAAATGACCCTTTTTCTTGTAGTGAGCTTGTTGAGTCTTTACGCAGGGAGAAAAATAAAATTCAAATTTGAAATTTGAAAATTTCTTGAATGAATTCCATCGATTGCTGATGGTCATCCTTGTAGATGGCCACATGATGCATATGTTTTGGATGTAAATTTGAAATTTTCTTGAATGCATTCCATCGATTGCTAATGGTCATCCTTGGAGATGGCCACATGATGCATATGTTTTGGATGTACCACGAAATGCTTTACCGGAGAGAAGGTCGAGATAGGTGTGTTCACATAAATGGTTATTGGTGTATTAAAAACTCTATAGATTTGTAAAAAAATTCTAATGTGTTTAAAAACATAGGAAAAACATACTTAACATAGCCACAAGAATATATCGAATCTATCTGGTTGAATGTGTTTAAAAACACAGGCAGAGAAGATGGAAGGATTAAAATTTTACTTTCGAGTCGTTTTCTCCATTTCCTCCATGCTCTCACGCCACAGAATCATAGATGTTCCAATACCCTTAGCTGCAACTCCAAATTGTACAAAGTGACCTGCAAGACAGACATGTGAAGTGTGGTAGGGTAAAACTTGTGAAAACTGACATAAAACAAATGAAATGCTCCAAAGTTTACAGTAAATCACTGATTTACCTATAAAAAAAACCTTCTAGAGCACGAAACAACCATATCTAGCCATACGTGGAATTTGACTATGGTATGCGACGGGAAGAACATCTAACCTAATAAACTAGACAAAATAACATATAAGAAATGAACACCAACACAAAACAACAACCATCATACCCCATAACCCACTATCCACAGTGCCAAGAATAGTGATGGCTACGACTAACATTGCAGCAAGGTCGTGCAAGTACCAGGGGGATGAAACATTTAACAACCAACCCTAAGAAGAATAACATTGCGTAATCGAGAAACCTCCAAAACAAACGGAAAACATAACCCTTACCTGCCCAAAATTGTCTGAACTAGTCAACATGGCCTCTCAAGACATGGTCACATGGAATGGTGAGGTGTCATACTTCCAGCAAGGTTACATACGTGGAATTTGGAGAGTCCGAGTGGGGGGCATTCGACTAATGAGATCCCTCCCCTATTATATAAAGAAAATGAAAAAAAACATTTTATTGGTGTGTTATTTTTACAGAAAAGAAAAAAAAAAAATTAATTAAAAAAAAAATATATATATATATATATCTATATATATATATATATAGTTTTTTTATATAAAATAAAAAAGAGTACAGATAGAATATGGAGTTCAACCATAATAGAGTTGTAGCTGAGACTCCCATCCACGCATTTGGTTGACAAAATATATCATATTATCAGTGGGTAAAGTCTCTGCTAGACCATATGAGCATAAATATCGTGATTATTACATCAAATAGATAAGCCTTTCAAGAGAAAACATGATACAAAGATGACAGTGCAACATCTAAATTTATTTGATCACACAATTTACGAAAGCCAAAATTTAACACAAAATCTGAAAAATGTGTGGTTGAAGGTCACAAAGAATCCAATCATGGAGGTTGGAACTATAGATGGTGGTGAGTAACAGGAATTTGGGGCTTTCCTTTTTTCAGGAGATGAGTGCCCTGTTATCACTCCACTGGATCTCTAAGGCTGAGAAAGAGTCCAAACAGAGGTAACCAAAGACCAATATTTTAGCTTGGTAGCTAGCCCTACCAAACCGAAGAGGGCTCTCTCCACTAATTCATAGCCAAGAGGGATGGATTAATTAGGGTTTCAGGTTAGGTATGAGTATAGGGGTTTGCTTGTTTGAATTGGTTTGCTGGATGGGTGAATTAGGTCAAAGAGGCTAGGTCAGGGAAAATAAGATTAGGTTTGCAGTCCATTCAATGGGGCAACGTAGGTAGGAAGGCTAACACTTTAGGGTTTCAGGGTGAGATGGATCAGACTAATGAGGAGCTAGAAAGAGCAAGAAAAAGTAGGTATTCTTTCTAAACTGAAGAAATGAGACAAACTATGAATATTTTCCCAAAACAGAGCATGAAAGATGTATTATGCTTATCAACTTGAAAATCAACATATAATAGAGATGAAATGGATCACGAAGACAAAACATTCATACATATGTGACATAAGAAGAAGCTATGCTAAATTTCCATAACACAGGTATCCCAAAGAAATAGTTGCAACTCTTTCATTAATTTCCTGCCAAATACTAATTACACTAGAGTCTCTGATCAATGCAACAAAATCCAACCAGTGAAATGAGTCAAGAAGTGAAAGATATAGACATCAAACAACCTCTCCCAACCTCAGGGGTCGAATCCCTAAGTTTAGAAGTTGTTCCAACAAAAACCGAACTACATACCTAGAGTGTAGGGAGGTCAAACTAACTCATCCCTCACTTTTTCGAAACTGATTCATTACATCTCATCAAGAGTTTTCACCTAATGTATTTACCCTAGGTAAGTGTAAAAACATAAAAATTACATTTACATCATTGAATTACATTGGTAAAAATTCATTTTCCAAAGTGAAAATATAAAAAAAAATTGAGAAAATTTGGAAGTATCAGCAAACTCAGAAAATTTGTTAAAAGCGTAGTGCCAAGGTAAAAAACGTAGCGCCAACTTCATCTCCACTTTTAAAGGGGTTCCCGGTGTCAAGATTGAGCTCAGAATAGCTCATTGGAAATCATCCTGTCTAGTTTCCATACTTGTGCTTAGTTTCTAAAATGGTGTTGATTTGACCCTTTCAAAGTTGATTCTCCCAAGACTGGTCAAAAGTGCAACGCCAACCTCCAAAACAGGGCAGCAATGTGAATTTTTGGGTGTTTTTTGACTTTTTGACTACTCTGTTGACCCAAAAAAGTTTTGTAAAGTTGTTTTAATGATTTTATTTTTCCTTCTGAATCTAATGGCTCTTTTATTTTTGCCATTGGAGGTCCATAGAAAAAGCGCAATGCCCTAACGAGTGTGACTGTGCAAAACTGCCAAAAATGCAAAAAAATCCAAAATTTCCCAAAATTGCTCAAATTTCTTCAAAATTTATTTTGTGGGAGGCTGATGAGGTATGTTAGGCAATGAGTGATGCCTCAATAAGGATATCAAGCTTGTCCCCTTCATTTTTCTTGGTTAGGGTTTCAAGTCTTGATTTGGCCTATTGGAGCTTTGACCTTACAATCTAATTTATTTTGTAGTAGTGTTTGGCCACCTTCCTGTGTAAATAATTGTCCTTATTTTCCTTCTCCAGGAGCTTCTCAAGATGATTTTTTACCCTCTTAATCATGTTGTAAAAATAAAGGAAACCTACATACTCAAACCAAGTGACAGTCATAGGAGATGCCATTAGTTCATTTGTGTTGGTGGGCTCTAGCCTTAGGATTCTTCCTCCTTTGTGGGGCCTTATATTTTCTCTATACTCCTTTTCCATATAGTCTATTTCTTCCTCCATAGTGTTTGGTGGCCAAGAAACCCTAGGGATGAGGTGGATGGGAATGGGGAGTGAAGATAGGTCTATGGAATAGGGATAAGTCTAGGAAAATTTAGGGAGATGGAGAAGGGGTTATGGAGATTTAGGAGGTGACAGGAGGTTTAAATGTCAAGGGAGTTGGAAATGAAAATTAAATTACAGGTTTGAGGAAGTGGTTGCCAAGGAAATTTAGAATCCTAGGACTGAGGGTTTTATGGGAAATGGATTTAGGGACTAGGAAATGGTAGTGTAGGGGTAGGGATAGATTTAATAATGATGTAGGAAGGTATTTCAAGGTTAAAGGGCATCAAATTGGGAATGAGGAATATAATTATGGTTTCTTCACTAAACCAAATGCCAATTTTACTTAGGAACAAGAACACTATGAAATCAATGCTTAGGAGTGCAAGGAGGCAATAAACATGATGTATTTCCTTGCTAGAGCGTGTTAGGAATATTTGGTGGAGGTTAGGAGAAAATTGAATGAGTTTTGGTACTTTTTGGGAAAATTGGGAAAAAGCGCAGCACCTTACCCAGAAGCGCAACTCCCTTTAGCAAAAAACGCAGCACACTTGTCCAAAAGCGCAGTGCCACCCTCAAGAAATGAAGCTCCTTCTTTAAGGCCACTTTTTGAGGCCTTCCAGAACTCCAAATTGAGCTCATGATAGCTTTTTGGAAATATCTCTCTCTTTGCTACACAATGGAACTATCAAGCACTGAAAATGATCAAGTATAACATCTCAAAAATCAATTCTCCCAAGACTGGTACAAAAGTGCAGAATGGGGGTGAAAAAAATGCAATGTGCTCTTGCGGGAAACTTTTTGAGGCCTTTCTCAACTCCAAATTGAGCTCATGATAGCTTTTTGGAAAGATATTATAGTATAATTGGCATTTGAATTATCAAGCTAGTCATTTGGACACTCCAGCTAGGATAAAAACGGATTTTCCCAAGGTCACTCCAGAAGTGCAGCAACTCTCCTATAGAACCTATATTTTTAGCATTCCTCCCAAACCATAGCACATGCGTAAAAAATTAAGGAGGTTTTTTTTCCTTGGCCTATTATGGACAAAATCCTCTTTCACTTTTGTAAAATTCATCTTTTATTAGTTGGAAACATACTTTGAATAAAAATTGTCCCTATGTGTGGCAAATGATTTGTCCCTTGGAATGACTTCTTAAAAAATGTTGGAGAGATGATGTTTATGAGTTTTAATGGCCTCATAATTTCTGATATGACCTCCCTTATGCCTCCTCTACTTATATGTATCTGATTCCATATCAAACCCTAGCTTGATGGGAGAGGAAATTAAGGTTTACTGCTTGTGGAAAATGATGATTTTGAGGGATAGGAGTGATGGGAAGGTTTTAGGGACACTGATGCCTTTTGGAACTTTGACTAATTTGGCTGATGGAACCTTGATTATGTAGCTACCTTGTAACCATGAGAACTTATTACATATTGAAAATAAAATTACATATTTGAATTGAAATTAAATTTACAAATCAACTTTACGTAGTAAAATGTATTTATTGTCACTCTCTTACTTGTTGATATTTTATGCATGCAGATGGTAGTTTGATGGACCTTGAAAACCCTAAAACCTAATGGAAACCCTAACTGAATGAATTTCATGGTGACATGACTGAATAGGTGATAAAAACTCATGAATGATGTACACTCAACAAAGTGATGAAATGAGCCAACAAGTAATGAAATTTTTGAATAGAGTGAGGTTTTGAACTAGGGCTACCTCCAGCGAAAATTGTTTTGCATGATGACCTAATTGTATGAAATTATTTTTAGAGTGGGACCCTAATATGATATGAAAAGATAATTTTTTATCACTGATGGCGGGATGCAAATACTGACACTAACATTGGCTCCAGCTGGGGATGGTAGCTCCTTGAAGGTGCCAATAACACCGTTGACCAAGTGCCTATCTATTGGGAATGGATTCAAAAGCTAAAGACTAACTGAACACTGAAAACTTGACTCAATAAACTAACTCAAGAATGACTCAAGGCTGACTGAAAACTAACTTAAAAAGATGCTCAGAACTGATCTTATTCAACAAAACCTACTCTGACTGATCCATTCATCACTTGATCAAGTGAAATGGAACATGGAAATGCAACCATGTAAGCATTATTTCTGCTAGTTGAATTCTCTGCAAGTGCTTTCTTATGAGCAAGAAGAGAGAACTACTGAAAGGCAACTCCCATGAAAACTTGTCAATAGATTGAATCTCAATGAAATTTCACAACATCAGCCCACTAGTTGACCTCAAGAATGCTGCAAAATGATCTTCATAGGAATATATATTGATTTCCAACCCATCTAATGCATTACTGGTATATTCTAGGCAGTCTTCATGACATAAATATGAACTTTCATCTTTACCCTTACTTTCCTTATATGGCTGCAAATGTTCGGATGAGCTTTGTAATGAGACTCCTGCTGAAAATGACAATGAAGCTGGTTGTCTAATCAATTTTATATCAACACTTTTTTCAGGCTCACAATTAGCTAATGGAGAAGGAATTTTACTACATATATCATCCAACACATCAGCTATAGGGTCATGAAAAACTTGAAAAGATGGATGTGACCTATTTTCCATTGGTTCTAATGAGACTGCATGAATTTCTACAGGCTGCTCATGTTTTTCTTTAGATACATTATGAAAATTATCCTTTAAAAAATGAAATGCTTCAAAACATAATGGTACAAAATCATCTTGCATCTTTTGATCACATGTTTCAGTTTCTAAGCCTTCATCTGCAATTTGAAATTCAATGGAATTTGTTGGCTGCAAATCGAGAGCTAAGGAGTCTTGATCAATGATTTCATTTCCCTCTTGATTGTCAAGATCAAAACTTAATGACTACTGATTTCTGTTTGCATGAAAGTTGTCTCTGGTGAAATGAAATGAAGTAAAACAAAGAGGCAAATATCCTTCACTTACTTCCAAAATTTCTGCACTTTCCTCCTCACTGCCATAGTTGATATGCATCGGCTGATCAATGTATTTTCGTTGCTGAAATTGAGCTTCATCCTCCCACAAATCAGCTGTTGATTGGTCTGCAAGATTAGCTTATGTTTGGAGAAAATAATTTTTGTCATACTGATAAAACTTAGGCAAATCATCAAGAGAAGGAATGTCATCAAACATACACATTAGGTCAACAGATTGTTTCTCCTCGGATTGATCTACAAATCCATTTTTTGATCTATGGTAGTTGGGATTAGGAGGAAAGCGTTTAGGGTTAGAAACCTCTTATTTTTCTGCAATAAGTGGGTCATGGTGATCTTGAACGGAAAATCCATCTCTCATGGTGATATTTTGCATCATTTCCTCTATTGTACTTACCAAAATGTCGAGTTTTAACTCTGGAGATGTCAGGTGCTATGCAATGTTCTCCCTCTCTTCTTCCTTCAACTTTTCCCTTCTGATCAACAGATTAGCCTATACATCTACTGCATTGTTTTGCATCTCTTCAAGTGTTGCAATGTTCCTTTCTGTCAACTAAAACTACATTTATGGATCAAAGGCATCTGGGTAATGTAAGAGAGTTGAGCCAGGAGGAGGTCTTATATTAGAAGGAATCGAACAATAGACTTGATTAAATCTAGCAGAAAAATGTTGTACTGTCTCCCCTAGATATCGTTTCAGCTGGTCATACTCTTCTAGAATTAGGAAAGGGTTTTATTTGACCACCCACTTGTCAAGGAAAAATATGACGAACTGCATGAAATCTGAGATGTTTGCATTAGGAAGGTTTTTGAACCAACTCTTGACTTTGCCATGAAAATAAAGAGAAAACAACCTAATACTGACATCTTTTTCATTAACTTCAAAAATATTGAGGAAAGTCTCAAAATTCTGCATATATCTCTCAGTAGTGATGTTGTCACTTTCACTATCAAACCTTGGCGGATATAGGTAATGAATTTCAGGGAAAGCATGGAGTGTAGGAGGTAAGATGAGTTTTTTGTATCCATCTGGAATTTTACAAGGTGTAGGAGTATATACAAAAGTTGTAGGATCAGTCTTGATCTCTTAACGTTCATCAATTTGAATATGGTCATCACAAGATTCAGAAAAAGGGTTTGGACCAAGATCAAAGGTATACAGGGAATTTGAATTTACAACCTTGAAAGGAAAGGAATCTAATGGAGGTCTGCGATATTTTCTCAAACATAATATATTTTGGAAAACTTTTAGGACATTCTCAGGAAAAGAGAAGAAATATTTCATGATAAAGAACATGATGTCTTGAATGAAAGTCCAAATTGAATACCTGATCTTCCCATGTTGTCCTTTCATATTTCTTGGTAAGGTTCATCCTCTAGTGGAGTCTTTGGATTTGATTTTGAAACTGATTTGGAGTCACCAGGTGGATGATTTCAACCTTCGAGTGCCTGATCACTGTTCACCATCAACAATCAAATCTGGTCTTTGTCGTTCTTTCCGAGGGAAGATTTGTCTTTTCACTTCCCCGGCAATGGTGCCAGTATGTTGTCACTCCACCGGATCTCTAAGGTTGAGTCCAAACAGAGGTAACCACAGACCAATATTTTAGCTTGGTAGCTAGCCCTACCAAACCAAAGAGGGCTCTCTCCACAAAGTCATAACCAAGAGGGTTGGATGAATGAGGGTTTTAGGCTAGGTATGAGTACAGGGGTTTGTTTGTTTGAATTGGTTTGTTGGATGGGTGAATGAGGTCAGAGGCTAGGTAAGGGAAGATAAGATTAGGGCAGTCCATTCAATGGGGAAAGGTAGGTAGGAAGGCTAACACTTTAGGGTTTCAGGGTGAGATGGATCAGAATGATGAGGAGCTATGAAAGAGCAAGGGAAATCATGTATTCTTTCTAAACTGAAGAAATGAGACAAACTATGAAGATTTTCCCAAAACAAAGCATGAAAGATGTATTTTACTTATCAAATTTAAAATCAACATATAATAGAGATGAAATGGATCATGAATACAAATCATTCATACATATGTGACATAAGAAGAAACTATGCTAAATTTCATACCACAATTTCAACTCTTTCATTAATTTCTTGCCAAATACTGATTACAATAGAGTCTCTGATCAATGCAACTGTTTCGGGGAAAATCACCCTAGAGGTTTGTTGGGTCAAAACCTCCACAGATCAGGGCATGCTATTCAGAAGGACTCACACACAACCACACTTGAATGCTAAAAACCAGATAACAACGATAACAGAACTCACCCGTAGTCCTACGTTCGATGTAGATCCCGCGGGGTCCAAACCCCCAGCAACCCTTCTTCCTCTCCAACCTGGAAAACAAGAAAGAACATGCACGGAAACCTAGTTGTACAACAGATATTTCTCCTAAAAGTTAGTGTAATCCATGTGAAATATGATATAAACGATAATAAATGCTTAATAATCAATCTTTTCACATATACAAATAGATACTAACACAGAAATTCAGGAACAAGATGGTTCTTCATTATTATGAACAGCATGTACAGAAATAAAGAGTGGAGAGATCACCTGAATCCTTCCACGATCTTTGAGCAGACCGTCGTCCGGATCCGTCCCGCCCTTGCCTCGCTAAGAAACTTTCAAGACTTGTGCACTCGAGATGGCATATAAACGGATGAACATCTCCAGGAAACAAGGGTTTCCTGTATAAATCTGGGAAAGTGCAAGAGGCACGGGAATTCAGACTTGAATTGGGATTCCAACAGAGTATAATGTCTATAAAATTTCTCTCTCCCTTAGGCCATGCACATGAGGGGCTTTTATACTCCCTCAAAGTAGTTTCAATCAGTTGGAAACAGTTGGCCACGTGCTGGGGTGGTTGAACTACTAGAGTAACCATCAACCCAGCCCGAAAATAGGGAATTTTAATATATTTTTTAATGATTTTAATGGCATACGTGGAAAAGTATATATGGACTCGCGTATACACGCAGAAAAGTCTGGGCATACCCGCGTATGGGAATTTTAACACTGTTTTTAAATGAATTTTGTTCAAGTTTGTGGGAATGGGTGCCCAAAGCCATAAAGACAATCATGAATCACCTGAGGGTGAAAAATGATGCTATAACAGATGCCCCCTAATATATGAGGTCAAAAGGGGTACATGATGGCCGAAATGTATTATGCACATAGAAAGAACTTCGCAAGGACAAGAGAGGACTTCACCAGATTTCAACCTGCCAAAAACCAATGAAAGAAAACAGAGAGTCAACTCATGCTGAGGCGGGCATACCCATGCTCAGTCAAAAATACATCATATGGAAAGTACAAAATAGATCCAACATGTATACAAGTATAGCTGAACTGAAAGTACACAATGAATCATCTGAGCATGGCCCGGAAGTATAAGTCTGAATCAATGTCCAAGTATCACATATAGAAAGCTGATCAATGATGTTGAAACTGGATGTTTGATCATATAAGTAACTGAATCTCCAAGTACCAAGTCATAAGAGGTGGAATAAACGGTACAATCACGCAACTCGGGAGCCAACATATAGGATGTTGATGTACTGACACTGCAACATATAAGGGTGAACGACATCACTGGCAGAAACTGAATGGACTGTCAAAAGTGAACCGAGAAACGCTGATGCAACCCGAGGTCTTCACCGATCACTATGGCACAATTCTACACAATGGGAATAAATGAGCTGAAGTCGACCATGTGAGAAATCGTTGGATTACCAGTCAATGATGTATACCGTTAACCAATGCGAGACAACCCACCAATAATGAAAATGAGTGTCAGGGTGCCCCAGTACAATCTAACAAGTGCGAATAAATGAGTTGAAGTTGAACACTTGAAATAATCTACCAATCAGGAGGCAATGATGAATCCCCACTGTCGATAGCGAAGAGTCTGCCACTGATGACTGCAAACCCTAAGGTACTGACAAAAAGACTCTAGACCTTATTCTCAGAGCAATGAGTCGAAGTCGATGGGAAAAGATCTCCTGGAAGGAAGGCATTAAGGCATCCCACATCAGTCCAGCGCGAGTGTAACTCGTAGGCCAAGATTTGGAAGGAATCGGACGAAGTAGAGTGACGGAACCAAACCGAAGTACATTTCCGACATGCACAAGATGAAGCACGGAAGAAACACTCTGAACCAACCAATAATGAAAGCTGACATAGAGGCGAGATATCCACCGATAGGGTCAAATGGAAATCAAGGTACTACACGAATCCCAAGTGTGATAATGTATGCTGACGTCGAACACAGGGGAAACCACTCAGTCAAAGACCAATAATGATGATCAAATGCTGAGCACAAGGTCACCTATCAATGATGAAAATAGGGCCAGGGTGCGGCTCTAGGTTTTCTCTCAGAGCAATGTGTCGTAGTCGATAAGAGACAAACCCGCTAGTAAGAAGTCAATGGAGACCTTCTCAAACCAGCACGAGCAGAGGACCAAAACATCTGATGTGATAGAACAAGATACTGACAAGACCGGGAAGGCCGACTGAATAATGAGTCAAGAGACACCGCAGAATGGCCGACTCTGGTTAAACTTCCCTTGAACAAAAGCACGACTTGTGATGACCATGGCAGTAAAAAGTGACACTGTATAAGTCTGTTATGCAGGAGGCAAAAACAAACTCTCCATATGATTGGAAGAGATAACCAACCGGGGGAGAACTGACTAGTGAAACAAGGCAAAGGCTGAACCTAGGTCAAAACTAAAACCATCCCAAATGAAGGAAATATATAAGTGTATGTGCTTTGTTCAAGGGCGACAAACTGACACTGTACTGCCATCAAATTACGAAGTTACATCCCATTCCCGCTCTTTTTGTTATATTTGATTTTTTTGTCTTTTTCATATAATAAGCATGAAAAAGAATAAAAGAATGCTATGGTACAATGGATAGAACGAGTATCAAGAAACAGATGCACTAGTTCCTGGGATTGGAACGATCCTATGCTCAATGCAAGGTGGCGGAAACTGGTAAGCGATACTCAGAGGAATGTTCCATCCATGGGTAAAGGGTGTCAAGTCGCGATAGCTAAGTGCATGCAATGGTTAACTTGTACAGACAGTCAAGGTCAAAAGTTGGCTTAAACATCGAGTCCAAAATGAAGCCGGCTAAAGGCCAGGATAAACAAGTAGCCAATATGCAATGCAATAATACAACTCAACAACACCAGGGAGCCTCTAGGGTAATAGCCAGAAAAATGATAGTGAGGAAGAAGAAGAATGAAGCTTCAACACATAAGTCATGGCGGGACTAAAGAGGACTCTCGAGCCTACATAAAACGCAGCATGGGCAACAAGTGATAGCGAGGAACTAACTAAGAATCCCATGTAAAGGAAGGCTCTACCATCAAGTCATGATTAAATAATCGGCGAGTGAAATGGGTGTAATACTCATGACCTGATGTGATCGACCCTATGGCAAGTGATCAGAATGGAGGCTAGTATGCAAAATGCAACGGAAAGTGGATTCCCTAACCTATATGCCAGTGAAGATCATATACCTGCCATGACGGGTCAGCAGTCATGGATAAAAAATCGAGAAAAATCTCAAATTCGTCAAAATGTACCTGAAAATATACCAATCTGGGCACTTCCAAGCATCCGGGTTATGCAGCTTAAGATAGATTGAAAAAATAAGCATAACAAATTTTTGCGAAAAATTTCAACTTTTTGGGAGTAAATAGACAAATTACCTCATATTTGGTGCATTGTTACATTGCTGATTTGGGAAAAAGTGCTCTGGAGAAAAAATCCTCTTTCGTCAAAACAGGAACAACCGCCCGTCAAATCTCACAGAATTTGTCCGGTAAGCTCATAAACCATCCTTGCTATTCATTTTGTCCATTCATAAATTAAAATTTAGGCATTTTCACTATAGAATCTCTTTCTAAAAATCACGGGTTTGTGCATACGCGGGTTTATAATGACCAAGTCGCGTATATACGCGACTGTGCACAAAGAAAGTCGCGTATGCGCGACCCAAAATGAAAAATGCATAGCTAATGAATGAATTATTGAAATTTTGCAGGATGACCATATCATGGAGAGAGCGTGAACACAGTGCTATTGATAAAGAAGTCATGCGGGATCGAGCATCACTAAATATTCTCCGGAATTGCAGATATCTCAAGTTTTTCAAAATGCCAAATATGAAGAGTAATGTCCGGTTGCTCGAAATGCTTGAGAACTATTGGGAACCGGAAGAAGACTGCTTCATCATAGATCAGATGCCCATACGCATCGAAGTGGAAGATATATATTTTATTACTGGACTCTCCCGGAGGGGGGAGCCAGTAGACTTGCATGGTAAGCCTTTGGGAGGGCTAACCGTGGAAGATTACGTCCACGTCTACTGCGTAGAGGGTTCCAAGAAAGTGGGAACTCAAATTTCAATCAAAGATTTAAGAGACTTGCACATAAAAATCCTCCTTTTTACCATTGGGAGAGTAGCAGGATCAACTTCTCTACACTAGGCATCCAGGACGCAAATGAGTATAGCAGTGGAATGCTTAACTCATTTATATGATTGGTGCACAGCTCTCTGATGAACATGAAGCAACAATTGACTTCAATCCGAAAGGCAAAGAGAAAACATTTTGGATATGGTACAATTTTGATGACATTCTTCTTCGAGAAGATTCCAGCGCTGAGACCCAAAGTGATCTCTACCATCAGCAGCCCTAGAGACCCAAGAATTGCCCGTTGGGCAGACATGATGAAGAGATTGGGGGGAAGTGAAGTTCCTCGGACCACTTGGGATGATGAGTTCTTCCTTTGGTGGGGAGAACAAATCATCGATGTGAACGACTATCCCTATGCCGGGATGGACTTTTGTGGCGATCCAGATCTTGTCCTTCCACCAGGCGTGGCATGGGGCACAGTCGGTAAGTTTGCAATTTTTTGACTAATATAATTTTTTGGATTTTTTCAAATATGTATGAAAAAATGGAAAACAAACATGTTTTTTATTGGATTCATAATGACTTACAATTTAAAAATGATCATGATACAGATATTGGACCAGTTCGACCGGAGGGTTATCCGCGACATAAGCGTCGCAGGGGCGAAGCGGATACAGTAGATTCAGACAGGACCCTCCAGGCTGTACAGAGGAACTTGGAGGGATTAACCCGCCAAGTACCTATGGCTGCAGTGGAAGATCTACATGAAGCCATCCAGAGATGGGTGGTAGGAGTGCCCCGAGACTGGGTACGGTTATTCCGCCGTGTTGCCACCGCGATCGTGTTCTATAGGAACACAACTTCTGGGCAGGGACCTCAGGAGTAGATAGATATGATGTATCAGATGACTGTATATTATTTGAGACTGAACATGATCGGGCATAAGCCCAATTTTTGTATGACTTATGGATCCAAATTTTGTAAAGTTTTTTGAACACTCTGATGATATATATATAGCGATGTTTGATGTGATGTGACAAATGTATCAAAATGTATGATGTTTTTGATGATTAAATTTTATTGTATGGAATGATTAATGTGCCAATCAATTGCTTGATTAGCTAATGAGTCTGCCAACCAATTGTCAGCTCGAGGAATATGAATGAAAATTAAAAATTGAAATGATCTTTGTAACAAACGTACCCTCAAGAACAACCGGAGTAAAAATGGATCTCGTACCTGATAAGTATTGTTCAACTGCGACACCACCAGCTGAGAGTCCAAGAAAACTACCAACGAATCAACACCCAAAGATATTGCCTCCGAGAGTAGATAAACAACTGCAGTGTATTCTGCTATATTATTGGAAGCAGGACCAATGCAGACCCCTCTTGATACTAACAGCTGACTGGATGGATAATGAAGCACCCAAGCCACGGAAGCTAAGTTCCGGGTGTGTCTACTAGCACCATCGGCGAAACCAAAATGACTCATGACATCCGACACAACCTGCCAAAGCAGATCAAAAACATCACCATCCCATCAAAGATCGAAAAACCAGATATGTACAAAGCAAAACTACTATATACAAAAGCAACATGCCAGGCCGAAGCCTAGGCATAATAATTTTTCAAATAGAGCCCATTTCTGGGCTCCGACAACTCGTTCCCTTCAAAATCAACCAAGGTATATGCCCCTTTCTTAAGGATTGTTTTAACGATGAAGGGGCCATACCACATAGACTTAAATTTTCCTGCCCCCAGGGCATATTTTTCTTAGGCATAGACCAAAACAAGGCCACCTTCCGAAAAAAACCCTAGGTTTGACCGCCTTATCGTACTGAGCTTTAACTCGGTTTTTATGCACCTCATTCATCATGGCGGCATCCCGACGCTGCTCATCGAGATGTTCTAGATGAAGGAGCCGTTCTTCAAGAATAGAAGTGTCAGGAATAAGTTCAACAGCTAACTTAAGAGAAGGAATATCACATTCAATGGGAAATACGGATTCCAACCCGTGCACGAGCTGAAATGGAGTAAAGCCAGTTGCAGTTTTCATTGACATCATGTATGCCCAAAGTGCAGGATATAACATAATATGCCAGTTGGATCGAGCTTTATCAATTTTCCTTTGAAGAATTGTCTTCAAGGATTTATTCACGGCTTCCACTTGCCCATTGGCTTGAGGATAATACAGAGATGAATGCTCCTGCCGGAAACCCAATTTTAGAGCCAACTCAGCCATCACGCTATTCTGAAAATGACTGCCATGATCAGTGACAATCTCTCTAGGAATACCAAAACGAGCAATAACCTGGTTGAAAATAAAAAGAGCTACAGTCTCACCATCATTCCCAAAAGTAGGCATAGCCTCGACCCACTTCGTAAAGTAGTCTATTGCTACAATAATGTACTTGTGACCTTTAGCCGAAGGCGGGTTACAAGTAGTATAATCAATACCCCACTTTGTAAAGGGGCCGACAGTAATGACTGGAAAAAGCGGAGCTGGATGAGCGCGCATTTTTCGAGTATAAACTTGACACGGATGACACTTTTTTACCGACTCCATACAATCCTTAAAAATCGAAGGCAAAAAGTACCCAGCACGCAAGATCTTTTGGGTTGTAGCAAACCCAGATAAATGACCACCACAAGCTCCACTGTGGGAATCATTCAGCACAGCCTCAGCTTCTTCGAGAGTTAAGCAACATCTCAGGTTGAATCAACCCCTCGACGGTATAAAGCATCACCAATAATCAAGTAATTCTTAGCCAAGTGACGCAACTTACGACGCTCATCTTTCGAAAAAGTAGAGGGAAACTTCGCAGTCTGAAGATACACAATGATATCTCCATACCAAGGATCCTGTGAAGAGATAAGAAACAAATGTTCATCTGGAAAGGATTCATCATGGATCATTTCTTCCTCACAGGGAAACTCGGAGATCAATTCTGCGAAAACAAATGATTTCTTGGACTTGGCAGACATAAACTCAAGATCAAATTCCTGCAAAATCACAATCCATCTATTGTATTTTCCCCCAATCACTCGCCTACTGAGGACAAACTGAAATGGATTGGCTGCTGCCAAAACATAAGTTTTTTGTAGAATAATGTAATGCCGGAGTCGCTGCACAGCATTAACTGCTGCTAAAGCTAACTTTTCTATCGGAGTGTACCGGAGTTCAGGTCCTACCAATCCTCGACTAAGATAGTATATAACATGCTCTGCAAGAATATCATCTTCCTGAACCAGAACCATACCAATAGTAGATTCTGCTGCTGCAAGATACAAAAGGAAATCCCTGCTATAATCAGGTGGACTCAATAAAGGAGCAGAGGTCAATGCTTTTTTCAAAGCATCGAATGAGCGTTGAGTGAAGTCATCCAAAAGAAATGGAACTCCCTTCTTCAACAATATCATAAATCCCTTGGTAACTTCAGCATAATTTACGATAAATCTCCAAAGAAAATTAGACTTTCCTTGTAGACTTTGAAGTTGACGAATAGAGGACGTGGGAGGCAACCGAAGTATTGCCTCAACCTTGAAGGGATCTACCCTAATCCCTTCCCTAGACACAATGAATCCCAATAACCGACCAGATGTAACCGCGAAAACGCACTTGTTCAGATTCAACCTAATCTTATAGAAACGACATCGTTAAAATATTTGACAGAGGTGAGCAGGATGATCCATCCTCTTTCGAGAATGAGCAGCTAAATCATCCAAATACGCCTCGATAATCTTTTTGATGTCATGGAAGGCATATGACATGGCCCGCTGAAACGTAGCCCAAGCATTTTTAAGACCAAAAGGCATCTTCTTGTATGCAAAAGTACCCCAAGGACAAATAAAGGCAGTCTTATGCTGATCTTCAGGACGGATAGTAATCTGATTATATCCGGAGAAATCGTCCATGAAGGAGAAAATCTCATTACCGGCACACTCGTCAATGATCTGATCGATAAATGGTGTGGGGTAATTATCTTTAGGACATGCTTTATTGAGGTCTCTGAAATCAATGCAAACTCAAAATTTTCCTTGTTTTTTATCTACGGGAACAGGGTTTGAAACCCATTCAGTCAAAGGAATAGGGAAAATGAATCCCGCCTTAAGCAGCTTCTCCACCTCAGCTTTCATAGCTGCTGCCTTCCTAGGATTGACCGGACGACGTTTTTGCCTCACAGGCTTAGCGTTTTCGTAAGTCTTGATCTCATGCTGGAAAATAGATGGATCTATACCAGGCATTTCCTCATAAGACCAAGCGAATACATCCCTATACTCTTTAAAGAGCTCGGTGTAAATCTGAATCTCTTCACGGGAAAATTCAGCTCCGATGAAGACATTCTCAATAATATTGGGATCCCTGGAAATGTTCACTAGGATAGTTGGAGAAATCACAGCCATGTTCCCTTCAGCATATACCTGTGTTGGTGCTAAAGGGTTCAGGACTGGGCGAACAGGACCAGGAGACGGAGGACTTGGAAAACTCGTTTCAACTTTGCTCAAATCAGGTAAAAAGTAAGACCGATGATGAAAATCATCCCACGGTCTATCTATACCAGTCATAGCTTCCAGGATGGCCTCTTCAGATGGAAGAGTGGTATCAAGGCAATCCTGGGCAGAAGAAGAACTAAGTGCCCAAGCCGGAGCCACATCTCCATCCAACTATTTTGGTGAAAGAGGAGCTGGGATGGATTCTGCAGAGTCAACAATAGACTGATAAGCAATCTCAGCTGCAGACATTGGAAATGCCATTCCACCCAATTGACCTTCCGCTAATGTGGCAGTAGGGGAAAAATAATGAGTTCTAAAGAACTCTCTTCGAAGAGGAGCCTTGGAGGATGAAATTGCATTTATATGAACCGTAGGAGGAGGAATATCAAAAGTACCCATCAAGGAAGGATACATTCCAACCCCTAAATTCTCAACAGGCGCCTTAGTATTATCCAACTTTGGAACAGATGAGTCAGTAGACGCATTCGGGTCTACAGGAGGACAGTCCAGTTGGTCCACTGTAACAATCCTCCCTTCGTGAGGGAAACAAATAATCTAAAATAATGAGGATGCAATGGCATCCATCTCATAAATCCAGTTTCTCCCCAACAGAAGGTTGTAGCCCAAGCTTGCATCAACTACCTCAACCTCGATATTCACAGTTTTGCCCCCAACACAGATAGGCAAAGCTGGGACAATACCATGTGGTCTGTGAGAATGACCATCAAACGCAGTCAGAAGAGTGGTAGATGTAACTGCTTTGGGAGATCCAATCGTCTTCCAACATGTGAGAGACATCACGCATGTGGAAGCACCCTCATCAACAATCGTCTGAAAGATATTTCACTTCCGGTACGATGATTTAATATGAAAAGCCATATGATGGGGGAGTCTCTTCTTAAAATTAGTCATATCAAATGTAATCAGAAGAAAATTTTTCGGATCAATAGCCCCAATGGCAGTGAGAAAAGCACTGCGCTGAGCTGGACAAGACTGGAGCACCTCTAAAACCGACATGGCACAAGGACTCTACGCCAGATCTTCCACAATAGAGTAGTTATGGGCAGCCCTAGCGTTTGGATTAATCGTCGAACACTTAGTAGATGTTTTGGGCATCTGAGGTATAGGCTCAATAGTAGGCCTCGTAATGTGAAGCAGCTTAGTAGCATCAGGAGTATCCTTAGCTTTGGAAGACTCTTCTCCGCCATAATCACGGGATCTCGTAGCGACATCCACGTGAGCACTCATCATGAATTTGTTCGATGGAATTTCCCCTTCCTGGGTGCCCCCAGAGGAATCCCCAGGATTTTGATTCGCACCAACAACTAGTTGTTGCCCTTGGGGAAAACGGTTTGTCAACACAGCCTGGGAACTAGAAGAACCCTGCTGAGCTAACAAGCGCTGCGCATCCTGAATTTTAGGGCAAAGGTGTGTAAGATGGTCTCCAGTACATAACTTGCATGGAAACTTCACTTTATTTTTATCCTTTGGACCCTCACCAACATGCTCGTTGGTTTTATTTGCATTACCCTTCCTATTCTTGCCCTTTTTCTTATTATTTCGTCCCTTCTTCTTCCCTTCCGATTGTTGATTTCCTTTGGGATCAGAAGCTTGGATGGAATTTATCGACAAAGATTGGGAAGGCGATGACTCAGCAGGCACAACCTGACCAGAAGGAGCAGATTGTATAGACAACTGCTGCAATTGAGTAAGCAGGCTAGCTGCACCACTATTGATCGACCCAATAAGTCCATTACCATGAGGACCAGGCTTAGTTTTGGATAAATCTAATTTGGAGCGAGGAGCATTGGGAAAATATTTATGGAGGACCCCAGACTGAGAATATATCAGTTCCAACTGCTGGGCCCTAAAATGGCCTGTTCCTCAGAAAATACCCCAGACAGGGATACATCTTTAGAAATGTCTGACTGCAGAGATTTCAGAAACCATTCCAAAAGGAATTCTCCTGGAATATGAGCTTTAATAAGCCTCTTCCTTCTCCACCATTCCTGAATGTGATCAGAAATGTGGGTTGCGTCATCCTGCTTAAAATTAGCTAGGAGTTCAGTCCCAGCATCATATCGGACAGGCAACTGGAAATGGTTTAGAAATGTAACAGCCAGTTCTCCAAATGTAGCAAAACTGCCCCCAGTTAGCTCAATATACCATTTGGCAGTGTTTCCAGTTAGGGTGCGTTGAAACAATCTCAACCTAATCGAATCATCGATTAGGGAGTTAGAAGAACACCATAAATGGAATGTGGTGATGTGATCAGCCGGATCCTCTCCATTCTTGCCTTCAAACTTTGGAATGTCTGAAGGTAGTTTGGTCGGGACCGAAGGCCACCCCGGACTGTACCGAATCGGATCATTCGTCAATTTCGACAGATCTGGCAAGTTTAACGTTGCCAGAAAAGGTAAACGAGGCGGAGCCTGAGGATTCCATCCTTGATAGGATGAATTTCCAACATTCTAAAAAGAATACCCTGGATTTGATGAGGCACCAGGTTTCCAAAAAGAACTCGTAGAAAAAGGAGAAGAACCTCCTCCCAACGCAGAGTTACAAAAGACTGGACCAATTCCCCCTCCTAAAGTATTAAATGAAGAGGAAAGCCCCTGATAGGGGTTCCAGGCATTAGAAAGAGGGGAAAAGGTCTGATAAGCACTCGACGAAGGCAAAGAATCATTCCCTTGGTGACCAGCGTAAAACTGATTCCATGCCCCTGCTGTAGTAAATATAGGGTTCCATCCTGTAAAAGTAGTCAAATTCTGACCTCCAGACCAAGGGTTGAAACTCTGAGTCTGAGAAGTAAACGGAAAGGACCCTAAAGAAGGATTCGAACTAGGAATATGTCCATTTCCGAAGGGGAACCCTTGAAAAGAAGCTGATCCACTAGCCATGGAAGACATGGGTGTAGATCCAGCTTCAGCAGTGGAAAAGGAAAAAGAAGGAATCCCACTGGTGGGCATTCCAAAACAGAAGGGACCAGATTGAGAAGCATTTGCTTGGGTGAAACCAGAGCCAAACACAGCAGCACTAGAAGGAATCGAAGATATAGCAATATTGCCTCCTCCTTCTATAGAAGCAGGAGTCTGAATGCCTGCAGCACTCACAGCAGAAGCTGTGTTCCCAGTCGTGGCCATCGAAAGGTATGTATAATATGGAGGATCTTCAGGTCTCTCTGACTCAGGTTCGATGTATTCAACAATGAACAGATAATCAGGAGGAAGAGGAGATGGAAGTGACTCAGAGGGTTTAGACACTTCCTCTACCTGTACTTCTTCTTCCTGCGGAAACAATACTCGCGAGGTGAGCGGAGCGCTCCTCTTGGAACCAACACCAGAATCAGCTACGAAACCTTCAGACCCTTGTGGAGGATCTCTCTGCACCGTGTCAGACGCCACAGGGTGGTACCCACCTACTAAATCACTCCTACGCCTTCTTGAAGAAGGCTCTGGACTCTTGGGAGATAACCCCCGGATTCTCCTCGATCGACGAGGCGCTTGATCAGCCACTTTAACAGATTTTAATTAGACTCAAAAAAAAGTATAAAGCTAAGCAAGCTAGGAGAAAAGAGCACTCACTACAAAAAAATAATCCCTGAGATACAATCAAGCAAATAGACTTCAGGTATTTCCGCTCCGGGTGATTAGGACCGGACACCAAAATACAAGAAAGCGAAATATAGGACCTCCCGAAAGTAGTCTGGGATAATTACGGCCCAGGCCTACTAGCAAAGGTAATAGAAATAGTTACGCCGACCTCCTAATGACAGCCTTTGCCGACACAAGTACCCAAGCTTCGCAAGGGCACCCCCCAGAAGTACTGCTGAAAGTGATACGACGTCTGCCTCAGGTACCACGGGTATTCCCCTCCGCAGTCACCTATGTGGAACCTAGGAGTGGCAACTATGGGCACCAATCCATGTCAGAAGCCGGGCGGAACGGTCTTGAGGTCAGATTCAGCAAATCAGAGAGGGGGAATCTCTCTTCTCAGCCTTCACTTCCCCTCGCACTTGACTCTCTGGAGGAGAGCTTTCCCGGTCCACCTAACGGAGTTGGATTTCACTCAATTAATCAACTTCTATGTTTTGTTTGAGCGGCCTTGGAGAGTTAACTCTCCACTCACCTAATCCAAGGCCCTACAACCTAGCTAGTTGGTGTATGACACTTAAAAAACTTGCTAGTTGCTTTTAAATTATATCGCTTATTTTAATTGGCTGTTATGTTAAGTCAAAGGGATACGGAAATGAAACTTCTGGTCTTTTGATGCAGAAAAGAAATTAATAAAAACCAAACTACATGCAAATGCAGTAATTGTCTTTCGATGAAAAGCAACTTCTACACAGGTTCTACGAGACTAAAAAATTTTATTTTTCTTTTCAGATAACAAACTTCACACTCACAAAAACTATGAAAATGACTAAATGCTTAAGTGCACCTGATGCAAATCACTAAGAATATGAAAATTCTTAAGATGAAAAATCTCCTAAAGCAAAGAGAAATTTCCCAAAGATCCTTTAGTTTTATCTCTTTTTGGTTGTCCAGAAAGCTAGTTCCCAAAATCAGAAACTCTTAATATAAAGACACCAAAAACGCTTGAAACAAGAGGAAGAAACCAATGACAATTCCTTTCCAAAATCAAGTCAAAAACCAAAGGCAAGAAATCTCAACAAAGCTTCAAAAGATATAATGAAACGAAAACAAAAATGCAAAAACAAAAGCAAATGACCAAACAAAATGTTTTTTGAGCTTTTGAATTTTATAAAAAGAAGAGTTCGAAAATACCAAGAAAGACTATCAAATCCCAAGCCAAACAACTCTGAATTTCAAGCAAAAAACTTCAAAAACACTCCAAATCTTATAGGGCTAGCTAGTAGCAAGATTTATATGAGCAAAAGAAGACAAGAAACTCAGCAACTCAGCCTAGAAGAGTAGTACAACCTTGCAGCAAACAAAAACTTCAAAGAACCAAGAAAGACTCTTCAAAAATTGCAACAAGACCTAGTCAACTGAACTCAAGAAAAATAACCAAGAAATGGGCAAAAATCGAAGTGCAAAGCAAGACACAAAGGTAGGAAAGAGTAAATGAGTAGAGGCTCTCTGTTTTGATAAAGCAGAACAGCCAAGAATCCCCAGGAAGAGATCTTGGTACTCGAACCAGAAATGCAAGCACAAGAAACAAGATTTTCCAGATAAGCTAGTTTTCAACCAAACAAGAGAGAGAAAAGACCAGAGACCATTTTTTACACAATCCAGAGGATACAAAGACACTGCAGGAACAGGTCTCCACAGGCAGACAGGACTAAAAAGCCAAAGAATCAAAAATTTCAAAATTCACCCAGGCATACGCTACTTGACAATTTCGAAACAAGCGTGCATACGCGACTGTGCTAAAGGAAACCCGCATATACACGACTCCCTTTAACGAAAACTGCGTGTATACGCGTCTGTGTTCAGACAAACCCGCGTATGAAAAGGTAAATAATAAAAAATAAAAAAGATCAAGCCTGGGTAAGGAACCAGGTCTTCAGTCTGACTGAGAAAGAGTTAACTGGACTGGAAATAAAAGTTAAAATTGTTGGAAACCTATCAAACAGCTGAAACCACCCAACAGGGGAATCACAAAAATGTGGTCCCCAGTGGAGTCGCCAGTTCTGTTTCGGGGAAAATCACCCTAGAGGTTTGTTGGGTCAAAACCTCCACAGATCAGGGCATGCTATTCAGAAGGACTCACACACAACCACACTTGAATGCTAAAAACTAGATAACAATGATAGTAGAACTCACCTGTAGTCCTACGTTCGATGTAGATCCCACGGGGTCCAAAACCCCAGCAACCCTTCTTCCTCCTTCAACCTGGAAAACAAGAAAGAATGTGCACGGAAACCTAGTTGTACAACATATACTTCTCCTAAACGTTAGTGTAATCCATGTGAAACATTATATAAACCATAATAAATGCTTAAATGATAATCTTTTCACACATATAAATAAACATTAACACATGAGTTCAGGAACAAGATGGTTCTTCATTATTACGAACATCATGTACAGTAGTAAAAGTGGAGAGATCACCTGAATCCTTCCACGATCTTCGAACAGACCGTCGTCCGGATCCGTCCCACCCTTGCCTCGCTAAGATAATTTCAAGACTTGTGCACTCGAGATGGCATATAAACGGATGAACATCTCCAGGAAACAAGTGTTTCCTGTATAAATATGGTAAAGTGCAGGAGGCACGGGGAATCAGACTTGAATTGGGATTCCAACAGAGTATAATGTCTATAAAATTTCTCTCTCCCTTAGGCCATGCACATGAGGGGCTTTTATACTCCCTCAAAGTAGTTTCAATCAGTTGGAAACAGTTGGCCACATGTTGGGGTGGTTGAACTACTGGAGTAACCATCAACCCAGCTCGAAAATAGGGAATTTTTATATATATTTTTAATGATTTTAATGGCATACACAGAAAAGTACATGTGGACTCGCGTATATACACGGAAAAGTTTGGGCATACCCGCGTATGGGAATTTTAACACTGTTTTTTAGTGAATTTTGTTCAAGTCTGTAGGAATGGGTGCCCAAAGCCATAAAGACAATCATGAATCACATAAGGGTGAAAAATGATGCTATAACAGCAACACAATATAACCAGTGAAATGAGTCAAGAAGTGAAATATATAGACATCAAACAACCTCTCACAACCTCAGGGTTCGAATCCCTAAGTTGAGGAGTTGTTCCACCAAAAACTGAATTGCATACCTAGAGTGTAGGGAGGTCAAACTGACTCATCCCTCACTTTTCATAAACTGATTCATTACATATCATCAAGAGTTTCACCTTATGTATTTACCCTAGGTAAGTGTAAAAACATCATAATTACATTTACATCATTGAATTACATTGGTAAAACTTCATTTTCCAAAGCGAAAATGAAAAAAAACTGAGAAAATTTGGAAATATCAACAAACTTAGAACATTTGTCAAAAGCGTAGCACCAGGGTAAAAAGCGTAGCACCAACTTCAACTCCACTTTTGAAGGAGTTCCCGGTGTCCAAATTGAGCTCAGTGTTGACACCGAATCCTAAGGCATTGGGTGAGATTGTATATTATTGTAAAATAGTAAATAAGGAAGACCAAGAGACATTGGGAAGTGAATCCCAATAGTCTCTCCTACATGTATAATTACACACACATCCTCCATCTAATTCATATTTAGTTTTGCGGAGTTACCTCCCAGCCTGACATGGTATCAGAGCCAACTATATTTCTGGCATCCCAGCCCTTGTAACTCCCTCCTGACAGACCTGCCTCTCTGCCAGCACCTGGAATAACTGCTCCTTCTCCAATTTTGAAAATTCTGCTCTCATTTTTTCGCAGGAAACTGTGCAAATTCTGCTCTCATTTTTGCAGGAAACTGTGCAAATTCTTCTCTCTCTTTTGTAGGCAACTATGCCTATTCGACTTCCGTTCGCAGCCTTCTACTTGACCTCTCGGCTCCATTGATAGCTACCTCCCGGCTCTTCTCACTCATCCTCGTCATCACAGCAGAAACCAACCCCAAGATGACTCCTCGCCCTCACCACAAAACCCATCCCCCTCATGACTCCTCTCCCTCACAGCAGAACCATTCCCCCTCACGACTTCTCACCCTCATGACTCCTCACCCTCACCGCAGAACCCCTCCCCCTCACGACTCCTTGTGTCTCCCTCCCCTCGCCCCTCCCCTCACTCCCTCCCCCTCCCCTCCCCTCCGCTCATTCCCCCTCCCCTATGACCCTCCCCTCCCCTCCGATTATCCCCCCTTGACGACCTTCCCCTCCCCTTGTGGCTCCCTCCTCCTCCCCTCCCATCTACTCATTCCCCCTCCCACCATCAGCCACCTCCAACTGGTTTACAGCTCGACCTCCCCCAGTAAATACCCCCCCCCTCCCCCCTCCTGGCCCCAATAAATACCTCCCACAAATAAACCCTCCCCCAGATATTACCTTTGATTTTTTTTCCCCAATTTGTTTTTACAATTTTTTTTTTTGAAGTGCAGAATTTAAACCAAAATTAAGTATTTTTTTTTACCATGGTAGCAAAGTAATTTTTTTTCAAAGGAATGCATTCTCTCATATCTATTGTGGAAGTTGTTCTCTTTGGCAAGGAGAACTATCCTGAATGGTCTTGGAAAATCAAGCACACTCTCATTTTTAATGAGTTGTGGAGAGGAATTTGTGAAGGAGAAGGAGACCATCCACCAGCAAAGCCCACTTTAGACAAGGAGATCACCATTTGGGAAAACAGGAACTGCAAGGCCTATGACTTGATTGCAAATTTCGTAAATGAAGAGGTGAGTCGCCATATTACACCGTTTTCAAATGCCTATGAAGCCTTGAGAAAACTAAAATAACTCTATGACTCACATTCAAAGCTTGAAATTGTTCAATTAATGATTAAGTTGTTCAGCCTTGAATTGAAAAATGATGAACCTCTTGCTTTAGCTTCAAAAGTAAGATCTATCATCCATGGCATTAAGAATATTGGTGTAGAAGTGGACATACCTCTCATAGCATATGTTAAGGCATTATATCCCACTTACTCACATTACCTTGAGTCATTGCAAGAAAGTGGAAACCTCATGAAAATCACCTTTGATTCCCTTGAGAAAAAGTTTGTAGAAAGAGATAAGGATTTTGGAAATATGACAACCCCTCTATCTTCTGAAGAGGTTGTATGTTTCGCACATAGAGAAAATATTCATGCTCAATATTCTTCCAAAGGAAGAGGTGTCCGAAGAGGAAGAGGAAGAAGAAATTTCAGAGGAAGGGGGGGTAGAAAAACTCAAACTGAAAAATCTTATCTTCATTGCATACGCTGCAATAAAGATTAGCATGATGCATCTATATGTAAGATGCCTTGGGATAAAATTAAGAAGCAAAGAAATCAAGGAAAATGTAAAACTCATGACAGAGACAAAGGTAAATCACCTTAATTCGCTCATTATGTTGTAGCACATTGTAACAATGGAGTAACTAAAGACTTGTTTGATGTTTCATTTACTTCTTGGAGAAATGATTGGTTGCTAGATTCAAGAGAAACATGTCACATGACTTTTAGAAAAGATTTTTTTGAAGAATTTACTGACAAAGTTGATGGAGCAGTATACTTCGCAGATAAATCCAAAATCAAGCCGTCAGGGCTTGGCACAATCAAGCTTAAGTTTCCTAGTCTTCCATATCATCTTCTACATGAGGTTCTATACCTCCCTGAGTTGAGGAGAAACTTGTGGTCCTTGGTCCACATTCACTAGCAAGGACACTCCATTCACATGTTTGATGGCAAGGTTGAGTTCAGAAAAGCATCAGATCGCTCACTTGTCATGGAGGGAATAGAAGAAGGAAGACACTTAAAGCTACAAGTTTCATCTACTCATGCACAAAAATTTGCATTCAGTTCACATCATGATGAAGGTACATTCCCATCAAGTCTTTTATGGCATGCTAGATTTGGACACTTAAACTATGACAGCCTTCGATTTTTGAAGAAAAATGGTGTTATTGGATTGCCTATAATTCCTAGGAAACTTAAGCAATGTGATGCTTGTATTCTAGGAAAGCATAGCAAACAACCATTTCATGATTCACATTCCAAAGCACACAGAAAACTTGAGCTTATTCATTTAGATTTATGTGGCCACATGCCTGTTTCTTCTACAAATGGAAATAAATATATGATGACATTTATTGATGATTACACCAGAATGTGTTGGGTTTACATATTGAAGAAAAAATATGATGCTTTTCAAACATTTAAGAATTTTCATGCATTGATTGAAAATGATGCAAAAACTCATATTGGCTCTTTGCGCACTGATAATGGAAAAGAATACACTTCAAACGAATTTGAAAACTATCTTCGTCAAAATGAGACCAAACATTAAACAAGTATGCCCTATAATCCCCAACATAACAGTGTAGCCGAAAGAATGAACATGACAATATTAAATATGGTCTGCTCCATGATGCTATTTAAGAATGTAAAATTGATGTTTTGGGTTGATGCAGTTCTATGTGTTGTATACATAAAGAATAGGTTTCCTTCAAATTCAATTAGAAACAAAACTCCTTATGAAATGTGGCATGGCCACATTCCTTCGGTAAATCATTTCAAGGTCTTTGGTTCCACCTGTTATGCTTTGATACCTAAGGTACAAAGGAATAAAATTGGTGCTAAAAGTAAAAAATATATCCTATTGGGGTATTCCAATACCTCCAAAGGATATCATATCTATGATGAAGTCAATAAGAAGTTTGTAGTAGCAAGAGATGTCATATTCCTTGAATTTTCCAAGACTCACAATGTTGTTGAGTAGTAACTTGATCACTTGGATAGATTCACACATGCAAAATATTTTCAAGAATTTGATAATCATTCCACATCCTTAAGGGGGGATTCCTATATTGAATCAATTTGTGGAATCATATTCCGAAGAAATATCTCCCCCACATGAAGAACCAACCACGGATGACACCTTGAATGATGTGATTGATATAATTGAGAGATTGAATCTTGATTCAATTCCAACATAGTCAAATGAGAAGCCTAGGCTATCTCAGAAAGGTCCTCCAAAATGGCTGACAAAGACACTAGAAAACATTCGTCCCGATGAGGTTGGAAAGACAGGAACAAGAAGTTACACCAAAAAAAATTGAGGTGACATAGATAATTCTAATTCACCTATTGATATGGATATTTCTTGTAACTGTGAATTGAATTTGTCTACAGATCATGAACCAAATTCCTTCAAAGAAGTTGCTTATCATGTTGAATGTAATGAAGCGATACAAAAGGAGTATGATGCCTTGATAAAGAATGGCACTTGGAAGCTAGTTGATCCTCCTTTGGGAACCAAACCAAATGGTTGAAAGTGGGTCTATGTTGGTGAGGTAAATCTCCTCTGCGGACAGAGGCGATCCCACTAGCCCTAGAGTGGGTCTAGCCACAAACAAGACACGCTATGACATCAATTCCTAGTTAAGAATGGAAAAAGACTGGGTAGATAACTTACCGTAGGTCCTGCACTGTTGTGTTGTTAAGAAGAGTGGCTGCCTCTCGCTCTTGGCTCGATAGATCACGATCCGCTTGTTCTCATGCCTGGATACCTGCACATACATAAGAAACGAAGACAATACACAACATACTATTTCGCATTCCTAACTATCAGTCGGTCGAAGAAGACTAAATCAAATGCATTAAATAAACATAACACAGAGATGGAATAAATATCATAGTTGAGTATATTAATTTAAAGAAGAAAGAGTACAACTAGGCTTCAACGTTGCGATCTCCTCCAGCAGGGTTCCAGCGGAGCGCATCTCACAAAGCTCATCGGGAATTAGGACAGGGCTATCTCTATGGGATCCTCCTTGGTTCAACCTTCTCTATAGCGACTACTTAGCTATAATATCTCTTCTCCAAGTTCAGCTTCTTGGCTATATGTTTAGCTAGCTTTTGTAAAGGAAGAAGGCTTGTTTATATAGAGGGAGAAGGAGAGGTTAGGATCCCTATAATCATGGAGGGGAGTCCTATCTTCAAAGAATGTTCCAATAAACATTTCCTAAAGGAAGAGATTCGTGGCTTATCGAGTTTAACCATTTCTAATGAGTCATCCTTGAGGTGGTTAAAGGAAACTTCCGCCTCTAATTTGTTTAAAAAAATTCCCAAAAAGGATGGTGCAGGCACAACAAAGAGATAGAGCACCAGCTGGTGCAGCCTCTAGTGTACATCCTCCACATTGGCATGAGGGGTGAACTGGCTACCCGCACCAATGCCAAAACATAGGTTTTTGTGGGCTTTCTGAGGAAATTTTAAATAGGAGAAATAATTTCCTTATGCAGAAGGATGCAAAGAAGTTATTTGTAGAGTATGACACTACTCACAGGTCACGGGAAAGACCCTCCAATATGCGGGGTGAGGGATTACGGGGATGGTGGCAAAATGCTGTGTAACAGATGCCCCCTAAATCATGAGGTCTGAGAGAGAGAGAGGGGTGAAATGCTTTATGAAAACACGTTCGACCCAAACATTGCTGTCAGAAGACCTGCAAGTACAAGTACAACTGATACATCTGATACATGACATGTGGTATGGGCACAACCATCCATAATAGAGTACATAAATAGTAAGATCCGAGGTATGGACATAGCCATCCAGCAGTAGGGATCAACAAAAGAGACTTAGGTATGGTCGCAACCATCCAATCAGAAGAGTCATGTAATAAGTCATAGTAATCCACAATGAACCCACAACCTGGATTTCATCAGACAAAACCCAGGGTCTTGCGCTCCATCTCGACCCGAAAAAAGTACAAATTCGAGCATGCGAATATGTGAGCTAAAGTCGAACATGCAAGAAAATCGTATGATTACTAGCCAATGATGAAAGCTGTTAACAAACGCGAGAGAAACCACCAATAATGAAAATGGCTCTCAAGGTACTAAAGGTACAATCTACAGAGTGTGAATAGTGATCTGACGTCAAACACCCACAGAATCAGTCGATCGAAGGCCAATGATGAAAACCTTGCATCGAATGCAAAGAACCTGCCATTGAGGCATGCAAGCTCCAAGGTACCTTAAGGGAGTCTTTAGATCAACTTCTTGGATAATGGGCTGGAGTCGACAGGAAGTGACCTTGATCGAAGGTGGGCCATAATGTTTCCCACATCATCGACACGAGACAGAGGAATGTGATGTTCGTGAATCAAGACCAACAGAGAATCAGAGGGAGGTTGAAAACTTCAGAGGCAAACTTCTCTTGAACATATTGGCGGCACGACACTGGATTTGGTAGTATTTGACATCAAGGGATCTGAGGTCATGGTGACGTGGAAAAGAGCAGATGAGTGGTCAAAAGAGATTACCCAAACCCATGGAGGCAAATAACGAGATGAGATGTCCCCAACCTGACACGAATGCAGACAAGTGCCATGTTCAAGAGCGACATACTGCCAACACGACTACAATATTGGTTCCATTTTCCCCCACCATTTTTGGTGAGTACCCCAATTATTTTTGTAAACAAGCTTGAAGGGGATAGAATATGCTTGCGAAGAAAGTTTGTCCTTCAGAAAAATCCAACCTAGTACATTTTACGAGCACTAGGAAGGAGGAACTCGAGTAACGTCATGACGACAGGGTCCGATATCATCAATTTTAACGAGTTTGACAAAGGAAGAACTCGACGTCTTTTCATGTTTGGAGAGTTTGAAAAGACAGCAAAAAAGGAAACTCCGGCAAGGCCCTTTTCGTAAATAGTTTCTCAGATCCGAAAGGGTAGAAAACTGTGTCCGAGAGAACCTCTTAGTTGAGATAGGCTAAGGTATTCCTTTTTCGTAAATAATCTATCCCAGCCCAAAAAAGGGGTAAACGTATATTGGGTAGAAATCTTTTCGCAGCCAATTTAACGAGTTCAAAACGATAAGCGACTCGGTGATCTTTTCAGTTTTAGAGAGTCAGAAAAGAGCTGAAAGATGAATCCAATAGTGACTTTTTCGTGTTTTTACCGAGTCCGAAAAAGTATAAAATACAACTTGTCTCTTCGTCATAACCATGTGAAAACCTGTCGCTGCACAAAAAGACGTGTGTAAAACGTATTGCTCGAAAATAATATGAAAATATATCAACAAATATGTTTTAAAACCTATTTTTAGATTTTGAAAAGTTATAAAAGACCATAAATGGTAAAAACTATTTACTTTTCACTTTTACCTCTTTGTGGAGCAACAGTGGTCCATTTACCTTGCGATCTTGTGGCAACGATTGCCAGCAAACCAGTGAGCCAATCCGGATTTCGTCAGTTTCAGGTAAGAGTCGACACCATTTGCCATCTTTTGAGCTATATTTCATTACCTTTCATTGTCATTTTGAATCCCTTAGGGGGTATTTTTAAAAACTAGGGCATCGCAGTTGGCGCAGGTTTCGAGCACGGACCCACGCCAATCAACCCTTTTTTACACAAGGGTCGCGCTAGGTGGCGCGAATTTTAGAAAAACAGTTGCGCCAATCGCGCAACTAAAAATCCAATTTAAATTCAAGAAAATGCAACCATTTGATTACAAATTTTAATACCCAAGGGGACTTACAATGTTCATATGGACAATGCATGCAGGTACCAAGCAGAAAAAGATGGTAATTGAGTGGAAGGAGAGAGAACACAGTGAAGAGGATGAACAGGCCATGGAAAATGAACAATGCATGAATGCCCTTAGAAATTTTGGGCTCAAGAAGTTCTTCCTGACACCATGTCTCCGGGCTCAGCCCGAATTGCTTCAATACTTGATAAGCATTTGGGACGAAGATCAGGAAAAGTTTGTACTTCGGGATCAGGAGCTTGAACTCGAAGTCTCTGATGTGTATTTCATCACTGGATTGTCGCATAGAGGTGCAGTCCCTATCTTGACTGGTACCCGTCCTTCCAGGGAAAGCATGGGAATGGTAATGGACAGGGTGTGCCCAGGGGCACGAAAAGGAATAGGGAGTGGCAAAGTGGATATCCAAACCGTCCCTGATCTAGCACTAAGAGTAGTGCTACACACTATCATGTGGGCTGCGGGATCGCAGGCACCACATGAGGCCATGAAGACACAACTACTTCTTGCCTCAGAGTGCATGAACTCAACTATCTTCAACTGGGCTGAGGCCGTGACCATCAACATCAAACGACATCTCACCACATGCAAGAAGGCCAAAATAAAGAAGTTTGGGTATGGATTGATTCTGGTATTGTTCTTCCTGGAATGATTACTCATATTCCAACATTAGGAGGTTATTGTCCCGATGCCGCCACCCACAGAGCCACGGATGGCCCGATGGGCTGCACTGATGCTTAGAGCAAGGTGTGACCAAAAGATAACCTGGAGGCCAGAGTTTTTTGATTGGATTCGATGACAATTGATTGTCATCGGGGACTGGCCCTACGCTGGGACAGACTTCACCGGAGATCCCGACCTCCCGCTCCTGGAAGGAGAGGATTGGGACGAAGAGCTAGGTGAGACTCATTTTTTATATTCATGAGTTTTATGATTTTTTGGTATATATACATGTTTTGACAGTTAAACATATATGTATGCATATGTTGGCCCAGAACGTCCTGCAGGCATGTCGCCGGTAGCGAGACAGATTCCTCGCGATTTCAATCCTCATAGTGAGGGTGGCGAGGAGGAGCTAGTACAGAACCTGGAGGGGATCGCCCGTGGGGTCCCTGACTATGCTCGCTTGGATGATGTGCCTCGGGCCTATCAGAGGCACACTGTAGGAGTGCCGAGTCATATCCACCGCTTGCTGAGGCGGTTGGTATGGGCGGTGACGTGCTATCATGAGCACCACACCGATTAGGCACTTAGGCTTTATTTCCACACATTTTGAGAGACATGTTGTCTCACGATGTAACTGAAAAAAACATATATTATTGTTTGGGTTTTATGATGCACACGTTGCAAACAGTCGATATATATATATACATCTATTTTCTCACATGGGTCTATTTACATATGATGATGTTTTTATAAATTGAGCAATGTCTGTCTAGCACAATGTTAGCTATTGCATCTGTTAATGTATTAATTCGTCTTGGTATATGTTGATATGTAATGAAATCAAAATGTCTTTCAAGTAAATGAATACGCAAATACAATCTAAAAATGCATGGGTTTCGAACTAAATAATGACCATTAAGTTGAAGAACAACAAGCTGCGAATCCAAATTTACAAGCAACGGGCGTATGCCAAGGTTAACTTCCTCGGTTAATAGTTCCAAAACAGCATTATATTCAGTGAAATTGTTTGTAGTTGGTCCTAGACAAATACCTTGTAAGTTAATCAACTCACCAACAGGATCGTAAATTACCCAGGCTGCCAAAGACAATTTCCTTGTACTACGGGAAGCACTATTCGTGAAACCGACATAAGGGGAAATAGACATCTGCATAACAAACAAGACCCAATAAGCAGAAAAAGCTCACAATTTACATCAAACCGAAACATGCACAAAAATAAAAAAATCACTTATGTACACATATCATGCATGAATGACTCAAGCATAATACTTTTTGAGGTACAACCCATTTCTGGGTTGCGATAAAGGATAACCTTCATAATAAACGAGATCATAAGCCCCATTTTGTAACACACGTTTGAAAATGTAGGGCCCATGCCACATGGGTTGGAATTTACCTACGCTCAGCTTGTCATGAGCTTGGTCATATAGGAGAACGAGATCGCCTTCGATAAAAGAACGAGGGGAAACTGTTTGGTCAAAATGAGCTTTGACTCGCTTCTTTTATGCTTCGATGACCAAGGAAACTAAGCGACGAGTTTCATCCAATCTCTCTAAGTAGAGGAGATGTTCTTCTTCAGGCGAAGTATCAGGTAGTAATTCCACAACTAGTTTAAGTGAAGGGATTTCACATTCAATCAGAAGAGTGGCTTCCAGACCGTATACCAACTGGAATGGGGTAAATCTGGTCACACTCTTAATCGACGTTCGGTAAGCCCAAAGAGCTGAGAACAACATGAGATGCCAATTTGATTTATGCATCCCGATTGTTTGTTGAAGCATTGTAACAAGGACTCTGTTGACAGCTTCAACATGGCGATTTACTTGAGGGTAATAAGGCATTGAGCTGTCGTGACGCAAGCCCATCTTAGATGTCAGCTCCGCCATAATATAGTCTCGAAAATGAGAACCATGATCAGTGACGATGGCATGAGGAACACCAAACTGAGTAATTACATGATTGAAAATGAATTGCACTATTGTCTTATCGTCCGCAGCCAGTGTAGGCATTGCTTCGGCCCATTTCATGAAATAATCAATGGAAACGATAATATAGGCATGCCCCCCGACCGATCGAGGGTTACACGTCATAAAATCAATGCCCTATTTGGAAAAAGGGCCCACGGTAATGACAGGATGTAAAGGAACAGGCAGTGCACGCATCTTGCGTTGATATATCTGGAACACATGGCATTTACGTACTGTGACAATGCAGTCTTTAAAGATACACGGCTAGAAATAACCAGCACGAAGGATCTTCTGTGCAGTGTAATAACCAAACATGTGACCACCACAGGTGCCACTGTGGCAGTCATTTAAAAATTTTATATGCCTCCTTAAGGGTCAGACATCGGCGGAGCACAGAATTGACTCCAACACGATAAAGGGTATCTCCGACGATACGATAGGGTTGTGACTGATGCTGAATGCGGTGTCGGGCATCCTTTGTCAACTCGGACCTAAAATTATAGGTTTGGAGGTACACAATGATTTCACCGTACCACGGATCGAGGGTGCTAATCAGAAAAAAAGCTTCATCTAGAATGTGATCCTCGGAATGAGAAGGAGAAGAGTCGGTGGGGAGAGAACAAATAAAATCAGCAAAAACAAGTGATTTCTTCGATTTGGCAGTAGTAAACTCCAATTCAAAATCTTGGAGGATAACAATCCACTTCGAGTACTTTCCCCCCAACAACTTCCAAGACAAAATATAATTCATGGGGTTACATTCAGAAATCATGGTCACCGTGCGTAAAAGGATGTAGTGACGAAAACGCTGGATGTCCTGGACCGCAGCCAACGCTAACTTCTCGACATGTGCATAACGTGTATCAGGGTCGAGAAGCTTTTGAGACAAGTAGTAAACAACATGCTCATTACCGTCATCATCATCTTGAACCAAAACCATGGCGATCGTACTGAAAGCGACAACTAGATAAAGGGTGAAATCACGATGGTAATTTAGAGGATGTAATAGAGGAGCGTTGACAAGCAACGTATTAAGTCTATCAAAAGACTGCTGAGCAATCTCATCCCAACAGAAAGGGACGTCCTACTTTAAAAGTCATGTGAATCCTTTGGCTACGTCGGCATAGTTTGGGATAAAATGACGTAAGCATTTTTTTTCCCTTGGAGACTCTAGAGCTGGTGTAACGAGGATGGAGAGGGGAGATTAACAATAGCCTCAACCTTTAGGGGGACAAGGCGAATTCCATCTTTAGATACGATAAATCCTAAAAGTATACTGAATCGACGTAGAAGACGCATTTATGCGGATTGAGCCGGATGTTGTAGCGTCTACAACGAAGAAAGATCTGGCGGAGATGGTTCGGGTGGTATTTTCACGTAGCTGAATGAGCCAGAAGGTCATCCAGGTATGGTTGAACAATATGATGAATATCGTGAAAGGCATAAGACATCGCGCACTGGAATGTAGCTCCAGCGTTTTTCAAGCCGAAAGGGAGTTTCTTATACGCGAACGTTCCCCAAGGATAGATAAAGGCGGTCTTGTGTTGATCAGACGAGAGAATGTTGATCTGATTATAGCTAGAAAATTCGTCCATAAGGGAAAAAATCTCACTCCCCGCACAATCGTCAATGATCTGATCGATGAAAGGGGTGGGATAGTTATCTTTAGGACAAGCCCAATTAATATCGTGGTAATCAACACAGACACGAATTTCCCCCTGCTTGTTATCCATAGGGACAATGTTAGAAACCCACTCTGTCAAAGGAATCAGATAAATGAAACCCGCTTTAAGAAGTTTTTCAACTTCAGCTTTTATGGCGGTGACTTTCTGAGGATGCACTGGACACAGACGTTGGCGCACAGGCTTTGCACCTGGATAGGTGGGAATCTCGTGCATTACAATACTGAGATCAATTCCAGGCATATCTTCGTAAGACCAGGCGAAAACATCATGGAATTCGCGAAAGAGGCTAGTGTACACTTGGACTTCATCTGAAGAACAAGTGACTCCCACATGGATGTTCTTGACAATTCCCGGCTTCACGGAAATTTCGATAGGCATCGTTTGAGTGATGTTACCCAAGTTACCTTCAGCGAAGACTTCATGAGTCAAGATAGGCGTTTGAAGTGGCGGAGAAGGAACTTGGGATGCAAAACGCTCAAGACAGTCAGACATTGCCCCGAGGCAAAGCATAAATGAGGAACGGTGATGCCCATCGCTCCACGGTAGATCTTCGAGAGACATGGTTTCCATTATAGCTTCATCGGATGGAAACACTTATTTCATAGGATCACGCAAATCCGCATCGCCGAGCCAGGGGGATTGAGAATAAACGTCGAGAGCCATGCTCAAAGGAGCACCTTCAGAAGGGGGAGAACCAGATGTAGCTATAAGCTCACAATAATTGATTTCAATTGGACTGAGCAACATGGAATTCCCAAATGAATCAACCTATTCAGGTAAAGGGACGATCCATGGGTCATTCGACCGAGAGATCATATTAACTTGAACGGTATTTGGTGGTGGAAAGGGAAAGATACCCATGAGAGCGGGATCTTTGAAAAGACCTGGCCCTACACTTTCAGGGGGAGAAGGGATCTGATCCACGAATGGCGCGTTGTTCTTGGAAGATGAGGTAAAGAACGACAACTGATCGACAGTAATGATTTTTCCCTCGTGTGGAAACTTTAGAAGTCGGAAGAGGGTGGACGGAACGCACATCATAGCGTAAGTGCAATTGTGACCAAGTAGAAGATTGTAATTGAATTTAGCGTCAACAACTTCTACTTCAACATTGACCGTCTTTCCTTGCAACGTGATCAGTAAGCTAGCGAGAACACCCAAGGGTTTCGATTCCCTTCCATCAAATGCCTCAAGGGCATTGGGTGGCAAAGTGAGAGCTGGAGAGCCAATAGCCTTCCAGCAAGCGGATGACATGACACAAGTAGATGCACCTTCGTCCACAATGGCCCTATGGATGTTGAGACCATTAATACTGACTTGTATGAAATCTGGTACGGAAGTCGGGGGATGAAATTCTCTAAGCCGAAATTGAGACGGCTAGAATCAGCAGGATCAATACCGCCGATCGCAGATAATAATGCTTTCCGTTGAGACGGACAACTCTGGAGAACTTCCAACGCAGACATCGCGAATGGCGCCTGTGCTAAATCCTCAACAATACTATAATGCTGAGCAACACGGGTGTTAGGATTATAGGAAGATTTCCGGAGAACACCTTTAGAAGGTGGCCGCACAACAAGTTCGGCACTGGGCCTTTCAATCTCAAGAGGACTGGAGGCAGGTGGGGGAGGAGGACCATTAGCGATCTCTTTCCCAACTGCCTTCCGTGATCCAGCATAATCCTTCGACCGAGTAGCTATGGAAACATGTGCAGAACCATTCACAATGAACACTTGAGAGCCAAACGACGCAGATGGTGCAGATTGATCGACCATCTGAGTCTGATGAGATGGGAAAGGTTCTTTAAGGACCGCTGGAGTTCCCCTAATGCCTTTGAGCAGTTGATTAACCTCGGATCGTCGAGGACAATCCTTAGTGTAGTGTTCCTCTTCACAAATCAGACAGGGATACTTCGACTTTTGTTGTGAACCATCATCAGCATGAGGTTTACACGATTCTGGTTTCGGGGCAGCGGCTTTGGCCTTGCCTTTGCCCTTCTTTTTCCCCTTGGAATTCTTGTCCACAGGATTGTCCTGAATGGCGTTGACCCCCGAGGTTTTACCAAAATCCAGGGTAGGCCGAGGAGCAGAAGTGTTGGAAAAATTTGATTTCTGCTTCCCATTGGAAGACTTGCGTGAAGTCTGAGACACGGAACCAATAACACTGTCGACCGATGGGGTAGCCGGTGCTTTAGAGGTCCCAGGTTGTGGAGCTTCAGTTAAGATGTCATACAAAATTCCTGATTGGGAGTACACTCAAATAGAGTCAAAGATGACTCTAGTCTCTTTCAGTTTGAAACGAGCGTGAAAGGACAAGTGCTCGATGATCTTTTCAAATTTATGGAGTCAGTAAAGATAAAAAATGACTGCTCAGGTAGTTTAGGTAAAAGGGTGTACTAGGTTCCCGTGAACTGCCATATACACCTTGGTTATAAAATGAAAGAAAAATCAACCAAGGACTTGACGTACGTGCAGGTAGTCTCCCCGAATGCTGTGTTCGGTGTATCACGGTTACAAGGCGGCAGAGTCGACTTCCTACGGATAAAAGGATTGCAACCTAGAGGGGTCTCCCTTTATATACTCGACGGTATGGGGAGCACAAGTCCGTACTAGTGCTGTCTGAAGCCAGATGACGAGCGACAGCTGCTAGATTTAAAGACGCCAGAACACGTCTCTAACTTAGACCACTAAATATTCCGTTAGGTTTCAATGTTGCCTTAGGTTAATTGAAAATTTTTTAAGTTTGTTGGCGAGGAGTTAGGTCTCGCGGATAAGACCCAGGTTCAGGAGTTGTGGCCAACAAAGGAGTCCGATGTAGTCTAGGATCACGCCGGCATTTTCACCCTACTCCGGAGAGCAGTGAGTCTCACCCGAGGCATGCCGCAACCACATGCAGAAGGGGATTAGACCAATGGCAAGGAACAGAGTCGCAACTCATGATGGACAATGCATCGATTATATAGATAGAGTCATGTACGCAAGAGCACTTAAGAAGCATTAAGATATTAGCAAATAAAATTTTAAACCAGCATAAACACATTACATGCATGTAAACCTCTTATTGAGACAACAACCTTTCATTATATTAATCTCTTGGCCAAGCTCATGATTACATAGCATCTTCAGCGATAGCTTACAACCCTGATACAGATGTCTTACGAAACAGAAAGGTAGAATAGAGAAGATTAGGAACCACAGAGATGTCATGCATGATTTCCCACAGCCGCTCTATGCTTCTTCTCCTGTCACGAGCCTCACAACCTCTGCTGCATCCTCTCTTCTTTCAGCCGTGTGACTGTTATTTATTCACCCGCTATCGTGACTATCAGTTCCTCCCTGTGTCTTTTCTTCAGCTGCTTCCAGCTTCTCTCTTGTTATCTGTGTGTTCCGCTTTCTATCTTCTGCTATGTGTTTTCTTCATCTATACTTGTGCATGTTCTTTCTTCAGCTATCTCATGCTTCCGCGCCACCTTGATAGCTCCGCGACTCCTGGTAGTTGCGACGCGGTCGCGATTGCCATGTGTCTTCATGCCGCAACTCAAAAGGTCATCCTTTATTCAAAATTCAAAATGTTCTAACCAAGATGTCAAAAACAAGGGCCCCAAAAAAGTTGATCTTGTATTTATGTTTCAATTCCAATGTCCTACCCTATGTTGAATCTCATGAATCCCTGAATGCAAGCTACATGCCATAAAATATCATTTCGTTCGATGAAAAGATATCTATGAGAAAGTTAAGGAGTTTCCAAATGATAGCAAATAATGAGAACACACAGAAGTATCCACTACAGTACCTAATGCAAGCTAATGAAAACGATAAATCTTTCCTACAATTCCCGATGCTAGTTATGTGAAAGACTTTCCCATTCCATATTGCAAGCAAATTTATTTTTTTTCAATGTAATAGAGAAAAGAGTGCACTAAATAACATGAAAAATAAACCTTCACACTAGTTCAAGAATTTTAATGCGAGAGTCGAAACGAAAACAATTCAATCAACTGAAAAGCAAACAAAACACAAGCTCAAACCAATGTCACAATCTCTCAAATAGAAGAAAGATGTCGAAACAGACCCATACAAGCAGTGTGAGCTATGCTTGGAGTGACAAGAAGAAAAACTTAATGAAAGAGGGCAAGACTCATTCCACCAAATGCAATCACTCAAAACGAATCCAGGGAGCTGAATGCAATCAAGCAAATAATGAAGGTGGTTGTGAAACAAAAGATCGAAACTCCTACAGGAGGCTCAGCATATCAAAGCACTAGAAAACCTCAAGGCTATGATGCTGACAAGAAATGGGCAAAAAACCGAAGGAAGGAGGCTGTTCACAGTCACAAACAAACTCAACACACTCAAATCAAGTCAAGAAAACACCCAAAGCGACAAATACTAACCAAAAAATCCAAAACAAGGCAAACCCTAGCACCTACAAGAAATGGCATGACTGTCTGGCTGTAATCAGCGCCAGATAGGGAATGGCGCGGGTGCTGAACTAGCAAAAAGTGCCAGTGGGCGCGATTCAGACTAGAAACCACGCCAATCAAGCCACCCCTATAAAAATGAAAATTTTGGAAAAACAGAGGTCAAATCTGATCCTCTGGGGCTGAACAGGGGTCTTAGACTCAGCAAAGATAATCATAAAATCAAGCTAAGCAAGAAAAGACCAAGAATACGACCTAATGGAAAAAAGACAAACTCACACTGATCCCCAACGGAGTCACCAATTTGTTGGTGAGGTAAATCCCCTCTGCGAACAAAGGCGATCCCACTAGCCCTAGAGTGGGTCTAGCCACAAACAAGACACGCTATGACATCAATTCCTAGTTAAGAATGGACAAAGACTGGGTAGATAACTTACCATAGGTCCTGTGCTATTGTGTCGTCGAGAAGGGTGGCTTCCTCTCACCCCTAGCTCGACAAATCATGATCCGCTCATTCTCACGCCCGGATACCTGCACATACACAAGAAACGAAGATGATACACAACATACTATTTCGCATTCCTAACTATCAGTCAGTCGAAGAAGACTAAATCAAATGCGTTAAATAAACATAACACAGAGATGGAATCAATATCATAGTCGAGTATATTAATTTAAAGAAGGAAGAGTACAACCAGGCTTCGACGTTGCGATCTCCTCCAGCAGGGTTCCAGCGGAGCGCGTCTCACAAAGCTTGTCAGGAATTCGGACGAGGCTCTCTCTATGGGATCCTCCTTGGTTCAACCTTCTCTATAGCAACTACTCAGCTATAATATCTCTTCTCCAAGTTCATCTTATTGGCTACATGTTCAGCTAGATTTTGTAAAGGGAGAAGGCTTGTTTATATAGAGGGAGAAGGAGAGGTTAGGATCCCTATAATCATGGAGGGGAGTCCTATCTTCAAAGAATGTTCCAATAACCATTTCCTAAAGGAAGAGATCCGTGGCTTATCGAGTTTCACCATTTCTAATGAGTCATCCTTGAGGTGGTTAAAGGAAAATTCCGCTTCTAATTTGTTAAAAGACATTCCCAAAAAGGCTGGCGCGGGCACAACAAAGAGACAGAGCGCCAGCTGGTGCGGGCTCTAGTGTATATCCTCCACATTGGCACGAGGGGTGAATTGGCTACCCATGCCAATGCAAAAATATAGGTTTTTGTGGGCTTTCTGAGGAAATGTTCAATAGGAGAAATAATGTCCTTATGCAGAAGGATGCAAAGAAGGTATTTGCAGAGTATGACACTGCTCACAGGTCACGGGAAAGACCCTCCAATATGTGGGGCGAGGGATTGCAAGGACGGTGACAAAATGTTGTGTAACAGTCTACAAGAACAAGTACAAAGAAGATGACTCACTTGACAAGCACAAAGCCAGGCTTGTGGAAAAAGGTTTTGCACAGAAAGAAGGGTTTGATTATGAAGAAATTTTTTCCCCCACAGCTCAGAAGGGATGGAAAGTCCATCAGATGGATGTAAAACCGCCTTTTTTAATGGAGATCTAAAGGAGAAAGCTTTTATGTCCTAGCCAGAAGGATTTGTTGTGAAGGGCTAAGAATAAAAAGTATGCAAACTTATAAAATCCTTGTATGGCCTCAAGCAAGCACCGCGAGCCTGGTATGAGAAATTAACTGAGCATCTTCTGAAACTTAACTTCAAATATTTTGATCTTGATGATGAAAATTTGTTTGTTAAGAAAGTTGGAAAAACTATTGTATATCTTGTGGTGTATGTAGATGATATTTTGATGACAGGGAACAATGATAGCTATATTGCATCCATAAAGAAAGAATTGAAGAAAGGTTTTAAAATGACTGATTTTGGCTATGTTCACTACTATCTAGGTATTGAAGTAACTCAACATCCTAAATTTATATTCCTTTCTCAAAATAAGTACATTGGAGATATTTTGAAAAAGTTTGGCATGGATGAATGCATTCCCTTAACCACTCCAATGGAACAAAACTTGAAGCTCACATCCATTGAAGGGAAGGAATTCAAGGATGCAAAGAACTATAGACAACTTGTAGGAAGTCTTATCTACCTGACTACCACCAGACTAGACATCTCATTTGATTTTATAATCCTCTCCATGTTTATGAAAAAAAATTGTGAAGGACATTGGACTGCTGCAAAAAGAGTTCTAAAGTACCTGAAGGGGACTCAAGACTTTGGACTCAAATATACACAGGTAGGCAACTTCAGCTTGACCGGATACTCTGATTCAGACTTTGACGGGGATAAAGAAATTGGGTTATCTACTTCAGGTTATACCATGAGTCTTGGATCAAGAGCTGTCTCATGGAGATCAGGAAAATAGCCAATTCCAGCAGATTCCACAACTGAGGCAGAATATGTGGTAGCAACTGAAGCAACAAAGGAAATTGTGTGGCTCAGGAAAATCCTAGAATATTTGCAGATGAAACAAATGCATTTAACTCCACTCATGATCGAGAACACTTCTGTAATAAAGTTTGCCAAGAACCCAAAGTTCCATGATCGAAAAAAGCACATCAATACAAAATACCATCTAATTCGACATCATGTTGAGGCCAAAACTATCCATCTACGTCATTTTTCCAAAAATGAGCAGTCTGTAGACATCTTCACCAAAGCTCTTAGAAGAGAAAAGTTTGAAAAATTCAGAATGATGCTTGGACTCACCAACATCCCTTAAGATTAAAGGGGGGGATGTTGACACCTAATCCTAAGGGATTGGGTGAGATTATATATTATTGTAAAATAGTAAATAAGGAAGGCCAAGAGACATTGGGAAGTGAATCCCAATAGTCTCACCTCCATGTATAAGTACACACACAACCTCCATCTAATTCATCTTCTGTTTTGCGGAGTTACCTCCTGGCATGACACTCATGATAGCTCATTGGAAAGCTTGTCCTGTATAGTTTCTAGATCTGTTCTTAGTTTCCAAATTTTTTTTGATTTGACCCTCCAAAATTTGATTCTCCCAAGACTGGTCAAAAGCGCAGTGCCAACCTCCAAAAGAGGGCAAAAATGTGATTTTTTGGGTGTTTTTTTTACTTTTTTGACTACTCTGTTGACCCAAAAAAGTTTTGTAAAGTTGTTTTACTAAATTTATTTGGCCTTTTGAATCTAATGGTTCTTTCATTTTGGCCATTGGAGGTCCCTATAAAAATCGCAGCACCCTAGGCGCTGCGCTTTTGACAGTGTGACTATGCAAAACTGCCAAAAATGCAAAAATTTCCAAAATTTCCCAAAATTGCTCAAATTTCTTCAAAATTTCTTTGTGGGAGGATTATGAGGAAGTTAGGCAATTAGTGATGCCTCAAAAATGATATCAAGCTTTTCCCCTTCATTTTTCTTGGTTAGGTTTTCAAGTCTTGATTTGTTCTTTTGGAGCTTTGACCTTACAATCTAATTTCTTTTGCAGTAATGTTTGGCCATCTTCCTCTGTAAATAATTTTCATTATTTTACTTCTCCAGGAGCTTCTCAATATTCTTCTTAACCCTCTGAATCATGTTGCAAAAAAAGAAAGCAACCTACATACTCAAAACAAGTGACAGTCATAGGAGAGGCCATCAATTCATTTGTGTTGGTGGGCTCCAACCTTAGGATTATTTGTCCTTTGTGAGGCCTTCTCTTTTCTATATTCTTCTCTTCTTATCTATCCTCCTCCTCCATATATTCTATGTCTTCCTACATAGTTTTTGGTGGCCAAGAAACTCTAGGGATGAGGTGGATGGGAATGGGGAGTGGAGATAGGTCTAGGGAATAGGGATAAGTCTAGGAAAATTTAGGGAGATGGGGGAAGGGGTTATGGAGATTTGGGAGGTGATAGGAGGTTGAAATGTCAAGGGAGTTGGAAATTAAAATCAAATTACAGGTTTGAGGAATTGGCTTCCAAGGAAATTTAGAAGCCTAGTACTTAGGGTTTTAGGGGAAAGGGATTTAGGGACTATGAAATGGTAGTGTAGGGGTAGGGATAGATTTAATAATGATGTAGGAAGGGATTTCAGGGTTAAAGGGAATCAATTTGGGAATGAGTAATTTAATTAGGGTTTCTTCACTAGACCAAATTTTAATTTTACTTAGGAAAAAGAACACTATGAAATCAATGCTTAAGAGTGCAAGGGGACAATAAACATGATGTAATTACTTGCTAGAGGGTGTTAAGAATATGTGGTGGAGGTTAGGAGAAACTTGGATGAGTTTTGGTACTTTTTAGGAACACTGGGAGAAAGCATAGCACCTTACCCAGAAGAGTAGTGCTCTTCAGCAAAAAACGCAACACACTTGTCCAAAAGTGGAGCGCCTGTTCAGAAAGCGCAACGCCACCCTCTAGAAACACAACGCCTTCTTGCAGACCAAGTTTGGAGGCCTTCTTGAACTCCAAATTGAGCTCATGATAACTTGTTGGAAATATATTTATATTGGATACACAATGGACCTATCAAGAACTGAAAATGATCAAGTATATCCCCTAAAAAATCAATTCTCCCAATACTTTTTAAAAAGTGCAGAATGGGGTGAACAAATGAAATACGCTCTTGCAGGCAACTTTTGGAGGCCTTCCTCAACTCCAAATTGAGCTCATGATAGCTCATTGGAAAGAAATTATAGTATAGTTGGAATTTAACTTATCAAGCCAGTCATTCGGACACTAAAACTATGATAAAAACTTATTTTCCCAAGGACACTCTAGAAGTGGAGCAACTATCCTGTAGTAACTACATTTTTAGCATTCCTCCAAAACCATAAAACTTGTGTAAAAATTGAAGGATATTTTTGTTCCTTGGCATATGATGGACAAAAACCTCTTTCACTTTTGTAAAATTCATCTTTTTTTGGTTGGAAACATACTTTTAAGAAAATTTGGCCCTATGTGTGGAGATGATTTGTCCCTTGGAATGACTTCTTGAAAATTGATGGAGACATGATGTTTATGAGTTGGAATGGCCTCATGCTTGCTAATATGACCTAACTTATGCCTCCTCTGCTCAGATGTATCTGATTCCATAGAAAACCCTAGCTCTATGGGAGAGGAAATTAGAGTTTAGTGCTTGTGGAAAATGATGATTTTGAGGGATAGGAGTGATGGGAAGTGTTTAGGAACACTGATGCCTTTTGGAAATTTGACTAATTTGGCTGATGGAACCTTGAGTATGCAGCTAACTTGGAACCATGAGAACTTATTACAGATTTAAAAACATAAAATTACATATTTGAATTGAAATTAAATTTACAAATCAACTTTACATAGTAAAATGTATTTATTGTCACTCTCTTACTTGTTGGTCTTTTATGCATGCAGATGGTATTTTGATGGACCTTGAAAACCCTAAAACCTAATGGAAACCCTAATTTCATGAATTTCATGGTGACATGACTGAATAGGTGATAAAAACTCACGAATGATGTACACTCAGCAAAGTGATGAAATGAGTCAGCAAGTAATGAAATTTTTGAATAGAGTGAGGTTTTGAAATAGGGCTACCTCTAGTGACCAAATTTTTGCATGATGATTTAATGGAATGGAAAAAATTTCAGAATGGGACCCTAATATGATATGAAAAGATAATTTTTTATCACTGATGGCAGGATGAAAATACTGACACTAACATGCCCTATCTCTCTTCAAGGGAAATATAACCATCTGCCTCCTATAAAGCTCTTTTTGAAAGATAGTTTTCCATCTCGTTCCACTCTCTATAAATATGTTTAAAGAAGATAGCATGGAATTAGTCCTTGAGAAACTTAGTTATAAACAACCATGGGTGAAGAAATAGAGTTTGTAAACATTATATCTCCTTGAGAGAGTCAATGACAACCAAGGATCCCCATAGACCTATAGTGAATCAAGTTTTTGTTGAAAATTCAACAAGAAATGTGTGTCTAATTTAATTTTCCCTTAATTAAATTGGACAATAAAATGTAATCTTATCTCATAATCACTTGTAAAAGATAACTGAGTGTGATAAACTCAGTTAGCTCATGGAATTCGAGTTGAGGGTGTTTTGTGAGGCATGTAGAGTGATTCTATTATTTTTTGAGTCCAAGTTGTAGTTAGTGCATTAGTTTAATGCATGAAAAATCAGTTAACTCAATTAATTGAGTTAAAATCACTTTAAGTAGTTGTAAATGATTGTTGCACTGGTGAGAGGTCAAGTAAATTAAATCAGATATAATTCACATGCAGTGATATTTCAAGTGAATGATGATTTCCTATTAATAGCTGCATACATGTTAGTTTTGATGAAGACCTAGTTGAAACAAAGGTTAAAGGGATGTTAACAATCATTTGTATTATTAGTAAGCTGCCTGCATGCAGTAAAACACCCATATGATTTCCCATGAGAATTATGCAGTTTTGGAAGGCTGAAATTCCTAAATAATAGGGGTTTCATTCCACATGAATTGCGTAAGAAAGGCAGGCTAAGCATATGCTGAAAATTGGCTAAGTGTTGGTCGATTTTGTCCAGATCAGTGTGAGACAGTTGTGAGAGTGCAAAAAAATCTTGTGATAAGAGTGCATTGTAAATGTTTCATGATTCCTTAGTGAATATACAATAGAAGATAGAGGGGTTTTTAGCAGTAAGCTTTCCCCGAGAAAATATCTCTGTTGTGGTTTGATTTGATTCTTTCTTTACCTGTTGTGATTGGAGATCATGTTTATTTTCCGCAAATTAATTTGTAGAAGGATTCAGTATCTTTCTTTAGCATATCACGTGATCGGATTGAATCCATTGGTATACATGTTGTTTGTATAATTTATACATGGTATTAGAGCGCAGGAAATCACTATATTGGAGAAGAAATTGAGTTTGTGTTGAATAACATTCGAATTTGAAAAAATATTATTTGGGGTGATAGACAGATCAATATGGATTTCAATGGCTTGAGATTGGAATATGAACTCGAGGGAAGTTCTAATTATATTGCATGGAAAGACCAAATGGAGGAAGTTTTGAAGGGCAACAGGTTGAAATAACTCATTGATAATGATATTCCTAAACCTGCAGCAGTAGATGTTGCTCTTCGTGATGCTTGGAAAAAGAAGGTTGCAAAGGCGAGGAGGATATTATTAGAGGGAGTTTGAGACCACATTGTCTCGAGTCTCCATGGCGAAGCGACTCCATATGCAATGTGGAAGGCTTTGACAGATCTGTTTCAAAGCAGCAATGACCACAACAAATTGGCATTAAAGGACAAGATCAGAAAAATTAATATGGAGAAAGGCGACACTATTCCAAAATATTGAACCAATTTCGTCCAAGATCGAGATGATCTTAGGAGTGTCGGAATTATTGTAGCAGATGATGACTTGGTGAGACTAGCTCTTCTAGGTCTTCCCAAGAGTTGGCATAGTTATCAGGACTCTGTCAATGGGAGGGAGAAGCTACCATATTAGGAGCGACTTTGGTCGGATTTGGTACAAGGAGAATTCAGGCAGAATACCAGGGATGGATCCTCATCCAAGAGATATGATGAGGAAAATTGCACCTTGGATGGTAAGGCAAAGAAGGGGAAGGAAAAGAAATCCTATTCCAAAACTAAGATCGGAAAAGAAGGCAAGAAGCATGGCATGTCTAGAGTGAAATATTTTCACTGCCACGAGCATGGACATTATGCCACAAATTGTCCACCGAGGAAGAAGAACAAGAAGGCTTCAGGATCTGCAGTTGGTGAGGCTTTGGCCTCGCAATTTCAGTTGGAATTCTCACTCATCACATGCATGGTGTCTAGTGCGATGGGATCAGTGTGGTACTTAGATAGTGGTGCATCTTTCCACATGACGAGAGACAAATAACTTTTTAGTAGCTTGGAGGATAAGGATCTCCAGATGCATATCGAAATAGGTGATGATGGGAGGTATAACACTACGGGGATTGGTATAGTTACTTTCCAAAGACATTCGAGTAAACCCTTCTTATAAAAATAGGTCATGCACGTACCAGGATTGAAAAAGAATATAGTTTAAGTTTTTATGTTGGAGGAGGATATGATGTGGTTTTCAGTGAAGGGAAAGCATTCCTTCGTCACAAAGCCAGTGGAAAGGTCAAGAATATTGGGATTGGATTCATGCGAAAAATATATACAAAATTGATGTAGATGTTTTTGCAGCATTGATGGGTAAAGTAGACAAAGTGGTGAGCCAGGATGAGGGTGAGTTATGGCACAGGAGATTGGGCCATCTACACCACAGAGCTTTGAAGGTCATGCAACAAATTTCTATGGGGCTTCCAAATGGTACTCTTGTGCAAATAGACACATGCAAGGGAAGTACCATGGGGAACTATGCAAAGGCCACTTTTCACGAGAAGGATAACCGAGCAGCATAAATCCTTGGGAGAGTTCACTTAGACGTGTGTGGACCATTCTCTACAGCTTTGACAACAAATCATAGGTATTATGTGATCTTTGTAGATGATTTTTCTAGAAAGTGTTGGATCTAATTCATACAGAAGAAAGATGAGATGTTCTAAAAATTTTGTGAGTTCAAAGCACTAGTTGAGAAAGACACGAGGAATCATGTGAAGGCTCTGAGGAGTGACAATGGTGGTGATTACATCTCCAATGAATTCAAGAACTTCTATAGAAAATAAGGAATTCAAAGAGAGTTGATTGCGCCTCATAACCCACAACAGAATGGGGTCGTAGAAAGAAAAAACAGAACAATTGTGGGTGCGACACGAGCGATGTTACATGATCAGGGCCTACCGTTGCATCTCTGGGAAGAGGCATGCAACACAATGGTATTTGTGCAGAATCGTAGTCCTCATCAGATACTTGGCATGAGTACACCATAGGAGGCTTTTTTTGGTAAGAAACCTGATGTTTCATATTTTAAAATTTTTGGCTCATCTGTCTATTGCCATGTGACTAGAGATTCTAGAAAGAAGCTAGAACCAACAACTGAGATTGGGATATTTGTGGGGTACACTGATACTCCCCACAACTATCGGATGTATTTTCCAAACATCAGGATGACTATTGTGAGACGGGATATAAAATTTGATGAGGAGAAAGCCTATGCGATTTTCCCTTGAGAGGGAGATCGATTTGCATGTAGATGAGGAACTCTTGGTTTCAAAGGATGAACCTCAAGATTTGGAGCAACCACATGCAGCGGATCATGGAGTGGCAGAAACCACTCAGGTAGAGCCATCCACCAGAAATGGTAGAAGGCGCACCACAGAAGCTAATAGATTGAGACTTGATGCGACAGAACATGTAGGAGCACCTCATCACTGCGCAGATAGAGACAGTCTCCAGATAGGTTTATTGGATACATGGCTCTTATGAGCAAGTGTATTGTGACAGAACCATCCTCTTTTGAGGAAGTAGTGCAACAACCAATTTGGGTTGACGCCATGGTTGAGGAGTATGACTCCATCATTAAGACCAATGCATGGGAAGTTGTCCCAAGGCGAGTCAGGAAATCAATGGTTAGATCTAGATGGATCTATAAGGTGAAGCATGTGACAAATGGGAGTGTGGAGAAGTAAAAGGCTAGATTTGTAACTCGGGGATTCTCACAAGTTGAGGGGATTGACTATGAGGATAATTTTGCACCGGTTGTGAGGTACTCATCGATTAGATCTATCCTTGCACTCTCAGCGCATATTGGGTGGCAGATACATCAGATGGATGTGAAGAATGTGTTTCTCAATGGAGTTATTGAGGAAGAAGTGTACATTGAGCAACCAGAAGGTTTTGAGATCTTTGATAGTGAGTCGCATGTGTGCAAACTCAAGAGAGCACTGTATGAGCTGAAGCAAGCACCTTGTGGTTAGTACACCAGGATTGAAAGCTATTTCATTGGGTTGGGCTTCACTAAAAGTGAAGCGTATGCGAACCTATACCAGATTTTGGTTGATGGTAAGCTTTTGATTATCGTACTTTATGTTGATGATCTTATTTTGACTGGTGATGAGCAGCTCATAATTTCTTGCAAAGAGGATCTTGGAAGAGAGTTTGAGATGAAGGACATGGGACTCCTTCATTATTTCCTTGGTTTGGAGATATGGCAGCGTGATGGGGAGCTATTTGTTTCTCAAGGCAAGTATGCCAAAGATATTCTAAGAAAGTTCCACATGGAGAGTTGTAAACCCATGGAGACTCCTCTTGTAGGAAACTCAAGGAAGGAGGATACTACTTTAGGTGAGGTAGTGGACGCTACTGTTTACAGGCAGCTTGTGGGTTCACTCATGTACTTGGTGAACACATGACCAAACATTTGATACGCAGTTAACCAACTGAGTCAAGCTATGGTTAAGCCGACCAAGCTCTTTTGGAAGGTGGGGAAGCATGTCTTGAGATAACTCAGGGGCACTACAGAGTATGGATTATGGTACATACAAACAAAAGGAGTGAAGCTTCAAGGCTTCACCGATGTAGATTGGGCAAGCAGCCCATCAGACAGAAAGAACACATCAGGAGGGATCTTCAGCATAGGATCGACACCAGTTTCTTGGTACAACAGGAAGCAGAGATATGTGGCACTCAGCTCAGCCGAGGCAGAGTGCATGGCAGCTAGTTAGGCTGCATGTGAGGCCCTTTGGATGAGAAAGATTCTTTTTGGTTTTTTTGGTCATCATATGTATCCGATAGTGATACATTGTGATAATCAAAGTTGCATAAAACTCTCGGTTAATTCGGTATTCTATGATAGGTCCAAGCATATAGACATCTGGTACCACCATCTTAGAGCTTGTGTTCAGAGACGCATTATGTTGCTTCAGTACATTCCCACGGAGGATCAGTATGCAGATATTCTGATGAAGGCACTCACCAAGAGAAAATTCGAATACCATAGATGCAGGATCAGGGTAGCCGGTAATCCCTTTCTTGTTGAGAGGGAGTGTTGAAAATTCAACAAGAATTGTGTGCCTAATTTAATTTTCCCTTAATCAAATTGGACAATAAAATGTAATCTTATCGCATAATCACTTGTAATAGTTAACTGAGTGTGATAAAATCCGTTAGCTCATGGAATTCAAGTTGAGGGTGGTTGGTGAGACATGCAGAGTGATTCTATTAGTTTTTGAGTCCAAGTTGCAATTAGTGCATTAGTTTAATGAATGAAAAATCAGTTAACTCAATTAATTGAGTTAAAATTAGTTTAACTAGTTGTAACTAATTGTTGCACTAGTCAGAGGTCAAGATAATTAAATCAGATTTAATTCACTTGCAGTGAGCTGTCAAGTGACAGATGATTTACTATTAATAGTTGCATGCATGTCAGTTCTGATGAAGACCTAGTTGAGACAAAGGTTAAAGGGATGTTAACTATCAGTTGTCTTATTAGTAAGATGCCTGTATGCAGTATAACACCCATAGGATTTCCCATGAGCATTGCGCAGTTTTGGAAGGACGAAATTCCTAAAGAATAGGGGTTTCATTCCACATGAATTGCGCAAGAAAGGCAGGATGAGCAGAGGCTGAAAATTGGCTAAGTGTTGGTCGATTTTGTCTGGATCAGTGTGAGACAGTTCTGAGAGTGCAACAAACTCTTGTGAGAAGAGTGCATTGTAATTGTTTCATGATTCCTTAGTGAATATACAATGGAAGATAGAGGGGTTTTGAGTAGTAAGCTTTCCCCAGGAAAATATATGTGTTTTGGTTTGATTTGCTTCTTTTTTTACTTGCTGTGATTGGTGATCGTGTTTATTTTCTGCAAATTAATTTGTAGAAGGATTCAATATCTTTCTTTAGCATATCACATGATCAGATTGAATCCATTGGTATACATGTTGTTTGTATAATTTCTACTGTTTTAAAGAGGAAAAAAAGAGGAGGAGGGACCAACAGGGAAGGAATTCAACCTTAGTATTGGATTCAATGCCAACATTCATCCATATGTTGAAGGAAAGGTTTCCTTGGATGAGAAGATAAGCCTCAACACCACAAATGTTCCCTTGTTGAGCACCACCAAAGAAACCAACATTTCTAGACTTGGGAGATGGTGGATATGGGATATATCAAGACTTATTTAGCTTAGTCGGATTATTGAATTAAAAAATAAGACTCGAGATCTAAGGGAGGGTATCCGGAGCACTGATATATTGATCCCCAAAAATGTGTTTGTTTTAAATCTTTGAGATGCCCCATGCCACAAAATGGGAAAAAATTTATAGTTTCCCACATGCTTATCCCACCAATGTAAACAAGATTCAAGGAAAGAAGTAGAACTACCTTCCAACCAGTTTATAGTACACATAGGTTCATTCCAAAGGTGAATGGAGAAAGAACATTGAAAGAAAAGATGATTAATCACCTCAGGCTCTCACACGTAGAAAACACATATATTGCGTCCATGAAAGCATGTCCCAATTTTCTAGGTGTGTGGGAGTATGACTCCTTTTGGTATGTTGTTCAAAATGAAGAAGTTGTGTAATTCCTTCCATATTCACCATAAAATTGACACACACACATAATTTATCAAGTGTAAAAATAAATTGAATCATATTTTACACTTCAAAAAATCTAACCCCTACATAAATACAAGATTAAGATGAATTTATGTAATAAATTTAATAAATTTTATATTTTTAATTGTAACTTAATAAGTAAATTTAATGTTTCTAAATATTTTAATATGCTATTTTTTCATTATTTTTTAATATAATATTAAATACTATTTTATTATTATTTTTTAATATAATATTATTTAATATTAAAATGAATGTTACGACATTCCCATACTCAATTTTAAGTATTTTTTAACACAATCAATAATATAAAACTTAGCCAAAAAAATCTTATTTATTTTGGAAAAAAAAAATTAATTTTAATATAATATTAAATACTATTTTTTATTATTTTTTAATATAATATTATTTGATGTTAAAATGAATGTTACAACATTTCCATACTCAATTTTAAGTATTTTTTAACACAATCAATAATATAAAACTTAGCCTAAAAACTCTTATTTATTTTGAAAAAAAAGACATTAATTTTAACCCGTTTGAGTCTGTTGAATAAATTTACGTGTACTTTCTCCCATAAATCTAATTTGAAAAAAAATATTTAATTTTAACGAGTTTGAGTTTGTTAAATAAATTTACAACATATACTTTCTCCCATAAATCTACTCAATAAACTTTATCCACTTGAAGGTTATTAATGTTCAAATTGAATCCAATAAATCTACTCAAAGAACTTCTCACTTGAAAGTTATTATTCTGCAGCGTTATTCGATTTCTAGTTGACCATCATGTTATCGCAGGGTGCATTGTAAATTGTGATGATGATGAAATAACAAAAATGGATTTGGAAGGTATGGCACCCAAATTTGTATATGAAATTGGAGTACCAATTCTAGTGGCAAGAGTAAATGGATTGGATTATGCTTTTACGTTGGGGAAGATATCGTGTTAGTTGTAATGGCATATTGTTGTTCAGAACAAGAATTCCCCATCAGTGAATCTAAAGAAACAAAAACAAAATTATTCTTTTTTCTTTTTCTGAAGGAAAAGAAATTGGCGGAATATGCAAATCATCCTCTCTTAGTTATTTTTGGGTCTTTACTCTCGAATTTGGTTTCTCAACTTGATACATAATTAAAACGCCAATTCATCAGACTATCAGGTTGGTTGCCCGCTCAGAGATGTTAATGGAGTTTATGTTTGTGGGGTTAACGAAAAAACGAGCCATCTGACTCATAAGCCCGTTCCAATTGATAACCTGCCTGCTTATTAGACTTCACAATACTGCTCTTTCACGGCTCAAAGGACCACACCCACCTAGAATTCAATATGGGTAGTCTTATTCTGACATCAAAGCTATGATTTTAACGAAAATATCCAAAATTAAACAGAGAGAATGTTGTATCGTATTTTATGGGGTTTGTATCTCTAGGGCACAACATGGCAATGGGGCTGATAGAGAGAGGTAAGCGAGCAATTGAGGTTGAAGTGACAGGGTATGCATGTATATATGTTTATGTATGGCCAGCCTTATATCTCAGTCTATCGGCCCATAAATGCATCGAGAGACGAAATGGTCACCGTAGAATCATTTATTGGACGGATAAATTGGGATATAAATCTCGCCTTTATGTATATGGGCACTGTCAAGTAGGGGGCTTGTGTTTCGTGCTGTGAACAGTTTAAAAAAGAGTCATACCTACTTTATGATGATGGAAACCAATAAATCGTAAGCTATCGACTATTAAATGATCCTTTAGGATCTTTATTATACCTCGTGCCCATAACCCCATCCCATCTACCATATGGCCACCCATCGCATGGAATATATAACTCTCGATGACGTGTCTCCATCCATTCCCTCACATCCCGAACCCCGAGCCTCTGCCTTTGGGAAATTGAATGGCGATGCGTTAGCAATCAATGAATTAAGCCTGCGTCTGCCTTCCTGCCTTCGTACAATTGATATTTCTAGAAATCGAATCGCAAATCGTTAACAATCAATGAACTCAGTTGCCATATCTTGTAACATTTAATGGCGGGACCGATTCGGTTTGATTTGTATCCTCATCCCCTTCAATTAAAATTGTGGTTGTTGGCGCTGAATGGGTGAATAAAATCTTGTGGGTCCATTGCACTACCATCCTTTTGTCCATAGAGACCCGTGTTGTTCCTTCGCTTGCTCTTCTTGATCCTGTAGCTTGACTTGATGAAAACTGCGATTACACGGGGGGTTAAATGTGCCTTAGAAAATAATGGAGGGGAGAGGGGAGGGTTAAATGTGCTTTAGACAATAATGGTGTGCATGTCTAATGGTTAGCCTGATGTGAAGTAATTCTCTTACTAATCCAATTTATTATTGTCTGTTTTTCTAAAAAAAAAAGTGGACAAACTGAATATTTTGGGACAAATTTAACTTAATATGTTCACAAAATTTAAAAATGGTGTCATTTTGGGAGGAGTGAAATGTGGTAATGGACAAACTAATCTTTTTTTCAAGATAAATTCAACTTAATAAATTTAAACAGAAACAACCATAATGGGTAAATTGTTTTTTTTTTAATAAATTCATAAATGAATATATATATGGAAAATTAAATGTATTTTTCATCTCAATAACTCGATATTTATGATAAGATTAGTTTATTTATTATTATAAGGTTAGTTTATTTATGGGATAAAAGAGTGATTTACTTACTAGTAAGATGTTATCATCAAAAGTGTATAAATCTAGATTCAATTTAGACCTCGTTTGGAATAGTATAATTTCTCAACCAATGACTTTCATTTTTAAATAAAATAAATGTAGTTTTAATTTGTATTTATGAAAAACAAATATTGTTTTAAATTATATTTAAGAAAGATACAAATTTGTTTAATTGGTTTATTTAGAAATTTGACCATTTACCTCATCTTAAATTGTATTTCTATATTTAAAATAAAATTTTGAATTAATAAAATAAAATTTAGATCTAAGACTTTTGTGATCCATAAATTAGCTAAATGTCTTTCAGATTAATCACATTATTAGGATTTGGTCGACGTTTCGAACCAGCTAATGTGGTTCTTCCTCATGACAAGGTGAAGAAGCTCATGGATCTTAATGAATAAATATTGTGGATGCGTCATTGCCCAGAATTAGTCGCTAAAAAAATAGTCGTTGAATTAGCTATTTGAAAACAAGCCGTTAATTTAATTAGTTATTTAATAAATTATTAAATATTATAAAAAGAGTTAAAATTTTAATTGAAAGGATTCAATTAATAAATATTAGAGGGCAGGAGTCCAACTCTTACTCAATTTCCACTTATTCTTAGAATGTCGCTCAATCTCAATGGCCTCCCTAAGCTTCTTATGATGAAAGTGATCAACCTTAGCGATTACCTTGGAGTCATCAATGCAAACATGGTGACACGATTTTTCCACATGTTCTCCAAGAGCCAATGTGCATGACCGATTGTGCCTAATGTCTATTGCATGCTCTTGAATTCTCTGCCTAATGGATCGACTTGTTTCACTGATATAAGGAGTCCCACATGAACAAGGAACCATGTAAACACCTTTCATGTCTTTTGGGCCAATAGGGTCCTTGACAGATCCGAGAGAATTTCTAATAGTATACAGAGGCTTGAACGAAAACGAGACGTTATTCTTTCAAAGGACATGGGAAATTTTGTCCGTTGTTCCTTGGATAAACCAAAGATGAACTTTGGATATAGGATCAACCTGAGTGGATTTTCCTTTTAATCCTTTATATGCTTTCTGAAAGGAATTAAGGCCTTGAGATCTACTATACCCATTATTTTCAAAAATGTCCAGAAGATGAGATTTTTCCGATTCCAAGTGGTTGTCATCAGAAATTCTTAGAGCCCGGGTAGCAAGGGTGCAAAGAACACCAAAATTTTGAGTAGGAAAATGATGAGAACCAACAAGGAGATATTGTTCCGTGTGAGTTTTCATGCGAAAAAATTGGTGAGAAATGGAACCATCATCCATCATAAAGAGAAGGATATCTAAGAAGGGCAGACAACCATCAACCTCCACTTCCATCGTGAACTTGATGGAGTCTGACAGGGAATTTAGGTGCCCCATAAAAAGATCTAACTTCTTCCAACCATGGGGCCAAATGACACAAGTGTCATCCATGAACCTATTCCAATTCCTAGGGCGAATTGGAGCAGGATCCAAGGCCTTCATTTCAAAATCCTCCATAAACAAGTTAGCGACAATATGGGAGAGAGGGTAACCCATAGTAACCCCACATGTTTTCTCATAAAACTCACCTTGGAAGTTGAAGAAATTCGAGGTGAGGCAGAGGCTAACTAATTTAGCAGTGTCCTAGTCAGAGTTCCGCCTAACGACATCAATGGCTTCCTCAATGGGGTTTTTGGTAAATAAGGAAACAACATCAAAGTTGACCAATAATTCTCCAGGTTCCAATTTGTTGTCCTTCAATTCTTTGAGAAAGGAACCCGAGTCCTTAACATAGGAGTCGGTGAGACCCACAAGGGGTGTAATCTTAAGGGCTAAAAAATTAGCAAGATGATAATAAGAGGGACCACGTATGGTGTTAACAATAGGTCTTAAAGGGACCCCAAATTTATGAATCTTTGGAAGGCCATAAATCCTGAGGTGAGGGGATTGCTCTCAATAAGCTTTATATAAGAGAGAGGATTCAGGGAGGGATTTGACTTCATGGAAAGGGAAATCTCTTTAGAGATAGACTTAAGGGGATTCTTTTTAAACTTAACGTAACTGCCACTATTGGAGAGATGGTTTATCATTTTGCGACATAGGAGAGATGGTCTATCATTTTGATGACATAGTCAGATTTATCCATAATGACAATGGCCCCACCCTTATAAGCCTTAAGAATGACAATGTTAGGGTTGTCCCTCACGGATTTAAGGGCAAGAACCTCAAGCTTGTTCAAGTTTCTTTTGGGAGACTTAGCCTTCCTAAAAACAATGGAGCAATCTTGTCTAATAGTCTCCTTGACATTATTGGGAAGATCCTTAATGCCAAATTCAATGTTACAAATAATGTCATCAATGGGAATCTTCTTCTAGGCAAAGGCGAAATTAAATTCTTTATTAAAGAGACTGAAAAGTAAGGAATCAAAACTCGAACTAAATATGTTAATAACATTTTTGAAAGAAAAAAAATTATTATTATTAAGATTATTAATATTAATATTATTATTAATAACATAATTGCTAATATAAATGTTATTATTATTAATAACATAACCATTATTATTCTTATTAATGTTGTTTATATTGATTAAATTATTGTTATTATCATCTTAAATATTATCATTATTATTAGTTATAGTTAAATTATTATCTAAAATGTAATTCATATTTTTAGGATTCCCATTATAATCTTTAAAATAATTAAAAGGAATAAGGGCGTTACCAACGATGGTTTGATCTTTTACCAATTTCGTTACCTCCTCACCCAAACCGAGAACAGAATAGCCACCATCGAAAACGGAACATCGACCATCATCGTTTGCTGGATTGCTCCCGTTGCCAAGGACTGAACAAGGGATGGGGTTTACGGAGCCAAGATCGGATTGCATACTTTCTGTCGAGTAGATCAGATACGATGGAGAGTAAGTTTTCGTTAATGCAATTTAACAGAATAGTTTGACAGTTTTTTTTTTTTAGAATTTGGTATAAAAAATTCAAAAAATCAAGTAGTTAGAGTGTTTGAATTGTATTTTTGATAGTGAAAATAAATTCAACACTATTAAAAATTCTTAAACACCCAAAATATTAAAATTTTACAACTATAAAAAATTCTAATAAATCATTACCGAAAATTTTCTAAATCTTACTAAAATTTGTGAATTATTATGTAAGTTTTTTTAAGACTACGGCATACTCACTCATCTGCTGAAACTTGCTGCGTACAAAAATCCGAGCCCAGGATTGAAGACTGGTCAACATCCAATGAATTTGAAGCAGAGGAAGAAGCCGCAATGTTAACGCCGTCAGAGAGGAACCGATAATTACGAGGAGAGATACGTAGATGTGGAGAAGGGCAAGTCTTCAGGTCCAAGCTCGAAAAGTTAACTCCATCGAATGAGCTGAGATTGAAGCAGAAGCCGCAGTCACTAAGTCCACGTTGTCAGAGAGGAATTCATAATTAGCCGGGGATTTGAAATTGATACATCCCGCTTTATCAATCCCTTAGAAGAGCGCTAAGGAGAGGAAGACCCGGAAACCCGCGTTTCCGAAAAGGGTCTAGCTGCAGAAGAATTTGAAGACTGTCTAAATACCCACGATCGCAGGGCAGATACCTGCGCTTGGTTAATCATGGTGCGTCCTTGGCTCGAGGAAACATGATCAACTGAACACTGGGACACCGCTTCTAGTAATTTTCCAAACTTGGCAGCGTGTTTTTTTTAAGAATTCCTCGATATGACAAGCCTTAGCAGCCGAACTACCATCTAACACATTCCAAAGAGAGATATTTATACCATTGGCCAGATCTAAGTGCAGAAAAAACAACTCCTGAGCAATAAAATCAAGTTGCCTCCTTAACTTACCTATCTCAGATCTAATCAAAGCCAAATTAGTAGTAACTACCATCTAACACATTCCAAAGAGAGATATTTATACCATTCGCCAGTTCCAAGTGCAGAAAGAACAACTCCCCAGCAATAAAATCAAGTTGCCTCCTTAACTTACCTATCTCACCTATCTCGGATCTAGTCAAAGCCAAATTAGTAGTAACTACCATCTAACATTCCAAAGAGAGATATTTATACCATTAGCCAGATCCAAGTGCAGAAAGAAAGAACAACTCCCCAGAAATAAAATCAAGTTGCCTCCTTAACTTACCTATCTCACCTATCTCAGATCTAATCAAAGCCAAATTAGTAGTTTTAAGAAAAATAGGTTTATTTTTAGAATAGTTGAGAGGATTTGAAATACAAGCAAATACTGGAATAAAGGAAAAAATCCACTTATTCACTTGTTTTCAAATAGTTAGTTTTTTCAGGAGAAAGAAAAAAATGTTGTTTTATTAAAATAATGCATGTTCCATATACATTTTCAACAGACATAAGTCTTGTATAAGTAATATTTGTCGAGAATCCGTTAAATATCAAAACATATTGACCTTTCATTTTAGTCAGATAGCATCAAAATACATAAGTTAACAGCTAGTTTTCAAACGGATAGTTTTTCAATCACTAATTTCAGGTAATGATGCATTCATACTATTTATTCATTAAGATTCATGAGCTTTTTCACCTTGTGTTGAGAATGAACCAAATCCTAATAATGTGATTAATCCAAAAAATAAAAATCCATAACCTTTTCAGTGAAAAAAAAAAAAAATTTATGTTAAATTTTTTATTAATTAAAAAGCATAATATTTAAGTTATAATAAAATATTATTTTGATCAGTGATGATGATAATTAATTTCTCAAATTTTAAAAATATCACTTTTAATTTATATTTTATTACATGTTTAAATTAAATGTAAAATAATTATAATTTTATATAATCTTATATAATTTTATATAATGTGAGTCTATAAGTGAGAAAATCAAAGATAAACCTAGCTGTAATTAGATCTATCAAGTAGAAGATATAGTAACCCCCTCTCACACCCAAGTTCCTCTCAGATTAAAAAAGAATTATATTTTCATTAATTGCTTAAATTGAATTTAAGATAATTGTAATTCATTTATATTGTTAAAATTATAAAATTATAAAATATATATAATATCATTTTAAATCATTTTATTTTTGTTGCATATAAAGATATTGATATTATTAGTGGTAAATGTTAAAATTATTTTTTTATTAATGGTTTAAATTAAATTTAAGATAATTTTGTAATTAATTTATCATATATATATATATATATATATATATATATATATATATATATAAATCTTTGTTTTTGAGCTATCTATTATTTATCTGATAATATCTATATCATATTGGGATGGAATGCTGAACACTTTGGATAGAAAAAAGTATTCATATACATTAATAATATAACATGTCTAGTTAAATACTATTATTTTTGTTAAATAAAAGAAGTAAAGTAAATTGTTGTATTATTATTCATAATAATTAAAATAGCATTAATCATTACAAATTATTTAATCAAAAAATCATTATTAACTTGTATATATTGACTTCAACATTACTTAAAAATTTATGAGTTTATTAAATAATTATCATATATATATATATATATATATATATATATATATATATATATATATATATTATTTTTGTTAAATAAAAGAAGTAAATTAAAATTTTGTATTACCAACTATGTTATTATTCATAATAATTAAAATAACATTACTCATTACAAATTATTTAATCAAAAAATCAAAATATATTAACTTGTATATATTGAGTTCAACATTACTTAAAAATTTATGAGTTTATTAAATAATGATCTCATATATATATATATATATATCACCATGAATTCATGAATTTATTATTTCCTAGACACTAGGAGGCTAGCCATGGAAGGTTGATTTATATAGTGACAAGTTTTGGACCTGTTATTAATTTTGACCGTTTCCACTTTAATATATCTCATTTCTTTACATCTTTAATAAAAATAAAACTAGACTATTACTATTATATTAAAAATAAGATTAAAATGATTATTAGTAATATAATTAATATTTTAATATAAAATTTAAAATTTAAAAGAATAATGAAATAAATATATATATTTTTAGTTCAATGTTTTTTAATATTCTAAAACAATAATTTTTTATTTCATTTAAATTAATTATTAGTAATTTTTTTTACATTTTTCAACTAGTTAGATGGTAATATTTTTTATGGGTGTTTAAAGTATCCAATTTTTTTACAATAAACAACAATATAAATTCTCTTCATTACAAAAATAGCAATCAATTAAACAACAACACAAATTATTTTCATTACAAAAGTAACAATTAATTAATAAATTTTGGACAAAAATGATGACTTTATTATGACATCCAATGTTATTTGCTATTTTCACACATAATTTAAATTCCAAAATACAAATATAATTAAACTAAACTACAAAACTAACTACCATGTAAACTTTGTTAATTTTCAAATTAATTTAATTTAATATACAAATCATTTATCATTACAATTTTATCACATCTTCATAAAAATTAAACATCTTCATTTAAGGGACAATTGTAACTTCTCAAAATTGCAATTGTAACTTTATCCAATTGGGGGAAATTTTTTTCCACCAAATTTTAAGCAAGCCACCATAAAACGACTCATTTAATGCATTGATACGTCTGTCAGCTTGTGGCCTGCTGAGTTGTTGGAGTTGGTGTCCACGTCTTAATTGCAAGTTTACTCATGTACGACTGTAACCTGCTACAGGGTTACAATCCCGTAGGGCTATTAAAGGTAAACCTACACAGAAACAGATTAGTTGTGAATGTAAGCAGAGATGGCGTACAGTAATTGTATAGAATCTTTTTACATTGCTTTTTCCTAACACACTTATGTATGTATGTAGTTTTTTGGTTTTATTGAAAAGTATTAAATTTATTTTTAATCTATTTTTGTATTTAAAATGCAATTTAAATGATAAAACATTGTGACGTCTATGCTTAATTAGAACATCACACTCCATCTAATTTTTTTGTCATGTAATTAAAAAGCAAATGTTAACTCTTGATTTCCTTCATAAGCTCTCGAGCATAATTATAATAGACGTATTTTGTATACCCTGTGTGAGTTTGATGGTTAAGAGCATATGTTTCCTCTCAAGTGATTTACAAGAGTTTGATGGTTAAGAGCATATGTTTCCTCTTAAGTGATTTACAAGTTTAAATGGAGAGTGGAAAAAATTATATATACCTTCATAAACTTTAGAAATAAAATCAGAATCCCTTGTTTCACAAGCAAGAGAACCTTATACATCAATTTTGACTTTATTCTTAATATTATAAATTAAAAATCCTTATAAATCATGGATTTAATGTAGTTTGTTGAAGTATTGAAATAAGATTATCACTTTATTACTTTCTTAGTTGTAGAGTTACGAATGACAAGGTAAAGAAAGAAAAACACATGTCTAAATTTGAAATGTAATAGTAATCAATATCTTTGAATGTTCTAGTCTAACTATGTTTTGGCTTTTTTTTTTGCCATTCTATTTTTTCATTGTTTAAAATGTGTTTTGAATGTGTTGATGAATTCACAACATTAAAAAAATATGGAAGGCCGTTCGAATGTGCAAATTACATGACACAAATTTACAGTTTTAGGAAATTCCCATTGGATTTTAGGCAAAATTGATCACAAAATATGCCTAGAAACGATCGACAAAATTACATAGTTAGAATAAGGTTTTTTGAATTTGAAGTGTAATAATAATTAATCAATTTTTTTAAAACTCTTTTAAGTGGTTCAAACATACTTTTTTTTAAAAAGGTCATTAAAAAAACCCTTTAAAAATATTTATAGATTTTTTAGATCACTTGTCATTTATGAAGCATAACAAGTATCATAAAATGTGAAAAATGGAGTTGAATTTTGAATAACCAATCAATATCCTCACTTTCAATGCTTTCTCAACCAATAAGCATTGATTGGTTCATCACACCATGTAACATCTAAAAACTAAATTATATCTATTTTAGAGTTGCTTCTTATGTATTCCCTAATGAAGTGTAACCTTTCATAACATTAAATCCATCACATAGCTCACACCTAGATAAATATTCTACCATAGTATTGGTGTATGCACTATTTTAATACCACTAATAAATATTCCGAAATAAGTTTAAACACCTTCACTTCGTGAGTCCCCACTTGAATTGATGTTGCTATAGCATCATTTTCCACCTTTGTATACTTTATGCTCTGAGTTATGGCCTTGGGCATCCCTTTCCCTTCAGACTTGGTCCTTTATCTAAAAAACATTATTTTGAATTCCATACATGACTCTGCCCTCTCAAAAGCGTATGCACACGCGAGTCCATTTATACCCAACCCACGTGTATAATTTGAAATATGAAAAAATATAAAAAACTCTATTTTTTGGGCGGGGTTTACGGGTTACACCGGAAGCCTACCTACAACAGCGTATGGCCTAACTGCATCCCAACTGAAATAATTGTTTTGGGGTGGTATAAATACACCTCATGGGAAGGCCTAAGGGGGGAGAAAGAGAGGATATTGATATTATAGCCTTTTTGTCCCTAATCAAGTCTGATTTATCATTGTGCCTCCTACACTCCCAGATTGTGGAAACCCTTGTTTCCCTCAGAAATATGTTCATTCCTCTTATATGGCATCCATGTGTATGCATTTAGAAGGAGATTGTTGAGGCTTGGGGCAGGACCAATCCAGAGAACTATTTCACTTGGAGCCATGGTTGAATCAGGTGGTATTCCTCCACACATATTTACATTCATTAGTACAAAAGCTTTGTGTCATTCTTGATATTCATGATCTTTATTCTTTATACATGACTATGATCTTACTATGAACATTTTAATGTTTTATGCTTATATGATCTAACACTAATATCTTGGACATGCTTTGAACTATCACTAGTACATGTGTTTTTCTTGAATGAGTTGTAGGTTTTGGAGCACTAGGAGAAGTAGAGGGTTTGAACTTTGTGGGATCATCGTCAAACATAGGACCTACGGGTACTAATCCTTCCCATTTTACTAGTTTAAGCATTAGGGTTGCAAGTCTATATGCTTCTTATTGTTGTATGCCTCTTGCTCTGTTGGGGTTCCCAACCCAGACCCTAGGGTGTATTATCCCATAACAGAATTGGCGACACAACTGGGGATTACATTCTTGTAATTCCTAGTTTGGGTCATTTCTCTTTGGATCTGGGCTTTATTGTTTGGTTTGTTCACTTTTCCAGTATCTTTGAGTCATTTTCAATCCGGGCAGAAATTCTAATCTTCTAGCTTAGACCTAAATTTTTTTTTTTCCTTACGGGCTTTTTTTATACGTGTTTTCTAGTTTATACATTTGTGTACATACGTTTTTTCCAAAGAAACACATGTATATGCATGTTTCCTTGAGTACAATAATGTATATACACAGTTATATCACTACCAAGATGCATATTTTTTGTTTCAAATGAAGTTTTTGGATTCTAAGTCTAGTAAAAGGTTTTGTCTATTTTTTATTCCCTTTGTTTAATCATTGATGGTCTAGGGGAGTCTTTCTTTTTTGCAATTTTTCAGTTTCCTATCTTTCTTGGTGAAAAAACTAGTCAACTTAGGGTTTTCCCTTTTGGTGAAGTGTTAGTTTGTGTTCTTGGGTTCAAGTATTCTTGTTGAAGTTCTTGGTTGTTCTGAGCATTTGGAACAGTGAATTAGTCTTAATTTTCTTATACCCAACATTCATATTGCTTCACCTTTGTTTTTCTTTCGTTGGCTTTCTTGGTTTTTCTTGGTTTTTGAGAAAGTGCTTCTTGCAATCTTGAAAAGTTTTTCTTGGTCTTCTTGAAATCTTTCTTATTTGCTGAAGTTTGTATACTGCTGTTCAGATTAGTTTGTTTTATTTTGTAACCCCTTTTCGCTTTAATTCTTATCATGTCAATGATTTATGTGGCTTGAAAAATTCGAGGTTCTTTATGCTCGAATTTGATATTGAAGTCTTTGGTAGTTTTTGTTTTCTCAAGAACTCTTTTTGTCCTTAAAAAGAAAAAAGAAGAAGATGAAAACATATCTTTGTTGCCTTTATTTTTCTTTTGGTTTTTTTTTTGGTCTTCTTTTTGTTTTTGATAAAGTGTGAAGTCTTTTTATTAGGTTGAATTTTATTGATATTGGGAAAGCTTTGCTTGAATTTGTTCCTCATTTTTGTCAAGTTTTGGCATCTTGATCTTTATGAGAAACACATTTGTTTGCTTTAAAAAACAATCCATAGGATCTTGCATTTTAAAGCATTCTAGTATGCATTAGGATAGATTCATTTTGGGCAGTTAGTTCTTTTGTTAGTTTTTGAATGTGTAAACGCAAAATTGATAAACAAAAATTGCTTTATTAGGTTTCTCGTAGAACCTTTGGAGAAATCACTTTTCATTGAAGAAAATGAGTTGCATTTTCATGTAGCTAGTTTTTATATTGATTTATTTCAAGTCAAAACAACATCAGTTACACTTCCATCTTACCCTTGACTTAACAAAAACCACTAAAATCAAGCGCTTAATTAAGATGAACTAGAATTTTTTGATTTGTCATATATACATCAACTAGTCTAGGACTTTTAGGGCCTTGGAATACGTGTGTGGAGAGTAAAATTTATAAGGCCACTCCAAACTAAAATATAGAAGTTCATTAAAGAGTGAAATCCAATGTCGTTAAGTTGTCCGAGAAATCTCTCCATACAAGAGAGTAAAGCATGAGGGTGAGTGAAACAAGGAAGAGATATACCCGTCTCGTACTTGTTGGATCCCGATGTTAGGTCCCTATATTACTATTTTAGCCCCTTATTGTTATTAGTGTAGCCCCGTTATTATTATTATTGTAGCCCCCTCTAACCCTAATATTGTTATTATTGTGCCCTTACATTTTTATTGTTAGGTTGGCTAGGATTACATTGTGGCCCCATGGACTCCTATATATAGAAAGGAGGTTTTTTCATTTGTATCATCCAAGAATTGTTCATTCATGTAATGTATTGGAGGTTGCCCCATCGAAGTGGCTTATCTCTAAGGCATTAATATATCTTTTCTTATATTTTTGGAGCTGGTTTCACAACATTTGGTATCAGAGCTTTGGATTCTAGGGTGTCACTGCTCCAAATAAGTCGTCGTGGCATTTTTTCTATAACAATTTTTCTACAAAGGTTCAGAAGCTGAAATTTTTAGAGTACGAAGCTGAAATCGAGGAACATCGTCACAAAATTTCAGAGCTTGGTTCGCAATATTTTCAGAGATATGATCTGTGGAAGTTAGGTCTTTTTGCAGTTTCCTCAATTTAACCTAAACAAGTCATCACAGAAATTTTGCTATAACTTGTTTTATACGAAGGCTCAGAATATGAAATTTTTAGAGCGTGAAGCCGAACTCCTGAGGAACATCGTCGCAAAATTTCAGATCTTGGTTTGCAATTTTTTCGGAGATATGGTCTGTGGAAGTCAGGACATTTTCAGGCTCCCGAATTTCATCTCAAAGAGGTGATCGTGGGAAAATCTTCATAACTCTCTCTCTGAGCATCGGATTGGAATTCTGTAAAAAGTGGATGCAAGCACACAAAGTGTAGTTTCCTATCTATCAATTTCAGAGCCAAAGGAGGAAGAAGTGACACGTGGCAAGCCATACAAGTTAGCTCTACTGAGCCAGTCCATAATTAGGTCATCGTAGGAGATTGGGCACAACTTTTCCTTCAAGAATCAAAATTAGGTCAGACTTGTGGCATTCGAAAGAGGATTCAGAGGGCTACCTTAGTACCAAATTTTAGATTTTGAAGATTTGAAATCATAGAGATAATTCAGTTTCAATATCACGCTCCTTAAAAGCAAGAAAAAGGTGTGTATTTTTTTTCGAATTACATAAGTCTCGTTTGAAAAAAATTAGTTGGAATTTATTACAAGGGAATATTGAAGAATAGATATTGGTATTGGGTTCTAAAATGGCCCCTAAAAATAATTCAACACCCATTAAGCCTTCAGAAGGCTTTACTATGACTCATGAAGACGAAGAAACATAACATGAGATATCAAAATTACAAGAGCAAGTGCACCAAATTTCGTTATCGCAAAGAGCAACAAAAAATGAAATGGAAGTTTTGAAGAAAGGCGTGGAAACTAAGATGGATGGTTTGAAGAAAGACGTGGAAGCTAAGATGAATGGTTTGGAAGCTAAGATGGAAGGCATGGAAGTGGGCATGGAAGCTAAGATGGATGGCATGGAAGCTAAGATCGATGAAAAAATGGAAAACATAAAAGTAGACATCGAAGGTTTGGCAAAGTTGATACAAGAAATGTTTCCTAATGGCGAAAAGATAGTAGAGGAAACTCATGATGAGAAAAAAATAAATGTTAATCATGATTTCATAAACTCTAATGTTGGACAGAAGAACCACCATATTCCAAAGATGGATATGAGGAAGTTTGATGGCAAGGATCCCGTAACATGGATATTACAAATGGAGCAATATTTCGATCTCAATAATGTGCAAAACACACAAAAGGTATGCATTGCAACTTTACATTTAGAACAAAATACATTTGTATGGTATCGATGGCTTTGCTCCCGTAAAAAAATTGTCACTTGGTCAATTTTTACGGAGGAAATGATAGCACATTATGAGGATACAAAAAGAAACACCTTCTTTAGCCAATTGATAAATCTCAAACAAAAGGGTTTAGTGGGGGAGCACATTGAGGACTTCCAAAAATTGAATATAAGGGTAACTGATATTCCAAAGGAACACAAGATTGATCTCTTCATAGGTACTTTAAAGGATAACATCCAACATGAAGTTCGCGTTTTGGAACCTGATTCATTGGAGAAGGCATTCAGGTTGGCAAGAAAAATTGAATGTAAAATTATGGCGACAAGGAAGCCTACCACTCACTTCTATAAAGAGGGAAGTGTTGCTACTCCTAGATTTCCACAACCTACAAGGTTGACACAACAAAAATTGGAAGAAAAAAGAGAAAAAGGGCTTTGCTACAGTTGTGATAGCAAATACACTAAAGGTCATAAGTGTGCTGAGAAGAAATTATTTTACATATATTGTGAAGAGGAAGAAGAAAATGAACAAGAATCTTTAAAAGAAGAGGATATACACCAGGAACCAACCCTAGAATAGGAAGAAATGAGTCTGACCATATCGTGTAATGCATTGGCAGGAATTACCACTCCTCAAACTCTCAAGATAGAAGGACATATCAAGAAGAAAAAGGTAATAGTGTTGATTGATTAAGGTAGCACCCATAATTTTATTCATTGTAAGGTAGCCAAGGAATTAAATTGTTTCCTATACCCAGCACCATAATGTCAAGTGATGGTTGCAAATGGAGGAACTATAAATTGCTCTGGAAAATGCCATAATATTAAGCTAACCATGGGGGAATATGTATTGACTAGTCCAATGCTTTCCATTCCTATGGGAGGTGCTGATGTTGTACTAGGAGTACAAGGGTTACAATCTTTGGGGACGGTAGCTTTTAATTTTCAAGAACTTTTCTTGAAATTCTTTTCAGAAGGAAAGGAAGTCGAATTACGGGGTATTGAAGGGAAGCCAGGAAGGATAATAAGCTCTAATGTCATGACAAAGCTTCTCAAGAAAGAACAACGAGGCGTAATTGCACAATTATGCTCACTAGAAGTTCCAACATCAAAATCATCTATTTCTGCAGATCTCCAACAAGTCTTGGACAATCATTCCAAGGTGTTTGAAACTCCCAAAGGACTCCCACCTATTCGTGATAGTGATCATGCTATTCATTTGATTCCAGGAAGTGTTCCTCCAAACATCAGGCCTTATAGATATCCTTACTTCCAAAAGAGCGAAATTGAACGTATGATTGCAGAAATGTTAGAGGCGGGTATAATTCAACCTAGTCAAAGTTCTCTCTCTGCTCCTGTAGTATTGGTACACAAGAAGGATGGATCATGGCGAATGTGTCCAGATTATAGGGAGCTCAATAAGCTCACCATTAAAGATAAATTTCCCATTCCTGTGATTGATGAATCATTGGATGAATTACATGGAGCAATTTATTTTACCAAGTTGGATCTTCGTTCAGGATACCATCAAATTATAATGAAGACTGAAGATATTCCGAAAACAACATTTCATACTCATGAGGGTCATTATGAATTTTTGGTCATGCCTCTTGGCCTTACTAATGCACCTTCTACATTTCAAGGGTTGATGAATTCCATTTTCAAACCCTTCCTTAGAAAATTTGTGCTAGTATTTTTTGATGATATACTAATCTACAACAGGTCTTTGAAGGATCATGTTCAACATGTTGACAGGGTGCTCAAACTATTGCAGGAGAAACAATTATATGCAAAAACATCCAAATGTTTCTTTGGAGTACAAGAGGTGGAATATCTGGGTCATATTGTATTTCACGAGGGTGTTAAGGTAGACCCTAAAAAAATTAAAGCCATTAAGGAATGGAAAGTCCCCACAACCATAAAGAAATTGCGAGGATTTCTCGGGTTAACAGGGTATTATCGCAAGTTTGTTAAGAATTATGGGAGAATAGCAGCACCTCTAACAACATTATTGAAGAAAGATGCATTTTCATGGACTTCTGAAGCAACTAAGGCCTTTGAACGTCTTAAAGAGGCAATGTGCCTAGCACCGGTCTTAGCTACGCCAGACTTCACAAAAACCTTTATTGTGGAATGTGATGCCTCAGGAAATGGAATTGGTGTTGTTTTAATGCAAGAAGGAAGACCCATTTATTTTGAATTTCGTCCAATCAAAGGAAAGTATTTAAAGAAAGCTATTTATGAGAAGGAAATGTTAGCAATACTACATGCACTAAAGAAATGACGACCTTACCTAATGGGAAGACACTTCAAGGTAAAAACTGATCATGATAGTCTTAAACACTTTTTGGAACAAAGACTATCTTCAGAAGAGCAGCAAAAATGGGTCACAAAGATGTTGGGTTATGACTTTGAAATAATATACAAAAAGGGAAGCTAAATGTTGTTGCAGATGCACTCTCAAGAAAGAATGAAGAGGTGGAAGCATTGCTTTGTGCCATTTCTATTATCCAACCAGATTGGATAACCGAAGCAAGGGATGAATGGAAGAGGGACGAAGAAGTGTGGACACTCATTCAAAAGTTGCAGCAAGATCCTAGTACATTTGATACATTTATTTGGAAAAATGATTCCTTATGGTACAAAGATCGCTTATATCTTTGTAAGAATTCCCAACTAAAAAAAAAAATTCTTCTGGAATTGCACACTTCTCCTTTAGGAGGACACTCAGGATTTTTAAAAACTTACCACAGGGTGAAGAAAGAATTTTTTTGGGATGGTATTCAAAAGTTTGTGGCGGAATGTTTGGTTTGCCAGCAAAATAAAGTGGAAACAATTAAGACCCCGGGACTTCTACAACCTTTATCCATTCCAAGTCAACGTTGGGAGGAGATTTCAATGGATTTTATCACAGGTTTACCTAAGTCCGAAGGAAAGTGTGTCATCATGGTGGTAGTTGATAGACTTACCAAGTATGCACACTTTTGTGCATTATCTCATCCATTTAAAGCAAGTACAGTTGCTACTACATTTATGGACACAATTCAAAAGCTACATGGAAACCCAAGGGTTATTGTGAGCGACAAAGATCCCATTTTTACCGGAAATTTTTGGACGGAGTTATCTTCTTGTTTGGGTACTCAATTAGCTCATAGCTCATCTTATCATCGTCAATCCGATGGTAAAACTGAGATAGTAAATAAATGTTTTGAAGGATATCTTCGTTGTTTTGTATCTGATAAACAAACACAATGGGTCAAGTGGTTACCTCTTGCTGAATGGTGGTATAACACTTCCTTCCATATTGTAGCAAAAATGACCCCATTTATGGCACTTTATGGATATCATCCACCATCCATCACATCATCTTTAAGGGAAAATTCGAAGGTTCAAGCACTGGAAGATCACATCGAGCATCAGCAAGAAGTTCTCCAACTCTTAAAGGATAACCTGAATTTGGCACAAAATCGAATGAAACAACAGGCAGATCAACATCGCAGCGAGAGAAGTTTTGATGTAGGAGATTGGGTATTTTTACGTCTACAACCATACAAACAAATGTCCCTCAAGCAAGCTAAGAAGGATAATAAATTATCGCCAAAGTACTATGGTCCTTACAAGGTGTTGCAAAAGATTGGTACTATGGCATACAAATTGGAGCTTCCCGCTTCTTCGCGAGTGCATCCAGTTTTCCATGTTTCATGCTTAAAGAAGGTTATAGGTGAAAATCTTCCAGTTCAAACAATATTTCCAGAACTTGATGAGGAAGGAAAAATCATATTGGAACCTGAAGCGGTCACGGAAACAAGAACTCTATAGCTACGAAATCGATCAATTTTAGAGTATCTCATCAAGTGGAAGAACTTACCCACCGAAGATTCTACATGGGAGGATGAGAATTTTATACAGAAGCACCCAGAGCTACTCAAGCGTTGAGGACAACACTTTTTTGAAGGAGAGGGGCATGTTAGGTCCCTATATTACTAGTTTAGCCCCTTATTGTTATTAGTGTAGCCCCCTTATTGTTATTATTGTAGCCCCCTCTAACCCTAATATTTTTATTATTGTGCCCTTACATTTTTATTGTTAGGTTGGATAGGATTACATTGTGGCCCCACTAGGATTACATTATGGCCCCATGGACTCCTATATATAGAAATGAGGTTTTGTCATTTGTATCATCCAAGAATTGTTCATTCATGTAATGTATTGAAGGTTTCCCCCTCGAAGTGGCTTATCTCTAAGGCGTTGATATATCTTTTCTTCTATTTTTGGAGCTGGTTTCACAACACCCGACCAAAGAATGTTATGCCCAGCTTCCGATACGAGCTGGTGACCTTAGTTGTCTTTCCTAGGGACCACACAGGTGACTGCGGGGGAGAATACTTGTGGTACCTGAGACAGACATTATATCACTCTCATTAGTACATATGGAGGGTGCCCTTGTGAAGCTCAGGTACTTCCACCGGAAAAGGATTTTGTTTGGAGATCAACGTAATTGCTTCTGTTACCTTCGCTAGTAGGCTTGGGGTGTAATTACCCTAGATTATCTTCTGAAGGCATTTATCTTCACTTTCTTGTATTTTGGTGTTCGGTCCTAATAACCTAGAGTGGAAATACCTAGAAGTTTCATGTTTGGTTGTATCTTTAGGGAATTTATAGTGGAGTGTTATTTGCTCTTTGTATTTAGTTGACTTTAGGTGGATTTCTGACTTGTCACTTTAGACCTTTTTTTCTGAGCGATTGACCAACCACTCCACTAGTTTTATAAGGCTTTTTATCTTTCTTTTTGAAATTCTAGAGTTTCCTCCTTAAGGGAAAAGTTTTGATTGTGCTTCTCTCTTCCTTGAAAATTAATTTGAACTATCCCACAAGGGAAGGATCTACGTATAATTTGGGTATGACCGATATTCCTGTGGATGCCAACCAAGGAACCCATCTAAAAGGGGATCCTCATGTTTTTCCTTTTTTTGGAAATGTTCATACCCCGTTGATGGCCACTTTGAATATTCATGGATTAAATGTTGGACTACTCGTTTGGTTGTGGTCCACTCTAAATGTTCCAAATGTTCTTGAAGCTTATAAGATGAATGCTTTATTTCAAAAGCATTGAATGGGTGTTAATTCTTCATCCTCTTCACAAAAGAAATATGGGCTTCCTCTTTCTCCTCCATCTTGCAATAATAAATCTAAAAATAATAGAAATAGGAGGAATAAGGAGAAGAATCATTCTCTCCATGCATCATCATCAACCTCTTCTAGTCATGTTGGAGATGAGCCTTCAGCCTCTGCAAGTCATGCTGGGGGCATAAGTCTAGTCACTGCAAGTCATACTAGTAATGATTTATCTACCTCTATCAGTCATCCCGATGATGACTCACATACTTCCATGGGTCAGGCTAGGGGCATAAGTCCTATCTCTCATGGAAAAGAGTCACTAACCTTTGCAAGTCATGTTGGAGACCCTCCACCAATATCTGAGAGTCATGTTGGAGATCCTCCACCAACCTATGCAAGTCATGTTGGTAATTATGCACCAGCCGCTGCTAGTCATGTTGGGGGCATTAATGTTGATCAGAAACCTACGCATAAAATATTTAAACCTAAGTTCCCTTGTAATATTTGTAAGGGAGATCATCTTACTCATTTGTGCCTTGAGATTTCAATGGTACAAAGGTTGTGGTCCGAGTCTGTAGGTTCTTCTACTCCCGAACATGTTATGTTTTCTTAATAGTCAAATCAACCATTGGTTGATGAAGTGGTCAAGCCAGTGCAATCTCTGGTCGATCCCACTCTTTTGGGGGGTGAAGTGTCTAGCAACATAGTCTTCTTGATTTCTAGTTCATACAATTTTGGTTTGGGGGGCATGTCACTCTCTTCGAGTATAACCCCTCCAAGTTCTAGGAGTGTTTCCTTTAATTGGGATAGTCGCGTTGAGCCTTGTCTTCCTTCTGTCGCACCTTTCCAAATAAGGGTTAAATTTAATTCCACAAATGTCTATCGATGTGAAGTGGATGAAGGATCATCTACGGGTATTATATCCTCCTCAACTTGGAAAGCTTTGGGTTCTCCAAAGTTTCTGGCAATTGATAGTCAATTTCTAGCTTATGATAGAAGACTTGGTGAATCTATGGGTGTTATTCCTTAATTGCCTATCACTTTAGGTGGGAAAATTGTCTTAATTGATATGATGGTGGTTTATCGCTCTTTAGACTTTAATATGCTACTTTGGCATGATTATGTCTATGTTATGAATGTTGTGGTGTCTTCACTCCTTCAAGTGATATATTTTCCTCATAATGGAAGTATTAATACTGTTTATCAGCTTGCATCTGATTATTAGCATCCTAATTTGAACTTATTTCAAAATTCCCCTTGGTATGTTCGAAGTGTTGAAGTTGACTCTACCCTGCCACGTGTGAACTATGTGGCGTTATGTCCTCAATCCTCAATTTCTTCTAAGAAATATCCTTTGAATTATCATTTTCCTTCTCGGGATTTGATCCCAATAGTTGATCGAGTGATTTCTCCTATGGGTGTATGGGACCCCTTTATTCCATATTTTTATCCTTTTAGTTCTCATGATTTCCTCGATGTTGAGTTGCCTTCGTAGGAGGAACTTTTGAAGCCATGAGTTTTAGCTACCCAAGGAATCCTTGGTCAGAGTCCCGCGAGGGGCTTGTCCTGAAGAACTATTATGCATAAGTCATAAGGTTGTGCGGTTCCTTGTACCATATTATATATATAAGGTAGGGGTTTTCAAGTTTTGTATTCTATTACAATTTTTTTTTTTGAAGTTTATATATGGGATGTGTTAACTTCTTGCCTAGTGTTCATGATTATGTCTACATAACTTTGAAGATTTTTTTTCTCCTTTGGGTATGTTTATGGCTAATCTGCTCTGATAGGTATTAGTTCTCGAAACTGGCATATAGGTTAGGTTCTCCACTTGAATTGTGCATTATTAGTTTAATTTTCCATTTTGGCCTTAGGATCAACCCCACAATATGTGACACGAAACCTTCTTGCTGGTTAGAAGTGTCATAACGTGTGTGGTAGGAGCCTACCTTATCATGGTTGCCCTAGATAGTACCTTGTTGTCACTTGGCACCCATGTTGAACTTTTTTTATTAGGTTTGGGAGTCCTCTTTAGTCCCATCGTGACCTTTGCGCTGAAGCTTCATTCTCCTTATTCTTTGCTAACTTTCTGGCTTTACACCCTAGAGGCTCCCACTTGTTGAGTTGTACCGCTGCATTGCATGTTGACTATTTGTACCTCTTGGCCTTAAGCTGGCTTCACTTGGACTCGTATATAGGCCACTTTTTGACCATGTATTTCTGCAAAATCAACCATGCAATCACTTAGACTCTGCAACTTAACACCTTATTCCCGTGAAGAGAACATCCCTTTGAGTTTTGTTGACCAGTTTCATCACCTTACATTGAGAATAGGAATGTTTCAGTCCTAGGAACTAGCACATTTGTATTCTGACACTCGTTCTTTCCACTATACTATACGCATTCTTTTATTCCTTTTCAAGCTTTTAATATGAAAAAGACAAAAAAATTATATATTTCAAAAAGAGAGGGAACGAGACATTACTTCCAAAATCAATGGCAGCTAAAGTTAGTTGTGTTTCCCTTGAACAAAGCACTCAAAAACAAGTATTTCCTCCATTTGGATTGGCTTTAGTTTGACTTAGGAGAGCCATAACCTTTTTATTAAGTCATTAGTCCCCCGGTTGGTTATCTCTTCCAATCATATGGAGAGTTTGTTTGTGCCTCCTACATGAAAAATTTATCCAAAGTTATCATATTTTGCCACATAGTCACATACAAGTTGTTTTCTTTCTTTCAAGGGAAGTAAACCTGAGTTGGCCTTTCTGTAGTGCCTCTTGACTCATTTTTCAGTTGGCCATACCCTATCTGTAAGATTTATGTTCTATCACATCAATTATTTGGTCCTTTGCTCATGCTAGTTAAGAAGGTCTCCATTGAATTCTTGTTGGTGTGTTTGCTCTTATCGACTTCAACAAATTTATCTAAGAGTAGGCCTAGAGTTGCACCATGGTCCTATTTCCATCATTGATAGGTGACCTTGTGCTCAACATTGATCAACATCATGGGTCTTTGACTAAGTGTTTTCCCTTGTGTTCCATGTCAGCTTACATGATCACACAATGGGATTCATGCAGTACCTTGGTTTCTGTTTGACCCTATTAGTGGATTCCTTGCCTCTGTGTCAGCTTTCATGATTGGTTGGTACAAAGGGTTTCTGTCGTGTGCTAGCCACATCTTGTGTATGCCGAAAACACGCTTCAGTTTGGTTACTTCATCTTTCTTCGTTTGATTCTTTCCAAATTATTGGCCTACAGGTTACAGTCGCATTGGATTGATGGAGGATGACTTAATGCCTTCTTTCCAAAAGATCTTTTCCCATCGACTCAAACTCATTGCTCTAGGAATAAGGTCTAGAGTCCTTTTTCAATATCTTATGGTTTGCAGTCATCAGGGGCAGACTCCTTCGCTATCGACAGTGAGAATACATCAATGTCTCCTGATTGGTATATTCTCTCAAGTGTTCGACTTCAACTCATTTATTCACACTTGTTAGATCGTACTAGGGTACCTTGACTCTCAGCATCATTATCAGTGAGTTATATCACATTTTTTAATTGTATACATAAATGACCGGTAATAAAACGATTTCTCACATGGTTGAATTCAACTCATTTATTCCCATAGTGTAGAAATGTACCATGGCGGTTGATGAAGACCTTAGGTTTGCATCAACATGTTTTGGGTCACTTGTGAGCTCCTTCAATTTTCTGCTAGCGACACCATCCACCTTATATGTTGCAGTTCATCACGTTAGCATCTTATATGTTTATGTGTAATACCATTATTCTAATTTTATGACTTGGTACTTTGAGGATCAATTATGTGACATCAATGATTAGATATCTCTTTGGGAATCATTGATCAATTCTTTTATATGTGATATTATGACATGACCTTGATATGTACTTTTGAGGCTATGATTAGATGATCCACTATGTGTTTCTTAGTTTCCTTTGTACTTGTATAAATATTAGATCTGCTCTATACTTGATATGCAGACATGCTTTACTATATCTGAGCATGGGTATGCCTGCCTCAGACATGAGTTTGCTTTCTGATCTCTTCCATTTTTTTGGCAGGGTGAAATCTGGTGAACTCCTCCCAAGTCCTCACATGATTCTTCTTATACAATTAATACATTTCGGCCATCATGTACCCCTTCTGACCTCCTATATTAGGGGAATTTGTTATAACATCATTTTCCACCTCTGTATATTTGATGCTCTCAGTTATGGCCTTGGGCAGCCCTTTCCCTTCAAATTTGGTTCTTTATCTAGAAAACATTATTTTAAATTTCATACACGACTCTTCCCTCTCAAAAGTGCATGCACACGCATGTCCATTTATACCCAACCCACATATATAATTTGAAATATGAAAAAATATAAAAATCCCAATTTTTTGGGCATGGTTTACGGGTTACACTAGAAACCTACCTATAGCGGCCCGTGGCCTAACTGTATCCCAACTAAAACAACTGTTTTTGGGTGGTATAAATACACCTCATGGGAAGGCCTAAAGGGGGAGAAAGAGCGGATATTGAGATTATAGCCATTTTTTCCCTGATCAAGTCTAATTTATCCCTGTGCCTCCTGCACTCCCAGATTGTGGAAACCCTTGTTTCCTTGAGAGAGATCTTCATTCCTCTTATATGACATCCATGTGTATGCATTTAGAATGATATTGTTGAGGCTTGGGCTGGACAGATCTAGAGGATGGTTTCACTTGGAGCCGTCGCTGAATCAGGTGGTATTCCTCCACACATATTTACATTCATCAATAAAGAAGCTCTATATCGTTCTTGATATTCATGATCTTTATGCTTTACACATGACTATGATCTTACTATGAATGTTTTCATGTTTTATGCATATATGCTCTAACACTAATATCTTGGAAATGCTTTGAATTATCACTAATATATGTGATTTTCTTGAATGAGTTACAGGTTTTTGAGCATTAGGAGAAGTATAGGGTTTGAACCCTGAGGGATCGGCTTCAAAAATGGGACCTATGGGTACTATTCCTTCTTCCCATTTTACTAGTTTAAGCATTAGGATTGCAGGTTTGTATGATTCTTGTTGTTGTATGCCTCTTGCTCTATTGGGGTTCCCAACCTAGACCCTAGGGTGTATGATCCCGTAACATATGTGTTATGAGTATTGTTTATTCTTCTCAATATGGGAATTCATATAGCATCTAATTTTCGTTTATATTTTTGAATTCCAGAATCACCATAATGCCATTTTCTTTGTTATTTTTATTTTTGATGCTTACCACAATACCATTTCCTTTGTTATCATTGCATATAGTCTTGGCTTTGTATAAAAACCAAAATTATTTGTAATAGGTTATGGATGTAAATGGTAATGACATTATGAGCCTGATTAGTAAGATTAATCACAAATGAGTTTTGAAGAGCGAACAATAGACATTGAGGAAAACCAAGGAAATAAATTCATCTCTCTTTTTTCATGGTCAAACTTTCCCTCTCACTGATAAGATCTAATATGTTGATTCATATTAATTTTACTACATCCACAATATTATGTGATTTCCTATTAAAATTCATGGCATGGCTATAGCTTTGGTATCTAATATAACTATTATTTCAACACATTGATTGGCCTCCCAACTACTTATTATGTAGTTGATGGCATCCCACTAATACAATAAATAATGGAAACAAAGCATGAAACTAAAAATTGAATGTAAATCTCTCAAAAATCCATGTAACTAAGAAAATGCATATCTAACTGTTGTTTTACATAGAATTACTTAATTCTTATTTTTGGGATACAAAACTAAAATTTTCTAACTTGTACACTTTTTATTAAGTTTAGATATGAACTTGTAAAAAAATGAACCTTTTCAATATCACCCAACCTAAAATTTGGATTACAACAATGAGAGTTGTGATTTTATTTAATCAAATTATAGCATTTGTCAAACCCTCACCCCATTTTCTCCAAAATGTTTTTTCCTCCTTTCCCAATTTTGTGCATTTCTATCTGTCACACTTTCTCACTTTCTTCTTCTTGTTTTTAGCAACATTGACATCAATGTGACAAAAATTTGTATTCCATAGTTCTATTTTCCCCCACTTCTTCCCAAGCCTAGGATCATGGAGACATATCCTTTGTATCATTAATTATTGCAACAACATTATTGAAGTTGGGGGGATTCTTAAGAAAGATATGGAGAAGGTAACCGAATTTATCTATCATCAAACATATGCATGACTAATCATGTTCTAAGATCCCACTCTTTCATGCATTTTCACATGGTTTGTGAGAAAAATTGAGCAATCAATATCCTCAATAAAGGTAACATAGTTTTTGAGTAATTTCCTTTAGTTTTATGTTTATGTGGATCTTGGGAAGCTCCAAATCACAAATGTATTAACTTAAATAATAAAAGATTATATGCAACCATGCTATCTAGTCATGTGCCTAGAGGCATATAATGAAAGTAGGGCTTCTCTATTTCTTTTATAGTAATTTATAGAATTACCACCCTTGAACAAAGACCTCATGATCTATAACAATTTCTTCTTTTCTAATGAGATATAAATGAGCATGACTCCTATGGCTAATCAATACTAGGGTATACTCAAAATGTGAATATAAGATGAATTTTTCATGAATAATATGAATATATATATTAAATATTCTCTTATATAAGTGTTCACAAAAGTGTTTGATTTTCAAAATTTTCCTAAATTTTTATATTGTAAATTTTAGCTTTTTAAAATTCCTCCAAAAAATATTGGCTTAATAGTTATGTATTTTTATTATAACCCGTGTTAGACAATTGATCTGAGAGATTGGTGTAACACACTCTCCCACCCCCTTAAGGAATTATCATGTAGTGGAAGGTGTTACATCAAAGTTAACTTGATCTCCAAGGTCTATTATGGAGATGGGGTCTTAAAATTATCTTCTCCCAACTTCCTTAAAACTTAGGATAAACCCCACCATCGCCTCCATATCGTCAAGATATTTCCAATGATATGAATTTTATCGAAATCTGGATTAATGGCCGAGAGTTACTTTCATTTAAAGTTCAACGAATAAACCCTTGCCATGCGAGCAAGGTACTACCACGTGTCACCCACGTGGCACTCCCCTCACTCAGGTGATCCACATCACCCTCCCATACCATTGTTCAATTTTTTGTGCCAGATGGTACATTCCATGTCATCACATCAATTAGGCCAACTTAACCAATCCTTACCTTATTTTGAAAATAAATCGCGTTATAAGGGTTTTTCGGGGCTTTGGGCCCGTAGTGTAACTCAAACTCTAAATATCGTTGGACCCCCAAACTCCTAAACCCCTGAATGAGTTTAGTCTAGGGTGCACCTCCTAACTTCATTCCATTTAGCTAGTCGATCGTTTGGGCCTTCACCATTTGAGGTTTCAGGTGTAATTTATTATAACTTAAATTATTCCATGAAGGGAACTACACAAGAGAAATTTAATTAAAAATAATAATCAAAGGGACTAATCCCTCAAGTCCTTGCTCATGTCTCGCTTATTGATAAACAAATGCATTGAGTAAGAACACAATGAGTTTAATGAATTCTCCTTGATCCAACCCATCTATAAAAAAAAGATAAATAAGTTTTATAAACAGATAAATCCAGGCTTACACCCTTGTCTAAGTTGACTTAAGGGCTTACGCATGTACAACATAAAACAAGGTATTTACCCCAATTTAACACATAACACATAAAGCATAGCAAAATAGAGCTCATGAGGGATAACAATATGTAGGGTAAGTAATATTTTAAGTCAATAGGAATTAACCATCTCAGTGGGCTTTAAACTAAGCCTGAAGCTTCACTCATAATCTAACCACATTTGTGCCCTAAGCCAACAACATTTATTTACAACATTTACAAGACTAGTTGTCTTCAACTTAATATGCAATTCAAGCATGAAAGGAATTTCAAATCACAAAACCCTATATGACCACATGAAACCTAATAATTTACACAAGAATTCAAACCATTTAGCTTATAACCTCAAGGAAAAAATTAAAAATAATCCACAAAACATTCAAGTAAATTCTGCCAATTAATTTCATGCACTAGTTTCTTGCAACAATGGAATATTCCATAGGGCTAGACATCAATTCAACAAAAACCAGTCTTTAAATTCACTGCTCTAAGATAAATATATTAATATCAAATAAATAAATGATATAAACTGAAAGCGAGACTTTGATTTTCCACCCAACAATAGACCAACTATAGCATGTATATCTTGCCATGGTCACTCCTAAGCTAGATCCTTGATGCAAGGGGATTCTTCAAATTGTCTCAGGTGCAATTCGTGTTCAATACCGAGAGTATTGTATTTTTTCCTTACCAATGGTTTATTAGCTATGGAAAGCACTCATGAATACAAGTTTTGTGTGGTTTATTAGTTGTGGCAAGCACTCCAAGGGTGGTTTATCAGCTCGTAAGAAAACACCCAATGTAGTTTATCATCCCAATAGCAAGCACTTGGGTTGTCTATCAACTTTCTTGGAAAGCACCCCTTTGAATGGATGATCGTCCCAATAGAAGGAACTCATCACCCATATTCATTGATATTTCCACTAAACTATTCCAATATTGGACACATACATCCCACAACTTCACAACACAGGAAAATCCATTCCCTTAGCCTCAACAAGCTATACTAGCGCTCCTTATGTGCTCAAATTGGCTCCCTGCCAAAGAAAATTATTTAGGCCAACCAAAAAACAATAGCCAATAAATAAATCATTATCCAACCCCCCCTTGGGCTATTCAAATTCATTTTTATTATTTTACTTGTGTGTCTCTTCATGTTCTTCATGGAACCTTCTTGTAGATATTTCTAACTACACAATTAATTAAGCAGTGGTGCTAGCTAACACCACACAGGTTCATATTACTTTTCCCCCTTAGATAATGGATCAGTGTCCCAATCTTCAAGACAAGAATAAAAATATAAAAATTTATAATTCAGAGTATCATTATATTACAAAAATCACGGGGGAGTATACCAAGGGTGTCACAATCCCCACCCCCTTAAAGGGAACATTGTCCTCGATTATCTTATCAACAAAAGAACAAACAAAATTGAGATTTACACACAACTCTTACATACACTTATTCAACAAACATAATATGGGTACAATGCCCTTATTTTCTCAACCATTGATCTGGGTTCCTTTAGTGTCGGATTTACCCATGATCTTTTAATTCTGTGACGTGGTTAGAATTGCACTTAAAATAGCATTAAAAGAACGCATATGCATGCTTTAAGAAAGAGGAAACAAAATAACAATAAAAAAAATAAGAACACGAGAGGTTGATAACGGAGTTGACCCAGTGTGGGCTACGTCTCCAGGCCCGGTGTCAAAATGGGACAGGTCGCTTCATATAGTGATAGAAATGGTGATGATGTACATGGAATATGTTTTCTGTCATACAAGGATATATGCCCTCAACATGAGTGGCTTGTCTCTCCACGAGAAGTTCCGCTACATGAACTCTCACTCACAATAGGCCTCCTATCAACATGACATAATATCACACAAGGTGACGATGAGGATCCCTTCGACAAGGTTACATAGGGATCATAACAATCCATGGCGAATACAATCTCTCATGAAGTAGAAATATAGATCCCTCAACATACATCAAGCAAGGATCTAAAAAAACATTTTACATCTCACAACAAATGATAAAAGAGGCACATGATATCAATACTACATATACCTAAACCCCTGATGTTGGCTGAAGAATTGGATGCTCAACTGTTGAATCTGGATGCACCATCAAATTCGTGGCGTCGAGAGGCATAAAATCAAATTTCCACACTTGGGAATCTAACACCGTCTCTCCAATCCTGAAAATGGCTGAAAATGGGAAGCTCTGCTATTAAAACAGACATATCCATTAGATTGATGTCACCGAGAGGTGTAAAATCGACATAAAAATTTTCAAATTCTGACTCTGACAAGTTCTAGGCCTCAACGAATCTTCTGATGCCCTCAAGATTCCCTACGCAAGGCTCCATCCCTCTGGCCGCTCATGGTTGTGCCCCTGCAATAAAAAAAAATTACTCCTTGAAAAACGTGCAGTCTCCTCCGCCTCAGAGATCTGCTCTGCTCCTCTATTGGCTTGGCACTCCATCTGCTATAACATTACTCTCCAAATCTGCTCCTCATCTCCTGTGTGAATGAATTACAAGGTTCATATATTAATTTGGGGCAAAATTCACCAAGTGAATGGCTTGGTCTGTTGGTGAGAGGTTAAAATAGTGGTCGGGAGGTTGGGGGATCAAATCTGGCCCCTCCCCATCTTGGCGCATAAAAATCTTTTGTTGAACCGCAGATTTTGCGGTGGAATATATGAAGTTTGGTTGGTTTGTATTCACATTTTTTTGTTATGTTGGTTGGGCTGCTCGTGGATCGGGCCAACCTACGTGGTCAGGTGGGTTCAATTTCTCCTGGCCCATATTCCGTGGTCCGCTTATATGTATGGCCATTGTTTTTTAACGTTTGGGTGGGTGTTGTGATCCACCGGGGCTGTGGGCCTGCCAGGGGTGGCCCGCCCCCAAACCAACCATTCAAATAATGTGGATCCATGCGGTTGCAGAGGGCGTGGCGAAGGTCATGGCCTACCACGCCAAACTTGTATTTGTTTTAAATATATAACGGGTTTTGGCTGGGGGTGGTGGCCCGCCACTCCCTATTTTTTTAATATATATTTTTTTGTTTTTTTTTTTTTTAAATAGTTTTTTTTACTTTAACGAAAATAAGGGTCATTGGGCATTTTAAAGAGGCCACAATTTTTCCTGCTCTCGGGTGTTGGGTTTCCTGTCCATTGACAGTGAATTTTTGGGACACTTAGCCTTTGCCCACTGCCCAACTTTGACCACAAATTTGACTTTCTCTAACTTATCCATGCAGACTCGGATTGGAGATCCATTCACACCGTTGGAATCAGGATGACGAGTACTTCAATCTGAACCTAGTTAGAGAATAATCCAACCTGTTAGCCATCAGTAAATTTTGCTGTAGCAGATGATGGCTAAATTTGTTACGTAACCCTTCAAGAGATTATTTTCACAGAAAACTACTCATTCTTGAAGCCTTTGGTGTCCTCTAAATCAAGAGTAATTTTCATTGTTGTTTCCTTCAAAAGAGCGTTCCAAGAAACCCTGCTGTTATAAAGGAAGCTTTTCTTCAGGCCCCTTTTTGTCATTTTTCCTTTGTGAAATCCCTCTACAAAATCCCCCCCACTTTCCTCATATTTCCCTCCATTTCATCAAAATCCCCTTTAAACCTATAAAAACCCCTTTTTATGGTTTAAACTATCCTTTTTACTCTATTGAAACCTTTGAAAAAGGCAAAAAACCCACTTTGTGGCCTATTTCGACCTTTTCAAAACATAAGTTTTTTTTAAGCCCCCTTGGCTTAAGCCCCTTCCTTTTCCCCGCCATAAGATCGAGGCCTGAAACCCCGCGCTAAAGACTTAAGCCCTTATCGCGCCATCGCATATTGGCATTTTCCAAGTTTCCATGCCTTTGCATGTTTTGCCTTCGAAGTTGCGATTTTCCGATGTGATCTCCAGATTAAATCTCAGCCGTTTATTCCCCTTCCGAGATCGACGGTCAGCGTTTATCACATCGGTGCCTTCCATATCACATCGACATTTTCATTTTCCTCATCCCTTCCCCCTTTCCCCACTGATGCGATTAGCCTTTGTTCCTTAGCCCCTGGTCACTTGCTCTTCCATGTGACCATGCCCCAACACCTACCATTAGCCTCCATCCCTTTGGGAATTCTCATCGCAATCGCATATCGGCGCTATCACATATCCATCACACCGCTCCCCTTTTCCGCCGATGCTATCATCCCTTCCTCCCTTGTCTCCTGGTCACCTGTCCCTCCACGTCACCATGCCCCAGTGCCCAACTTTAAGCCCCTCCCATCGGCCATCGAATTTTCAAAACCTTGGTGTTCATAGACCCTTCCTCCCCACTGATGCGATCTCCCAAGAGCCTTTTTCCTTCGCCCTTGCTCCTCATATGACCCGACGTTGGAACCAGGTGTTTACCCCTGCGGAGGCACTCATTTATCCATAAGTCAAACCCTTGGTGCCTCTACAGTTGACTCCTTGGGCTGTGGAAAGACTCAAACTAGTGGCCGTTATTCAATGCGGAGGCACGCACCCTATTTCTCCCATCCGTACCCCCCAGTCCCCGCATGACGTCATTACCTCGGTCCCACCACTAAGCACCCTCGTTTCCTCGCATTTTCATATTTTCCTATGTATTTTCCCATACATAGATTTTTCCACTTTTACACTAAAACCAATGTTTACCTGACCTCTGAGCCTCCCCGCTACATGAAAAATAGGGCTGACGTCATCACCCCGGCCCCACAATACATTTCCTCTCACATCTATTCATTTCTCGCGCTCGCTCACAACCACAGATCTGGCCCCTCTTAGATCTAACGGTCCCAATGGTGTTTCGTGTTCATTTCAAATAAAAAGTGACCACCTGTTTGCAATGAGAAACAAGCAGTTTTCAAAAGGATACGTGTCAACCAAAGGCCGGTGTCGTGTTCCCTCAGGGAAAAACCACTTACTGCCCATCCCTCGCGCGAATACCACCTTTGGTATTCCCCAAAACTGCTTTCCCAGTTTTCATGCCAAAATTAGTTTCGACCCTGGTTTTCGTGGTTTTGCACCATGAAACCCTCTCCCCGCTGCATACACCTTGCCTCCTCATTGCTCTGTAAACCCCAGAGCCTCTGAAGCAGTCTATCCCAGCAACACACGTTTTTTATAATATGTTTGTGTTTGCTTGCAGGTTTTTATGGCGGCCCAAAAGTTCAAAGGTCATCCCATAGGCAATCTAAGTGGCTTTTTTTCATTGGATGACGATCCAAGGATCAAATACACGAAGAAAGGGTTTCCATAGGTTTAATGATAAACCCTCCAGCGAAGAAGAAGCCTAGTCACCTATACACATAGGAAAACAAGACATGTCAGCAGAAAGAAAGTCAGAGCCACATCTACAGCCATTATTGCTCCACCAAAGGACACCTGCAGTCTTCTATACTCTTCAAAGACACTTCGACAACCATTCCTATGACAGAGTCTCATTAAAACTGTCAGAATAGTTATTAAGCAGGCGTGGGGCTACAAAACCCAAAAGGGGACAGTTACTTGTTTCAGAAGTTAGACAGAGCACTTCAGGCTCGATTATCTTCAAAGAACACACTTCTGAGTTATTTCCTTGCCTACCAGACATGCACCAAAGACAGGAAAACTACTAAATCAGTACCATCAGTCAATGAAAGGTTCATTAAACAGAATTTGCAAGAAATTAATGTAATATTTATGGCACAAAATGGGCATTTGAATGTTTTTCTGCTCTGTTTTGATTAACCATTAAGACCATCTCTGTCATCACTCCTCCCCATTCACCTATAAATCCTATTCGAACTCTCATTGTAAAGGGTTGGCACTTGATGAATTCTAAAGTAATACATAGACTACTGTTTTGAAGAAGAATTGATGTTTTGAAGAAGTGTGGATGTCTTTGCTTTTCTGTTGATGAAAGAGGCTGGACCATTGGATCCTTGAGCTTGGTTTTGGTGAAGTACTCTCTATTCGTTAATGTTATTTCATGTTTTTCTACTTTGTTCCATTATTCTTTGCTTGTAGTAGAGTAAAAAGCTTAGGCTAAGAAATGTCTCCTAGAAGCACCTTAGGCCTGTTTACTCTTCACTGCCTCTATGTTTTCATCTGCTAGAAGTTTGTTTAGTAGTTTAACTGCTTTGAAACTCTTAAGCTTGTTTATTTCAGAATAGTTAAAATAGTTGGTATCAAGGTAGAATTTGGGTTTGCCCTGTCTGCTTGCTGCCTCCTGAAAGCCATTTCTGAAAACATCCTTCAAACATCATTGTCTGCAGCTTGACAGAGAGGATTGGTTTTGATCTTACTCTCTGTTTCTTGCTAAGATAGTCATATTCGAAGGTCTTCTTAATTGCAGTCTTAGATGCTTGAGTGTTCCCCCTTTTATGGGTGCAATTAGTTGTGTTTATTATATGTTTTCTAATTCCTTTAAGTGAAACAATTAGAAGAACCAGAGTGTTCCTTTCCTTCTTTGTCTTACTTAAAAGTCTGTCTTGTTTAGGTTGTCTGCAAAAAGAATATTTGTAGAATTCATGGTTAGCCCTAGCTATTGATATTCCTTTATGTTTAGATAGTGTTGCAAGTCCCTTCGTTGAAAGGTATACATGATTAAGGACTCTTAACAGCCCTTAAAAGCTCTACCTTTCCTTCCAAATCCTTAATGTTCATCTCATACCACTATATGATTCCACAGATCCATTGACTAAGTTATATTTGCCCTTTGGTCTCCCAAATTCATCAATCAGAACTGTCTAGACTTCCACATGACTCCATTGCCCAATGGCTTGTAGATTTTCACACTATATATATGCTGCCTAGATCATTTATGTCCAACTAACAAACAAACAAATTTGCACCTCATAACTAGCCTAAAATCAACCTCTTAAAAGTATCAAGTTATATCCTTACAATCATATTGAGAGATCCCTCTCTGAGACTAGGAAGGCTAGATCTTAGAGCTCTAAAGCTTGGTTTATATGTTGCCGTGTCATTTGGTTTTCCAATCAGCCAAATTACAGGACCCCAAAATTTTGGCGATCACGGTGGGACATTTCTGAGTAAAAGTACCTAAACAAAACACTCAGTATTCGTTTAAGTGAAATTAGCCTTCTTCAAGCACTACCAGCATAATGATGATCATGATAGGACCTATCTGAATCAGTGGCAATCTAAGTAACCCTTAGGATTCTGAGAGACCCTTATCAAGCCTTGAAGAAGTCAGCTAGTAAGCCATATAGTAGACTCTGTTTGTTTCACCACCTTAGCTAAGTGTTGAAACAAGTATAGGACACTCTCACAACCATAAAACTAAAAAAACTCAGAAAACCCCAAAAAATATTCAAACTGGTTTCATAATAAACATTGGTGGTGGACCATAAACATTTTACCTTCAAAAAGCTAAAACATTTCCACCTGGCGACTCTAATAGTCCCAGTAGGCATGTTATTCCACTACTACTCCCGATTTCTTTAAGTTAACCAACCTTGAGGGAATCCAGAATCCTATTATCAGGTTATGAAAAGCATTGTGAGAGGAAAGCTTTGGAAAGAGTTTGAAGTTTGAACCCTCTCCAAGTTATAAAGCTGAAATATGGCTTCACATAAGGTCAATACTAGAGCCCATCCAGATCCTAATCCTCCCACCATAGTTGACAATCCATAGAAGATTTTGTGGCAGACTTCTAGATCTGGAAAATCAATTACTGATAGGATCATCCAAAGAACAAGATCTGTCCTTGAAAACCTCACAGTCTTGAATTACCTCATACAGGGAACCTATTTAGAAATAAGTCTCAAAGTGATTTAAACCGAGATGACTTTGAAAGCACAGATTTTCAACAGAGAAGTAGCAGAGAAGCCTCACCTTCTACTCCACCTGACTCCCAACTTCTTTTTCACCTCAGCTCCTTCCATAACAAATCTTCTCATCATAAGTTTGCTGGCCCAAGTGTTTCTTCCACTCCTGTACACACATACACTATTCAAAACACTCCAGCTTAGCCCACTTTCCCTCTGGTAAACCCAACTCCTGTAAATCCCCCATTATTTCCCATCATGGAAGCGTGGTATGCTCCACTAGTGTTACCACAACCTCTGGTTCCTTTACCCAATGACTATCAGTCCACAATTTCCCATTTTACAGGGAATGAACCCACTTATGTTCAACAACATGTAGACAAGTTGAATGATGCCTTTGATTATATGGAGATAGAAGATGAGACCATCAAGATGAGAATCTTTGCCCAAATTTTAGGAGGAGAAGCTAAGAATTGGTTTAAAGGCTTAACTCCTAACAGTATAAATGATCTCCCTTCCTTACATCAAACATTCACAAAAAAATGGAAAATGAGGAAGAACCCTCTCCAAATACTTTTAGATTACAACAACCCTAAAATAAAAGTTGGGGAGAGTGTTCAAAATTATTGCACTAGGTTCAATAGTGTTTATAACGCACTACGCCCAAATTTGAAGCCTCCACAAGGCTAAGCTTTGGCCAAATTCCCTGAAGGATTTGATCCCGAAATGGCTTATCAGCTAAGAGAAAGGGATCCCTTAACTTTAGAAGACATGCAGAAGGGAGCTCTTAGTGTGGAAGAAAATTTGATTGAGAAGAGGGCTAGGATGAGGACTGAAAAGAAAGTGACATATAGGGAAGACTATGTACCTTCTACATCTGACTCCAAGTTAGAACATCTAGCCAATAACATGGACAAGTTAGAAAAAATGATGGAGAGATTGGCTGTCCAAAAAAATGCTCAGAATAGGAAACAACCTCAAAATCAGAACCAGAATGTTAGGATGAATCCCAATCAAGATAGGCATAGAGAAAATGACCAACAGATTAGGACTCCCTTCCCACAAAACTATGTAGAACAAGTGGATGAAGGGGAGATTGATGGGTTGGAAGAAGATCATGTGAACTTGATAGGATCTGATGGCATAGACGATATCTTCCTCACTGAGAAAGAACATGGATTTTTCTCATCAGAAAAAAATGAACATAATCGTGAAGAGTCTGAAGATTATAGGTTGGGGTTCAAAAACACAATTATGGAAGTTCATATACAATATGATCTCAGAAGCAAAAAGAACCCAGAAATCTCTAATGACAAAAACACTAACACTGTTGTAGGAAAAACCTCAGAGAACCAGCCAAAAAAATCAGCAAACAATACCAACACCTTGGCCAAGAAAACTGATCAAAACAAAGACAAAAATGGTCAAACAAGTGTGGACAAGAGCTGCCCTAGTACTTCTGCTAGTGGCCCTATCAAAACAGTTCTAACTACCAATCCAAATAAAAATCAGGCAGCCAAAACTACTGAAAGAAACATAAGCGAAAAAACATATGTGAATATTCCAAAAGTGACACTTCCTTTAAGCCTCGAAGGTGAAATTGCCAAGATCAAAATTAGCATGCCTTTGGCTAAACTGGTAACTCAGGAAGTGTACAAAAATCAGGTTCTGAAAGCTCTGAATATAAACATCGATACTGATACTTTAAACATGACAGATGACAAACCATAACTGCTGTTTGGTCCTAGAATTAAAGGAAAATACCTAGAAGGGGTTGTCTCTCCCTTTTATGTTAGTTTAAACGTACATGATAAGATCCTACACAATGCCATACTAGACTTCGGAGCATCACATAAACTTATGCCCAAAGCAGTAATGGAAAGCCTAGGCTTGGAAATTACTAGACCCTATAAAGACTTATACTCTTTATTGCTTGATCAAAGATTTGTGTGTTAACCTGTCACAGATTCCTGCTAAAATCCTAGTGATGGATAAAGTGGTAGCTAACATTCCCCCAAAATATGGCATGTTGTTGTCTAGATCATGGGGAGCCAAAGTTCAGGGAAGCCTTCAAATGGATATGTCCTATGCCACCATACCAGTGTTTAGTCAAACTAGAAGATTATATAGGGAATCCCTCATGAAATACATGGTGAGCAGCAAAGACAAACCCAACAACACACCTGTCTATTCCACACATTCAGAATTAGATTCCTTTATCTTGTTCAATGAATATGAAATCACCCAACAAGAAAAGGAAAATGAGCAAGAGATTAGTGCACCAGAACATTTAGATTTTCCTTCCACTCAACCACGAGATGCCTCCAATCTCAGTAGCCTTGGGTAGAAAAAAGAAAAAGAAAATGAGATAGAAACACTTTGGAAAATGAGCTTTGATGGCTCTTGTAGCAAGGCTAGTTCAGGGGCTAGTGTATGGATACATAACACAAACAAGGGATACTCCTATAAACTATATTTCCCTCGCACAAATAACATTGCAGAATACGAAACCCTCATCCTCGGCTTACATTTGCTCAAAAACCTAGAGGTTAAAAGGATATCAGTCCAAGGGGATTCTGAGTTAATCATCGGGAAAATCAAAGGGGAATATTCAACCAAAAATCCTAGACTCAGAGAATATAGGAATGCTGCCCTTGATCTCCTTAAAACTTTTGAAAAATACGAACTCATTTTCATACCCAGAGCTCAAAACCATCTGGCCAATGAACTTGCCTTTGCTGCCAGCAATTTCCAAACACCACAGATAAATGAACAACTCAATATAAAGGTGAAAAATAGACCAACAGTGCCTGACAACGAAGATTATTTGCAAGTGTTTGAAAATGATAAACACATAAATGATTTCTTGCAATCAAGGAATGAATTCTCCAAAGCAACACCAAGTTCCAGCCATGTAAAGGATTGTTTCACTGAGGAACAAACCTCTGAAACAAGTCCCTCCCTTTCTGCTGATATAAAGCAGTTTGAGCACTTTTTGAAAGCAGAGTTATTTTACAACCCAGACCAAAAGGACCTCGAAGTCCTACAATGTAAAGGTGATACCATACCAAAGGGCCTTGCACCATTAGAACAGCTATTCGATTTCAACGATGTGGTCAAAGAACAAAAAACAGAGCCTATAGAAACTAACGTTGAGGAACATAACATAGGCAGCCCCACCAAACCCAAAATGATCAAATTGTCCAATACCCTCCCAGCTCACGTCAAACAGCAGTACGTAGTACTTTTCAAATAATTCATAGATGTGTTTGCATGGGACTATAAAGATCTGAAATCTTATGATACCAACATCATCCAACATAAAATCCCTCTTAAGGAAAATCAGAAGCCTTTCAAACAAAAACTAAGAAGGATAAACCCTGTTTTATTACCCTCAATGGAGAAAGAGATTAAGAAAATGTATAATGCTAGGATCATAGTTCCTCTCAGATATTTAGAATGGGTTTCCAACCTAGTATCTGTTAGGAAGAAGATAGGGGAGATCAGGCTATGTATTGACTTTAGGAATCTAAAAAGAGCCTCCTTGAAAGATAATTACCCCTTGCCGAAGATGGATCACATACTTCAAAAGGTGGTTGGGTCTAAAAGTATATCATTGTTGGATGGGTTCTCAGGTTACAATAAGGTTTTGGTACTCCCAAGTGATCAACATAAAATTTCTTTTACTACTCCTTGGGGGACATTCATGTATGTCAAAATGCCATTTGGTTTGATGAATGCAGGGGCTACTTTCCAGAGGGCCATGGACATAGCCTTCTCAGAGGACATAGGCTATTTTATAGTCATTTACCTTGATGATATTACTGTCTTCTCCAAAACTGATGAAGAACATTTGATCCATTTAAGGAAGGTTTTCAAGAAATGCAGAAGGTTTGGCTTGTCTCTGAATCCCAAAAAGACACTCTTTGGCCTCCAAGAAGGAAAGCTTCTTGGTCACATAATGTCTGAAGAAGGGATCAAAGTAGACCCGAAAAGGATTGATGGCATATTGAATATCACCCACCCAAGAAACCTCAAAGAATTGAAATCTTTCATTGGGAAGATAATTTTTTTAAGAAGGCTCATCCCTAACCTTGCTGAGCTATTAAGAAACATCACTAATATGCTTAGGAAATAAGTAGGTATTAAATGGACCATGCAAGCTAAACAATCATTTGAACTGGTAAAACAAGCCCTCACTCAAACACCGATTGTCATTAGTCTTGATTTCACGAAAGATTTCTATATCTTCTCTTTTGGATCTGAACATACCATAGTTGCAGTAATATTGCAAAAGAATAGCATGGGGCAGGAACAACCAATATCATTTTTTAGTAAAGCTTTGAGAGATGCTCCACTCAAATATAATATCATGGAGAAGCAAACCTTAGCACTGGTAAAAGCATTAAAAGACTTGAGGGTGTACATTTTGCATTCACACATCATTGCCTTTGTACCACACACTGTAGTCAAAGATATTCTAAGTCAGGACCCTGATGGTAAAAGGGGAAAATGGATTGCCACTATTCTAGAATATGACTTAGATATCAGGCCTACCAAACTTGTCAAAGGGAAAGGATTAGCAAAACTCATGGCTGAGTCAAACTTCCAAGCTTTAGATATGAACATGGTTGATGTTTTAGAAGAGATAGAAGAATGCACAACACCATTCATTGAAGAAACATTCATGAACTCCCCTTGGTATGTTGAAATCATATATGTGTTGCTTTACCTGAATGCTCCTCCTTCTTTGTCGAAAACAAAAGCTATATTTTTCAAACAGAAGGCTTTAAATTATTGTATATTAGATGGAGTTTTGTATTGGAAAAATGTTGTGGGGATTCTGCTTAAATGTTTACTTGAGGTTGATGCAGGAAAAATCATGCATGAGCTACATGAGGGAGAATGTGGAGGACATCTCAACTGGAAAACCACAGCAAACAAGATCCTCAGGTGTGGATACTATTGGCTCACCCTCCTCCCAGAAACCCATAAGTTAGTCATGTCCTGCCACAAATTCCAAATCTTTGATGGCAGGAGAGAACTCTTACCACTACCTTTGCAGCCCATCAGTGTTGAAGCTCCCTTTCAACAATGGGGTTTGGATTTCGTTGGAGAAATTCACCCATCATCCTCAGCCCATCACAAATGGATCCTCACAGCCACTGATTATTTTACCAAATGGATAGAGGCCATACCCACTAGGAATGCTACTGACTTTGTCATCATCAAATTCCTTAAAACCAACATACTGTCCAGATTCGGTTGTCCTAGGAAAATAATCACAGAAAATGTTGCTGCCTTCAAGTCTAAGAGGATGGTATATTTCTGCCACAAGTATCAGATCAAATTAGGCCATTCTATAGCCTACTACCCCCAAGGAAACGGTCTAGCTGAATCTTCCAACTAAATTTTTGTTAATATTATCAAAAAGCTGTTGGAACAGAATCATAAATCTTGGCATAGTAAGCTTGTCCATGCCTTATGGGCTGATAGATTGAATACTAAAAAGTCCATCAGCATGTCTCCCTATCAGATAGTTTATGGCATGGATGCAATCTTCCCAAAATCTCTAGGAGTCCCAGTCATGAAACTCCTTCAAGAGGTCCAAGTTGAAGAAAATGATATGCAAAGAAGGATAAATCAGACCATTCATATGCAGTAGTCAAGAGAGGAAGTATATAAAAGGACACAAGTAGTCCAAGAAGGGATCAAGAAATTATTTGATAGGAGGACCAAAGAAAATGGCTTCCAAGTTGGAAATGTGGTTCTGAGATGGGATTCCAGAAGGGAAGAAAAAGGGAAACATGGTAAATTCGAAAATCTGTGGAAGGGGCCCTACATTATTCATTCCATAAGAGGCCACAATGCGTTTTTTCTGTAGGAGCTGAATGGAGAAGAGGTGTTTGGAGGTCCTATCAATGGCAGGATGCTCAAGCACTATTTCTGTCAAGAATCTTAGTTTCAGAGTTTTTTATCCATTTTACATACCATTGCATAAGAAAAATAAAAAAAAATACAAAAACAATAGAAAAAGAAAAGAGGACAGATGAAAAGAAGAAAGGTACAGCCCCATACCAAAAAAGAGAAAATCTGAAAGTGTGCAAGCTTAAATACCACTACTTTAAAGAAAACTCTGTTATTCAGTCATACAGCCTAATCATGACTAGATAGATTTCAATTTATCTGTTGATAGGTTAGTGAAAAGGATTTTCCAAACTGTTTAATATTGGCTTATCAGTAGAATAGATTAGGATAGAAGAAAAGGTGGCTCTAACAAAATCAAAACCTAAGCCAAAGAATGGAAAAAGGAATGGTTCTAATATGCTAAAAACTTGAACCAGGAAAAGAAAAAGAGGACAGCTCAAAAGGATCAAAATCAGACGCTGGAAAAGAAAGAAGGATGTCTTTTATTTTCAGATCTTAAGCCTTCACAATTTTGTTTCAATTTTCTGCAAATAAAGTCTATGTGCATCTTGTACATATATCCAGAGACACTACAACAAATCAGACTGTTTAATCCTGGTTTGTCTGTGTTTAAATTTCTGTTTTAGAATGTAGAGAATGCAGATCTGTCAAACAGTTTAATCTTGACAGACAATAGACTAGGTAGAGAAGTTATAGAGTCCAACTGTTTAATCTGGACTCTCGGAAGAAATAAGGGTAACATTAGATATTTTTATGTTTATGTTTTCAAAAATAGCATGTAAAAGAGATGCCAATCCAAGTGCTCTCAAGAGAAGATAAAATGCTAGGACAAGTAGTTTGGGTAGGTAGAAGGTGCTGTCTTAAAGAGTTCTTCATGTTGTAGGTATTTGAAGAATTGTCAAAATACAAAGAAGATCAGCAAGAAAATAAAGAAATTTGGCCTAATTGATAAGGCACTGGTCTGCTAAAGGCTAGAGATTGATAAATTGAGGTCCTTGACACCTCCAAGGAGCTGCCATCCCCAAGTGGAGCCAATGTTAGCCATCAGTATATTTTGTTGCAGCAGATGATGGCTAAATTTGTTACGTAAGCCTTCAAGAGATTATTTTCATAGAAAACTACTCGTTCTTGAAGCCTTTGGTGTCCTCTGAATCAAGAGTAATTTTCACTGTTGTTTCCTTCAAAAGAGCATTCCAAGAAACCCTGCTGTTATAAAGGAAGCTGTTCTTCAGGCCCCTTTTCATCATTTTTCCTTTGAGAAATCCCTCTACAAAATTCCCCCACTTTCCTCATATTGCCCTCCATTTCATCAAAATCCCCTTTAAAACTATAAAAACCCCTTTTTATGGTTTAAACTGTCCTTTTTACTCTATCAAAACCTTTGAAAAAGGAAAAAACCCACTTTGTGGCCTATTCCGACCTTTTCAAAACATAGGTTTTTTAAAGCCCCCTTGGCTTAATCCCCTTCCTTTTCCTTGCCATAAGACCGAGGCCCGAAACCCCGTGCTAAAGAATTAAGCCCTTATCGTGCCATCGCATATCGACATTTTCCAAGTTTCCATGCCTCTCCTATTTTTCCTTCGAAGTTGCGATTTTCCGATGCGATCTCCAGATTAAATCTCAGCCATTTATTCCCCTCCCGATATTGACGGTCAGCACTTATTGCATCGGCGCCTTCCTTATCACATCGGCATTTTCATTTTCCTCAACCCTTCCCCCTTTCCCCGCCGATGCGATTAGCCTTTGTTCCTTAGCCCCTGGTCACTTTCTCTTCCACGTGACCATGCCCCAGCATCTACCATTAGCCCCCATCACATCAAGCATTCTCATCGCAATCACATATCTGCGTTATCACATATCCATCACACTGCTCCCCTTTTCCGCCGATGCGATCAGCCCTTCCTCCCTTGGCTCCTGGTCACCTATCCCTCCACGTGACCGTGCCCCAGTGCCCAAATTTAAGCCCCTCCCATCGGCCATCACATTTTCAAAAATTTGATGTTCATAGACCCTTCCTCCCTGACAATGCGATCTCCCAAGAGCCCTTTTCCTCTGCCCTTGCTCCTCATATGACCCGATGTTGGAACCAGGTGTTTACCCCTACGGAGGCACTCATCTATCCATAAGTCAAACCCTTGGTGCCTCCGCAGTTGACTCCTTGGGCTGCGAGAAAACTCAAACTAGTGGCTGTTATTCAATGTGGAGGCACACACCCTATTTCTCCCGTCCGTACCCCCCAGTCCCCGTATGACGTCATTACCCTGGTCCCACCACTATGCACCCCCGCTTCCTTGCATTTTCATCTTTTCCTATGTATTTTCCCATACATAGATTTTTCCACTTTTACACTAAAACCAATGTTTACCTGACCTCTGAGCCTCCCCGCTACGCGACAAAAATTGTTGATGTCATACATGATTAAGAAGTCTTAACAGCCCTTAAAAGCTCTACCTTTCCTTCCAAATCCTTAATGTTCATCTTATACCACCTATATGATTCCACAGATCCATTGACTAAGTTAGATTTTCCCTTTGGTCTCCCAAATTCATCAATCAGAACTGTCTAGACTTCCACATGACTCCATTGCCCAATGGCTTGTAGATTTTCACACTCTATCTATGCTGCCTAGATCATTTATGTCCAACCAACAAACAAACAAATTTGCACCTCATAACTAGCCTAAAATCAACCTCTTAAAAGCATCAAGTTATATCCTTACAAACATATTGAGAGATCCCTCTCTGAGACTAGGAAGGCTAGATCCTAGAGCTCTAAAGCTTGGTTTATATGTTTCCATGTCATTTGGTTTTCCAATCAGCCAAATCATAGGACCCCAACACAACCACTTTTAATTTTGACCATTTTTTAGCCCTCTTGGTCTCTTGAGGGTGTCTGGAGCCACCTGGATCAATCCTCCCAACTGAGGAGCTTTTGGTCCACCAAAAGCATGAAAACAATATGCAACTGCTTTGTACCTTATCTCCACCATAAGTGTCCTAAAAGGTCGCCCTTCATTCTACTTCACTGTTTTTCTTCAGAGCCATAAGTGATGAGCCAACACTTGCATCCTATGCAAACATATAGTACAATCTTCTTACAAATTACATGATTAATTACATGACCAACTATGAACCAATAATCCCATACTTGTCATGAGTTTATAATGCATACTCAGTGGTCAAGCTTACATTGAAATGAAAATAATACCCCAGCTATCAATACAAGGCCAAAAAATCATTGTTGCTTAACAAGTGATGGAAAACACATCATCACTTTTACATTTTAAATTGAAACACATGATTTACAAAGTAAGGCTAGGACACACTACCACACCTAGAGAAAACATCTCTCACTTATCAAAGTGAATGGGTCATCTCACTATGGCGCATTTGCTTTTCGAAAAATTGTTTCAACTGGTTCCTGCACTGATGGTTTGTCCTTAAGACGTTGCTCTCAATGGAGCCTCCAACACGTGGCTCTTTTATGGCCACTCTTGTTGCAATGGATGCAATGAGTCTTCTTCCTCCAAACCTTCTTTACCTTTTTATTTTCCTGCAATGGAGAAGGCCTCTCACACCTCATCCTCTTTTGTGTTGCCATTCTTTTCCAACACTTAGCAAAGACATGTTTATGTAATCCACAAAAGCTACATGTTTTTCGATGCCATGATTTATGTCCATTGTTAGCGACATGATTGTAATAAAAAAGAACATTAGAATACCGAAACTTGTTATACCTTTCTTGTTGGTCTCTGGTGCAATCATGGGGATGAGAGCTTGCCTCAACTCTTTCTCTGCAATGTGCATTGTCATATGATGATGGTGAAGTGTTCCCATCATTCTCTTTCCCCAATGGTTTCAACCATGTATTGGAAGCTTTTGACACCTTCAAGCATTGTCCTTCAGTGTATCCTAAACATGTGAATCGAGGTCTCTACAAAACCTCCAATGGCTGAGTTATGCCTTGCCCATTAACACCAAGTCCTCCTCCTTTATATCCCATCTTGGTAAGGAGTCTCATGCCAGTTCCTGTAATGGGTATCTCCACGTTTCCAATAGAAATAATAGCATGTGAAGATAAAACTGAAGAGAAATCACCATTGTTTACCTCAACTGTTGATTCAGACACAGGTGATGATGGCCTCTTTAAGCCTTCATTGTGCTTCAAATTCTCCAAGGCCTCTTCCGCGGCTCGCAACTGAAGCTGCAATCTCTGCTTCTCTTCTTTCTCTTATCATAGTAGCCTCCTTAATTCAGAATTCTCTTCTCGAAGAATCTGGTTGATCTTCTCATTTAAATGATGAGAAGACGATGAATGTGAAAAAGAATATGCATAAGCACTGGAAGATGTGGATGAAGCATCGTTCTATGATATTTCTTTCTCCTCTTCCTCTATTCTCTTCCGATAAGCATCATACATTATGTCCACCATTTTTGACATCCTCAGCTTTGCCTTGTACATGTCTTTGTCATCCCCCATTGCTGCATGTTCAATCGTTGTTCATGCTTGTACTTCACATCAGAAAGAAGACCACTCTGATACCATCTTGATCCGAGTTCCTTCAGTGTCGGATTTACCCATGATATTTTACTTCTGTGATATGGTTAGAATTGCACTGAAGAGAGCATTAAAATAACACATATGCATGATTTAAGAAAGAGGAAAAAAGACAAAAATCAACAACATAAGTACATGAGACGTTGATAATGGATTTCACCCAGTGTGGGCTACGTCTCTGGGCCCGGTGTCAAAATGGGGTAGGCCGCTTCATATAGTGCTAGAAATGGTGATGATGTACATGGACTATGTTTTCTGTCATATAGGGATATATGCCCTCAACATGAGTGGCTTGTCTCTCCACGAGATGTTCCGCTATAGGAACTCTCAGTCACAATAGGCCTCCTATCAACATGACATAATCTCACACAAGGTGACGATGAGGATCCCTTCGACAAGGTTACATAGGGATCATAAAAATCCATGGTGAATACATCTCTCATGAAGTAGAAACATAGATCTCGTAACATACATCAAGAAAGGATCTAAAAATATATATTACATCTCACAGGAAATGATAAAAGAGGCACATGATATCAATATTGCATATACCTCAACCGTTGAAGTTGGCTGAAGAAGTGGATGCTCAACTGCTGAATTTGGTTGCGCCATCGAATTCGTGGCGTCGAGAGGCATAAAATCGATTGTCCACACTTGGGAATCTGACATCGTCACTCCAATATGGAAAATGGACGAAAAGTGGGAAGCTCTACTGCTAAAACGAACATTTCCATTGGATTCCTATCGCCGAGAGGTGTCAAATCGACATAAAATTTGTCAAATTTTAACTCCGGCAAGTTCTGGGCCTCAAGGAATCGTTTGATGCCCTCAAGATTCCCTAGGCAAAGTTCCGCTCCTTTGGCTGCTCATGGTTTCGCACCTGTAATAAAAAATATTACTTGAAAAATGCACTGGTCTCCTCAGCATCATAGATCTGCTTCGCTCCTCCTTTGGCCTGGCGTTCTATCCACTGTAACATCACTCTCCAAATCCACTCCTCCTCTCCGATGCGAATGAATTAAAAGGTTCATATATTAATTTGGGGCGGATTTTACCAAGTGAATGACTTGGTATACTGGTGAGACTTTAAAATAGTGGCGGGGAGGTCGGGGGATCAAATCCCTCCCCTCCCCATCTTGGGGCATAATTTTTTTTTTGTTGAACCGCGCATTATGCGGTGGCATATATGGAGTTTGGTTGGTTTGTATTCACGTTTTTGTGTTATATTGGTTGGGCCACTCGTGGATCGGTTCGACCTATGTGGCCGAGTGGGTTCAATTCCTGCCGGTCCATATTTCGTGGTCCGCTTATATGTATGGCCGTTGTTTTTTATCTTTTGGGTGGGTGGTGTGATCCACCGGGGCTACGGGTCCGTTAAGGGTGGCCCGTCCCTAAACCAACAATTCAAATAATGTGGATCCATGTAGTTGTGGAGGGTGTGGCAGGGGTCATGGCCCGCCACCCCAAACTTGTATTTTTAAAATATGGAACGGGGTTTGGCTAGGGGTGGCGGGGGTGGTGGCCTGCCACTCCCTATTTCTTTAATATATTTTTTGGTTTTTAAAAGAAAAAATAGTTTTTTTTTACTTGAATGAAAATAAGGGTAATTGGGCATTTTAAAGAGGCCACAATTTTTCCTACTCTCGGGTGCTAGGTTTCCTGCCGGTTGACGGTGAATTTGTGGGACACTTAGACCTTGCCCATTTCCCAACTTTGACCGCAACTTTGACTTTCTCTAACTTCTCCATACGGGCTGAGATTGGAGATCCGTTCACACCGTTGGAATCAAGGTGATGAGTACTTCAATATGAACCTGGTTCGAGAGAAATCCGACCACTTTGAATTTTGACCATTTCAGAGCCCTCTTGGGCTCCTAAGGGTGTCTGGAGCCACCTGGATCAACCATCTCTCAGGTAGCTTCATTGGGTCTAAAGTGCTTCCATTGCACCTTGACCTTCTCTACTGCTTGAAATTGGAGCATGATTTTCCTCCAATCTAGGATGCATAGTGGTTCTAGTTGGAACTCCCCCTTGAGTTCCACTTTTATCATAGACCAATCAACAACATGATTAGCATTATGAACATGTTTCTTAAGTAAGGAAACATGAAAAAAATTGTGTTCTTTCATTGTGGGTGGCAAGGCCAATTTGTAAGCCTCTAGACCCAATCTTTCCAAGAACTGAAATGGTTCTCAATATCCGGGTGCTAACTTGGCACACGATCCCACTTTCAATGAGATTTTCCTTGGATTACTGTAGAGATAGACATGCTCTCCCCATTTGAATTCTTGTAAGTATTCCTTGTTGGTCTAAAAAACTCTTCTATCTATCCTCAGATGCCTTTAACTTATGCTTTATCTTGACCATCTCTTGATCCATTTCCTTTAACATATTTGGACCAATGATTACCCTATTCACTGGATCATCCCAGTTGATAGGAGTGTTTCATTTCCTACCATAAAGTGTCTCAAAAGGAACCATTCAAAATGACTTTATAACAACCCTAGTAATAATTCCATGTACATAAAGTTAATAAAGGTAAAATAAGACCAAGGTCATGGGACACGTATTCCAAGCTGATTTTTTGGCAAAACATCCTAGTGGGTATTCATTTGGTTTATTATGGCTAGGGTAAATTGGAAAAGGAAATGGAAAAGGATTTGGAAAGGCAAGAGGCATTAATTGGCATTTTATTTATGAAAATAAAGTAAAATAGGAGAAAAGGAAGTTGAAAAGTCATAGGTTTCATGTGAGGAGGAGATTGAAGGAAAATAATGGAAAATTGAAAAAATTAAAGGCCTCATTGATAAAAAGGCTTCTGAGGATCAATTGGTAACTTTTGGTCAGTTCAGTTTTGGAGATCTATCTCTATTCTCTCTCTCTCCCTCACTCTTGGACACAAAATTTTCTTGGAGCATTCTAGCATTGGATCAAGAAAGCAAAGGAAGGACCAAGAGGGCAAAGGGAAGTAAATATAAAGTAAGGAAGAACATGTTCAAGTAGTTACAACGAAATTAATTGCAGGTATCGAATCACATGTGTGATTTCATTGCTAGATATGGCATGCATGGTACATGAATGTGTGTATTTGCTTCTCTTGTTGTCACTGGCACGTGATTTTCTAGGTATGACAGTGTTCTTCAGGCTTGAATTTCCATTTCTGGATGGCCATGGATTGGTGGGTTCTCTTATACTTGGTTGAGCTGGATTGCTGGATGGTTTTGAAACTGAGTGAGGTGGTCTTTGAAATAAATAACACAAGGCCTAGGAATCCTTGGACCAGAGAAGGTGGGATTGAGGTAAAGTCATATTTTGTGTGCCTTGGTAGGCCTAGGAAACCTTGACTGGTGAATGGAGGGATATATGACAAATCCTAGAGGTGTTTTCCCTTGATCAAGATTACAAATGATTGACTGGTGAATTGTGGGATATACAGTAAATCTTGGCGGGTGGAGTCTCGATTAGGCCTAGGAATCCCTGATCGATGAATGGAAAGATATACAATAAAAACTAGATACTAGGAGGCATGAAAATTCCTCATAGTGTAAGTGGAGAAATACAGTGGCATCCATGCTTGTTTAGGTTCTAGTGATCTAGCGGGGGTTGCGGTAAAGCTTGAGGAAACCTAGATTGGTTTGGTTTTGAGTCCCACACTCATGCTCGGAATATGGAACATGGGTGATTAGCTAAAAGAAATATTTGATTCAACCCAAAATCTATGGTCAGGTGGTTTGTGGAAGTCCACAACTTGGTTGGATTTTTGAATTCATTAATAAGAGCTTCTTCTGCTTGGTATTTCATATGTAAATGTATTGGTTCATATGTGGTTTTTATGGTTGTTATATCCTTTTTATTTATGTTGGTTATATGTTGGTTATGAGTATGTTTTATGGCTAACTTGATGCATGGATTTCATCACGTTTTGATTAAAAAATGAATGTAAAATTAATATATGATATAATAGATGATAATGAAACTATTGCGATATGGCACAATATTTCTATATGAATCTCAGATAAGTATCAGACCCCTATGCCCATATCTATTTTAATTGTTAGAAAATTATATATTACAGAGAAATGTAACACATAAAATATGCGGAAAACAAAAGCACACAAAGCACATAAAACTAGAGAGACACAGGTATACGTGGTTCACCCAGTTTGGGCTAAGTCCACCCCAAACAGCTAGTCCTTCCTTTTTATTATCTAGCAAAATGAAGAGACACAACCTACGAAAGATCCATTGTAATATCCTCTGTTCTCTCTCACAGTCTCTCTATTAGTTTATTTCTTTGAGAATACACATACAATACATAGTCGCAATACAATACCCTCATACCAAACGAGGGGTTTCCTTTGAGGGAAAAAAACCTAAATCAAACATAAATTCTAACGTTAGATCATCTGCCTAATGAATGTCTCAGATTGACTAGAAATTACTATACTTTTACAAGGAAATTTTACATCTGTTTTTAGCTTCGACGACGCTACCCCCGAAACCCCCCGCTAGGGGGGGAGCTCCATAAAATTGCAACCGCCCCCCCTGGACCCCCTAGGCAGCATACAATTACGGGGGGTGTTGCCGCCCCATTAATAAAAGGGGTCCAATTTGTTGAAAATGCAGCAAGATGATGGAGCTTAGTGAAATGAAGTCGCCTTCACTAAGTGGGCCCGCAGGCAAATTCTAGCGCAAAGTCTATTTTTAGACTATGTCTATTTTTAGACATATGGAGCATGGTCCAGGGATTGCAGTATGTTATTCTTGGAGTATTGGTCATGTTGGAAAAAATAGATGGACCTCTATTTTTTGGACCTATAGGTCGAAGTCTATTTTTAGATTGCCTCTCCTTAAAATAGGGAAGTCAAATATTATTTACCCTTAATAATATTTGGACTATAAACTTCAGTTTACTCTCTTGGAGCACTTCAGTTCGAGCCTTGGAAGTGGCTCATGCATCCGACAGAGGAATTACGCTATTCCTAAGGGTTTGGTGAGCACATGCATGGTTGACTTCAGTTAGGACTTCAGTGGCAGAAGTTTGGTGGAGTTAATGAGACAGCTAGTGGAGTTGTGTTCGGTTTAACTTAGTTGAACTAGTTGAGATTAGCTTAACTAGCTAATCAACTAGTAATGAGTGGAGTGAATTAAATATTATTTAATTCATTAATTAGTAACTCATTATTCAACTCAAGAACACATCAGTTCACTACAGTGCATGGACAGTTCAGTGGAGACCAGTGAAAGAGGTAGATGAAAGGGTGGAGTTAGCTATCAATGGCGACATCAGTTGTGCATGAGATTTGCACCACACTTGGAGGAATTTCCCATGATGATTGCGCTGTCAAGCCAAGGAGATTCAAACCTTGGATCTCTATATAGACAGGCCATGATTGCGCAATAGAGGCAAGGCAATTAGTGGTGAGTTTTGAACCAGTAACCTATTCAAAACCAAGCTAGTTTGCGTGTAACTTTATGAGAAAGTACCGAGTACTTGTGAGGAGTATTGTACTGAGTTTGTTACATGATTTCTCCATTATAATATACACAATAGCTGCGGGGTTTTCAGCTATAAGCTTTCCCCATACATACTGTGTTAATGTGTATGATGATTTGATGTGTTATCGCTTGTTTTATTTCCGCATGTGCGATGATCTGAGTGGAAGAGATTATGTGTTGCATATGAATTCGAATTGATATGTGATCAGGATAATCTCGGTGGATAATTAATCATTATTCAGCAAATTTCTACATGGTATCGGAGCTATTGAAGCAGAGATTGATCATCACAGTGATTACAAACTTATTTCGGTAGACAGAGTCTGCATGCGGGCCAGGTAGCCTCTGGATCCATCCTTTCTTTGAAAGGTGATATATCCATTAAACGCCCCTTGCAGTCAATCTCTGTGCTAGAAATAATTTTTTCTCACAGATCTAGAGCGGTTGAGCTTTGAAGTGGAATTCGAATTTTGCAGCAGTTTTGTTTTCTTGGTGCCGGTGTTGAAAATGTCTTTCAACGGTTTGCGACTCGAATATGCTCTTGAAGGCAGTTCGAATTATGTTGCATGGAAGGATCGCATGGAGGCAGTATTAGAAGATAATGGTCTGAAGGAGTTCGTAGATACGGATGTCCAAAAGCTCACTGATCCTGCTGAAGTCGAAGCCTGGCAAAAGAAGATGGCGAAATGTCGAAGGATCCTGTTGGAGGGCGTCAAGGATCATATTGTATCCAACCTGCATGGAAAGGCTTCTCCATTTTTAATGTGGAAATCTTTGACGGATCTATTCCAGAGTAAGAGCGACCAAAGGAAGCTGGTGCTCAAAGATAAGCTCAGGAACATCAAGATGGAGAAAGGCGACAGTATCGCCAAATACCTCACGAAGTTCACTCAATGCAGAGATGAGCTGGGAAGTGTGGGGGTGACTGTCAAAGATGAGGACATGGTCAACCTGGCTCTCCTTGGTCTTCCGAAGGCTTGGCACTCATATCAAGATAGTGTCAATGGTCGGGAGAAGCTGCCGGGATGGGAGCGCCTTTGGGCAGATCTCATGCAGGAGGAGATAAGGAGGACTACTCGAGATGGATCTTCATCAAAGGGAGTTGATGAAGAAAACTGCGCTTTGGTTGCCAAAGCAAAGAAGGGGAAGGGTAAGAAAACCTCTCATTCTGGTGCAAAGGGAAAGAAGCAGGATATGGCGAAAGTGAAGTGTTTTCACCGCCATGATCACGGACATTATGCTACCAATTGTCCAAAGAAGAAGAAGAATAAGCAAGCGGGAAGATCTGCAGATGGAGAAGCTTTGGCTTCACAGTTCGAGCTTGACTTTTCACTGATCGCATGCTTGGTTTCAAGTGTGTTGGGATCGGTGTGGTTCTTGGACAGCGGTGCGTCATTTCATATGACGAGAGATCGGGATTTGTTCTCAGATCTGGAGGACAAAGATTTGGGTGTGCACATCGAGATGGGTGATGATGGTAGATACAGTGCGACTGGTATCGGTACCATATCCTTTCAGAGGGAGTCTGGTAAACCCTTTGTACTGAAGGATGTCATGCATGTACTTGGATTGAAGAAGAACTTGATCTCTGTGGCGATGTTGGAGGATAAGGGGTATGATGTGGTCTTCAGCGAAGGAAAAGCATTCCTACGCAATAAGACTACTGGAGAGACCCAGAAGATAGGGGTTCGAACCAAGAACCTTTATCAGTTGCAGGTAGATGGCTGCGCAGCTATGGCATGCAAGGCGGGAGAAGTGGTGAGCCGGGATGATGAGGGCGAATTGTGGCACAGGAGATTGGGCCACCTTCACCATGGAGCTTTGAAGATTCTGCAGCAGATTTCTACTGGGCTTCCTAAGGGCACCCTTGCGCAGTCAGATCAGTGCAAGGGGTGTACTTTGGGGAAGTATGTGAAAGCCACCTTTCACGAGAAGGATAGTCGCACCACGACGATCCTTGAGAGAGTTCACACAGACGTGTGTGGTCCTTTCTCAGTTGCTTCGATAGAAAAGCACAAGTATTATGTGATCTTTGTTGATGATTTCTCTCGAAAGTGCTGGATCTTCTTCATGCAGAAGAAGAGCGATACATTCGCGAAGTTCCGTGAGTTTAAAGCACTGGTCGAGAAGGAGTCGGGGAAGAAGGTGATTGCTCTAAGGAGTGATAACGGTGGTGAATTCATCTCGGCTGAATTCAAGGAGTTCTGCAGCGCAGAAGGGATTCGGAGAGAGCTCATCGCACCCCATAACCCACCGCAGAACGGGGTGGCTGAGCGGAAGAACAGAACGATCGTGGGTGCTGCACGGGCGATGTTGCATGATCAGGGCCTACCCCTTCACTTGTGGGCTGAGGCATGCAATACAGCAGTGTATGTGCAGAACCGTTGTCCTCACAAGGTTCTTGGCATGAGTACACCAGAGGAGGCTTATTCCGGCAAGAGGCCTGATATTTCCCATTTGCGGATTTTCGGATCTCCTGTCTACATGCATGTGACGAAGGATGCAAGAAGGAAGCTGGATCCAACTGCTGAAGTTGGAATATTTGTGGGGTACACCGATACACCTCACAACTATCGGGTGTATGTGCCAGACAGTCGCAAGACTGTTGTGCGACGGGATATAAAATTCCAGGAGGAGAAGGCCATGCAGTGTTCGCTTGAGAGGGAGCTACATTTGCATGCAGATGAGGAGCTGTTAGTTCCTAAGGAGGAGCTTCCGGATGTGGATCAGCCACAAGAGGAAGTCCAGGAGGTGGAAGAAACCACCCATGCAGCGCCAACCATCAGAGGGCGCATGCGCACTACAGAAGCTGAGCGACTGGCTCGAGATGCAGAGAAGGTTGTAGGGCCACCTACAGCACAGCGCAGACAGAGGCAGTCACCGGATCGGTACACTGGATACATGGCTCTTGTGAGTCAATGTGTCGTGACAGAGCCATCCTCTTTTGAGGAAGCTGTGGAGGAACCCGTATGGGTAGATGCCATGATCGAAGAATATGATTCGATCGTCAGAAACAGTGCATGGGAGATTGTCCCAAGACCGGAGGGGAAATCAGTGGTGGGTTCGCGATGGATCTACAAAGTGAAGCAGGCGGCTGACGGGAGTGTGGAGAAGTAAAAGGCGAGATTTGTCGCCCGTGGCTTTTCACAGATCGAGGGGATCGATTATGAGGAGACCTTTGCACCTGTCGCAAGGTACTCTTCCATACGGACAATCCTTGCTCTCTCAGTGCAGATGGGGTGGCACATCCATCAGATGGATGTGAAGACTGCATTCCTCAATGGAGTTATTGAGGAGGAGGTGTACATAGAGCAGCCTGAAGGTTTCGAGATCTTCAGCAGTGAGTCGCATGTGTGCCGACTCAAGAGAGCACTGTACGGGCTGAAGCAAGCACCTCGTGCTTGGTACACTCACATAGACAGCTACTTCACCGGGCTTGGATTCTCCAAGAGTGAGGCGGATCCAAACCTGTACCAGATTGTGGTGGAGGGGAAGCTGTTGATCATCGTACCGTATGTAGATGATCTGATTTTGACTGGCGATGAGCAGTTGATACTTTCATGCAAGGAGGATCTTGCACGAGAGTTTGAGATGAAGGACTTGGGCATCCTTCATTATTTCCTGGGATTGGAGATTTGGCAGCGCAGTGGAGGACTATTTGTTTCTCAGGGAAAGTATGCCCGGGAGATTCCGGAGAGGTTCAACATGCAAGGCTGCAAGCCTGTTGACACTCCTCTTCCTGGTGGTTGGAGGAAGGAGGATGCTACTTCAGCAGAGGTAGTGGATGCCACTGTCTATCGACAGTTGGTGGGGTCGCTTATGTATCTGGTCAATACACGACCCGATATATGCTATGCTATTAACCATCTTTCGCAAGCTATGGTTAAGCCTACCAAGCTCTTTTGGAAGGCAGGCAAGCATGTATTGCGCTATATTAGAGGCACATCGGGATATGGTCTATGGTACAGACAGGAGGATGGAGCGAAGCTTTCTGGCTTCACTGATGCAGATTGGGCAGGGAGCCCAACAGACCGGAAGAGCACATCTAGAGGATTTTTCAGCATTGGGTTGACAACAGTTTCCTAGTAAAAAAGGAAGCAGAGATCCGTGGCACTCAGTTCAGCAGAGGCCGAGTACATGGCAGCTAGCTTGGCTGCATGCGAGGCTATTTGGATGAGGAAGATCCTCGTTGGATTATTCGGGTTGCATTTGGAGCCTACAGTGATTTACTGTGATAACCATAGTTGCATTAAACTCTTGGCTAATCCAGTATTTCATGATAGGTCCAAACACATCGACATCAGGTACCATCATATCAGAGATTGTGTTCAGCGGAGAATCATGATGCTTTCATATGTTCCCACGGAGGATTAGGATGCCGACATCCTGACGAAGGCACTCACCAAGAGCAAGTTCGAATTCCACAGAGGCAGGATAGGGGTTGCAGATAATCCATATTTTGCTGAGAGGGAGTGTTGAAAATGTAGCAAGATGATGGAGCTTAGTGAAATGAAGTCGCCTTCACTAAGTGGGCCCGCAGGAAAATTCTGGCGCAAAGTCTATTTTTAGACTATGTCTATTTTTAGACATATGGAGCATGGTCCAGGGGTTGTAGTATGTTATTCTTGGAGTATTGGTCATGTTGGTAAAAATAGATGGACCTCTATTTTTTGGACCTATAGGTCGAAGTCTATTTTTAGACCGCCTCTCCTTAAAATAGGGAAGTCAAATATTATTTACCCTTAATAATATTTGGACTCTAAACTTCAGTTTACTCTCTTGGAGCACTTCAGTTCGAGCCTTGGAAGTGGCTCATGCATCTGACAGAGGAATTACGTTATTCCTAGGGGTTTGGTGAGCTCATGCATGGTTGACTTCAGTTAGGACTTCAGTGGCAGAAGTTTGGTGGAGTTAATGAGACAGCTAGTGGAGTTGTGTTCGGTTTAATTTAGTTGAACCGGTTGAGATTAGTTTAACTAGCTAATCAACTAGTTATGAGTGGAGTGAATTAAATATTATTTAATTCATTAATTAGTAACTCATTATTCAACTCAAGAACACATCAGTTCACTACAATGCATGATCAGTTCAGTGGAGACCAGTGAAAGAGGTAGATGAAAGGGTGGAGTTAGCTATCGTGGTGACATCAGTTGTGCATGAGATTTGCACCACACTTGGAGGATTTGTCCATGAAAATTGCGCAGTCAAGCCAAGGAGATTCGAACCTTGGATCTCTATATAGACAGGCCTGGATTGCGCAATAGAGGCAAGGCAATTGGCGGTGAGTTTTGAACCAATAACCTGTTCAAAACTGAGCTAGTTTGTGTGTAACTTCATGAGAAAGTACTGAGTACTTGTGAGGAGTATTGTACTGAGTTTGTTACATGATTTCTCCATTATAATATACACAATAGCTGCGGGGTTTTCAGCTATAAGCTTTCCCCATACATACCGTGTTAATGTGTATGATGATTTGATGTGCTATCGCTTGTTTTATTTCCGCATGTGTGATGATCTGAGTGGAAGAGATTATGTGTTGCATATGAATTCGAATTGATATGTGATCAGGATAGTCTCGGTGGATAATTAATCATTATTCAGAAAATTTCTACACAATTCTATGATACAAAATAAAGAAGATAATCAGGCTCCACACCCAACAATCTCCCACTTGGAGAATTATTGTAGCAACTCCACCGCTGCTTCATTTGCTGGAAAATTACCCCACTTTGGACCTGACTGTTTCTCATCTTCATCATCATACTTGAAGGCCAATTGAAACTAAGAATAATCTCATTTTCTCCCTGGTTACAACTTTTGTTAGCTTATCTGCAGGATTCTGGCTAGTGTGTATCTTTTCCAGCTTCAACTGTCCATCTTCCAACACTGACCGTATGAAATGGTACTTGTGTTGTATGTGTTTAGTCCTGGAATGAAATGATGAGTTCTTTGAAAGATGAATGGCACTTTTGATATCACTGTATAACGTGCCCATATCATGCTTCTTACCCAATTCATCCATAAACCTTTGTAGCCAAATCATTTCTTTACTAGCCTCTGTAGCAGCAACATGCTCTGCTTATGTTGTTGAAAGTGCAACAACACTTTGGATTTTTGAAACCCAACTGATAGTTGTTCCACCTACAGTAAATACATACCCTGTAGTTCTCCTCCTGTTATCTCTATCACCTGCCATATCTGCATCAACATATCCCTGTAAATCAATGTTTGAACCACCAAAGCATAATGCTTGATTTGTGGTACCTCTCAAATATCCGAGAATTCATTTCACTGCCATCCAATGTTATTTTCTTGGACTGTTCATGTACCTGCTTACAACTCCCACTGCATGTGAAATATCAGGCCTTGTGCAGACCATTGCATACATTAAGCTTCCAATTGCTGATGCATATGGAACTTTAAACATATAATCCATTTCTTCTTGGGTCTTGGGGCACATCTGGTTACTAAGTTTGAAATGGCTAGCAAAAGGTGCACTAACTGGTTTTGGATTCTGCATATTAAATCTTTTCAACACCTTTTGTATGTACTCATTCTGGGATAATGTTAATTTGCGATTTTTCCTGTCTCTAGTTATTCTCATACCAAGGATTTGCTTTGCAGCTACCAAATCCTGGATTGCAAATGAATTTGCCAATTTTCTTTTGAGCACATTTATTTCCTGCATGTTAGACCCTGCAACAATCATGTCATCTAGATACAATAACAATATAATATAGCTACTATAATTTTTCTTTTTTAGATAAACACAATGATGAGAGTGACATCTAGTATAACCTTGTTCAGACATAAACTTGTCAAATTTTAGATACCACTGCATTGGAACCTGTTTTAAGCCATACAAGCTCTTCTTTAACCTGCACACTAATTTTTCTTTCCCTTTGAGCTCATATCCTTCTGGTTGCTGCATATTGATCTCTTCCTCCAAATATTCATGGAGAAATGTTGTCTTTACATCTAACTGTTCAAGATGTAAATCTTCCGCTGCTACAAGGTTTAAAATAGTTCTGATTGAATTCATCTTAACAACAAGAGAAAATATTTCACCAAATCAATACCTTTCTTCTATGCAAACCCCTTCACCACAAGTCTAGCTTTGTACCTATGTTTTCCTCCATTTTCTTCCTTCAGCCTGTAAACCCATTTATTCTGCAATGTTGTTTTACCTGCAGGCAACCTGACTAAGTCCCAAATCTGGTTATGTATTAAGGAGTCCATTCCTTCTTTCATGGCTAGCTCCTGCTTCTTCCTGGTTTCAACCTGCATTGCTTCTTCATAACATTTAGGTTCACCAGAATCAATCAACAATAAATAATATAATGAAGGAGAGTATCGTTTAGGGGGTCTACTTATCCTGATAGATCTTCTGACACCACTTTTAGGTGTTTGAGGTGCCTGTTGCTGTTGTGGTGGTTGTTGTTGTTGTGGCTGTTGGTTATTATTATTTTCAGGCACCTTTACTTTTTCTATGATCTCATCAAGAACTGTGTATTCTTTATTTTCTTTTTCTTGTTTCTTTTCCTGCAACTGATTATTATACAAGACCTTTTCATTGAATATTACATCTTTTCTTCTAATGATTTTGTGATTTTCATAGCCATATAAGAGATAACCAAAATCATTAACACCACATCTAATAAAGGTACATTTATTTGATTTTGCCTCAAGATTTGTTCTATTTTATTTATTAATATGGACAAAGGCTTCACAACCAAAAGGCTTTAAAAAAGAGTGGTTTACCTTTTTACCTCTCCATGCTTCCTCTGGAATACCAGCATCCAAGGAACTTGAAGGCCCTCTATTTATTAGATAAACAACAGTATCTACAGCATCTGCCCAAAATTGTAAAGGCAATCCTGCATGCAATCTCATGCACCTTGCACGCTCCATGATTGTTCTGTTCATCCTTTCTGACACACCATTTTCTTGTGGTGTTCTTGGAATTGTCTTCTCTCTACGAATTCCATGCTCTGAACAATACCTATCAAACTCTTTGCTGAAATATTCACCTCCATTGTCTGATCTGAGACACTTCAACTTCTTTTTTGTCTCAATCTCAACCAAAGCTTTCCATTTCTTGAAAGTATCAAATACATCATATTTATTTTGAATACAATAAATCCAAGTTTTTCTAGTTGCATCATCAATAAACGTAACATAATAGCGAGAGCCACCGAGAGATGATACCTGAGCAGGTCCCCATACATCTGTATGCACAAGCTCCAAATTTTCGCTCTTCTTTTCTTTCCCAACTTTGAGAAATCTGACTCTCTTCTGTTTTCCATAAATGCAATTCTCACAGAAATCCAAATCAACATTCTTCAAACCTGGCAACAAATTTCTTGAGTGAAGAATCTTCATCCCCTTCTCACTCATGTGTCCGAGCCTATGATTCCATAATGCTGCATCTACTCCTTTGGAAGTTAAAGCATTAACATAGTTAGAAATACCAATGTACCAACCTTTCACCTTTTGCTATTACCAGGGCTCCTTTGGTGACCTTCCAAGCTTTATCCGTGAAAGTTGTCACACAACCTTCACCGCCTAACTGCCCTATTGAAATCAGATTTTTCTTCAGATCTGGAACATGCCTTACCTCCTTTAGTAGCCATTGGTTTCCATTCTGTTTTTTTACAAGAACTTTACCCATTCCAACAATTCTACAGGGCTTATCATCACCCAAACGAACTTGTTCAATTTCTCCTTGAACATAGTCATGACAATATTTCTTATCAGGTGTGGCATGGAATGAGGCCCCTGAATCTACCACCCAGGAATCAGTAACATTTTCGAAAGAAAGAATCAAAGCATCTTGTAACACATCACCTGTCACATTTTCTTCATGATTGTTTTCTTGCTGTGCGTCTCCTTCTTTTCCCTTCTGAGATCTACAGTCTTTCTTCAAGTGTCCTTTATTTCCGCATTTCCAACACACTATCCCTGATTTGGACTTGGATCTGCCTTTCCTTGATTTACTGCGATATCCCGAGCTCTTTCCTCTTTCCATTTTTCTTCCCTGGGACTCTGCACTCAAAGCATTACCCGATGTCTCATCGGAGCTTTTCCATCGCATTTCCTCGCTAAGGATAACACCGACAACATCATCAAATTTCAAAGTACTAGATCTAGAGACAGAGTTACTAATGGCCATAACTAAACCATTCCAACTTTTTGGCAATGAGCACAGAAATAACAGAGTCCTAACTTCATCATCAAATTTTATCCCTACAAAACTTAACTGACTGGTAACTGTATTAAAATCATTTAAATGGTATGCAACATATCCACCTTTCGACGTCTTCATATTAAATAAACGTTTCATAAGAAATACCTTTTTTGAGGCCGAGGGTTTTTCATATAGTTTCGCCAATGCCTTAATCAAACCCTCTATTGTTGTTTCCTTCGAAATATTGAAGGCCACTGACACCGTGAGGCACAACCGTATTGTTCCAAGTTCCTTTCTATCGAGAATGTCCCATTCTGAGTCTGTCATAGTGGTTGGCTTCTTTTTTTTTCCACTTAATGGTAGGTACAGAGATTTCTGATATAGATAATCTTCCATCTGCATCTTCCACAGTGGGAAGCTTTGGCCATTAAATTTTTCGACTCTAAAATTACCATCTTCCGCCATTGCTCCCACTCGAAACAGGAACCCTTCTTTCCCGCAAGTTTATCAGCCAAATAGACCTTCGGCTCTAATACCAGTTGTTAGAAAATTATATATTACAGAGCAATGTAACACATAAAATATGCAGAAAAAACAAGCACACAAAACACATAAAACCAAAGAGACACAGATATACGTGGTTCACCTAGTTTGGGCTACACCCACCCCGAACAACCAATCATTCCTTTTTATTATCCAGCATAATGAAGAGACACAACCTACAGCAGATCCGCTGTAATATCCTTTGTTCTCTCTCACAGTCTCTCTATCAGTTTCTCGCTTTGAGAATACACATACAATACACAACTGCAATACAATACCCTCATACCAAATGAGGGGTTTGCTTCTAGGGAAAAAAACCCTAAATCAAACATAACATCTACCATAAGATCATCTGCCTAATGAATGGCCTAGATTGACTAGAAATTACTATACTTTTACAAGGCAATTTTACATCTGATTTAGCTTCGGGGGTGCTGCCCCCTGGACCCCCTGCTAGGGGGGGCTCCATAAACTCGCAGCTTCCCCCTTGGAACCCCCATGCAGCGTACAACTACGGGCGGCGTTGCCGCCCCATTAATAACAGGGGTCCAATGCTGTGATACAAAATAAGGAAGATAATCAGGCTCCAGTACACCCAACAGTAATAACCCATAGATTACATATTTGTGACTTGTTTGAAAAAATGAATATCATGTGTATTATGGGTTAGATAAAGTACTTGTACCAATGATTTCATTAGTAGCTTTTTTTCATTGTTATTATCCATTTATGAAGGTTTCATGAATTTTTGGGCAATGGCTTGAGACCTAGCCCTGAAAGAGTGGCTCAGAATCCGGGGTCGCTGGCACATAATTGCCTGAAAAATACAATAGTTGTTGGAATTCCTTGTTTTGGGAGTGACTAGAATGCCTTAGTCACATGAATGGCTTGTCATGGGAGCGGTTGAGGGTCCATATCAATAAAATGTCAAGTTTTCTCGGGGGTTAAGGACATGAAATGTTTATTTTCCTCTTGAAGGGTTTATGGCTCCTTAGGAAGGTTAGATTGGTTTGGTTTTGTCGGTTCCACTTCCCTAACTATACATGGGGAGTTGAATCACATAATAGTAGCCTCTCATTAAAGGTTTACCCCAGTGGAATAGTTAGCTTGGGTAAATGTGGGAGGAGGGCTTTACAAGGTGGTATCAGAGCATGGTTCAACACTTGGATTGGATGGGAAGTGTGTTGGTCATGCATACATGTTTGTTGCATATGCGTTCTTTATACTTGTGGTACATATGCTTGTTTTCTATGCATGGTGGTGGTAATTTTTGCACTTGTGTCTCCATGTTAAAGTTGATGGCGTTGTTGTTGTATGTGGTCATCACGAGTGTATGTCGGTTATGCATTGGTTATGCATGTTAGTGTCTATATGTTGTTATGCATGCATTTTCATGGTTAAGGTTGTTTTCCATGAGGTCATGTAGTTATTTCATGATGATTTTGTTATAATGTTATGATGCTGATATGTTGACTGAGATGGAGCAGGAGAAGCATATTATTAGAGCGAGGTTTTAGCATTGGACCTCGGGGTAAGAGCATATCGTCATACATGTTTGTGTGTTGGGCATGCATGTATGTTGGTTAATGGTTATTATATGAATTATGGTTATGTATATTCCTATATTTCTATGGTTTTTATGGTTACATACATGATGGATGCTTGTTAATCAGTGTGTTCATATGCATATGTGTCAGATATCCATGAATGGTAGTAAGTTGTTGTTATATGCATTGTGGTCATATGTATGATGGTTATGGACATTTAAACAAAGATCTTGATGTTATATGCATTGTGATAATTTGGATTGGCCTATGCATATGGTTAGGGTTATGGCATTCAGGTATGAGTCAAACTATTTGTGATATTGTGTTGTACTAATCTAGAAAGACTACACATATGTGATTTTTATGCATAAATGAAATTTTTTTATGAGTCTATGATGTGAACATGTTAGATAGTTACTCTTATGGACATAATGACCTTATTTATGTTTGAGTTGATATGTGGTGAAGTTATATCATGCTAATCTAGATTGATTATGTAGATAAGATAGCCTCGTCTGAGATACATTAAGGTATGAGTTCACTTATGTCATCTACTTGGTGCTTGAATGTTTGATTATGTCGTCTATTTGGTGTTTGAGAGTTTGGTGTGTATTATGTCATCTATCCATTGTTTGAATTTTTTATTAGTTGCATGATATTTTTTTGTATCTATAAGATTGCATGAAGGAATGCTCTTGTTTTAGGATGGTTGTACTAAGTCAATATGCATTGAGATAGTTGATATGTACTTGAGTGCAAGTGGCTGGTAGTTATAGTATTATGATTAATGGTTGTGAGTTGACTGTTGGTTATGAAATGGTTGTGAGTCTTGCTAAAGGTTTCCTTCAAATTAATAGATATGATGTCTTTATCTTTGGAACGTGTGACTGACATGTGTGAACAATTCCAGGGAAACATGCTTGGCAGTGAAATGACAAGGTAACAATTGATTTTCTTATACAACTGATAGTTGGGTGCTGTAATGGTATGTAATAAGACTCAATTGTAGGAATGTAAAAGGTAAAATAAATAGTTGGGTGAGAATTCCTTTGGCTATGTTTGGAAACTACAATTCCAAATTATGAATGGGTTCTTTGCATGAATACAATAAGTCTTCTTAACCTTGATTTCGATTGAAATTATGTGGATATGTGCTATATTCATGAACATGTATTTGATACGTATATTAGCTAGGTTATAGCTATAGCTAGATCTGTCAATGAAATTAGAGTTCCATTAGAGATAATATGGACATGTTCAGTTACAACGTAGCGTGCTTGGAACAAAAAGGTATGGTAGCTGGTATATCGTTATGTTTACTTATGCACTAAAATTTATGTGCTTATAGTAGTTTGATGCAGGGGATCTCATGGTAAAAGTGACTGCCATGGAATCTGGAAGAACACTTGTGTTGAGCTTTTCCTAGGTATCGATGGGGATTGCGTCATGGTGTCTGTTAAGAGTCTTGTGCTTTCAGTCTTTTTTTATTTGTTTACGCTTGAATTGTGGCCTTGATTTCTTCTAGTGCATGATCATGCCACTTTGTTTGTGGTGTTATATTGCTATTGGTTTTTCATTGTTTTCTTCTTGTTTGTTTCTTGTTATTTCCTTTTATGTTTGGATATTCTTGGGAATTGGTTGGGGAAAGAGGAAGTTAATGGATATCAAGGAGAGATGGATGGAACCCAATAGGTAATGTAAGACTCAGATGAAGCCTGATTCATGAGTAAAGGACAGTTAAAGGCAATAGTATGAAATCTAGTAGGATTGGTTGGGTCCATTGGTGCAAATGGACGATGGAAGAACAATCATGAGAAAGATAGTAGGAAAGATAAAGTAAATGGGCTTAAGGTAACAAATGCCTTGGATAAGTTGGGAACTATTTTTCTCAAGGTTGTGCATCTTATGCATGGATAAATGGAGTTCTATTAACATTAACCTTATTATATCTGATAATTATGTTGTGATTATAATTATGATGATGTTTATATACGTATATATGCATGTATGTATGCCATTATCTGACAAGGTCATTAGGTATCATGATTTTTTTATGTTGATGTTTATATGTATGTATGTATGTATGTATGTAAGTATGTATGTGGTTGTCTGATAGGGTCAACAAAAATCATGTTTGTGTAGGAATGATTTCTTATGTAGGTGAATGGCATGAAGAGGTTCCTAGTTTATGAGGAATCAAGTGGAAGAGTAACCTTGATAGATCTACAAGGTTAGTATCATTTTGATATGAACTGATATTATATGCTTGTACTATGACTATGTTTATGTTATGGACATGTAACGTTGAAGGATACATCAGCGGAATGGAAGCAATGTGATCTATGACATGCTGGGACAAGCATGGATGGTGGAAAGACATTGGAAGCAATTTCTCTTGGTAGAGACAGTGTGGTATTTCGATGAGCATCACTATTTTTATTTATATGTTGTATATGTTGTACATGTTGTACTTGTGATGATGTGTACACGTTGTTTATGCAATTATATGCATAGATGGTGTTATGTACATGTTTTTTATGCAATGTTGTGTACATATGGTGTCGTGAGCACATTGGCATGCGGTGTTGTGTACATATGGTGCTTTGTGCATGTTTCATATGCGGTGTTGTGTACATATGGCATGGTGTGCATGTTGTACATATGGTGCTATGTACATGTGGTCTTGTGTGTATGATTATACATGTGGTGTCATGTACATGTTGTAAATGGGGTGTTATGTGTAGGTGGTGTTGTGTACAAGTGATGTTGTGTACACGTTGTGTACATGTGGTGTTGTGTACACATTGTGGAGGTGGTGTTGTGTACATGTTGGGCAGGTGATGCTATGTATAGGTGGTATTGTGTATATGTTGTACATGTTGTATTGTTGTATATGTGGTATTTTGTGAATGTCATACACGTTTGTTGTACACGTGGTATTTTTTGCATGTCGTACATGTTGTTTTGATTACGCGTGGTACTGTGTATGTGAATTGCGTAGCCGTGGTATCGTGACATGTGTATTCATTGTGTTGTACTTTATGTATGTATTGTGTTGTGTTGTACACCATGTGTAGGTGTATGTGTTGTGTCGTACACCAAATTCAAGTGTATGTGTTGTGTTGTAAGCCAGGTGTAGGTGTATCTATTGTATGTCAGGTGTAGGTGCATGCATTGTATGGTGTTGTATGTTGTGTGTGGTTGTGTGTGTGCGATGCATAGTATGCGTATGTGTACATGGTTGAGGATGTTTGTCAGGCATGAAAATCAATCAGGTTTGTGTATGAAAAGGAAAAAGGATAAAAGTGGAAGCTAAGGATTGATTAAAGGATATGTATCAATATTTCATTTATGTTTTAAATATGCATGTGATCTATAATTCTGGTTTATGATTTTTAATTGTGATCAATGATTTTGATTTATGATGGTTATGTCTTGAGCTAACTGGATATGATATGTAACTTATTGCGGGCCACCAATGAGGTATGATCTAAATTTAATTCAATTTATTTTGAATCTAATGGTAGTTATGTTCTTGGTACCATAAAAAATGGTTGAAAATTCTTGGTTGGGTGGTTGAAACTGATTGAGAGAAAGTTGGTAGCAATAGTGAACAAGATTGGAACAAGCAAAAACATGCTAGTAAAACACTTCAGGAGTAGGGTCATTGTGGGACATTGGTACCCAATAGTTTCCATTAATTTCCATGAGCATGCTATGAATGGTATGATGGTTTTTAGGAAGGTATATGCCTTGGTTGTTTGACCTTATAATGTGAGGAAGCCTTGCCAAGGGATGGCTCTCTTGGGAATGGGGATGTCAGGTAACTTGGAAGGTGAGTGACTGCACAGAAGGGGGTTATCACATTTCCCAAGGGGTTGTGTAGCAGAGAAGGGAAGGCCATGGAATGGATTTTTTTTCTCTCATTAGAATTTACATATGGAATTAGATGCACATTGGGAGTGTGCCCTAGAACAATGAGCTGATAAGTGTTCACCGAGAGGACAAGTTGCACAAGATTCTAGCGTTGGACATTGGATGCACGTTTGATCTTGGTAGTGGATTTTGGATTTCCTGGGAAGGAGGTGAATCCTGGTTCTACTTTTGAGGGTGGAGGTGTGAGCCTCTAGATTCCCTTGTTGCAGATGCGAGCACTGTATCCTTTTATTCGCTGGTTGAAAAACTGTGCATGTGTGTATATGTGTATATTATTTTAGATACTATATCGAGATGTGGTTATAAAGGTCCATATATGGTATGATTATTTTCTTGTCAAAGAAAATCCGTATGAGTATATATGCGTATATTATTGTAAATATCATAATGAATTGTGTTATAAAGCTCCGATAAACAATATGTTTTTCATGTTTCAACATTATTTCATTGTAAATATTGTAACGAGCTAAGTTATAAAGCTCCATGGGTAGTATGTCGTGGTTTCAAAAGTCTTGTTGGTTGTAGGTGTTGTTGAACACTAAGGACGTTCTTCCCCCAAGGGGGAGGGTTCTGTAAGAAACCTATTCAAAATTCCATGTAAATAAAGTTAATAAAACCAAATAAGACCAAGGTCATGGTACACATATTCCAAGATAAATGTTGGGCAAAACTTCCTATTGGGTGTTCATTTGGTTAATTATGGATAGGGGAAATTGGCAAAGGAAATGGAAAAGGCTTTGGAAAGGAAAGAGGCATTAATTAGCATTTTATTTATGAAAATAAAAGAAAATAGGAGAAATGGAAGGTGAAAAGTCACAAGTTACATGTGAGGAGGAAATTGAAGGAAAATAATGGAAAATTGAATAAATTAGAGGCATCATTGATAAAAATGCTTACGAGGATTAGTTGGTAACTTTTTGTGAGTTCAGTTTTGGAGCTCTCTCTCTCTCTCTCTCTCTTGGACACTTAGAGTTTTCTTGGATAATTATAGCATTATATCAAGGAAAGAAAAGGAAGGCCCAAGAGGGAAATGGTAAGCAAAGATCAAGTAAGGAAGAGCAGGTTCAAGCAACTAGAACCAGTTTACTTACATGTATCGAATTTCATGTGTTATTTCCTTGCTAGATTTGGCATCCATGTGTGTATTTGGTTCTCTAGTTGTCGTTGGCATGGTATTTGATAGGTGTGATAGTATTCTTTAGCGTTGTCATGAAATTTAGGGATAACCATGGTTTGGTGGGTTATCTTGTATTTGTTGAGCTATATTTCTGGATGGTTTCGAAACTAAGTGAGACAGTTGTTGGGCCCAGACTAAGGTATGATTTTCACCCATTAAATACTGCAAATCATATTTTAATTTTATGAAAATCCCTCTTCATATTAATGATAATGAATTAAAATCATGAAAATAGGAATAATCAGACTAATGATAGAAATGACGATTTATAATAAGGAATTGATTATTTTTGTCTTTACCTGCAGGAAACTAGGAATGCATACACCAATAGAAAAAGAAAGCTAATCGACGAACGCAAGGACAAAGTAGTCCAAACGGCCAATGGAAGGCGAATGAGCAGATTGAGTCTAAGAACTCAAACGACAGCCACGCGTAGCGGGCTGTCGATTGAGATACATTCTCGAAATTCCGAAGATCGCCTTTAAAGGGGCAAAGAATAGAATGAGAGGGCAATCCGATAATAGAAAATCCAGAACATTTTGTCTAATTATATTTCGTAGCATTCCTGGATGTAACAGAGAATTTTGAGTAATTATCTTTTGAAGTTTCCTCAATGCTGAGGCTTCTGTAGGTCTGGGCCCAACCTCCGGGAGCTACACGCACAAGTTTCATGTTCTAAAAAGTTACAAAATCGATATCTGTAGACCTGGTGCAGTTTTAATACATATTCCCATTTGATATAATTACAGCTCTTCTTCTTTAATGAATCATTAGCAATTGCGTTCTTAGAATGAGACAAGTGCAATCTCATTTCTGATAATGTTTTGTTAATACTGGTTCGTCTATTGTCATGATAGTTAATTTCTAGGCCGTAGAAAGATTGATTTCAAAATTCTGCATCTCCATGCATTGCGTGGCATAATAAAGAAATTACCCAATTGATTAATGTTGTTTAATTAAGTCTTACAGAGAACTCCATTGAAAAATTACTTAATGATAGCTGTATAAGTTATTTGACCCATTTCGGTTCTATTTCTATTCATTGTTACTAGCTTAGTTCTACTGTTGTTTCATTATTGCACAGCTAGTCATACTACTGTTTCATTATTGCGCAGCTAGTTATATTGCTTAGTTCTACTGACATTTCATTATTGCACATCTAGTCATATTGCTTAACTGTTGTTTCATTATTACACAACTAGTCACCATTCTAGTTATATTGCTAGCCGAATAGCTGCTTCATTACTGCTTAGATCGCTAGGTCATCAATTCAATTCAATTCCATGTCTGAAACAATTTAGTTAGACTATTGTTCTGCTCAATTTCAGTACTGTTGTTCTGCTTAATTTCAGTACTGTCATTTCAATTCATGCTTGATTTATCTAGACCGTTGTTCAGTTTAATAGAACTTCTATTTTATTCTAGTAGAGAAACATCAATTCCCCTTACTCAGCTTTAGGCTAAGAGATCCATCTAAGACATCTTCTTTAGGATCAACAAGCTTCCAAAGTTAGTAATTCCTTCTAAAATTTGAAAAAGAGCACCCATAGATCAGTTAACTCGCATATACTGTGCTGACACTCTTGAAATAAAATACTTACCCCTGGTTGGCAATTAACTGAAGGTACAATAGAGTTGTCACATAAATTCACCTCTATCTGACTCAACATTTTGGCGTCGTTGTCTGGGAGAGTGTTGAGAGTTATCTCCTTTAATTCATTCTTTTTCCATTACTATGAGGAGTTGGGTATTGAAAGCGAAAGGTAAGAATCTGCGTACTGGTAAGCAACATGCTTGCCCTTTAGCCCGCCTGCTAGCAATCTGTACAGGAACCATAAGATAGGTGCTTATTTTTTATGCCTAAGAAAAAGATAGAAACAATTAAAAATCAGTCACAACCACAACCCAAAGGAACGATGATCCTTGGGAGGACAACATACATAGACGAAATCATTAAGAAAGTGGAATCTCAGGCATCTATAAGATCAAAAACCACTCCCATCCAAAATCCTAACATACCCCCTCGGGTAGCAGCCTCACCATCTGTAGCCTACGCCGAGATTCACAGCAAGACAGAAGGTTTTGAGCAAAGCCTGCAGATTTCCATTCAACAAAGCATTGACCTTTCAAAAGAGGGAGGCTCTTGCAATTTGCAAGAAGGCAGGGGAGAAACTAGTGGAGAAATTCACATAGAGACCCTAAATCTCTTGAAGAAGTAATCGAAACAGAACTCCTTAGAGTTCTAGATCAGGGAAGTGTTGTAAAACCTCCACCGCATTCACCTTCCAAGCCTATTAAAATATTCCCCCCAGATCAAGAAATTCCTGAAGATTTCTGGCACCTCTTTGATCAAATGGAAAATAATCAAAATCAAAATTAGAAGCAGACATCAACATTGAAGTACCCCATCGTTGATCATGCTGCCAATGCCCCTATGAGAGCCATTCCCTTTCATAACATCCCTACCTTTCATGGATTAACCACAGAAGATCCTGATGCATTCTTATTTGAATTTTATGTCTTATGCAGAGGATATGATTACACCACCGATCCCAAGAAATTAAAATTATTTCCCTCCACCTTGAAAGGAAATAAACTATAATGGCTCTTCGCTGGTTCATGGGGTTAGGAGGGGGAACTATAAAAAACTAGGACCAAATGAAGAATTCCTTTCTTACCAAATACCAAGACTATTGCCGAACCCTAGACCTAAAAAACGAAATCTTTAACATGACTGCAAAAGGCAATGAAACACTAGAATAATACGTAGAAATATTTCAATACAATTTACAAAGATCCCCATATACTACATTGTCCAAGGACATTTTGAAAGCCACAATACTTAAGGGGATGAAGGAGGAATGGGTTGAATTACTTAACATAATGGGAAAAGGAGATATTTATCAGGAAGAATATGACGAGATTATCTCCTTATGTATTAGATGCTCCCGGGGTAGCTCACGTAACAAACCTATTGGGCGTGATCTTAAGCAGACGAGTAGCAATGTAACTAGGGAATAATTTGGAAATATCTTAGAAAAATTCAAAACTGACATCTTGGGCACTTTTACCACACAACTTGATGTTCTGCAAGCCAAACAAAAACACGCAATAATTGAACAAAATCTGGTCGTCTTCTGCCCAAAATGTCGGAAGAAGCACAGCCAAAGGGAGTGTCCTTTATACATGGTCCAGACATGTGCCATCTGCACTAAGGATCATAATATGGACTAGTTTCCTTCACTCCCTGGGCTGAAAGCCATCTACAAAGAAGCAGAAGAAGAAACATAACCAGTCTATTTAATGAATCAGCGTCGACAATGGCATGCACGACCTGGCATACCGCAAGACCTACCTCAATACTTTACAATGCCCCAGTACAATAAGCAAAACCCTACAACAACTTGGAAAACTCAAAACCCATTCCCAACTTGGCCAAACCAAACCTTCCCTATCCCACCCCGGCCTACACAAAATCAATCAGGAAGTAACTGGAAAACTTCCCTAGTTCTCCCCCTTATTGGCAGAATATCCCTTATCAAAACCAATGGCCAAACCCCCCTACAAAAAACAACAACTGGAACTGGAAACAACCTACGAGAATGGGAAATTTACCAACAGGAGCAGGAACCCAACAATTACCAGCCCCCTACCCCATTCAGCATAACCAGCAGCCTATCATACGACCTCAATTACCAGCCCAACCCAATCCCAATCCCAATAATAGACCAATTCAATTAATTCAAATCATAGAGAATCCAACACCCAACAACAAACAAAAATAATGTAAGGAATTGAAGTTGAGATCGGGGCGTACCATATTTCCCATAGAGGCCCCAACTCCACCTCAATCCCAAATGAAACATCCACAGGGCCCAGCTCAATAGAGATAACAAAAACATGCAAAGACGAGGAAAAAATGGAACAACAAAGACATGAAGATCTTAAAATAGCTCCACCACCATTTCCTGAGAGATTAAACTTACCCAGACCTATAATCCACTCAGATTTTGACATCCTGGGGGGATTAAGAAACCTTTGTGTCAAAATTCCTCTTCTGCAGGCCATCTAGGACATTCCCATCTATGCAAAAAAAATCAAGGAGTTATGTGGAAAGAAACAAATTAGGAAAACAATGGCTGCACCTACCATTCGTGTAGTAGGAACTCTATCTGACTTATTGTTAGGAAAAGAATCGCCTGTAAAATATGAAGACCCAGGAAACCCCATTGTAACCGTACAAATTTCTGGACATTCATTTCCAAACACATTGGTTGACCTTGGGGCAGCCATCAACATCCTAACTACAGAGGCTTGTGAGAAACTAGGCATATCATCCCTTGAACCTACACCAACACTCCTGGAATTGGCTGACAGATCTGTTATTAGACCATAAGGTATAATGAAAGACATTATGGTTTCAATAGACTCATGGGAATACCCTGCTGATTTTTTAGTTATTAATCCAAAAAATAGGATGGAAGGGCACCCACTGATTCTTGGGCGACCTTGGCTGGCCACTGCTGATGCTTACATAGGCTGCCGAACAGGCATCATGACTATCACTAGAGGCAATTCTATAAAGAATATTGTAATCTAAACGCCTGCCAAACCAAGTCTGCCCACGATAAAAATTCACAAACACCCATATACATATTGAGAGGAAAATATCTGTCCACCCCTCACACTATTAGAGGCTCTCGAGTTTAAAGATCAAACGGAAGATGATCTGATAAGTAACATTATGAATCAGCCTCCCAAAACTGAAAATTTGAAATTCCAAATGATGAAAACAGTTCTCGAGCATGAAGGACAAGAAAATATCGTAACAGACTTTGAGACCCAATATAATCCCACAACCACTGTTTGTAATAGTATACCTATTGAAATCAAACCAGGTAAGATTTTGAATATTAACAGTAGCCTAGATGACAACCAAAGGTAGAAACTTGTAAAAATCCTTAAGAAGCGTCAAGGTGCATTTGCGTGGGACTACCAAGACATGAAGGGCTTAGACCCACAGCTGTGCACACATCATATTTATACTGATAGAGATACTCGGCCTGTTCAACAACCGCAACGAAGACTGAATCCCCATTTAAAAGAAATTATAAAAGAAGAACTCCAAAAGCTCCTCGATGTAAATTTTATTTATCCTATATCAGACAACAAATGGGTCTTCCCTTTGGTGGTTGTCCCCAAAAAGAATGGGGAGTGGAGGATCTGCGTAGACTATAGAGAATTAAATAAAGCAACTCAAAAAGATCATTTCCCCCTTCCCTTTATTGACCAAGTCCTTGACACATTAGCTAGAAAACGTTTTTTCTCTTTTCTTGACGGATTCAGTGGATACAATCAGATACAAATAGCCCCTGAAGATCAAGATAAGACAACCTTTACCTTCCCATGGGGCACTTTTGCTTACAGAGTGTTACCATTTGGATTATGTAATGCTCCGGCAACATTTCGAAGAGCCATAATTAGTATTTTTTTTAATTTAATAAATGAAGGACATGAAATTTATATGGATGATTTTACACCCTATGGGGAAGATTTTGACCAAGCTCTAGAAACATTATACAAGGTACTGGAATGATGTATTGCTACCAGATTGTGTCTAAGCAACAAGAAATGCCACATGATGATGACTGAAGGGGTAATACTAGGCCACTACATTTCTGCGGCAGGAATCTAGGTAGACCCGGCTAAAATAAATATAATTCTTTTGTTGGCCACACCCTGTACACAAACAGAGGTACGCAGTTTCCTGGGGTATGTAGGATATTATCGCAGATTTATAAAAAAATTCTCACAGATAGCTGCACCTCTGTATGCTTTAACTGGCAATGTTGAATTTCAGTGGACTGAAAAATGTGACACTGCTTTTAGAGATTTAAAAAAGCTCGTCTCCAAAGTACCAATCTTGCGAGGTCCTGACTGGAAACTCCCCTTTCATATCTCTTCCGATGCATCTGATACAGCAATAGGAGCAGTCCTCGGCCAAGAAGAAGACCAAAAACCATATGCTATCTATTATAGTAGCAAGAATCTTACCCTTGCTGAGCTAAACTACATAGTAACTGAGAAAGAATTTATGGCTGTAATTTATGCTATCAATAAATTCAGGCACTACATAACAGGATATCAAGTATTATTGTACATTGACCATTCTGCTATCAGATATTTAGCAAATAAACTTATCACGAATGGTAGAATAACTTGCTAGCTACTATTATTACAGGAATTCGATATCACAATCAGAGATTGTCCAAGGAAGGAGAACGTAGTTGCAGACTTTCTGTCAAAATTCCCCAAAATAGATGACGCATCAATAGTCGACGATCAATTTCCGGATGAACACCTGTTTGCGGTAGCAGTAAAAACCCCATGGTGTGCAGATGTCGCAAATTATCTAGCAGTTGGGAAGCTACCCAAACAATTGATGGCAAGAGAATGGAAGTTAATTGTACAACGCAGTTCACGATTCTCCTAGATTGAAGGATACTTATTTCATACAGGGGCTGATATGCAGATATGTCGATGCATAAGGGAGGATGAAATCCATGACATCCTACATGCCTGTCATGATGAACCCTGCGGTGGTCACTTCGCAGACCGACAGACAGGGCATAAAATATTGCAATTAGGCTATTTTTGGCCAACAATTTTTAAAGATGCAAAGAAGTACGTTCAGCCCTGTGAAAGCTGCCAAAGGATGGGCCATCCAGGCCAAGTTGATGAAATGCTGCTGCAACCGCAATTGGTGGTAGAACCATTTGAACGATGGGCGTTGGACTTCGTTAGGCCATTTAATCTACCATCAAACCAGAAAGCCCACATATTAGTTGCCATAGATTATGTTACCAAATGGGTGGAAGCAGTAGCTTTACCAAGAGCCACGGAAGAATTAGTAATTAAGTTTCTCTTCAAACTATTTGTACGATACGGCCTACCAAGGGAAGTGATAATCGATGGGGGGGCACAGTTCACAGGCAATAAGATCATATCTACTTAAAAAAAACACCATGTCATTCATAGAATTACGTATCCTTACCACCCGCTAGCAAACAGACAAGTCGAAAGTACTAACAAAGTCCTAGAGGCAATCCTTACCAAGAAAATAGCAGCACACCGCCGAGACTGGGCCACTAGACTGCCAGAAGCCTTATGGGCTGATCGAACAACTTGGAGAAATACCACTGGATATTCACCATATTAGCTAGTATTTGGGAGAGAACCCATCTTCCCTATTGAGTTTGAAATTAAAACACTGAGAACAACCAAGGAAGTAGGATTGGACTTAATGGATGCTCAAACTAAAAGACTTCAACAAATAAATGAACTGGATGAAATTAAACTACTTGCCTTGCAACGTACAATGATCATTCAACAAAAAAGAGCCAAGTGGCACGACAATCTAATAAAAAATAAAGTATTCCAAAAAGAGATTGGGCACTCCTATCTGATTCTAGATTCCAAGACTTTCTAGGAAAACTGCAAACAAGATGGCTTGGTCCATATGAGATTCAGGAAGCACATAGAAATGGTACCCTCACTTTGACCATGATAGATGGATCCAGCTCAACATTCCGAGTTAACATACACATAGTACGCCTCTATCACAAACCTCTCACGAAGCAATCTTTTTGTCAACAAGCACGAGAAGATCCCACCATCCGAGTTGTGGCACAAGGGGGTGACAACCCCACAAACTCAGGTACATGAGAGGTTTGAAAAAATCACTTGTAAATTATGTATATAATTGTATATTCGTCCCTTTTACAATCCATTCTTCTATAGGGTTGTGTTGTTTTTAATTTCTTACTTTGTTGTCTAGTTTATGAACAACTGCTATTGAATTGTTGAACAACAGCAGTTCAATCGAATTGAACAGATTTTTGGTTGAGTTTTTAAGTTTTTCTATTCAATTCCAGAAAAACTGCTGTTCGATACTTAAACATCAACAATTCAATTGAATCGAATAGCCTGTTATCGAGTTTTTAAGTTTTTCCGTTCAATTCCAGAACAGTTGCTGTTCAATTTTCGAACAGCACTGGTTCAACCAAATTGAAAATTTTTTTGCCGTGTTTTTAATTTTTTCTGCTAAAATCTAGAACAGTTGCAGTTCAATCCTTTAACGGCAGCAGTTCAACAGAATTGAACAACTTTTTTCTGCTTTTTTAATTTTTGCTGTTCAAATCCAGCACAGCTGTTGTTCAATCCTTGAACGGTAGTAGTTCAACATAATTGAACAGCTTTTTGCTGCATTTTTAATTGTTGATGTTCAAATCCAGCACAACTGCTGTTCAATCCTTTAATGGCAGCAGTTCAACAGAATTGAACAGCTTTTTTCTACGTTTTTAAACCTTTCTGTTCAATCTAGGAATAGCTGATGTTACATTTCTGAACGACAGCAGTTCAATCAAATTTTAAAACAATTTTTGTTGCGCTGCTTGTACTGTTCCATCTTTGAAGAAGCTAACTGTTCCTTCAACAAAAATACCCATTTTTGAGCATTTTTTGAGCGTTTTAGCATTTTTTTGAACATCCTTCAACATTTTTAAGCATTTTTTCCAACCAATCTTTAAAGCTGCTACTTCTCAATATCTTAAATAGCCATTATTTTTATTGAATAACCTTGAGCAGGGAATGGCACTTGAAAGAGAGAAAGCAATTGATAAAATTCCAAATATGATGTCTTGTGATACTACAATTCTTAAGCAGAAGCTGATATTATGCACACATCAACTTAAGGGCTAAAACTGCCCACATTTTGAATATGGTATCAAGTGACTTAGGACCCTATAATGATATGTCTTTTTGCACTATTCGAGTAATATGACCCTACAACATGAAGAAATTAAATAAGGCATATTAATGGTATTAGTTTTTCTACTTCTTTCACCATCCCTCACTCTTAAGGAGTCAATGAGCCTTCCTTAGCAATCATGGTGTGACATGAAAATCTCGAAAGAGGATAGGGGGCTCATCACGAGTTAGCCTACCATGATCATAGGAATTGAGCAGGTGACATGCCCACTATGGCCACCACACCAGGGTAATGACCTTCTCATCTGTTAGAAGGACAGGAGGTCTCATCACGAGCCAGCCTGATCACTCTGTTACAATTCTAGTGAATGGCACTATAATTATCTGGCTACCACACCAGTACAATGACCTCCAAATGGATCAAACCGCTAAAATACAAAAGAAAATACTAGATTTACATATCTTAAGAGAGGATATGAGGTCTCATCACGAGCCAACCTACCATGATCATAATAGTCTAAGCAATTGACATGCCCATTATGGAAACCACACCAGGGTAATGACCTTCTAACTTGAAGTACAGGAGGTCTCATCACGAGCTGGCCTGATCATTTTGCTACAACTCTAGTGAATGGCACCATGATTACCTGGCTACCATACCAACATGGTGATCTCTCCATCAAAATAATAAAATAACTATTCTCACATAAGGACCATGGCTCATTTTTTGGGTTAAAAAGAAACCCTGTCGAGGCTATGAACGCCTGCTGGCAGCAGTGGCCCTGCTTGTGGTACAAAAGAATGCTTCTTTAATAACAAAATACTGTTAAAATACACCTTGTTTTCCATTTTATTTACTACAAAACCTATACTCGAATTAGTGACAATCATGACTTACCATAAGAATAAATAACGAAGATTTGATTACATATTTCAAACTTGGGAAGGACAACGCCAATCAATACTTGATTAAATATTGCTTCTGTCACAACATCATACAAGACATCATATCATAATAATGACAATATTGTTTTCTCTCACGTCTCGGCCTTCTCCGCACAAGGTTCAATCATGAAAAATTTTAAATTTGATTGTCTGTTGCACATGCAGTAATTACTTAACCGTCAATCCTCCACATGCAAAATTACTAAAGTCTGACATCCCTATGCTCGTATTCATCACTGGTCGAATCTCTCTAGTACCTGAGGGCATGGGCGCCCTTTTTCAAAGGGGGAGGGGTGTAATTAGCTTTGATTGGCTTTAATTTGGCAAGCGGATGAAATCCCTTCACAAATCCCATTAGACGCATCGGTAAATGCTACAATTAAGGCATGAAGAATCTTTATATAGAACCACGATATTTTTTTTCGGTTACACTTAGCTCCCAGACGAAACAACAAAGACATAAAAAAAGAGATAACCAGAGGAGAAAAGCATACTAGCCATGGGCAGAAATACTCTTCAAAATGAGCCGTCGAATTTCCCAATTTCAGAGGCAGCAAGTGCCATTCTTCAGCGAGCAGGATGGTTGACATATGTGCATAGATTACAAGGACACAATACAGAAATTGCAATCGAATTCCTGCAAAATTTGCGGGATGGGCAAACCAGAGTAAACGGCCGAACCATACTTGTCACAGAAGAAATCATAGCAGCAGTTTCTGGAATACTAGCACAAGGGGAATGATGGGTAGAAAAGCATCTACTCCTATGAGAAGCAATAGCGCTATACCAGGACCCAGATGAACCACTAGAATGAAAATCTAGAGGGATTGCTCCCGCTTCCTTACACCATCCATGGCAAGAATTGGCGGTATTCATCCAAAAATTCATAACATGCGAAGGACGTCGGGAACTGGTAAAACATCGACAACTTAAACTCTTAGCTGTACTCAAACAGAAAATTTCAATTAATTTACCTGCCTTTTAATATTCTGTATTGCATGATACCACTGTTCGACTAAGAAAAGCTAAGAGGCCCGATTTAGTGGTTAGTCACTAAGGATTAATAAAGTTAATCATTATTCATGAGCTAGATAGCTAACATCTAGCATGGCACAATTTTATCAACCCGGAAGTTAACCCATAAGTGTAGGAACCTGAAGTTAACCCCGAGGGTGCTGAAACCAAGCCTCCTAGGGTAAATCCTCCAAAAATAAAAAGAAGTCGAGCCTCAACATCAGATTCAAATAGACAAAAATGGGTTAGAACACCCCAGGGAACATCAAATGCCATAGATGGAGAAGAACCATACCAGGCACCCTTACAAGGATTTGAGGAGGAAATGGCGCTAGTCCTAGGGAAAATAAGGACAAACCTCGAATTAAGGAACTCATCAGAAGCAGGGGAGCAAGAAGAATTTGTTGATAAAACGGCCTCCCCCAACAGCTCTGGTCACACACATATCCTATCCGACCAAGAGGAACTACAAGAGAACGAAGCCCTCTCTCCCATTCATAATTATGAAATAGACGGTGAAGGACAGATAGACAAAGGATTGGAATCACAGGCTAATTCAGGTGACACTGTCCTCGTGGAACAAAGCTCTCACACAGAGACAGTTCCCTTGTCACCAGGAGGTAGCATTGCTCCTCCTTGTCAAGACCCTCATACTGAGGGCAATTCTGAAGAAGTAATTAGAAACATCATTCTAGAACTTACCCCTGAGCAAGAGAATTCTACTCCCCTACCACTTGTAAAAACAAGGGAAGGTGCAGACATGAGAAAATTTGAGAATTTGAGAAAGACCTGTAAAAAATTGAAGAAGTTGGTGAAACACTTGAAGAAGCAGTTAAAAAGAAAAACAAGGGTCAGGAAGTCGAAAGTAGAAACTTCCACTATAGGGACCCAAACAGTACCAGCAATTACTATGGAATTTGGAACACAAACCTCTTTGACAACCACCACCGAAGTCAAAGTACAGACAAAAGTAGCAAACAACATTGAAACATCCACCCAAACTGAACAAAAATTTCTAGAGTAAAAAGGGATCCAAACAGAGGAAGTCCCTGCCTATGCTCATTTAATAGAGATAGCTGCTAAGCAAAGAGTACAGAACGAATTAGTACAATTATGGAAGGAACTGACACAGTACAAGAAGGAGGTAGTGCCATTACAAGAGCACCAGGCACTACAAAAGAAATTCCCTGACCTCTCTCTTACTGAAGATGAGACATTTGCCCAGCTTAGAAGTGAGTAGGCAAAGGTTAAAGTAGTACAAAGGCAGGTAGAGAAAGCCAAAAAGCAGATCTCTACAATTTTCTCTCTATATGATGATGCTTTATCATGTAGGTCACCGAAAACTAACTATGCCCTATTCCTAACAGAACGATACCTACTTCTGAAACTTAAAGCCGTAAGAGTAGGGAAATACACTTCCCTTAAGACTATAGAGGAATTTATCCAATGCTGTAATGACCAAGATGAGAAGGTTCAATGCTTCTTATGTGAGCTCTACATGCACAATTTCTTTTTAGAAAATGACACTGATGGAAACCCCAGCCCCTTCATAGGAGATGTTCAGTTACAAGATTTTCTTTCAATTGCCAAAAACCAAATCAGGTGGGCCAAATCTTATGGCATCTTCTAGAAAAGAGAACATAAGCTGGAACTATGGGTCAGGGGGGAGCCTATGAAACCCATGCAGTTGATAACCCGACATCAGAATTTCATGAGAAGACTAGGTGTGAAGTCTAAATTGGGTCCTCTCCATAAAGATGTCATTGAAAATGCACGAGATTACTTTGAATACATCTGGGAAGCAGCCCTAGCAACAACTAAACAACGGTGGATGGCCTCCATGAATAATGTGAAAAATAGGGAGCCATTCAGTTATAGGAACTTCAAGGCTATCTTTTCCAGATTCCGTTTATATAGCAACTTAGTCTACAACATGGGGCCCACCTCGCTGGGTTGCAGATATCAGAATCCCCTTCTCTGGCTCCCCCCTGAAGAGTATAATCATGAATACGATTTGCCAGAAGGAGTCACAAGGCCTGCCTTCACACTCATAAAAATAAAGTGAGGCTACAGAGCACCCAATGAGAGATCCTACCCCTCCTATTCTTTAACTCAGTTACATCTTAATCATTTGTTTGCATGAGGACATGCAACAAGGTAAGCAGGGGAGCATGTTGGGCCCAGACTAAGGTATGATTTTCACCCATTAAATATTGCAAATCATATTGTAATTTCAGGAAAATCCCTCTTCATATTAATGATAAGGAATGAATATCATGAAAATAGGAATAATAAGACTAATGATAGAAAGGACGATTTATAAAAGGAATTGATTCTTTTTGTCTTTACTTGCAGGAAACTAGGAATGCCTACACCAATAGAAAAAGAAAGCTAATTGACGAACACAAGGAAAAAGCACTCCAAATGGCCAATGGAAGGCGAACGATCAGATTGAGTCTAAGAACTCAAACAACAACCACGCGTAGTGGGCTGTCGATTGAGATACATTCTCGAAATTCCGAAGATCGCCTTTAAAGGGGCAAAGAATAGAATGAGAGGGAAATACGATAATAGAAAATCCGGAACATTTTGTCTAATTATATTCCGTAGCATTCCTGGATGTAACAGAGAGTTTTGAGTAATTATCTTCTGAAGTTTCCTTAGTGCTAAGGCTTATGTAGGTCTGGGCCCAACCTCCGGGAGCTCCACACACAAGTTTCATTTTCTAAAAGGTTACAGAATCGATATCTATAGACCTGGTGCAGTTTTAATACATATTCCCATTTGATATAATTACAACTCTTCTTCTTTAATGAATAATTAGAAATTGTGTTCTTAGAATGAGACAAGTGCAATCTCTTTTCTGATAATGTTTTGTTAATACTGGTTCGTCTGTTGTCATGATAGTTAATTTCTAGGCTGTAGAAAGATTGATTTCAACATTCTGCATCTCCATGCATTGCGTGGCATAATAAAGCAATTACCGAATTGATTAATGTTGTTTAATTAAGTCTTATAGAGAACTCCATTACAAAATTACTTAATGATAGTTGTATAAGTTATTTGACCCATTTCGGTTCTATTGCTATTCATTGTTACTAGCTTAGTTCTACTGTTGTTTCATTATTGCACAACTAGTCATACTACTGTTTCATTATTGCGCAGCTAGTTATATTGCTTAGTTCTACTGACATTTCATTATTGCACATCTAGTCATATTGCTTAACTGTTGTTTCATTATTACACAACTAGTCACCATTCTAGTTATATTGCTAGCCGAATAGCTGCTTCATTACTGCTTAGATCGCTAGGTCATCAATTCAATTCAATTCCATGTCTGAAACAATTTAGTTAGACTATTGTTCTGCTCAATTTCGGTACTGTTATTTTAATTCATGCTTGATTTATCTAGACCGTTGTTCAGTTTAATAGAACTTCTATTTTATTCCAGTAGAGAAACATCAATTCCCCTTACTCAGCCTTAGGCTAAGAGATCCATCTAAGACATCTTCTATAGGATCAACAAGCTTCCAAAGTTAGTAATTCCTTCTGAACATTGACAAAGGGCACCCGTAGATCAATTAACTCGCATATACTATGCTGACACTCTTGAAATAAAAGACTTACCCCGGGTTGACAATTAAATGAAGGTACATAGAGTTGTCACATAAAGTCACCTCTATCTGACTCAACAACAGTCTCTGAAATAAATAAAACAAGCCCTAGGAATCCATGGACTAGAGAAGGTTGGATTGTGGTAAAGCCATATATTACATGCCTTGGTAGGCCTAGGAATCCTCGACCGATTAATGGCAGGATATACGGTAAAGACTAGAGGTGTGTGCCTTTAATTAGGCCTAGGAATCCTCGACTAGTAAATGGTGGGATATACTATAAATACTAGAGGGTGGAATCTCGATTAGGCCTAGGAATCCTTGACTAATTAATGGTGGGATATACGGTAAAGCCTAGAGACTTGGAGGAATGAAAATTCATCACAGTGTATGTGGAGAAATACGGTGGTATCCATGATTTTTTTGGGCCTGGTGATATGCTGGGGATTTCAGTATAACCTGAGGAAACCTAGATTGGTTTTGTTTTGAGTCCCACGTGCTTGGAATATTACATGGGGGTGACTGGATAAAAGAAATATTTGGTTCAACCCAATCTATGGTTGGGCAGTTCGTGGAAGTCCCAAACCTGGTTGACTTTTGCATTCATTAATAAGAGTTTCTTCTCCTTGGTATTTCATGTTTAAATGTAGTGGTTCATATGTGGTTTTTATGGTTGTTATATCCTTGTTATTTTTGTTGGTTATATGATGGTTATGAGTATGCTTTATGGCAGACTTTATGTATGAATTTCGTCATGTTTTGATTAGAAAATGAATTTACAATGAATATATGATATAATAGATGATAATGAAGCTATTGCGCTATAGCACATTTCTCCTTTACGAATCTCAAATAAGTATTATACCCCTATTCTCATATATGTTGGTATGACCTGTAGAATATATATTTGTATCATGTTTGAAGAAATGCCTATCATGGCTAGTAGGGTTTAAATCAAGTACCTATACCAATGATTACATTAGTATATTTTTTCCATTATTATTATCCACTTCTGAAGGTTTGATGAAGTTCCGGGTAGTGGCTTGAGACTTAGCCCCAAAAATGTAGCTAATAATTTGGGGTCGCTAGCACAAAAATTCTTGAAAAAGTACACAGTCGCTGGCATGCCTTGCTGTGGGAGTTACTAGAAGGCCTCAGTCCCATGCATGGATTTTCATGGGAGTGGATGAGGTTCCATATCAGTAACATGCCAAGTTTTCTAAGGAGTTAAGCACATGAAAGGGTTGTTTGCCTCCTAAAGGGTATGTAGCTCCTGAGGAAGGTTAGATTGGTTTGGCTTTGTCGGTTCCACTTCCTTAACTGTATATGGGGTGTTAAATCATATAATAGTAGCCTATTGTCACATTTTTACCCCAGCAAACCTATTATCTTGGGTAAATGTGGGAGGAGGGCGTTACAGGGTGGTATCAGAGCATGGTTCAACACTTATACTAGATGGGAGGTGTGTTGGTCATGCATACATGTCAATTGAATATGAGCTATTTATACTTGTGGTACATATGCCTGTTGTCTATGAATGGTGGTGTTCATTGTTGCAATTATGTCTCCATGTGAAAGTTGATGGTGTTGTTGTTGGATGTTGTCACCATGAGTGTATGTCGGTTATGCATTAGTTATGCATATTGATGTCTATATGTTGCCATGCATGCATTGTCATGGTTAAAGTTGTTTTCCATGATGTCATTGTATGTATTTATCTCATCATGATGCTATTGGAATGTTATGATGCTAATATATTGACTGAGAAAGAGCAGGAGAAGTAGATTATTAGAGGGATGTTTCAACACTAGACCTCGGGGTAAGAGCAGATCGTCATACAAGTTTGTATGTTGAGAATGAAACTATGTTGGTTAATCGTTGTTATATGCATTATGGTTATGTATATTCCTATCATTCTATGGTTGTTATGGTTTCATACATGATATACGTCGCTAGTTAATTAGTGTGGTCATATGCATATGTGTCAGATAGCCATGAATGGTAATAACTTGTTGTTATACGCATTGCAGTCATATGCATGATGGTTATGGATATTGCAACTAAGATATTGATGTTATATGTATCATGATAATTTGGATTTTCCTATGCAAATGGTTAGGGTTATGAAATTCACATATGATTCGATGTATTTGTGATATTTTTTTGTACTAATCTAGATTGATTGTGCATATGTGATTGTTATGCATGAATGACAATTGTTTATGAGTCTATGATGTGAAAATGTTAGCTAGTTACTCTTATGGAAATCATGACCTTATTTATCTTTGAGTTGATATGCTTTGAAGTTATATCGTGCTAATATAGATTGATTGTGCAGGAAATATAGCCTTCCTTGAGATACATTAAGGTATGAGTTCACTTATGTCGTCTACTAGGTGCTTGAATGTTTGATTATGTTGTATATTTGGTGTTTGAGTGTTTGGTGTATATTATGTCGTCTATTTTTTTGTTTTAATGTTTGATTAGTTGCATGATATGAGTTTTTATCTATAAGATTCATGAAGGAATGATACTATTTTAGGACATTTGTACTAGCTCAATATCTGTTGTGATAGTTGATATGTACTTGAGTGCATGTGGGTGCTAGTTGTAGTATTATGATTAATGAATGCGAGTTTAATGCTTATTATGACATGGTTGTGAGTCTTGCTAAAGGATGATTTCAAATTAATAGATATGATGTCTTGATATTTGGAACGTGTGACTGAAATGTGTGAACAGTTGTAGGGAAACATGCTTGGTAGTAGGATGACAATGTAACAATTGATTTGTTTATACAACTGATAGTTGGGTGATGTAACGATATGTAATAAGACTTAATTGCAGCAAAGTAATGGTAAAAGAAAGAATTGGGTGAGAATTCCTTTGGCTATTGGAAACTGCAATTCCAAATGAATCAGTGATTTGCATGAATACAAGAAGTCTTCTTAACCTTGATTTCATTTGACATTATTTGGATATGTGCTATATTCATGAACATGAATTTTATAGGTATATTAGTTAGGTTCTAGTTATACATAGATCTTTCAAGGGAATTGGAGTAACTTGAAATATGGTATGGATGTGTTAATTTACAAAGAAGCGTGCTTGGCACAACAAGGTATGGTAACTGGTATATTGTTATGTTTACTTATACACTAATAGTTACGTGTTTATGGTGGTATGATGCAGGGGACTACATGGAAAAAGAGATTTCCATGGAATCTTAAAGAAAGCTTGGGTTGAGCTTTCCCTGGGGAATGTTGGGGATTGAGTCATGGTGTTTGTTGAGAGTCTTGTTCTTTTGATGTTTTTTATTTTTTTACACTTGAATTTTAGTATTGATTACATCTAGTGCATGATCTTGCTAATTTGTTTGTGGTGTCGTATTGCTATTGGATTTTCATGGTTTTATTCTTATTTTTTTCTTGTTCTTGAATTTTATGTTTTGAGAGTCTTGGGAATTGGTTGGGGAAGGACCAAGTTAATGGAGCTAGAGGAGAGCTTGATGGAATCTAATACATAATGTAAGACTTAGATGAAGCCTGATCCATGAGTAAAGGGAAGTTGAAGGTAAGAGTATGATAAACAGTTGGATTGGTTGGGTCCATTGGTGAAAATGGATGATGGCAAAAAATTCATGAGAAAGGTAGTAGGAAGGGTAAATTAAATGTGATTAAGGTAAAAAATGCCTTGTCTAAATTAGGAGCTATTGTTCTCAATGCATGTTATGCATAAATCAATGGAGTTCTCTTGACCTTAACCTTATGATATTCGGTAATCATGTTGTGATTATGATTATGATGATGTCTATATACGTATATATGTATGTATGTATGCCATTGTCTGACAGGGTCGATAGGGATCATGATTGTTTTACGTTAATGTTTATATGTATATATCCATGTATGTATTTCATTGTCTGACAAGGTCATTAGAAATCATGGTTTGTCGAGGAATTATTTCTTATGCAGATGAATACCATGAAGAGGTTCCTGGTTTATGAGGAATCAAGTAGAAGAGTAAGGCTTGACATATATACAAGGTTAGTGTCATGTGGATATGAATTGATATTATATTCTTGTACTTTGCCTATTTTTATGTTATGGGTAGGTAATGCTAAGGGATACATAAACATAATGGAAGCAGTGTGATCTATGACATGTTGGGACAAGCAAGGATGGTGGAAAGACATTGGAAGCAAGGTTTCTTGGTAGAAGTGGTCTGTGGATGAGAATCACTATTGTTGTGTATATGTTTTATATGTTGTACATGTTGTACATATGATGTTGTGTATATGTTGTTTATGCAATTCTATGTATAGATGGTGTTATGTACATGTTGTTTATGAAGTTCTGTGTACATATGGTGTTGTGCACATTTTGGATATGTGGTGTTGTGTACATATGGTGCTTTGTGAATGTTGCATATGCGGTGTTGTGTACACATGGCATGGTGTACATGTTTTACATATGGTTCTATGTATATCTGGTCTTCTATGTATGATTGTACATGTGGTGTCATGTAAATGTTGTACATGGGGTGCTGTGTACATGTCATGCATGTGCTATTGTATACATGTGGTGTTGTGTACATGTTGTCTAGGTGGTTCTATGTACCGATGGTACTGTGTACATGTTGTACATGTGGTATTGTGTGCATGTGATACATGTTGTGTTGTACACATGTGGCATTGTGTGCATGTCATATATGTTTTTTTGTGTACTTGTGGTACTGTGTATGTACATTGCATAGTCGTGGTATCATGACATGTGTATTCATTGTGTTGTACTCTATGTATGTATTGTATTGTGTTATACACTAACTATAGGTGTATGTGTTGTGTTGTACACTGAATGTAGGTGTATGTATTGTATTGTACACTGAGTGTAGGTGTATGTGTTGTATGTCAGGTGTAGATGCATATACCGTATGGTGTTGTATGCCATGTGTGGTTGTATGTGTGCGATGTACACTATGTCTATGTGTACATGGTTGAGGAGAAGGAACTGGGTGTTTGTTGGAAGTGGAAACCAATCCATTGTGTGTAAGGAAAGGACAAAGGATAAAGGTGAAAGATAAGGATCAATTAAAGGATAAGTATCAATATTTTATTTCAGTTTTAATTATGCATGTGATATATGATTCTATTTTATGATGTTTACATGTGATCAATTATTTTGATTTGTGATGACTTCATTTTGAGCTAATAGAATATGATATGTTTATACATGATGACTTATCAAACAACCAGTTTGACTTTTTGTGACAAGAAGTGAACAAAATTGCAATTTTACCTTATTAACGTGCCACTGATGAGATATCCTGTGAATTTATTTCAATTTATTTTGAATCTAATGGTAGTTACGTGCTTGGTACTGTTAGCCACCTATGAATTTTTTGTCAAGAAAACAGGTGGCTAAATATTTTTCTGAGCCTTCAAGAGATACATTTCCTATGAAAATATCTTATTCTTGAAGTCTCTGTGTGCCCATTACCTTTGAAAAGATCTTCACTATTGTTTCCATCCAAAAGGCCTCACTGTTTGCGAAAAAATGATGCTCAGAAAAGCCTCCATTTGACCCCTTGTATCCCTGCAAAATTCCCCATTTTAACCCTTTTTCCCCTTCTCAAATTTCCCCTTTCACCCCCGAAAATCCCTCCCCAAGTCTACTAAATCATCCCACCTCCCCTTTAAACCTTACAAACATCCTTTGTTTGGCTTAAAAATCCATTTTTCCCTCTACCGAAAACCTCTGTTCAGCCTTAAAAACTCTGTTTTTAGGCCAAAAACATCCATTTTACATATAACAGGCTTAGCCTCTTTCGGCCAGCCCCTTAACCACTTCCCGTCCATGCAAATAAGCGCTAAGACCAAGCGCTTATCGCATCGGAGAGTTGGAGCGGAGCTCTTTTTCCTTTGTAAACAAAAAACTTTTGATGCGATGGGGTTTTGTTCTGTCGGCCTTTGGTGCAATATTGACCGTAGATATATACATATCTGACGATCCACGTAGGTCTTATCGCGCCCCATCACACTCCTTTGTAAACCCTATGATGGAAATATCCACCGTCGATTCACATTTAAATCCGATGGCCATCGCAGCACTGCGCTCATCGCCAATCGAAGATTTTAAAATGTGCCACCCTCTCATGCCCCGATTGGCTGATCCTGGCCATTGAATTCACAAGAACCAACGGCCAAGATTTTATTTCACTATGCCCCGGTTTCCCCGATTGGTCGACCTCGATCCAATCGCAACCATTGATCTGCAGCCAATCCAACGGTCCAGACGCAATCACTCCATCATCCCATTGGAGTTTTGGCCCCTGCCTCCTTCGCTTCTGATTGAATCGCAGCTGTTCGTCCCTCTTGATCCGATGGCTCATATTCCTCCTACCCACTAACCATATCCTTCACCTTTTCTTTCCCTCTGAATATCTCGACCATCCATCGCACTGATCGGACGGCTCACAATCAAACCACCTTTGATCGGCCCCCACTCTACTGACCGCGCATCTCTCCTTATCGCGCTCCATCTCCCACCGTCGGATCTCACGGCCCCAGATCCAACAACAAGCATAAATATCGCGCAACTTTGGCATCTGAACGTTAACAGTCCAAATTCACGCGATATGGACGGTTTTAAAAGGCCACGTGTCAGCCGGGGACCTATATCGCGTTCAAAAAGTGAAAACCTCCTTCCTCCGATTCCATCGCCCGAAAACAATTGTTTCTTCGGCCAAAACCACTTCCCTACTTTTTTTCCCGAAAGCCCCTCTGATGATCTCGACCGTTGATCTATATAGATCAACGACCCACAATGCATCGTGTCCTCCCTTCACATTTCTTCATCGCGCGACCATATAACTTCATCGTGTCATCTCAACTGTCGATCTGCTCCTAAGATCTGACGGTCCATAATAAATTGCCCTCTGCCCATGCCAGGTCCCACCATTCACAAATGGTTTCATTTCATTTTCATACATTTTCTTTGAATTCCGTCCAAAGGTCCAAACCTTATGATTTACATTAAAAACCTTTTCTTCTGCCCGCATTGAAATTTTAATGTTTTACGTTAAAGGGTTATATCATTCTTCCTAACATTGCAACTTTAATGTTTTACATTAAAGTTCATTTCATATCGCCCAATATTCTAAAGTCATTCCTTCAGTTAATCCCCGACTTCGATCATCGTTAGCCCATCTGATCTTACAGCCCAAAGCCATTCCTCCACCAAATCTCCATCGGATTAGATTTCCACCATTACACTGCATTTTTCACTAGTTTTCCCTTGCGTCCACCATTTTCATCTCTGTTGCGCTTCCATTCTCACAACCTTCCACTGAATCCACCATCATTCCGCATGGATTTTCTTAACATTTTTGTGTGTTTTGCAGGGTTACAGGCAGTGGAAACCGCCATGGCTCACAGTCACTATCATAGTGACATAGAGCGTAGAAAAGGCCATTTTCAGAGCCTGATATTACAGAGAAATGCTTGGAAGGTGTTAGAACAAATTTTTTCATTAAAAGAACAGTGTTTAGCTCTATAAAACCCTCCAGCGCTATTAAAGCTCCATTTTCATAGACAAGGATAGTCAATGAAGTGGCAAAGAGTATCAGTGAAGGATTAACGAGTTTAATGCCCATTATTGAAGATTTTAAGCCTTAATTCAGTGTTCAAAGGGAGAATGTACTAGATTGAATACCTTATGATTAACACAGAAGGCCTAATGAGGCCTAAGGCATAAAAAAAAATCATGTCAGTGTCACACATCAGCAGAAGGTTCTTTCCCTTGAAAGGACAACTTCCCATACTATATTTTACGCTACATCGAGTTCTTGAGAAGATTTCCACTCTGACAGAAAGTCCTAATGTTGCTAAAAACATTTGTTATGCAGTATGGTAGACCTCAAGGTCATTTATCTGCCTTTTCTTATACCAGAGTACTACAAAGTACTGCAGCTGAAAAGTACATCAAAGAACATACCTATGAAGTAAAGATCAGCCTATCGAAGACCACTCTTTCATCCAAAGAGTACTTAAGATTAATGCATAGATATTAAGACAGAATGGGCCTCGAGCCCTCTTTTGCTACTTCTATTTTAATGTTTCATTTAGTGTTTCATCTACCTCCTATGCCTCTCTTTCAGATATAAAACTCAATAGGAAGGTTGTTGTTGTTTGTTGATCAGATATCTGTGAATTGTAAGCTGTTTCTTTTGAGATATAGTTCTATGTGTAAATTTGTAAGATAGGTCGAGGAAGATGTTTTTAGACTGAATATCAAGTTGTTGGAAAAATTTTTACATGACTGGTGTTGCTATTTAATATGACAAGCACATTTCTTTGGATCTTGGTTTAAAGCAGCGGTGATGTTTTCTACTTTTGTCTCTGTTTTCCTTTTGTAATTCATTACATTTCATTTCTCTAGTAAGAATCTGAAATCTGGCTTGGGATATACCCTTGCATGGTACCCTAATGCCCCTGCTCTTCTTATCTTTCATTTTTTCTACTGATTGTTCTATCTGAGTACTTATTCAAGATAATTTAACCAATGTAGTAGCTGTTATTCACTACTAGCTGATGTATGAATTTATGAGTCTGTTCTTGGATGTTCTTGCTGGGTTTTAATTGAAAGAATTGGGATACTGGGAGTTTAGAATGCTGATTATGTCTCACTAGGGTCTTTTGCAATCAATTGAACCTTTCTAACTTCCCTTAAGTTGGATGCCGAAGCATTGAAAGTTCAAAGCCTTTCTCTGATATCAGGTTTCACCTTTGTGTTTAAATCTTAAGTGTTTCTTGTTGTCTGAAGAGTTAACCTTTTAGGAGCTAGATCATAGGTGTTTAATGGCATGCCCTGTCCCTAGATCTAATTCCTAATTGGTCACCTTGGAGGTTTCCTTGTCATTCTCCTTCATTCCTTATCATTTCATACCACACTATCATCTTGAAGATCCTATGCTTTAGATGACTAGCCCAATTGAAAGCCTTGAATACTGAATAACAAGTAAACCCTTTCATGACTCCATTGTGCAATGGTCTTGAATTTTCTCTAAATTATATCCCCTTTGCCTAAATTCATATTTGCTCATCCTTGTCTTATATTAACCCTTCCTTTCCTGTTTCCCAGCAACCAAACAAACAAACAAAACAAAAAAAACCTTGTGCCTATAACTAGCCTAATACCTTCAAATCAAGCTTCAAAGATATATACCTTTGCCTTTATAGAGAGATCCCTCTCTGGATCCAGGAGGGCTAGATCCTGAGGTCCCAAAATGGTTTTGATGTTGTCTCATCTTTTGGTACTTCCAAACTTTCCAAAACATGGGAACCCCAACATAATGGCGACTCCGCTGGGGAGTAAACTTTCAGTGCCCTTAACTGCTATATCTGGTCTTGTGTCCCATTGTAGTCTCCAACATAATGGCGACTCTACCGGGGAACTTTGAGTGAAACTCACCTTTAAACACTTCAAAGACTCAAAGAAGACCATAGTAGCCTTAGTTTGGTGGTTAATCACTGTGGTGGACAATATACTTTCTTGAAAAATTCTAAACCTTACACCTGGTGACTCCATAGTTCCTTAATGATTAAAGACTCCACTGGTGATCAGTAGGCCTGCTGATTATCTTGGTTCTCACAAGACTCCACTGGGAGACTAGCCTTCATTACAACATCATCCATATTAGAAGTAACAAGTAGGATTGAGCTTCTTTGTTTGAAGACAACATTCTGGATTCAAGAACCATTCATACAAGAGCTTATCCTAACCCAAACCCACCTGAAATATTTGACAACCCTGAGAACATTCTTAGGAAATCTCCCACCCCTAGGAGGTCAACTAATATCATAACCATCCATAGAGCTAACTCTGCACCAGAAAACTTTACAGCTCTATCAGACACTCATTTTGACCTAGAGTTACCAATCAGTTTACCTAGAACTAGGTCATTTAGTGCTCTAGACTAGACAGACCTTGAGCTTCCTAGTTCACCATCTCATAGTGGTCAACACATTAGGGATAGAGAGACCCCTCCATCTACACCTCCGGATATTCATTTCATTCAAAACTTGGGGCTCTGTCACCCTAAATTAGCTCAACAGAGTGTTGCTGGTCCTAGTATCCTTGTCATCCGCATACCTGCTACTCAAACCAATCCTTTACCCCCTCAGAATATCATCATGGAAGCCTGGTATGCACCTCTGGTGTTACCACAACCCCTAGTTTCTCTACCCAATTATTATCAGTAAAAAATCCCACATTTCACCGCAAAAGAATCCACCACAGCTCAACACCATGTAGATAGGATGGAAGATTACTTTGAATATATGGAAATAGATGATGAAACAGTCAAGATGAGAATCTTTGCCTAGAGTTTAGTAGGTGATGTGAAGAAGTGGTTTAAAGGCCTACCTCCTAATAGTATCCATGATCTTCCCTCTTTATATCAATCCTTCATAAACAAATGGGAAGTCAAGACCAACCCTCTCCAAATCCTAGCAGAATACAAGAATCTTAAAAGAAATGTAGGAGAGAGTGTCCATGACTATTCTACAAGGTTTAACAGTGTTTACAATGCTCTTCCTCCACACATGAAACCTCCCCAAGGTATGGATTTAGTGAAATATCCTGAAGGCTTTGATGCTGACATGGCCTACCAGCTTAGGGAGAGAGATTACAACACATTGGAAGATATGAAAAAATGAGCAGTGAGTGTAGAGGATAACCTGATTGAAAAAGGAGCGAAAATGAGGTCTGAGAAAAAGGTAACATATAGGGATGACACATCAGCTTCCACATCTGATCCCAAGTATGACAGTTTAGCCAAAAACATGGAAAGGCTAGAGAAAATGATGGAAAAAATGGTTGTCACAGTCAGTAATCAGAATAGAAACCAAAATCATAACCAGAACTAGAACTTTAGGAGAAACAATCCCCCAAACAAACAAAGAGACTCTGATCAACAAGTCATACCCCCATTTCAAGAGAACTTTCTTGATGAGGATTAGGGGATAATAGAAGAGTCCGAGGGAACCATAATAAACATGTTGGAAATAGACAACTCAATCCACAACTGTTCCACATAAGATAATCAGTCCACATACTCACATTGGGATGAGGAAATGTTAGAGTCTGAGGATTATAGGCTAGGATTTGAAAATTCCATCATGCAGGTCAGAGAACAGTATGAACTTAGAAGAAAAAAGAGCTTAGACAATTCGAAACCAAAAGCTTCTGAGATTACCATTAAGAAAAGACCTGAGAAAAATCTGAAGGTGACTGTTGAAAGCAAAAAATCAACAGCTGAGAGTTCTGGGAAGAACAAAGAAAAAGACAGCCAAAATACTAATAAACAAAGTCAACAAACCAGCAGCACTAGCACTACAGCTAGTGTTCCTGATAAAATAGTAACAAACACTGTACATAGTGAGAATCAACACTCTGATTCTACCACTAAAGTAGTGGTTAAAAAAATAGGGTTGAGTCTTACAAAGAGTTAGTCTCCCTTCAATTTGGAGAGTGAGATTGCTAAAATTAAAAATCTCTGTCCCACTCTCTGAGCTGGCCACTCAAGATGTATATAAAGGCAAAATTTTGAAAGCTTTAAATCTAGGTGAAAACAGTGACACTGTCAATCTAAGTGATGATCAACTAGCCCTTCTGTTTGGTCCAAAGATAGAAGGGAAGTTTTAGGAAGGGGTAGTACCTCCTTTTTATATTAGCCTCAATATCCATGACAAGATCCTTCACAATGCAATGCATGACTCTGGGGCTTCACACAACCTAATTCCTAATGTAGTTATGGAGAGGTTAGGCCTAGAGATAACCCGACCATATAAGGATTTGTATTCATTTGACTCTAGCAGAGTAAAGTTTCTTGGCCTAATCAAAGATCTCTGTGTGAACTTGACCCAGATTCCAGCAAAATGCATGGTTATGAACGTTGTAGTGGCAGATGTGCCACCTAAGTATGGCATGTTACTGTTAAGGTCATGGGGAGCCAAGCTGCAAGGTACAATGCAGATGGATGGGTCATATGCCACAATCCCTGTCTTTAACCAGCTCAGGAGACTGTATAGAGAGGCACAAATGAAGTTCATGGTTAGCAGCCCTGAAAAACCTGAAAATTCACCTCTGTACTCTGTACATACAAATCTGGACTCCTTTATCCTTTGCAATGATGAATCCATAGACGAGACAAAGCCAGAAGATAGATATGCAAACAATAGGGTAGAGCCCATATATTTTAAGATAATGGCCACTCTAGACTTGGAAGAAAACGAAGAAGCAACCTCTGGACAATGCACTGAATCTAAAACTCAGAGTGAACAAGAGCAAGACTAAAAACAGCTGACTAGTCATCTCTCTGAACTCCATACACAACATGAAGAAAAAACAACTCCACACCACAATGCAAACCCCATATTACAACATAACAATGAAACCAACATTAGGGAGGAAAATGATGATAAACCCGAAAATGATCCCTTATGGAGAATGAATTTCGATGGGTCTTGCACTAGAAAAACTGCAGGAGCGGGAGTGTGGTTACATAAAACTAAGAGTGACCATGGTGAGAGTCATGCCTTCAATATGAACTTCAAATGTACAAACAATATTGTAGAGTATGAGTCTCTCATCCTAGGCTTGAATCTATTGAAAAAACTAGGAGCCCATAGGATAACAGTACATGGACACTCTGAGTTATTCATAAAACAAGTGAACGGAGAATATACAGCTAAACACCCTAGATTGAGAGCGTACAGGAATGATGCTATGGATTTACTGAAAACCTTTGTAGAGTATGAACTTGTGTTTGTTCCTAGGAGTCAGAAGATAATTGTGAATGGAGTAGCCTACATAGCTAGTTCATATCATAAGTCTCCTAGTGAAAAACAAATCATCATTCAGAAAAAAATACAGACCTACAGTGCCTGATAATGAGAAATATTGGCAGGTCTTTGAGGGCGACAAGCAGATTGAGGATTTCTTGATTGGCAGGAATGAGTTTGAATTATCTGATTTAAACTCTAAATCTGATGAAAGCTGCCTAAGTGAAGAGCCCCCCGACAAAGAATGATCACCACATAATGTAGAAATAAACACTTTAACTGAACAACTCGGAAATCCAACCGAAGAATATAAGAATGTAGAAAAAGAGGAAATAGAGGTGCTGCGGTCAAAGGATAAGAATATACCCAGAGGACTGGCACCTTTAGAGGACCTTTTTGATTTTGACGATGTAGCGAAGAAACCCACTATAGAACACTCAAATTCAGATGTCGAGGAATGCAACATAGGCACTGAAGATAAGCCTAAGATGATTAAATTGGCTAAGTCCTTACCCGCAGACATAAAAAAGAAATATATTGAATTATTTAAAGAGTTCATCGATGTGTTTGCCTAGAGCTACGAGGACTTAAAGGCCTACGATACAAACATTATACAGCATTGTAAAATCCCTTTGAAAGAGAACCAGAAACCCTTCAGGCAGAAACTTCGTAGGATTAACCCAAAACAACTGCCTCTAGTTGAAAAGGAAATCAAGAAGATGTACGAGGAAGGAATTATAGTGCCTGTGAGGTTTTCCGACTGGGTCTCCAACCTTGTAGCTGTGAGAAAGAAGACAAGTGAGATCAGACTGTGCATTGATTTCAGGAACCTTAACAGAGCCTAACTTAAAGACAATTTACCCTTACCAAAGATGGAACACATCCTACAGAGGGTGGTTGGCTCAAAAAGGATCTCCCTGTTAGACGGTTTTTCAGGCTATAACCAAGTTTTAGTACTCCCAGAAGACCAACTCAAGACAGCTTTCACCACTCCGTGGGGCACTTTTATGTACGTAAAAATGCCTTTCGGGCTAATGAACGTTGGTGCGACCTTCCAACAAGCAATGGACATAGCCTTTTCGGAGGAAATAAGGCACTTCATTGTCATCTATCTTGATGACATAACAGTCTATTCCAAGACTGATAAGGAGCACCTAAAACATCTGAGAAGAGTTTTTGAAAAATGTAGAAGGTTCGGTCTGTCATTAAATCCCAAGAAGACTGTATTCGGGCTTCAAGAAGGTAAGCTTCTTGGCCATATTATATCAGAGAAGGGAATTAATATAGACCCACAAAGAGTTGAGGGAATACTACAGATTATACACCCGAGAAACATAAAAGAGTTGCAGTCCTTTATTGGGAAAATTACCTTCTTAAGGAGGTTTATTCCCAACTTAGCTGAGCACCTCATGGATATGACAAACATGCTGAAAAAAGGTGTAGGGGTTAAGTGGACTGTGGAGGCTAAAAAATATTTTGAATTAGTTAAACGTGCACTCACCCGAGCCCCTGTCCTAATTAGCCCAGATTTCTCAAAATATTTCCTGATATTTTCCTTTGCCTTTGAGCATATAGTGGCTGCAGTTCTGCTGCAAAAAAATCTAGAGGGAATGAAACAGCCTATTTCTTTCTTCAGCAAAACTCCGAGGGATGCACCCTTGAAATATAACATAATGGAAAAATAGGCCTATGCCTTGGTAAAGGCCTTGAAAGACTTTAGGGTGTATATTCTACATTCTCACATCATTGCCTATGTGCCTAACATAGTGGTGAAAGACATTTTGTCCCAAGATCCTAATGGAAAGAGGGGAAAATGGATTGCTGTAATATTAGAGTATGACCTAGAAATAAAACCCACGAAACTGATCAAAGTTCAGGGCTTAGCTCAACTAATGGCTGAATCCAACTTGCAAGCCCTTGACATAAACATGGTGAATGCCTTGGATGAACATGAAGGATTGCCTAATCCTACTATTGAAGAACAATTCCAAAACTCTCCTTGGTATTCTGATATCATGTATGTGGTCACAAACCTCAATGCCCCTCCTGATTTATCAAAGACTAAGGCTATATTCCTAAATTTAAAAGCTAGAAACTATTGCATACTGAATGAACGTTTATACTAGAAAAATGCGAATGGTCTATTGCTTAAATGTTTTCCTGAAACTGAAGCAGAGAGGATTAAATAGGATTTCCATGCAGGAGACTATGGAGGCCATTTAAACTGGAAAGCCACTGCTAACAAAATACTCAGAGCTGGCTATTACTGGCCTACACTTTTCAATGAAATCCACAAAATGATAATTTCCTGACATAAGTGCCATATTTTTGAGGGCAAAAGAAAACTCCTCCCTTTACCATTGCAACCCATTACTGTTGAGGCTCTGTTTCAACAATGGGGCCTAGATTTCATAGGGGAAATACACCCTGCTTCTTCTGCACAACACAAGTGGATCCTTACAGCCACAAACTATTTCACAAAATGGATAGAGGCCATCCCTTCTAGGAATTCCATAGATTCTGTTATCATTAAGTTCCTAGAAGACCACATCCTCTCTAGATTTGGCTTCCTAAGAAATATAATCACTGATAACGCTACTGCTTTTGGATCCAAGAAATTGATTGATTTTTATCACAGGTATCAGAGAGTATTCAGTCATTCAACTGCTTATTACCCACAAGTTAATGGGTTAGCTAAATCATCAAACAAGATCTTGGTGACCATGATCAGAAAGCTGCTTGAAGAGAATACGAAATCATGGCATAAAAAGTTAGTGCATGCTTTGTGGGCTGACAGACTAACAATGAAGAAATCTATTGGAATGTCACCATATCAGCTTGTTTATGGGATAGAGGCAGTGTTTCCTACCAGCCTTGGGGTACCAGTGATTAAACTAGTCCAAGAGATTCAGACAGAAGAGGACAACATGGTAAGGAGGATAAATCAAACAATACATCTCCAACAAACAAGAGAAGAGGTCTATAACAGAGCTCTAAAGGTGCAGGAAAATATAAAGTTTTTTGACAAGAGAACAAAAGCTTGTGACTTCAAAATTGGAGATAAAGTTCTTAAGTGGGACTCTAGGAGAGAAGACAAAGGAAAGCATGGAAAATTTGACAGTTTGTGGTAGGGTCCTTACATCATCCAATCCACCGTTGGTCCAAATGCCTTTTTTCTGCAAGAGCTAGATGGTACATATCCGTTTGGGGGTCTTGTCAATGGCAGGATGCTCAAGCATTACTACTGCTGATTTCCAGTTTAACAGTTTCCATTTCCATTGTAAATACCATTGCTGTGTTTTGTTTAAAAAAAAGAAAAGAAAATGTCTCAAAAAAGAAAGAAAAAGAGGTTCAGACATGCTCAAAACATGAACCTCTGAAGTGCAAAAGATTGGCTCTGACATGATCAAAACCTGAGCCAAAGGAAGTAAAAGAAGCTGGCTCTAATATGCTCAAAATTTGAACTAGAAAAGAAGAAAGAAGAATCAGCTCTAACAAGCCCAAAACCAGATCTGAAGTGAAGAAGAAAGTGACTCTAACAAGCTCAAAACTTGAGTCACAAAGGAAAGAAGGATGCTTCAAAGTTGCAAGATTTCGAGCCTTCAAATTTTGTTTTCAATTTTCTGCAATTTCAGTCCATGTGAAACTGTCTTTATGCCATGGATCCACAACAAACCAGACTTTCTAATCCCGGTTTGACTGTTTTTAAATTTCTGTTGTAGAATGTAGAGGAGAAATCTGCTAGACAGTTTAATCCTAGCAGATATTAGATTAGGTAGAGAAACTATGAGGCCAACAGTTTAATCTGGTCTCATGGAGGAATAAGGGTAGAATTAGACTAGTTTGTTTTCTGCTTTCAATAAAAAAAAAATGGTGATGAAGGTCTACACATTCAAATGCACCTTGAAGAAAAAATGTTAGGATTGTAGGATGGGTAGGTAGATTGTTTGGGGAATGTTTTCTGCTGATTAATATCCATCATGTTTGTAACAGCTGAATCAAAGAAGAAAGATGGTTCAAATATCGGGCATCTGACCTACTCCAAAGATTATTTTCTGAATTATTGACACCTTCAAGAAGATGCCATCCCCATGTGGAGCCACTGTTAGCCACCTATGAATTTTTTGTCAAGAAAACAGGTGGCTAAATATTTTTTTGAGCCTTCAAGATATACATTTCCTATGAAAATCTCTCATTCTTGAAGCCTTTGTGTGCCCATTACCTTTGAAAATATCTTCACTGCTGTTTCCATCCAAAAGGCCTCATTGTCTGTGAAAAAATGATACTTAGAAAAGCCTCCATTTGCCCCCTTGTATCCCTGCAAAATTCCCCATTTTAACCCTTTTTTCCCTTCTCAAATTCCCCCTTTAACCCCCGAAAATCCCTCCCCAAGTCTACTAAATCATCCCACCTCCCCTTTAAACCTTACAAACACCCTTTGTTTGGCTTAAAAATCCATTTTTCCCTCTACCGAAAACCTTTGTTCAGCCTTAAAAACTCTGTTTTTAGGCCAAAAACATCCATTTTACATATAACAGGCTTAGCCCCTTTTGGCCAGCCCCTTAACCACTTCCCGTCCATGCAACTAAGCGCTAAGACCAAGCGCTAAGGCATAAAGTGCTTATCGCATCAGAGAGTTGGAGTGGAGTGCTTTTTCCTTTGTAAACAAAAAACTTTCGACGCGATGGGGTTTTGTTCTGTCGGCCTTTGGTGCAATATTGACAGTAGATCTATACAGATCCGATGATCCAAGTAGGTCTTATCGCTACCAATCACACTCCTTTGTAAACCCTCCAATGGCCATCTCCACTGTCGATTCACATCTAAATCCGATGGCCATCGCAGCACCGCGCTCATCGCCAATCGAAGATTTTAAAATGTGCCACCCTCCGATGCCCCGATTGGCCGATCCCCGATTGGATCCTGGCCATTGAATCCACAAGAACCAATGGCCAGGATTTGATTTTGCTTCGCCCTGGTTTCCCCGATTGGTCACCCCCGATCCAATCGCAACCGTTGATCTGCAACCAATCCAACGGTCCAGACGCAATCGCTCCTTCATCCCATCGGAGTTTTGGCCCCTGCCTCCTCCGCTTCCGATTGAATCGCAGGCGTTCATCCCTCTTGATCCGACGACTCATATTGCTCCCACCCACTAACCATATCCTCTGCCTTTTCTTTCCCTCCGCAAATCTCGACTGTCCATAGAACTGATCGGACGACTCACAATCAAACTGCCTTTGATCGGCCCCCACTCTACTGACCGTGCATCTCTCCTTATCACGCTCCATCTCCCACCGTCGGATCTCATGGCCCCAGATCGAATGGCCAGCATCAATATCGTGCATATTTGGCATCCGAACATTAATAGTCCAAATTCATGTGATATGGGCGGTTTTAAAAGGCCACGTGTCAGCCGGGGACCTATATCGCATTCGAAAAGTGAAAACTGCCTTCCTCCCTTGACATCGCGTGAAAACAACCGTTTCTTCGCCCAAAACCACTTCCCCACTTTTTTTCCCGAAATCCCCTCTGATGATCTCGATCATTGATCTATACAGATCAACGGACCACAATGCATCGTGTCCTCCCTTCACATTTCTTCATCGCGCGACCATAGAACTTCATCGCGTCATCTCAACTGTCGATCTCCTCCTGAGATCTGACAGTCCATAATAAATTGTCCTCCGCCCATGCCATGTCCCACCATTCACGACTGGTTTCTTTGCATTTTCATACATTTTCTTTGTATTCTTTCCAAAGGTCCAAACCTTATGATTTACATTAAAAACCTTTTCTTCCACCCGCATTGAAATTTTAATGTTTTATGTTAAAGGGTTATATAATTCTGCCTAACATCGCAACTTTAATGTTTTACATTAAAGTTCATTGTATATCGCCCAACCTTCTAAAGTCATTCCTTCAGTCAATCTCCACCGTCGATCATCATTAGCCCATCTGATCTAACGGCCCAGAGCCATTCCTCCACCAAATCTCCATCGGATCAGATTTCCACCATTACACTGCATTTTTCACCAATTTTCCCTTGCGTCCACCGTTTTCATCTCTGTTGCGCTGCCATTCTCACATCCTTCCACTGCATCCACCATCATTCCGCATGGATTTTATTAACATTTTTGTGTGCTTTGTAGGGTTACAGGCAGTGGAAACCGCCATGGCTCACAGTCACTGTCATAGTGACATAGAGCATAGAAAAGGCCATTTTCGGAGCCTGATATTTCAGAGAAATGCCTGGAAGGTGTTAGAATGAATTTTTCATTAAAATAACATTTTTTTAACTCTATAAAAACCTCCAGCACCATTAAAGCTCCATTTTCACAGACATAGACAGTCAATGAAGCGACAAAGAGTATCAATGAAGGATTAAAGAGTTTAATGCCCATTATTGAATATTTTAAGCCTTAATTCAGTGTTCAAAGGGCGAATGTACCAGATTGAATACCTTATGATTAACACATAAGGCCTAAGGAGGCCTAAGGCACAGAAAAAAATCCTATCAGTGTCACACATCAGCAGAAGGTTCTTTCCCTTGAAAGGACAACTTCCCATACTATTTTTTACGCTACTGCAAGTTCCTGAGAAGATCTCCACTCTGACAGAAAGTCCTAATGTTGCCAGAAGCATTTGTTATGCAGTATGGTAGACCTCAAGGTAATTTATCTGCCTTTTCTTATACCAAAGTACTATCGAGTACTACAGCTGAAAATTACATCAAAGAACATACCTATGAAGTAAAGATCATCCTGTCGAAGATCACTCTTTCATCCAAAGAGTACTGAAGATTAATTCATAGATATTAAGACAGAATGGGCCTCGAGCCCTCTTCTGCTACTTCTGTTTTAATGTTTCATTTAGTGTTTCATCTACCTCCTCTGCCTCTCTTTCAGATATAAAACTCATGAGGAAGGTTGTTGTTGGTTGTTGATCGGATATCTGTGAATTGTAAGCTGTTTCTCTTGAGATATAGTTCTGTGTGTAAAGTTGTAAGATAGGTTGAGGAAGATGTTTTCAGACTGAATATCAAGCTGTTGGAAAATGTTGTACATGACTGGTGTTGGTCTTTAATATGATAAGCACATTTATTTGGATCTTGATTTAAAGCAGCGGTGATGTTTTCTACTTTTGTCTCTGTTTTCCTTCTGTAATTGATTACATTTCATTTCTCTGGTAAGAATCAGAAATCTGGCTTAGGATATACCCTTGCATGGTACCCTAATGCCCCTGCTCTTCTTATCTTTGCTTTTTTCTACTGATTGTGCTATCTAAGTACTGATTCAAGATAATTTAACCAGTGTAGTAGCTGTTATTCACTGCTAGCTGATGTATTAATTTATGAGTATGTTCTTGGATGTTCTTGCTGGGTTTTAATTGAAAGAATTGGGATACTGGGATTTTAGAATGTTGATTCTGTCTCACTAGGGTCTTTTTCAATAAATTGAACCTTTCTGATTTCCCTTAATTTGGATGCCAAAGAATTGAAAGTTCAAGCCTTTCTCTGATCTCAGGTTTCACCTTTGTGTTTAAATCTTAAGTGTTTCTTGTTGTCTAAAGAGTTAACCTTTTAGGAGCTGGACCATAGGTGTTTAATGGCATGCCCTGTCCCTAGATCTGATTCCTAATTGGTCACCTTGGAGGTTTCCTTGTCATTCTACTTCATTCCTTATCATTTCATACCACACTATCATCTTTAAGATCTTATGCTTTAGATGACTAGCCCAATTGAAAGCCTTGAATACTGAATAGAAAGTAAACCCTTTCATGACTCCATTTCCCAATGGTCTCGAGTGTTCTCTGAATTATCTCTCATTTGCCTAAATTCCTCTTTTCTCATCCTTGTATTATATTGAACCCTTCCTTTCCTGTTTCCCAACAACCAAACAAACAAACAAAACAAAACAAACCTTGTGCCTATAACTAGCCTAATACCTTCAAATCAAGCTTCAAAGACATATACCTTTTCCTTTATAGAGAGATCCCTCTCTGGACCCAGGAGGGCTAGATCTTGAGGTCCCAAAGTGGTTTTGACGTTGTCTCATATTTTGGTACTGCCAAACTTTCCAAAACATGGGAACCCCAACAGGTACCATAAAGCATGGTTACAAATTCTTGATTGGGTGGTTGAAACTAATTGCAAGAAATTTATTTGCAACAATGAAAGGAATTGGAATAGGGAGTAGTATGCTGGAAAATCACTTCAGGAGTAGGGCCATTATGGGACACTGGTACCCAATAGTATCCATTTATTTCCATGAGCATGCTATCACTGGTATGGTGGTTTTATGGCAGGTATATGCCTTGGTTGTTTGACCTTTTGATGTGAGGAAGCCTTGCCAAGGGATGGATTGCACAGGGATGGGGATGTCGGGGAACTTGGAAGGTGAGTGCCTACATGAAAGGGGGTTACCAGATTTCTTGAGGGACTGTGTAGCAGAGAAGCAAAGGTATAAGAATGGATTTTCTTGGTCATTAGCATTTCCAAATGGAATCAAATGCACATTGGGAGTGTGCCCCAGAAAAATGAGCCGACAATTGTTCACTAAGAGGAAAAGTGGCATAGGATTGTAGCGCAAGACATTGGATGTATGTTTGATCTTAACAGTAGACTTTGGACTTCTTGGGAAGGAGGTGAATCCTGGTAATACTTTTGAGGGCAGAGGAGTGAGCCTCTAGATTCCCTTGTCTCGGATGCGAGCACCGTATCCTTTTATTTTTTGGTTGAGAAAATGTGCATGTGTATATGTGCATATTATTATAAATACTATAACGAGTTGTGGTTATAAAGTCCCAAAGACAGTATGATAATTTTCTGGTCGAAGAAAATGTGTATGATTATATGTGTATATTATTGTAAATATTGTAATGAGTTGTGGTATAAAGCTCCAGTAATTTTTTTTTTTTTTCATGTTTTAGTAGGATGTCATTTTAAATACTGCAATGAGCTAAGTTATAAAGCTCCATGGGTAGTATGTTCTAGTTTCAGTAGTCTTGTTGGTTGTAGGTGTCATTGAACATCGAGAAAAATGTTCCCCCAAGCGGTAGGGATATGTAACAACCCTGGTCAAATTTCCATGTAAATAAAGTTAATAAAGGAAAAATAAGACCAAGATCATGGGACACCTATTCCAAGCTGAATGTTGGGAAAACATCCTAGTGGGTTTCATCTGGTTTATTATGGCTAGGGGAAATTGGAAAAGGAAATGACAAAGGCTTTGGAAAGCAAAGAGGCATTAATTGGCATTTTATTTATGAAAATAAAGGAAAATAGGACAAAAGGAAGTGAAAAGTCACAAGTTGCCTGTGAGGAGGAATTTTAAGGAAAATAATGGAAAATAGAAGAAATTAGAGGCCTCATTGATAAAAAGGATTTTGAGGATCAGTTGGTAACTTTTTTTCAGTTCAGTTTTGGAGCTCTCTCTCTATTTTATCTATCTCTCTATCTCTCCCACACACACTCTAGGATACTTAAAGTTTTCTTGGAGAATTCTAGCATTGGATTAAGGAAATTAAAGGAAGGACCAAGAGGGAAAAGGGAAGCAAATATCAAGCAAGGAAGAATAGGTTCAAGTAGCTATAGTTTGATTACTTGCAGGTATCTAATTTGATGTGTGATTTCCTTGCTATATTTGGCACACATGGTGCATGAATGTGTGTATTTGGTTCTCTTTCTGTAATTTCCATGGGATTTTCTAGGTGTGACAATGTTCTTCAACATTACCTTGCCATTTTCGGATAGCCATGGTTTTGGGTGCAATTTTTGTACTTATTTCCTACATCTGTTTCCCTAATTTTTACCTTGTGACCTCAAACCTTGGGACTACCTTTGCCTTTTTCCCTTCTTTTCTATCTTAAACAGTGTTATGTTGCCATATTTCATTATATTTCTGTTTCGTTAATTATTATGATGTATTTTTTCCTTTTTGTGGCTAACTGGAATGAATGTTGGAGGAAGTTCTTTGGTATTTTTTTGCCCTTCCAGATGTTATTCTTAGCACACGATACCTAGAACATGAGGCGTACATAATCAGTTGAAATTGTGTTGTTACACTACGATGTTGTTACATCACTGTGCTATTACAAACCTTCTATTACAAACTGCTGTTACAGTCGTATTGTTGATTGGATACCGTCAACTTCCAGATGCCGACCTGCCCTCAAGTGCTGTTACGCTACAACTATCGCTTTCCATGAAAATTGTAGGAGTCATTACATATTATATTTTAGAATGAAAGCTTTTAGGCAGTTTTGGTTGTAATCAATATTTCCCAATCATACTTTTTATTAAGGGAATTGGTTGTAACTATATGTATCTTATTTTGATCAGCATGAGAATCATAAGATTCTCATGATTGATCCGTTCCTCATTTTTTCTGAACATGTAACCATTATATAACTCTCGACCCTTGAGGTCAGGGGGTTAGAAGAGAATAGTATCGTCTTTTGGCTATGTAATTTTGGTCACCATAATACAAATATATCACATTGCTTCTGTTGCATTTGTTGTCTGGTTAATTTCCATTTAGTTTCCATCTCTTCCTGGACCCTGCCAGGGAGGAAGGGCCCTCCTCTTTAACAGGGACTGTAGTGGTAAATTAGATGTACTATATTTTTAATTTTCTTTTCAGATTGGTGGAGTGTTGTTGTTATTGTTCTGGTTGTAAGTATATGTGCTTAAATTTCGATACTATTATGATGTTACACAGATGTGATTAGAAATTCCAGCTGGTGTAATTGTTGTGTGGCACGCTAGGTACCTTTTAATTGAGGCATGATTACATTCCTGTAGATTTTTTTTATTCCGACACGAGTGTTAAGTTTCAGTAATTAATTCAACAACGATTCTGATTTTGCCTCTGGTTTGATGTATTGGCAAAAAAAATGCAACTGTCATTGAAATAAAAGACGTCCCCAGATTGATAATTTATGTGCACCGTCTTATTCATTTAACAATGATTAATAGAGTCCAACATTTTGGCATTATTGTCGGGGATGGCAGTGACAATCCAATCAACTAGAATTGTTTGTTTGATGATAGTGTGTTCCTAGTCAGCAATTGTTGGGCAGTAAAAAGAGAGGTAAGAACCTGCACATCGTTCTCACATACCTGGGCGAGCTCACCATTTCTACGCTGGGGCACTTAGAAATGTGAGTTTTGGGTGTTTTTCTTCAGTGTGTCTTCAACTATACAGATGCTGGGTGGTAAGATGAGAGGTAAGAACCTGCACATTGCTCTAACATACTTGGGTGGGCTCACCACTGTAGAAATTGAAGCACTTGTAGGAAGGATTGATACACATAGGGTCCATGTGTGCTAGTAGGACAATAGAGAAAACCAAAACACCCTCCACTCTAACTAAATATAGGAAAGACGGTCATAAAAAGGAAAAGAAGAGTGCATACTTGGGAAGAAAGACATTCTTTGGAGATCTAATCTCAAAAGCATAAAAGGAGCAGTCTACTTCATACAGAGATAATAGGAAGACAAGACCACAGAAAGCTGCTACTATATCAAAGCCTGAGGCATCAATACCTTCTTTGTTTGGACCTCATCACCCTTCAAAAAACATATCCACTCCTGAAATCAAGAGTCCAGAACTGAAACAACAGTGGAAATTGTTTGGTCAATTTAGTGTGTCCTAAATTTCTGCATTTAATTTGTCAATCCAGGATTCGTAAGCTGATGAAGTGCGGCGCACTATATGTGCAAGATAACCTATTTCTTAACTTTTTTTCGTTTTTGGTTTTCTAAGGTTAGATGGAAATTCTAAAATAAAAAAAAGTATGGTTATGTTTGTTCAAGGAAATGATATCCTCTATAATGATTTACCAACTTGAAACTTAAAAAGGAATTTGAAACTTACAATGACAAAACTTGAAAGGAAATGAAAATGTGCTGCTGAAATGAAAAGGTGCTGCTAGTCTAATAAATCAAAACAGTGAACTATTGAGCATGAAAACCAAACTATTCTTGCTGCTGTCTAAACACTAAAGAAACTATGCTTAAAGAAATCCAAAATTGCAACAAAGTAAATCTAAATCAGATTACATCAACTTGTCTTCTGATCCCTCATCATTAGTCTAGCTATGATTTTCGGAAGTAACCATAAACAACTTGAGTAAATGATATCTAACTTGCAGAAAGTAAACTAATATCAAACCATACATTCATAATTCAATTCCTCACCATCAGTCCAGCTGTGGCTTTCGGAGGTAACTGAAGATGTCATGCACAATTTAATATTTCTAACTTGCAGAAAGTAAACTAATATCAAACTACACATTTCATAATACAATCCCTCACCATCAGTCCAGCTGTGGCTTTCGGAGGCAACTGAATATGTTATGAACAGTTTAATATATCTAAATTTGCAGAAAGGAAACTGATATCAAACTACACATTTCATAATACAATCCCTCACCATCAGTCCAGCTGTGGCTTTCGGAGGCAACTGAAGATGTTATGAGCAGTTTAATATATCTAAATTTAACTACTGAAGCAAATGAGCAAAACTGAATTAAACAAAGCAGTACTGAAATTAAACAGAAACTAAGAAAAACAAATTAACAGCAGAACAATGTTAATTCCATGTCATTAGTCAAAAAGTTATGCAAATTCCCGGGCTGCCTATTTATAACCTGAAACAAGAACACTGATTAGTTAACAATAACATAAAACATGAAAGACAGAAGTAAAATGGAAAGCATGAAAGATTATAAACAGAAATGAAGCATATATACCATGAAAGATGCAATGTATAAACATGTGAATGGATTATGGCACAATGAGTTTTAAAGAAATAAAACAAGAACTATACAATAATGCACAGAACCTTGGCGAGTGCAGGGGCCCTCTACACCAGCCTTGGCAACAATCTTCAAGTACGAATTACGTTTGGAAACAGTCTTCTTATATTAATATGCAGTCATAACAGAGAGGTGATATTACGGCACAGTGGTAATTACATTACAGAGCTATCTCCAGACTAATCGAGACTAACATAGACTAATCTAATATGCATATACAAATGCGTTATTTATAACAAAAGAAATATAACTGATTCCTAAAGTTTATGCTGATGGAGAACACGTAGACCGTTACGTCCACAGATCTAGGATCATGGCCGTATTGAAGAGTAAATATATGAGGAGTGGATGTTTGAATTCGGCTATGGATCCGTGTACAGATGTTGATTTGTCCCCCGCAACTTAGAAACGGCCATATGAACCTTCACGTGACACGAAACAGAGTCCTGTCACCGTGGGACTCTACGGTTGACTTCCATTTGGACACCTTTGACCGCAGCCTCTTTAGATGGATTTTCTCGAGCCAATAGGACACGATCCATGTCCACATCATTTCAGACTTGCCCATGTGGCTCGTTTTTCTTGTAGACACCTGTAACATAGAGTTTCACAAAATGGCTGCGGAAAGTTGCAGCAGCTGCGGAAAGTGGCAAGATTCCGCAGCTAGATGAGAAAAATCTAAATCAAACAGTAGACACAAAAATATAATTAAAAACCATGTTAGATGCTCTTTTGCAATTAATATACAATGATATTGACAACTTGGGAGGTTCAGGTGAGTCAAAAAGGTATAGAAAAGTGTATGGAAAAGATGCAGATTTGAGACTCACCATACCCCCACTGTGAAGGTGTTGCATTTCCTCATGCAACCAAAATTTTGATAATCCTTCCTCGGTTCATATGCCTTGACACTTCAACCAGTACATCCAGCCCTCTCCTCTTTTTCCTTGGTGTTGCCAACATTCTGGGTTTCTTCATTAAGCACCTAAATTTGATATTAACCAGTGCTCTGCTTAACTTCTGGCATTTCCTTTTCAATTTCTTGTTCTTTTTCTGCCATATTCCCAGATGTAGCATGGTATTATCATGAATGATTTTGTCCAATTTACCTTGTTCCTTCAATGTCTCATTTTCATTTTTGATGTGTCTATTTAAAAGCTCTAGCTCAAAGACTTCCTGTTTTAGTGATTGGACTAGATCATCTTGTACTGTGTGAGGCTGGATGGACGAAGTACTGGGACCTGTAGCTACTTTTTCCAAAGATTCTATATAATCATATACTTCCTGTTGCTTGGGGTCTATATCAGGTGTCATTTTTATTGGGTTGTCCCCAAAATGCCGTGAAGGAGAGTTATCTTCAAAATCTGGCTGAGAAGGGCTCACATCAACATCTTGCTGAGAATGGGATGGACTATGTTCAATGTCTGATTGAGAATGAAATGAACCAGGTTCACTAACTGATTGAGAGTGAGATGGACTATGGTCAGCTGGGGACTGTTCAGATGTTTCCTCTCCCAAATCAATGAAATGAGGACCCTTCATTTGTGTTTTCCTCAATTTCCCCTTAAGTCTGCTGCTTCTTCTTACACGCTGTGGTACACTATCCTTTTGTTTTTGTTTTCCTTTCTCTGTCTTCTTGGCCATAGATGACTGTTTTTGAAGATAAAATAATCTTTCAGATAACACTTGATGATCTTCTTCTTCGGAAGAAGGGTTTTGATGTATAGCCTCAATAGTTTTTCTCTCTTTTGGTGTTATTGGCTTCTTACCCTTGATTTCTTTCTTCTTCCTCTTTGACAGTCTCTCTTCCCTATCAGTTTTTTCAATTGTAGTAGTAGGAGTATTTTGAATTTCATCAATTGTTCTTTTTCTCCTACTTCTTCTTGCTGTGCTACCTTCAGGAATTTCTTGAGTAGGAGTAATTTGAGTTTCATCATTTATTCTTTTTCTTCTACTCCTTCTTGTTCTACTACCTTCAGGAATTTCCTGAGGTTCCTCAAAGAAATTTCTAGTCAGAAATTGTTCCCATGTGTCTTTCTTCTCCTTTAACTCTTTTTCAATCAAAATTTTTACAAGACCGTGGTGATATAGATGTGGTTCTACATCTCCTAAATGCTTCTGAACAGTCACAGACATTTTCTTCAAGCTATTTAATAGAAAATATGGGAGATTGAGAGCTTGATTATCTAGAAAATTCATCAGCAACCTGGTGTGGTACATATACATGGACCCAAAACGGCCTTCACGGGTAATGAATTTCTGAACAACTAGCAGCAAAGTAGCCCATTCCTCTTTCAATGCATGAACAGGAATTCCTCTTTTAAAAATAGTTATGTCCATACCTTGGTTTCGTAAGATTTTTCTCCAGGCTTCATCACTGATGCTTTTATTCTTAAACCAACGCTCACCCTCTTGAAGAAGTTCCGTGGCAGATGCTATAGATGCCTCGTTCACCGCAAACTTAAGGTCTCCAATCTCTACTTCCAAGCCATTGAACGACCTTGAAAATGCTTTTGTCACTTCTTTATGATAACCTCTGAACTTTTGGATAAACCGTAGCCACTTTGCTTTCTTCAATATATCCCTTACTTGCGGATATCCCTCCATGAACTTAGGTCCTTCCGGTTCTACTCTTAGCAATTTACCCATTCTTCTTTCTGCTCTTCACAAATTTGCCTGCGTGAGGGTTCAATGGAAATAGAACGGATGAATGCACGGAGATGAGCACAATGACTGTGGGTAGATATCAGAGAGTGGGTATACAGACTATAGCGTAATAGAGAACGAAATGGAGTGAGACAGAACAGAGAGGGGTTTTCATGAGCACGACAGAGATACGGCTGTGAGATTAACAGAGTATAACACATCCGGAAGTGTTTTGAAATTTGGTGGCTGCAAAATAAATGTGAGCACGTTTAAACAACGACTATGGATTTATGCGGCTGTAAGAGTCCGTGGTGAAATCAATTACGTCTCATTGTCACCGGTGGAATATCGGAATATGAGTGAAGATCGGGGGTTTAATTATGGAACCGTTTAAGAATGAATGCGGGAGGATCATATGGAGATCGTGAAAGGGTTACGGAAGTTGTCAATATAATCATTGCACATAATGGATGGAGCTTATGGTTTAGAACTATATAAAAATGTGTTTTTCAATGCTATTTGAAATGAATTTTACTCATACCTTGGAATCTTTTGCCTTTTCCTTGGTCTTCAACTAGTTGCTCTTCATTGGTGTCTTGAATGCTCCATGTATTCATAATTGATCCTCTCACCTGCATTTAATTTCATGATTATGGAAATAACATCTGACTGTACATTCTTTTGAAAACAGAGTAGTAGCTGCAGAATCTACTTCTGGCTGCGGAAACTGGAGTCAGCTGCGGAAACAGATGTCAGTTGCGGAAACTGACACAGCTATTATTTGGATGAATGGAGATGAACAGATGACAAATGACCAGATGGAAATGGTCATGAAAAAGAATTTTATTGATGAAATGGAATGAAATAGATAAAATGAAGTGGAATGGAGTGAAATGAAGTGAAATGAAATGGAATAAAGTGGAATGGAATGGAGTGGGTGGTCACAAGACTTGTGAAATGAAAGAGAGAGAATTTTTTTTTTGGAAAATATAGAGTGTCAGGTGTTCCTGATTTTCACCCTATATTTTCTGTATAAGACTGCCAATCAGTGATTGGTTTTCAGGCTTATACAATTTATTTATTTATTTATTTATTTTTTTTTTTATAAACTGAAAAGAACAAAAGCTAGGCTGGTGGAGAAGAAGAATTCTTCTGTACCAGCCTGATTGCATAAATTTCTTGAAACATTTTGACAAAATCCTCTTTTGAGAGTGGCTTATGATAAACTTTCAATCTATGGCCATTCACAATAAGAGGAGTTTGAAACTCATCAATGGTCTTGATTCTTACAGCTCCATTGCTAAAGATCTTGTCAATCTCATATGGCCCAAGCCAATGAGTCTGAAATTTCCCTTGAAAATCTTTAAACTTTGAATCAAATAACAATGCCCAATCTCCTTCTTGAAACTTCTTCTCTTTGATATATTTGTCATGCCATTTAGTTCTTTGATATTGAACTAGATCAGTTCTTAGAATTGCTTCTTGTATGATCTCATCTAGCTCATTCAACTGCTCCATTCTATGCTTTTGGGCTTCTGATAAGTCCATCCCCAACTGAACTGCTATCTTGAAGGTCTTGACTTGGAACTCAATGGGGAGCAAGACTTCTTTCCCATAAACAAGTTCATAGGGAGAATGTTCTGTTGTATTTCTCCATGTAGTTCTGTAGGCCCACAAGGCTTCAGGAAGCCTTTCTGCCCAATCTCTTCTATGTAGATGAACAGTTTTGGTGATGATACTTTCAAGAACTTTGTTTGTGGACTCCACTTGACCATTTTCTTGTGGATGGTAAGGAGTAGATCTTCTGTGCTTGATTTTGTATTCTTACATCAACTTCTCCACCAAATTGGATGTGAATTGGCTCCCCTGATCTGTCACAATTTCTCTTGGAACACCAAAGCGAGTAAAAATATCCTCATAAAGAAAATGAACAACTGAATTTTCAGTAGCAGATACTAATGCTTTGGCTTCTACCCATTTAGTAACATAATCGGTACAAACCAATATATACTTCTTTTTCTTAGATGGTGGATTAATAGGTCCAATGAAATCTAAAGCCCATTTTTCAAAGGGTTCAATGAGTACCTGTGGTTGCAATGGCATTTCATTTGAAAGGGTAGGTTTCCCTACTCTTTGGCAGCTGTCACACCTTTTGACATAGTGTTTTGCATCTTTGAAGAGGGAAGGCCAATAATATCCCAAAGAAAGGATTTTATAAGCTGTCCTTTTGTCTGCAAAGTGTCCGCCGCATGGTTCATCATGACATGCCTTAAGAATATCAGGCATTTCATCTTCCTTGACACATCTTCTGATCACAAGATCTGGCCCTGTTTTAAACAATTCGTTAGAAATCCATGAATATTTTGAACTCTCCTGAATAATTTTTCGTTTTTCACTGGGAAATAAATGTGAAGGTAGTTTCCCTGTAACCAAATAGTTAGCAATATCTGCATACCAAGGGGTCTTAATAGTTACTGCAAACAAGTATTCATCGGGAAACTTATCTTCTACAGGAGAATCTTCTTTAGTATTCTGAATCCTAGACAAGAAATCAGCTACTGTATTCTGTTTTCCTGGTCTATCCAACACGGTAATATTGAATTCTTGCAAAAGTAAAAGCCATCTTGTCACTCTGCCATTAGTAACAGGTTTGTTCATTAAATATCTAATTGCAGAATGGTCGGTATGAATAAAAGTTTCATAGCCTGTTATGTAATGTCTAAATTTATTAATTGCATGAACAACAGCTAAAAACTCTTTTTCAGTCACAGTATAGTTCAACTCTGTGGGAGTCAAATTTTTACTGGTATAATAAATGGCATAAGGAACTAAATCTTTTTGACCCAACACAGCTCCTGGAGCTGTATCTGAAGCATCCGTAGAAATATGGAAAGGGAGTTTCCAATTTGGTCCTCTCAAGATAGGTGCTTCAGATATTCTTGTTTTCAAAGTTTCAAAAGCTGATTGACAATCAGGATCCCATTTAAATTCACAGTCTTTTGTAAGCAACTTGAAGAGTGGAGATGCTATTTTAGTGAAGTTTTCTATAAATCTTCTATAGTAACCAGTAAATCCTAGAAAACTTCTAACATCTCTTTGACAATTTGGAATAGACAACTTGGAGATGACTTCAACTTTTGATCTATCAACCTTAATCCCATCTCCTGAAATATGATGTCCTAAAACAATCCCTTCAGTAAACATCATAAAGCATTTTTCATGGCTTAATGAAAGGTTTGTTTCTTTACATCATATGAGAACTTTTTCCAAATTTTCTAATGCCTCTTCAAATGAATTACCATAAACTGTAAAATCATCCATATAAACCTCTACACAATCATGGATTAGATCAGAAAAAATTCCTAGTACTGCTCTTTGGAATGTTGTGGGTGCATTACATAACCCAAAAGGAAGCACTCGATAGGCAAAAGTTCCCCATGGACAAGTAAATGTGGTCTTATCTTGATCTTCAGGTGCTACCTGAATTTGATTATAGCCACTAAAACCATCCAAAAATGAAAAGTACTTTTTACCTGCTAATGTGTCTAATACCTGATCGATAAAAGGCCAAGGAAAGTGATCCTTCAAAGTTGCTTTGTTCAATTCCCTGTAATCAATGCATACCCTCCATTTACCATTCTTTTTAGGTACTATAACCAAAGGAGAAACCCATCGGCTATCTGAAATTGGATAAATGAAGTTTACATTGAGAAGTTTTTGGAGCTCTTCTTTCACTATCTCCCTAAGATTTGGATTCATCCTTTTTTGAGGTTGTCTGATTGGTCTACTGTTTTCCTCAATATAGATATGATGGATGCAAGTCTTAGGATCAATACCTTTCATGTCAGTATACTCCCATGCAAATGCAGTAGAATGTTTTTGCAAAATTTTGGTTAGTTCTTCTTGTTGTGACTTTTCCAAATGTTTGTTGATATTCAATGTTTTTCCTAGAAAAATCTCAATAGTAGAACTACCAAACTCTTCCATAGAGTAAAGAGACATTTTCCTTGATGATAAATATTCTATGTCAGATTCCAATTGAAATTGTGTAGGGTCATATTCTGAAGATATCTCAAAATTTTCTAATGTGTTCAGAATTTGACTATCCTCACTGATTTCAAAAATGGTAAAGACAGGTTGTATAGTGTCCTCATCATCAACCCATTCATTGTCTCCTACTTCTGTGATTGCTTTTGCTGGAGGATACAAATTGAATTTCTTTGTCGAATTACCATTAGAAATGTACATATCCCCGGATCTACAACTAATAAAAGCATCAGCTGTGGCTAGCCAAGGTCTTCCTAAGATAAGTGGGTGCCCTCCTAGATTACTCTTGGGAGTCAAAATCATAAAATCTACCGGATATTCCCAAGAATCTAAGGAGACTGAAATATCTTCTAATACACCATCTGGTTTAATAATTGATCGATCTGCAAGTTGCAGTAAAGTAGGTGTAAAAATAAGGTTAGGAAGTTTTAGCTGGTCCATAGTTTGTCTACTCATAATGTTGATAGCAGCCCCTAAGTCAATCAATGTGTTTGGAATTTCTATCCCATTTATATGTGTCTTGATAATTGGACTTCCTGGATCTACATACTTCTGCATGGTAATTTTTCCCATCATAATATCTGCAATCTTTCCTACCAGGTGGATTCTTCTTGTGTCTTTTAGTTTCCTTCCTGGTCTTTTGAAACTCAACTCCTTTATAGTTTTTGCTAGAATAGGAATCTCTCGAATGGCTTGTAGCAAGGGAATCTTGATACAAACATTCTTCAATTCATCTAGAAAATCATAGTTAGGCAACAAGATTTGTTTTTCCACCCCCTTGTCAATTTGTAGTCTTTCAGGAAAAGGAGGTGTAGATAAAGATGCAGGTTGCTCAACTATAGGAGTTGTGGGTGTTGACTTTTCTTTTTCTTTTTGCATGTTTGAATTTTGAAGAGATTCTTCCTCAGAACCTTTATTGATCTGAAGAGAATCCTCCTCAGAGGTATCTTGCTCTTGAATATCTATAGAAGGTTTTTCTAAAACTCTACCAGATTTGAGTTGTACATCGTTGAGAGGAACAATCATATAGGTAGGAAATTGTTGCCCTTCTACCATGTAAGTATTCTGAGGATTCTTATTGTTAGGATTTGGCAATGGTTGAGCTGGAAGTTGATTTGTCTTTTGTTGGTATGGGAGCATGAGTTGAGGATTTGGATTTTTTTGAGAAGGTTGTTGTTGTGGAAATGGCAATGAAAGTTGTGGGTTTGGGTTTGGAAGTTGTGGAGCTTGTTGATTTTGAAAAGATGGAGGATATTGATAAAATTGAGCAAATCTCCCATAAGGATTTTGCATCCCTTGTACCCATGGGTGATATGGATTCTGATGTTGGGGCCAAGGTTGTTGCCAAGGATTCCAATTTGGTGGGGTTTGAAAATTCATAGGGTTGTTAAACCCTTGAGTTTGTTGTCCCTGCCAAGGTCTTCTTGCAACAAAGCAGAGAGATTCTACTGAATTTGGGTCTTCTTGAAAAACAGCTTTGAGTCCAGGAATTGAAGGACAATCCTTGATCTCATGATTCTCTGAGCAAATTATACATGTTTCTACAACTTTTGCATCCAAGGGACATTCCCTTAAAGCATGTTTCTTCCTACATTTAGGACAAAAGATGGCTAGAGCATCTGTTTCTGCTTTCTGCTTGTTTTGGATTTTAAGGGTGTCTAGTTGTTCACTAAGGCTCCCTAAGATATCAGTTTTGAATTCATCAAGCATATTACCAATCTCTGCCCTACTTACTGATCCAGTTGCAGATTTGTTAGCCCTAATAAGAGAAGGATCCCTAGGCCCTTTTTCTGTTTTAGATTTTCCTCTTGAGAGATGGACACATAGTTCTGTTATGTCACGAAGTGGGAGTTGAGAAATATCTCCTTTCCCCATCATGTTTAAAATATCTATCCATTCATCTCTAATGGCTTTTAATATGAGGGCTTTCGAGGTTTCATCATCTAAGTTGCTCATCTTTGCTCTTTTCAAGTTGTATTGAAATCTTTCAAGTAAGTCTTCCAAATTTTCATCTTCTTTTTGCATCATCTTGAATACCTCATCCTTGTGATTGGTGGGCATACAATAGTCCAAGTATCTATCCAAATTTTTTTGTTTCATATCATTCCAAGTCCTAATAGATTGAGTAGCTAATCCCATGAACCATTTCAAAGCAGCTCCCTTCAAAGTTGAAGGAAACAGTTTGAGTTTTTGAGAGTCTTCCATATAGTCATAGGTTCGGCACACGACTTCAAACTCAAATAGAAATGTTTCAGGATCCTCACTTCGCAATCCATAAAATTTTGGGAGGACAGATGGTGAGATATTTTTCATCGTTGTATGAGTTTCCTCATCAACTATAGGGAATCCAAACAAGTTGTCTCCTTCCCTATTTCTACCATTATTTCCTTCACCATTGTTGTCTCCATTGTTTCCTCCTCTCCTACCTCTACCTCTACCTCCATCTATTACTTCCTCTGCCATGATAGTTTCTTTAGAGTCCTTAAAGTCCTCTAGTTCTTCTATCAATGGAGGATGAGAGAGAGTCTCTTTGTTTTCTAAATGGGATTTAGTAGGTGGTATAGGAGAATCCTCTAATTCAGCTGCTCCTTGAATTCCAAAAATCTTAAGGCTAGGGGTGGATGGTGGTGAATCTGGTCTATGCCTTGAAGAAGATGGAGTTGTGAAAATTGAACTCTTGGCTTTAGCTATAAACCTTCCCCTAGAATCTCTTGCTCTATGCATGTCATTTTTTTATTTTTATTTTTATTTTTTTAAAAGTTGGGCTAATAATTCTCTTTATGATCTTCCAGGTCACACTAGGTGCAAGAAGAGAGCATACTTAAGAAATTACTGAACCAATAACTCTCTTTTCTGATCCTCCAGATCACACTAGGTGCAAGAGGAGAGCATACTTCAAGAAGTTATCAAGTTTTCCTTCTTTTATTAGTTTTTTTTTTAAAGAAATTGGCTACCTAGTTACACTTCCCCGGCAACGGCGCCAAAATGTTTGGTCAATTTAGTGTGTCCTAAATTGCTACATTAATTTATCAATCCGGGATTCGTAAGCTGATGAAGTGCGGTGCACTATATGTGCAAGATAACCTATTCCTTAACTTTTTGTCGTTTTTGGTTTTCTAAGGTGAGATGGAAATTCTAAAAATAAAAACAAGTATGGTTATGTTTGTTCAAGGAAATGATATCCTCTATAATGATTTACCAACTTGAAACTTAAAAAGGAATTTGAAACTTACAATGACAAAACTTGAAAGGAAATGAAAATGTGCTGCTGAAATGAAAAGGTGTTGCTAGTCTAATAAATCAAAACAGTGAACTAGTGAGCATGAAACCAAACTATTCTTGCTGCTATCTAAACACAAAATAAATTATGCTGAAAGAAATCCAAAAGTTGCAATAAAGTAAATCTAAATCAATTTACATCAACTTGTCTTCTGATCCCTCATCATTAGTCCAGCTATGATTTTCGGAAGTAACCATAAACAACTTGAGTAACTGATATCTAACTTGCGGAAAGTAAACTAATATCAAACCACACATTCATAATTCAATCCCTCACCATCAGTCCAGCTGTGGCTTTCGGAGGTAACTGAAGATTTCATGCACAATTTAATATTTCTAACTTGCAGAAAGGAAACTAATATCAAACTACACATCCATAATTCAATCCCTCACCATCAGTCCAGCCGTGGCTTTCGGAGGCAACTGAAGATGTTATGAGCAATTTAATATATCTAACTTGCAGAAAGAAAACTAATATCAAACTACACATTTCATAATACAATCCCTCACCATCAGTCCAGCTGTGGCTTTCGGAGGCAACTGAAGATGTTATGAGCAGTTTAATATATCTAAATTTAACTACTGAAGCAAATGAGCAAAACTGAATTAAACAAAGCAGTACTGAAATTAAACAAAAACTAAGAAAAACAAATTAGCAGCAGAACAATGTTAATTCCATGTCATTAGTCAAAAATTTATGCAAATGCCCGGGCTGCCTATTTATAACCTAAAACAAGAACACTGATTAGTTAACAATAACATAAAACATGAAAGACAGAAGTAAAATGGAAAGCATGAAAGATTATAAACAGAAATGAAGCATATATACCATGAAAGATGCAATGTATAAACATGTGAATGGATTATGGCACAATGAGCTTTAAAGAAATAAAATAAGAACTATACAATAATGTACAGAACCTTGGCGAGTGCAGGGGCCCTCTACACCAGCCTTGGCAACAATCTTCAAGTACGAATTACGTTTGGAAACAGAGTCTTCTTATATTAAAATGCAGTCATAACAGAAAGGTGATATTACGGCACAAGTGCAACGTAATTACATTACAGAGCAGACTAATAAAAACTAACAGAGACTAATCTAATATGCGTATACAAACGTGTTATTTATAACAAAGGAAATACAACTGATTCCCTAAAGTTTATGCTGATGGAGAACACGTAGACCATTACGTCCACAGATCTAGGATCATGGCCGTATTAAAGAGTAAATCTATGAGGAGTGGATGTTTGAATTCAGCTATGGAGCCGTGTACAGATGTTGATTTGTCTCCCACAATTCAGAAATGGCCATATGAACCTTCACGTGACACGAAACAGAGTCCTGTCACTGTGGGACTCTACGGTTGACTTCCATTTGGACACCTTTGACCGCAACCTCTTTAGATGGATTTGCTCGAGCCAATAGGAGACGATCCATGTCCACATCATTTCAGACTTGCCCATGTGGCTCGTTTTTCCTGTAGACACCTGTAACATAGAGTTTCACAAAATGGCTGCGGAAAGTTGCAGCAGCTGCGGAAAGTGGCAAGATTCCGCAGCTAGATGAGCAAAATCTAAATCAAACAACAGACACAAAAATATAATTAAAAACCATGTTAGATGCTCTTTTGCAATTAATATACAATGATATTGACAACTTGGGAGGTTCAGGTGAGTGAAAAAGGTATAGAAAAGTGTATCGAAAAGATGTAGATTTGAGACTCAACAGAAATCCATTTATAAAAATCTAAAAATTGAAGGACAAGGGGAGACAAGTGAGGAGCATCAAGGGCATAAGGAACATCATTTAGTTGATCATCATTTGGATGTGAGTAGTGCAGTGAAACAACTGGTCCTGGAACATCTTGATCCTTTGTTTATCTGTCAATCCCCTACATACTTCGAGGTTATTTCATCCCATCAGGAAGGATCAGTCATGGGGAACGAAAATACTAAAACATATGGTACTGTTACTTTTGAATTCCCGATATTGGCGACACGAGATGAAGCTCCTATGAAGAACATTCCTTTATCATATCTACCGTCCTTCCAAGAGATGGTTGTTGAAGATCCATATACCTATATGTTCGAGTTTGATGTGTTGTGTATAAGTTATGACTACACTTCAGACGCCCAAAAACTAAAATTGTTTCCTTCTACTTTGAAAGGAGCAACATTAAGATGGTTCATTAGACTTGGTGTTGGCACGATCTAAACCTTGAGTGAAATGAAGGAGGCATTCCTCTTTAAGTATCAGGATTACTATCGAACCAGGGATTTTAAGGAAGAAATCTTCAGAATTACACAAAAGGAAGAGGAGATCTTGGAAGACTACATGGAATGATTCCATTATAATTCACAAAGGTCTAAGTTTGGTGACTTAGCCTCAGAAATCCTGAAAACAATATTTCTAAGAGGTATAAGAGATGACTGTCTAGAGAATTTGAATCTGTTGGGAAAAGGAGACATATCGCAAGAATAACTTGAAGAAATAATGAAGCTATATCTGCGGAGTTCAAGAGGATCGGTCAAGGGAAGAAGTTCAATTCAGGACCCTTCAGTTTGGATATAGAAGTCCACAAGTGGAGGAGTAACTAGAGCAGAGTTCAGGAATATATTTGAGGATTTTAAAACCGACCTCCTTAGTAATCTCTCTGCCAAGATCACCATGGTATAAGTTAAGAAAGCACAAGAGGAAGATGAAGCATCTTTGGAAATATTTTGTCCTTGATGCAAAACGAAACATTTAGAAAGGGAATACGGATTGAATAGTGCCAACTTGTGCAACATCTGTGAGTTGGCACATTCCACTGGTCAATGCCCAAAACTACCCAGACTAAAAGTAGTGCTTAAGGAATCAAACAAATATGTCCAGTATTCCTACTTTATTAGATCAAAGAGACCATGGCAGCTGTGACCTACAGATATGCCTCCATATTTTTCCTCTTTTAATCCTTGGAATAATATTTATAATGGTCATCAATTTCCATGGCCATATCCTACTCCTTCCTCAACACAATTTCCTTCACCCTGGAACCAGTGGCCTTCCCCTCCACCAATGCAATATCTGCCATCGTAATCTTATCCTTGGAGTCAGAATTAGAGAGGAAATGGATAAGGTCCAGCACCCTCTGCATTACCAATTCCGCAGCAGTTACAACTGCCTCCTATTAAAACTCCTGCACCTCATGTCCAACCCCAATTACCTGTGCAACCTAACCCCAATTCAAATTTTAAAGTAGCTCAGAGCATAGATGCCCCAGTTACTTTCGAGACTTATCTTATCACTCCAATTGGGCTTAATGAGGTTCAACTTCGACTAGGAAAAGTAATTAGACAAGATCATACTCCCATCATTACTGAGGAAGAATGTGAGTCACCTAGAAAGGATGTAGTTGATTCTGAAACAAATGTTACACCTGTAACAACTGATACAACACCTATCACAACTGACTCAGTTGTTAGGGCTCAAGATCCTCCATACCCTCAATGATTAATTGAAACCGGGCCAGCCTCACAAACTGAATCTGAGTTTCTCAAGGAATTGTAAAATTTATATGTGTGGATTCCACTATTACAAGCTCTTAAGGAAGAACCTATCTATGCCAAAACAATGAGAGATCTATGTGTCAAAAACCTTAGAAGGAAGCCGAAAGACCCTGTAACTATCCATGTTATGGGGAATCTATCTGAACTAATGATTTATCAGCGTTTTTTGACTAAATATAATGACCCATGGAATCCTACAGTGACTGTCCATATTGATGACCAGCCCATAACTAACACTCTGATTGATTTAGGGGCAGCCATTAATGTAGTGACCAAGGATATTTTTATCTCCCTTGGACTTCATGGACTTAGACCTACACCTACAGTGCTTGAATTAGCAGATAGATCTCGTGTCAAGCCTGAGGGAGTGATATAATATGTGGTGATCACTGTATCTTCTTGGAATTATCCAGCTAACTTTCTCATTTTATAAACTAAATCCAACCTGGGGGGTCATCCTTTAATCTTGGGGATACCATGGCTAGGCACTACAAATGCATATATCGGATGTAGATCCAGATCTATGGTGATATCATATGGGTAGGCCACTAAGAACCTGAAGCTTTACCCCCGAGTGAAACCGCATATGGATTTGAATAGTCCCTAGTGGGATGAATTTGAACCTGCATCTAATTTTTCCCTACCTCTCCTCACACTTGGAAAAGCAAAATACTTTAAGGATGAAACAAAGGATGAAATTATTAATAGTTTTATTAGAAATTCACTCTCTGTTGCCCCTATTAGAGATCCAGGGGAATAATATGAGGTAGATGATGTAAATATTGAACATTTGAAAACTACTCTGCATACTGACAACAGTCCTATTGAAATTGAGCCAGGGAAATATTTAAACATTAATTCTAACTTGACTGCTGAACAAAATAGATTTCTGATACATCTATTACAAAAATATAAAAAGGCATTTGCATGGGACTATACTGATATGAAAGGAATCCATCCTGGCCTATGCACTCACCACATTTACCTTAAGGAGGGCTACAAACCAGTTAGACAACCGCGACGCCGAATGAATCCCACACTTAAGGAGATAGTGAAAGAGAAATTACAGAAACTACTTAATGCTAATTTCATTTACCCCATTTCTGACAGTCAGTGGGTATCTTCGCTTGTCATTGTTTGAAAAATAATGACAAGTGGAGAGTTTGTGTAGACTATAGAGAACTTAACAAGGCCACCAAAAAGGACCATTTCCCTTTACCCTTTATTGACCAAGTCCTGGATACTCTCTTTGGGATTTTATTTTTTTCATTCCTGGATGGGTTTAGTGGCTATAATCAAATACAGATTGCCCCAGAAGACCAAGACAAGACAACTTTTACCTACCCATGGAGTACCTTTGCATACAAAGTCCTTCCTTTTGGCCTCTGTAATGCACCAACAACTTTTCAAAGGGAAATACTGGGTGTATTTTTGGATCTCTTGAATGACTGTCTTGAAGTCTTCATGGATGAATTTACACTGTATGGGGATGCCTTTGAAACAACATTATTTAATTTGGAAAAGGTTTTGGAATTTTGTATTCAAACTAAGGTTGCTTTGAGCATGGAGAAGTGCCACATGATGACGACCGAGGGGATTGTACTGGGACATTTCATTTCGGTAGATAGGATCAAGGTAGACCCTGCAAAAATTGCGGTAATCTCAAGAATCCAAACTCCCATAACTCAAAAATAGGTATGTAACTTTTTGGGACATGCAGGGTACTATAGGATATTTATAGAAAACTTTTCAAAGATTGCGTCTCCTCTGTTTTCTTTTCTAATGAAAGATGTGGAATTTGTGTGGATAGGGAAGTGTGAGAAAGTGTTTTTGAAGTTAAAGAATTGTGTAACAGAAACACCTGTTTTGCGAGGATCAAACTGGAGACTGCCATTCCATATCACTACATATGCATTTGAAATAGTTGTGGGTGCTATTTTGGGGCAGGTGGAAGAAAAGAAACCTTACGCCATCTATTACATTAGCAATAATTTAACTCTAGTTGAGCTCAACTACACAGTGATTGAGAAGGAATTCCTAGAAGTAGTGCATGCTATCAACAAATTTCAGCACTACATCACCGGGTATCAAGTATTTGTACACACTGACCACGCTGCAATTCGATTTTTAATGAATAAAATTGTTACCAATGGTAGAGTTACACGATGGTTATCGTTGTTACAGGAATTTGATATCACTATTTTAGATAAACCTAGAAAAGATAATGTGGTTGTTGATTTTATTTCTAGGTTAACTATAGGTGATAACTGCACTCCTACTGAGGATTATTTTCCAGATAAATATCTTTTTGCCATATCTACTCATCAGGGAAATTTTGAGGTCTAAAATGGGCCTCCTAAGGAAAATGTAAAAATCAAAATTCACTTTATGAGAACTAATCATATTTTAGGGGATGCCATCATCCCTAATGGTTGAGGTGGAATTTCGTGTGTTAAAGGTACTTGTCACTTTCTCAATGGTAGATAAAAGCTCATGGTTACCCATAATAGTGCTCTAAGTACTTTTAAATTCATAAAGTAAAGTGCTTATAATAAATGTAATTTCACACTTTTTGAATAAAATATTATTATTGTCATTTCATATTTTTTGAAAGAAACAATGCATATCCCTACACAATATTCATGTATTTACACACTTTTCAATAAATATTATATTTGTATATTTTCAAATATTTATTTATAAATCAAATCAATTCAATATGTAATATAAAATTCATACATAAAACAATATATTATATTATATTATTTTTATAAAGTATATTAATTACATGTTATTATATAATTTAAATAATATAAATTTTAATTAATAGTATATTCTATAATTAAGAATTTATATTTTATTTTATTTTAACTTAGTTAAATACAAATGACAAATTCCTTAGTTGTGTAATGATAAATAATTTTTCTTGAAAATCTCATTCATATTTATAGTCACATCAATACAATTTTTTTATTATTTTTATTTTGGTACATCTTTTGAATTGAATTTAACCATGGTTACATTGATTTTGGTGCAAACAGTGAACTGAAAATTCATAAATATTATTTTATTGTTTTAGCTATTATTTTATTATTTCCTTAGGAGGCCCATTTTTAACCTCAAAATTCCCCCAATGCAGTCACCATGGTATGCAGATATAGCCAACTATCTTGCTGCAGGAAAATTCCCACACCATTTATCTTCAAGAGCAAAAAGGAAGATCATACATCAGAGTGCTACTTACTCCTAGATAGAGGGCAATCTCTATCACACCAGACCAGACTTTCAGATTCGACAGTGTTAGAGAAGATGAGGTTTTTGATATCTTGAAATCTTTTCATGAGGAACCTTGTGGAGGGCACTTCGCAGACAAGAGGATGGGGTATAAATTACTCTCAATAGGCTACTACTGGCCAACTATATTCCCAGATGCCAAAAAGTTTGTGAAGGGATGTGATAGCTTCCAAAGGATGGCCTAACCTCTGAAATCAGATGAGATGTCGTTACAAATTCAAATAGTGATAGAGCCATTTGAGAAATGGGCCCTGGATTTTTTAGGGCCAATTACTTCTTCATCACAGCAAAGATCATACATATTGGTCTATACCAACTACATCACAAAGTGGGTCGACGCTGTTAGTGTCGGTATCTTCATCCCTTCGTCAGTGGTCAAAATCCTCTTGTTGCATTGCATATTAGGTGTCTCACTTGGTCAGCTGCATTCCATTAGGAGCATGGATCATCTGATGGTAGTGGCTTGTTTCTCATATCCCTCATGCCCTATACCTGCTGGCCCATTTCTTTTCATTAAGATCATTTGCAGTCACTTTTTGTCGCACAGTTTGCAAAGAGTCGTATTTAGGGTTTTAGTGTCATTAGGTCTAGGGTTTCATTAATAAGGTCTTAAAAATGCCCAATAATAGTCAGCAGGCGCATGAGGAGTTTGAAATAAGGTTCCAGTACTAAGAACTTCATTATCATATGCTTAATAATGCATTTTTCTTCAAAACTTTGTTTTGAAGAAAAATAGAGTATTTCATCTTTTTATGTATAAATTTAATGTAATTTTAAGTTTTCTCATTTGTAAATAATTTCACTGGAAACCCTGGTCACCTTTTTCAAGCTCTAGCAAATCCATTCCCTGCAAGGCAAACAGAAAGCACATCATTCAGTTAATCAGAGCCAAAATGAAGCAAGTTGTTTAAAATAGAGTTTAAAAAAGTGTCAAATGTAAAACATTACAAAAGTGGGTTTTTGAAATGGAAAATTAAAAGGTAATTGGTATAAAAGCCATCTCCATGTTCAAAGGCTCATTTGTGTTCCAAGAGGAGAGAGTAAGCAAGGAGAAACTGTGATTGGAGAAAGGGAGGAATTTGAAGGGAAAATTGGCAAGTTTCACTAGCGCGACGCATTTGCTGGGTGGCGTGGCACATTGGACAGGCGCGACGCATTGGGTCGGCCTCTACAGTGGAAAAAACATACGGGCAAGGTGCGTTGGGTTGGTGGCATGGTGCGTAGGACCGCAAAGCATTGTTAACCACGATTTCATCAAAACTTCAAGTTTGCTCGATTTCCTCTGGTCTAAGTAAGTCAAACAAATTTGTCAATGCCAATCAACCTGTGTCTTATGATGTCTATGATGATTTAATAAAAAAAAATTAAAACCCTATTTGCTTGTTCAAGAAATGCTTCCTTAGGGTTTATAGTTTGGTTTTTTATGCCTATCACTTCCACTTCCCCACCTTGTTTTTCCCTCATCACTGTTCTAGTTTTATCAACCCTTTCCCCATATCCCTAAATTCACTCATTCCCTATCCCAATTCCCATAATCCCATCCTCAATACGAAATTCCCAAACCCCCAATGCTATCCCAAAAAGCCCAGAAGCTGCCCCGAAAACTCTTTAATTGGAAAATTTCAATTAGCAATATTCCCAACATTCCCCTTACCCTCTCCCTCCATAGCCCCTCACATATTGTCATACATTTGGCAACAAAAACCAGAGACACCAAAACTCCTCATACTCATCTAAAACAACACAGACTTTGGCAAACATGGAGACAGATTCCTCTTATGACCGAGACAATGACTCTACAACTGAATTACATGCACCAAGGAGATCTCACAAGAATGGCAGACATGTGAGAGAGGAGCCTACTTCACTTGCTGAGTTGCAGGCCTGTCCTTTGGCTTATCAATTTTGTGAAATGGTTGCTAGATTCCACCACCATCATGAGCTGGCCAGATTGTTTATGTTGCATTTACATAATGGCCAAGTCACTCTTGCAGGTGTGACATTCACTTTGACACCTGAGTCTATCTCTCTAGCAACCGATATTCCAAATGTTGGAGAACAATGGAATAAAAGGCAACAAGTTGATAGGGAACACTATGAGCCATATATCAAGCCCGGTTTTTTGAGACAACTCAGCAGAGTTTTTCCCTTTTGGTTCCTGAAAGATTCATACGCTCCTTTGATGAAACTCATTATCAAATATTTCAGTTGTGAGGGCCAGTTTTCTCGTCTCTATGCCTATCATATCAGGTATTTGATGCATTTTACCAGGGTGAGAATGATGAACCTCCATTACTTCATGTGCTGGAATATTGAGAAGATGACCACCCTCGTGCAAAGGAAAACTCCTGAGCAGCAGTATAACAGTATCTATCACTTTGCACTCATCAAAATTGTGGTTATGCATCAGCTTGGTTTGCAGGATATTTCATGGGAGGATTTCATTTCTAATGAGTTCTTCACAGCTCGTCAGGTACCTTCAGAGGCTTTTCATGAGGCAGGTGAACCTTCATATCAGTAGGAAGTTCATGAGACACAGACCGCTAGTGTGCCGGTGTTTGTAACCTATCAGAGGGGCACTAGAGGGTTGTTTGCAGCAGCCAAGCGAGTATTATCTCCACCCGGGGTGGAAGGGGTCTCGCTTCCTTCATCAGCGGTATAGGTACAGGACAAGGGTAAGAGGCCAATACATGATGAGGGGCCTTCAGGAGGCTAGGATACAAACTTCATACTCATTGATGATGATTTGGGCTCACCAAGCTCAAATCTAAGAGAGATTGTTCAGGAGCAGAAGGCGAAGATAAATACTTTGTCCCTCAAATTGCAAAGAGCCCAGTGGATAATCAACTACCTTGACCAGAGAAAAAAATAGTTAGAAGATCAGCAAACTATCATGGAGCTACAAAACATACGTGAGAACTGGCAGGCTGCTAAAAGGAGCGAAACCGAGATGACATCCATTGAGCAAGAGATTGAGGCTGATCGTGAAACTTGGCTTGAAAGGGTAAATATTCATTTAGAAAAGATGTTGGAGAAGGCCAAAAAGGAAAATAACATGTTGAGGCACATGGCTAATCATTATTGGGCAAGAAATCATGTTTGCAAGGCACAAATCAAAATCTTGAAGGCCAAGTTAAAGAAGGCCTCAAAGCGTCGGAAAAGGCAAGATAGACTTCAGATTTTGGCCAAGGCTTCCTTGGCCCAACATAGTACATAATGGAGGACACTCAGCCCAAATTTCAAGAAATTTGGGACACTTTTTGCAAATTTCGATTATTTTTGGCCTAAAAACAGATTTTTCAGCTCTATGCACCGCGCCACTTGGCGCACGCTTTTGATGGGGGGCTCCTCTTGGTGAAAAATTTACATTTTTGGATTTTTCATGGAAAATTATGCATGCCTACCTATGGCCAAGAGATTTTGACAGGTATTGGGCTTCTAGAAAGGTCAAAAACACCTTAAAAATGACCTTTCTGCCCCTTTTTGGGCACACAGGAATCAGTGTTGGGAAAACTCTTTTTTGGAGGGGCAAATGGAAGCCAAATTCAGAAATTCCACTTGTGCTGAAAAATAGACAGGCAGACCTTTCCAACAAGCCCACTTGGAGAAAATTTGGACATCGGCAAGGCCTCTGAAATCAGCTCCAAACTGGCACGACGCATAGAGAAATCAGGCGCGGCGCATTGGGGATTTTTGTTCATTTTGGACTCAGTAACTCTATTTTTCGCCTAGTTTTTGACATTTTGACTTTCTTACTTCTAAATGTTAAACTCATGATGTAATTGGATGTATTTTGATGGATCTTGATGTAATTTTGTTAAATTTTTACTCATGGAGGTAGATTCATGCATCAAAAGGTGAATTGCAACTGAATGAATCAGTTTCCTATCTTATAGAGGCAAGCTGTTCCACTGCCTATTTTCTAGTTCTCAGTTTAGATCTTGTTGAAATAGCTCCTAAAATTGTGAGTGTGACCCCTAGAGGCTGGGGATGAGTTAGTGTTGTCTATATCTTGTAGTTTTTCAGTCATTTTCATGGTTGGACATTGGGGATTGCTTTGAGCATCATTGTACATTCATCTCTGCAGTTTGGCAAAGGAATAGACTAGGGTTTGCAACAATCCATGGGATTCTTGTGGTATTTTGGTTTGATAGTGTGTTTCTCTCTGTAAATGTAAGTCTACTGTTATTTCATGTATACCATTTTACTTCTTATTTCTTCTTAAGTTAAACAAACAAGGATAAAGGTAGAATTCATTAGGATTTGCAGTGCTCTACCTATGGTTTGTTTAGTTTTCTATGTTTTCAGCTGTTTGGAGAGGATCCTTGAAGGTTTCTTGCCCTCTTCAACTCCTCATCGGTCTAAGCTATCCATTTAATTCAAAATTGAAGTGTCAAAACAATTGCCTACCTTGCCCCATTCAGATCTCTGCAAAAACTAGGCCTCATTCCCCAGACCCAAAATCTGCTTTTCTCTTTGATCCAACAAACACCCTCAAAATAAAAAAAAAAACTCTTTTACATATATACCTAGCCTAAAATCAGCCTTTATTAAAGTCATCTCAAGCCTCACTGATCATTTTTTTTGCTGAGAGAGCCCTCTCTCGATCTGGTAGGGCTAGCTACCAGGTTAAGCATGGTTTGATGTTACCCTAGATTCTGCCTTTCTCAGCCTGAGGTAGATTTAGGCCATAACATAGTGGCAACCATACTGGGGACACAAAAAATTGTTTTCTTGTTAGTTTTATTCATTTTATAAACTACAGATGGAGCCTGAAGTTATGCCAGGTAGCCTTCGAAACGCCCTTGCTTTGCATTAGCGAAAGTAGATAAATGCTGCTTCAGTCAATCTCCGGTCTAGTATTATAAACGTAACATATAACTTGTAAATTTCCCTAGTACATCAGATAATTCTGGACTTTTGGGTGATGATTTTAGAATTAGATAGGCTGAACAAGTTGATTTTGTCCGTTTGATTTTTAGGATATTCAACACACTGGCTTCCAGAAGACACACCAGAGAAAATCCAGATCCCGATCCACCTCCTGTGTATGAAAATCCAAATCTTATTTCGAGAATCCTTCGTCGAGAAAGTCCTGTGATTCATGTGTTCAAATATCATTCATGTCCTGCTGTTTTTGAGTATCTTGAAGATCTTGAGTTTGATGAACAATTTGAGTTGTCATTGTTTGAGACTAAGTCTGAAAGTGCTATTGATTCTACTGTCCTAAATCCAGAGTTTGTCAAAGATCTTGAAATTGAAAAAGCTAATAGATCCATTGACAGTTACATCTTGAATATTTAGAATTCCATTGTGGCAACAAACATTCCCAAAGTCATAGAGTCTGCATCTACAACTCTTGGGTCATCCGCAATTACATCTAGTTCACAAATTCCTACCGAGCCTTCTTTCATTCCCACCATTCCCGTGCAACCTTCTATCTCTGATCAACAATCTGCAGTAGTATCACCTCCCTCCACACCACATACACCTCATACATCAACTGCTCCGACTCCTCCTATATCCCCAAACCCGGTTGTAAATCCACCTAGAGCAATGGCTGCCCGATTTGCACCCCTTGTATTGCCTCAAAACTTGGATGACATGCTTGCTGATTATCAAAGAAAAATTCCATTTTTCGATGGCACTCCTCAAAGTGTTACTACTCAGAAACATGTGGATAGGATGGAAGATTTATTTGACCTTCATGAGATTGATGCGGAAAATGTGACAATGAGACTATTTGTACAAACCTTTGGAGGTTAAGTAAGAAAGTGGTTCAGAGCTTTGCCAGCTAGAAGTATTACTACATTGCCTAATATTCAGAGACAATTCTTAGGTCGATGGGAAGTGAAGAAATATCCTCTTCAGATCATTTCCGAATATGAAAATATCAAGCGGAAAGTTGGTGAGTCTGTTCAATATTATTGTATTAAATTCAATTCTGTTTACAATGCAATTCCTGCTGATATAAAGCCACCTAGGGGGTCGGCTTTGATTAAGTTTCTGGATGGCTTCAATCTTGACATGGCCTATCAATTAAGAGAAAGAGATCCGGGCACTTTAGAAGACATGCAGAAAATTGCAGTCAGCATTGAAGCCAATTTTCTTGCCACGAGAGCTAGAATGAAAGCTGAAAAGAAAGTAGCAATAAAGGAAGAGGTTTCCACTTCAGATCAGGTGCTCCGTAAGATGGAAAAAATGTTTGAAAGATTAAAAATTGATAAGTCTGAACCGCAAATCAGAAATCCTAACTTCCATGGCCAGCAACAACCACAATTTAAAGTCAAGCAAAGAGAGAACCGAGCACAAGAACAAGCAATACAACAGCAAGTGAAGACACCTTTACAGCAGATTTTTCTACATGGTCCGGAATCAGATGATGAGGAGAATGTAATCGGAGAAGAGAATCATTTATTTACACCTGATGATATGCCAATTTTTATCACTGAAGATGAGGAGTATTCTGAGAGCTCAAATGTACAAAAGGACGAGAATTTCATCTTGGAAAATGAGACAGCTCTTGAAGAAGAGCTTGATGAATATCAGAGGGGGTACATGAATGCCTTGACCGCCCAGTAGTGACAATATTCACTCAGAAGCAGAGATGTACCCATTAATCCAATTCAAAAAATAAAGGAAGCTACAACACCAAAGAATGATCCACTCGTTGTGCAGAAGAAGGGAAAAGAGACAGCTAATCCCACTACTAGAAAATCACCATCGGTAAATGAAAGATCCAATCAGCCAAATATATCAAGGGAGAAAACTGAAAAGAAGGATGTCCCAGCTAAAGAGGTAGAGAAAACTCCAGTTTTTAACTTAGAAAATGAAATTGCTAAGTTAAAAGTTTCCATTCCTTTGACTGAATTGATGAAGAATAGCAGCTATAAGGGTCAGGTGTCTAAGATTTTGAGTTTAGATCCATTGTCTGATATGGTAAACATGGAAGATGATCAACCTGAGTTGATTTTTGGTCCAAAATTGGATGGTGAGTCTCCAAATAGTGATGTACCTCCTTTTTACATCAGCCTTGATTGCACGACTATGTGTTACACAATGCTATGTTTGATTCTGGAGCCTCTCATAATCTCATGCCTAGGGCAATCATGGAGAAATTGGGATTGGATACCACTAGAAATTATCATGACCTTTACTCTTTTGATTCTAGGAGAGTAAGGTGCATTGGGCTTATCAAAGATTTGGTGGTCAGTTTGGATCAGATTCCGACTAAAAATGTTTTGATGTATGTGGTTGTGGCGGATATTCCTCCTAGATTTGGCATGCTTCTTTCCAGATCTTGGGGAGTGAAACTTAAAGGGACATTGCAGCTTGATTTCTCCTATGCTACTATTCCCGTGTTTGGTCAGATGAGGAAATTATACTGGGAGAAAAAGATGAATTATATGATCACTAGCAAGGAGAAATCGGTAAATCATCCAATCAATTATGTACATACTGATTTAGAATCATTTGTTTTATACTCATATAGCTTTAATGATGTAAATTGCTAATTAATTGAAGTAGAGGACATTACGAAAATCACTGAAAATTTTAGAGAAGTCTTAAAGAAAGAGAGACAGAGACTTGATAGTACCGATGAGAAATTAGCCTTCCGACAGCAGCAAAATGTTGATGGACAGCAAGACGAAGCAAAAATGCAAACAAAATTTCAGCATTTGGAAGAGGACGAAGATGGTTTGTGGACCATGGATTTTGATGGTGCGGTAGGAAGGGACAATGTTGGAATTGGTATTTGGGTACACAACCCTGTTTCCTCCCCAAACAAAGTGCCAAGTAATGTAAGGGTTTGTTCTTATAAATTGGCTTTTGATTGTTCAAATAATGAGGCTGAATATGAAGCTTTAATTTCTGGTCTAAAAATTCTTAGAAAGTTAAATGCCAAAAGAATTGCAGTGTATGGCGACTTCGAGTTAGTTATCAAGCAAGTGAAAGGTGAATATCAAGCTAAGCATCCTTGAATGCAGGCCTACCGTAATGTGATACTAGATATCTTGAGATTATTTTCATATTATACTTTGACATGTGTTCCTCGTATTCATAATGGTATTGCAAATGCACTTGTAACAGCAGCAAGTAATTTGAAAATTCCGATGAATTCAAGCAACAAATTTGAAATTCATGTGAAGCATCATCCGACTATCCCTGATAATCAAATGTATTGGCAAGTGTTTTAAGATGATAAAGAAATTGATGAATTTCTACAAAATGAAGGTAAATTCAAAGACACTTCTATTGACAGGGAGCATGATGATGGCGAGGCGGATGTAGAAGTCAATCAGATGGAAGTTTTGCAGCTAAAGGATAATGTCATTCCTAAAGGTCTAATACCTTTAGAGGAGCTTTTCGACCAAGATGATGTAGCTCGGAAACTGAGCTTACTGCCAACCGAGAAAGGAGTGGAGGATGTGAACATTGGATCAACAGAAAATCCTAAAATGGTGAAATTGTCCAAAGCATTTCCCCCACAGGTAAAGGCAAATTATGTCAGTTTATTATCTTCCTTTGCTGATGTATTTTCTTGGGACTATTTAGATTTGAAGACATATGACACAAACATAATGCAGCATACTATTCTGATCAAGCCAAATTAAAAGCCCTTTCGGCAAAAAATGAGAAGAATAAATCCAAAGTTGCTGCCCTCAATAGAGAAGGAAGTGAATCGGTTGTACAAAGCTGGTATCATCATCCCCATAATATTTTCAGATTGGATTTCTAATTTGGTGGCTGTGCACAAGAAAACAGGTGAGATTCACTTATGCATTGATTTTAGGAATCTGAATAAAGTATCTTTGAAAGACAACTATCCATTGCCCAAAATGGATCACATACTTCAGCGAGTAGTTGGAGCATCCCGCATGTCGCTACTCGATGGTTATTCCGGTTATAACCAAATTCTGGTCCATGAGGATGATAGAGATAAAACAGTGTTCACCACTCCGTGGGGAACTTTTCATTATGCTAAAATGCCTTTCTGTTTGAAGAATGCTGGTGCGACCTTTCAGCGAGCAATGGATATGGCATTTGCAAATGAGAAAGATGTCTTTCTGGTTGTGTATCTTGATGATTTGACAATTTTTTCTAATTCAGATGAAGAGCACCTTTATTATTTGAAAATTATATTTCAGCGGTGTAGAAAATATGGTGTATCTCTCAATCCAAAGAAGAGTTTGTTTGCCATGGATGAAGGCAATCTTCTTGGTCATATTATATCAAAATATGGCATCCGCATTGATCCAGCTCGAGTAGAAGCTACTCAACAAATTGATCTTCCCCAAAACAAAAAGGAGATCCAATCATTCAACGGTAAGATGAATTTCTTACGTCGCTTTGTGCCCAATCTTGTAGAACATTTAAGGGAAATCACCAACATGCTCAAGAAAGATAGTGTAGTGAAGTGGACTGAGAAAGCAGTAAAGTATTTCAATTTAGTAAAATTGGCCCTTTCTTCAGCTCTGGTTTTGATCAGCCTGGATTATACTCAGGATTTTATTTTGTTTTCATTTGCTTCGGATCATACTATGGCAGCAGTCTTAATGCAGAAGAGAGATTAGCTTGAAAAGCCAATAGCTTTTTTCAGCCGAACCATAAGAGATGCAGCTTTAAAGTATAATATTATTGAAAAGAAAGCTCTTTCCTTAGTAAAAGCGTTGAAATATTTTCGAGTATATATTCTGCATTCTCACATTCTTGCTTATGTTCCTAATGCTGCTGTTAAAGATGTCTTAGTGCAAACAAATCCAGAAGGGAGACGAGGAAAATGGATTGCTGCCTTGTTGGAATATGACGTGGAGGTCAAACCTACAAAGCTTATCAAAGGACAGGGGCTGGCTAAGATAATGGCTGAGTCAAATTTGCATGCCTTGGACATTAATCTCATTGCTGCTATGTCCGAGGAAAATGAAGAAAGTTTGATAACTCAGGTATCGGAAATTTTTGTTCTTTCTCCTTGGTACTCAGACATTGTTTATGTGCTCCAAAATCTGTCACCACCACCAGGAATGGCTAAAAACAAAAGTAGGACACTGAAATTGAAGGCTGCCAAGTTTTGTATCATGAATAATGTGCTCTATTGGAAAGATCTCGGTAGTGTCTTGCTTAATTGTTTGGTTGAAGAGGAGGAAAAATAGGTTATGGAAGATTTTCATGAGAGAGATTGCGGAGGTCACCTTTTCTGGAAAACAACGGCTAACAAAATTTTGAGAGCAGGATATTATTGGAAAAATCTCTTTGCTGATGTGTACAAAACTGTTAAAAGCGTATTCAAAGATGTTTCAATAGAATAGGATGAGCACGATAGGGATTTGCAGGAGGCATGTAATGTGATGAAAGGAAAAACTATGCCTAAAGGTGTGGTGTCCCTAGAAAATGTATATGACCTACAAAATTGATTTAGAGGACTAATCAATACCAAGGCTCAGAGCTCGAAGTTATCATATGAACAATTCAATCTAGGGACTCAAGAAGATTTGAAGTATGTAAACCTCTATACATGTTGTTCCCTACAGGAATGAAAATACTTTATTATATTATTCAAATAGTACCATGATGTGTTTTCATGGAAATACGATGATTTAAAGACTTACGATACTCATATTATCTAGCATGTCATTCCCATAAAATAAGGGTTAAAAATTTTTCAGCAGAAACTAAGGAAATTCCATCCAATGTTGGGACCCCTCATACAAAGGAATTGAGAAGGTTGTTGGATGCTCAGATCATTTTTAAATTCAAACACTCCACTTGGCTTTCAAATTTGGTCCTAGACAGAGAGAAGTTTGGTGAAATAAGGTTATGTGTATATCTTCGCAATATCAACTCGACATCTAATAAAGATAATTACCCAGTGCCATTGTTATGAAACCAACTCACAAAATATAATAAAATATAGATCAATGACTTATAAATCAACCTCTTCGAAGGGGAAACATCCTTTACATTACATAAATGAACAATTATTGGATGATTCAAATGAAAAAATATCATTTCTATATATAGGAGTCCAAGGGGTCACAATATAATCCTAGAGGAAATAACAATTATAATGTAAGGGCACAACAATAACAATAGTGGGCTTCTATGGGGCACAATAATCATAATATGGGGACTACATGGGCACAAAAATAACAATAAGGGGGCTACACTAACTATAAAAATAAGGGGAGATACTACTATTATAGGGACCAATCATGCCCCTCTCTTTCAAAAAAAAAAAATTCCTTAATGCTTGAGTATTTTTGGATGCTTCTGTATAAAATTATCATCCTCCCATGTCGAATCTTCAGTGGGTAAATTCTTCCACTTAATGACATACTATGAAATGGACCGATTTCGTAACTGTCGAGTTCTTTCTTCCGTGACTGATTCAGGTTCCAATATGATTTTTCCTTCCTCGTTAAGTTCTGGAAATATTGTTTGAACTGGGAGCTTGTCACCTATAACCTTCTTTAAGCATGAAACATGGAAAACTGAGTGCACTCGAGAAGATGAAGGAAGCTCCAATTTGTATGCCATAGTACCAATCTTTTGAAACACATTGTAAGGACCATAATAATTTGGTGATAATTTATTATCCTTCTTATCTTGATTGAGTGACATTTTTTTGTATGGTTGTAGCCGTAGAAATACCAGTCACCTACAACAAAACTTCTTTCACTGCAATGTCGATCTGCCTATTGTTTCATTTGATTATGTGACAAAGTGAGGTTATCCTTTAAGAGTTGGAGAACTTGTTGTTGATGCTCAATGTGATCTTCCATTGCTTGAACCTTAGACTTTTCTCTTAAAGATGATGTGATGGATGGTGGATGATTTCCATAAAGTGCCATAAATGGGGTCATTTTTTGTAGTATGGAAGGAAATTTTATACCACCATTCAGCCGTAGGTAACCACTTGACCCATTGTGTATATTTATCATATACAAAGCAACATACACTATCTCATTTTTCCCATCATATTGAGGATTATATGATGAAATATGAGCTAATTGAGTACCCAAACAAGAAAATAATTTTGTCCAAAAATTTCCTGTAAAAAGGGGATTTCTGCCATTTACAATAATCTTTGGGTTTCCATGTAGCTTTTGAATTGTTTCCATAAATGTAGTAGAAACTGTATTAGCTTTAAATGGATGAGATAATGCACAAAAGTGTGCATACTTGATAATTCTATCACCTACCACCATGATGACAATATTTCCTTTTGACTTGGTAAAATCTGTGATAAAATCCATTGAAACCTCATCCCAATGTTTACTTGGAATGGATAAAGGTTGTAACAGACCTGGGGTCCTAATTGTCTCAACTTTTTTTGTTGGAAAATCAAACATTCTGCCACAAACTTTTGAATATCAGATTTAAGGCCATCCCAAAAAAATTCCTTCTTTGTCCCATGGTAAGTTTTTAAAAATCTTGAGTGCCCTCCTAAGGGAGAGTGTGCAATTCCAAAAGAATATTTTGTTTGAGTTGGGAATTATTACAAATATATATGCGATATTTGTACCATAATGAATCATTTTTCCAACTAAATGTTTCAGATGTACTGGGATCTTGCTGCAACTTTTGAATGAGTGCCCACACCTCTTCCTCATTATTCCATTCATCCATTGCTTTGGTAATCCACCCAGGTTGGATAATATAAATCGCACAAATAAATCCTTCCACATCCTCATCCTTTCTTAAGAGTGCATCTGCAACAACATTTTGCTTCCGTTTTTTGTAGATGATTTCAAAGTCATAACCCAACATCTTTGTGACCCATTTTTGTTGCTCTTATGAAGATAATATTTTTTCCAAAAATTAATTAAGGCTATCATGATTTGTTTTTACCTTCAAGTGTTTTCCCATTAGGTAAGGTTGCAATTGCATTAGTGCATGTAGTATTTCCAACATTTCCTTCTCATAAATAGGTTTATGTAAATACTTTCCTTTAATTGGATTAATTTCAAAACCAATGGATATTCCTTCTTGAATTAAAACCACACCAATTCCATTTCCAGAGGCAACACATTCCACAATAAATGTTTTTGTGAAGTCTGGCATAGTTAAGACCAGTGCTTGTCACATTGCCTCTATAAGATGTTCAAAGGCCTTGGATGCTTATGGAGTCCAAGAAAATGCAAATTTATTCAATAATTGTGTTAGAGGTGTTGATATTCTCCCATAATTCTTAACAAACTTGCATTAATGCCCTGTTAACCTCAAAAATCCTCGAAGATGCTTTATGATTGTGGGGATTTTCCATTCCTTAATGGATTTAATTTTGTAAGGGTCTACCTTAACACCCTCATGAGATACAATATGACCCAAATATTTCACTTCTTGTACTCCAAAGAAACATTTGGAGGTTTTTGAATATAATTGTTTCTCCTTTGAGCACCATGCCAACATGTTGAACATGATCCTTCCAAGACTTGTTGTAGATTAGTATATCATCAAAAAATACTAACACAATTTTTCTAAGGAAGGGTTTGAAAATGGAATTCATCAAACCTTGAAATGTGGAAGGTGCATTAGTAAGGCCAAAAGGCATGACCAAAAATTAATAATGACCCTCATGAGTTCTGAATGTTGTTTTCGAAATGGCTTCAGTCCTCATTCTAATTTGATGATATCCAGAACGAAGATCCAACTTGGTGAAGTAATTTCTCCATGTAATTCATCCAATAATTCATCAATGATGGGGATGGGAAATTTAACTTTAATAGTGAGCTTGTTGAGCTCCCTATAATCAAAATACATACACCATGATCCATCCTTATTGTGCACCAATACTACTGGAGCAGAGAGAGATATTTGAATAGGTTGAATTATACCAGCCTCTAGAATTTTTGCAACCATATGTTCAATCTTAAGGATATCTGTAAGGCCTGATGTTTGGAGGAACACTTCCTGGAATCAAATTAATGGCATGATCATGAATAGGTGGGAGTCTTTTGGGAGTTTCAAACACCTTTGAATGATTGTCCAATACTTTTTGGAGATCTGAAGAAATAGATTATTTTGATGTTTGAACATCTATTGAGAATAATTATGCAAACACGCCTCATTGTTCTTTATTTAGAAGCTTTGTCATGACATTAGAGTTGATTATCTTTCTCGGCTTCCCTGTGATACCTCGTAGTTCAATTTCCTTTCCTTCCCAAAAAAAATTCAAGAAAAGTTCTTGAAAATTAAAAGTTGTTGTCCCCAAAGAATGTAACCATTGGACTCCTAGTACAACATCAGCACCACCCATTGGAATGGAGAGAATTTGGCTATTCAATACATATTCCCCCATGGTTATCTTGATATTATGGCACTTTCCAGAGAAATTTATAGTTCCTCTATTTTCAACCATCACTTGACACTCTAGTGCTAGGTATAGGAAGAAATTCAATTCCTTGGCTACCTTACAATGAATAAAATTATGGGCACTACCCAAATCAATCAACACCATTACATTTTTCTTATTGATATGTCCTTCTATCTTGAGAGTTTGAGGAGTGGTAATTCCTGCCAATGCATTACAATATATGGTTAGATTCATTTCTTATTTCTCTACTGTTGTTTCCTGGTTCATATCCTCTTCTTTTGAAGTTTCTTGTTCATTTTATTCCTCCTCTTCACAATCTATGTAAAATAATTTATTCTCAGTACACTTATGACCTTTAGTGTATTTTCTATCACAATTGTAGCAAAGCCATTTTGCTCTTTTTTCTACCAATTGTTGTGGTGTCAACCTTGTAGGTTTTGGAATTATAGGCGTAGCAACACTTCCATATTTATAGTTGTGAGTGGTAGGCTTTCTTGTCGTCATAATTTTGCTTTCAATTTTTCTTTCCAACCTGAATGCCTTCTCCAATGAATCAAGTTCCCAAGGGCGAACCTCATGTTGGATGTTATCCTTTAAAGTCCCTATGAAGACATCAATCATGTTTTCCTCTAGAATATTAGTTACCCTTATATTCAATTTTTGGAAATCATCAATGTGTTGCACCATTGAACCCTTTTGTTTGACATTTATCAATTGGCTAAAGAAGGTGTTTCTCTTTGTTTCCTCATAATGTGCTATCATTTCCTCCATAAAAATTGACCAAATGACATTATTTTTCGAGAGTAAAGCCATAGATACCATACAATGTATTGGCTTCTAAATATAAAGTTTAAATGCGTACATTTTGTGTGTTTTGCACATTATGGAGATCAAAATATTTCTCCATATGTAGTATCCATGTTGCAAGATCCTTTCCATAAAAATTCCTCATATCAATCTTTGGAATATGGTGGGTATTCAATCAAACGTTAGAGTCTATGAAATCATGATTAACATTTATTTTATTCTCATCATGATTTTCCTCTACTACCTTTTCGCCATTAGGAATATTTTCTTGTAGCAACTTTGTCAAAACTTCCTTCCATTAGAGGAAATTCCGACCCAAAAGTGCCCATGAAATTTTCACGTAATTTCCATGTGATAATATGTAAACCAATCAAAATCCTTTAAATTTAAAAAGAGGTACAGGTAAATATTTTGGATGGAAAGTAGAAAAACTTTTTTTTTACTATTATTTTTGGCTTATCTCATCGTTTTAGCCAAATTTCAAGTGTAGACACTCGTTATATGTGGAATTTAAACACACTTTCTCTTTGTATCCTAATACTCTATGGGTTGGTGTGGAAGGCGAACAGTGACAAATGGAGTTCAAGTGACCTTGGAAGATGAATCCAAGGGTCACCTCATAGATACCATACAATGTATTGGCTTCTAAATATAAATTTGAAATGCGTACATTTTGTGTATTTTTCACATTATGGAGATCAAAATATTTCTCCATATGTAGTATCCATGTTACAAGATCCTTGCCATCAAAATTCCTCATCTCGATCTTTGGAATATGGTGGGTCTTCAATCAAACGTTAGAGTTTATGAAATCATGATTAACATTTATTTTATTCTCATCATGAGTTTCCTCTACTACCTTTTCGCCATTAGGAAGCTTTTCTTTTAGCAACTTTCTCAAACCTTCCTTCCATTAGAGGAAATTCCGACCCAAAAGCGCCCATGAAATTTTCACATAATTTACATGTGATAATATGTAAACCAATCAAAATCCTTTAAATTTAAAAAGAGGTACAGGTAAATATTTTGGATGGAGAGTAGAAAAACTATATTTTTACTTTTATTTTTGGCTTATCTCACCGTTTTAGCCAAATTTCAAGTGTAGACACTCGTTAGATGTGGAATTTAAACACACTTTCTTGGACACCTAATCCTCTATGGGTAGGTGTGGAAGGCGAATAGTCACAAATGGAGTCGAAGTGACCTTGGAAGATGAATCCAAGGGTCACCTCATTGTATTATAAATGTACATCATATCAATGGTAATATACAACGAATGCCTATCTTTCCTATTTGTGTGTTTATTTTCTTCACCCACCATGTGTGTGTTTAACATGGTATCAAAGCAGGCAATTGCTGGCCCTGCTCCATTTTGAGCCACTTATTTTGTGGCCTCTCTACATGGCAGTTCTGCCTTCTTTGTTTTTCAGACTGCAAACCTGCACCTCTCTGACAAACTGCATTAATCCTCAGTGAACGCTTTATTTCTCATCCCAAAATTTTATTCTATGTGTTTCTTTGTAATTTTTCAAAACAACTGACACCTCTATGGTATTCCCTACGCTGTTATGTTATTAAATTAGCCAATTTATTTGTAACTGTCGATTACTGAGTATTATGGATTAGACAGCGTGCCATTATTTTCTGTCTTCAAGCCATACCACTTTCATTGCCTCTCGCAGGTTTTGTGCCCATTTTTGTTTATCTGACTTTTCTAGGCCTTGAATCTCCTTAGCACTGTTGTAGCTATTGAAAATTATATCTCCATTGCACCATTGACTGGATTGGCCTTCCACTCACGGCTTGACCAGTCAATCTCATTTTGTTTAGTGTTCCTCTGATATGGTCAGTGTATGGTTAAGGTGTTCTTATCATCGCTCATAAGCATGATAAGCTCTAGATGCTGCTTATTGAAATCAGTATGAACAATGCCACTATTGCATTGCCAAGTGTCGCGGTTTCTTGACCTGTAACGAATAATATATCCTCCTCAACCTGTGGTATTCACAGTGGTTTCCTGACCTGTAACCAATACAACACATATGTTTTCTTGGCCTAGCAGCACTAGTTTTGTACCCTGGTGAGTGCCAAAGACAAATTTGGAGATTTTCATGTGGAGAAAGGGAGCCATTAAATTTCACAAGTACTAAGCCAAGAAGAACAAGCTCCTATGCTTATAAATCGATTTTTCTCATTGTTGTGGGGTTCAAGTTTGGAGAATAAGAATCATAAAGAGTTTCTGGGCAGGAAGACATGATTTTACTGACTATTAGAGGCCGATTTATGCATTCACACTGCTAGCTCAAATTTCTAAAGTACCAGCCCCCTCTCTTCTGAAGGACGAGCATCCCTAAAGGTAGTAGGATGATTTTTGGAAGGTTTTGCAATGCAGGAGACACTATATTTAAGGTTGGTCGAATTTCTCAAGTCTAGGCATGATTCCCAGGAAGAACAAGGGTCAAATTCCCTCACTGTTAATGTTGGACGAGAGCGGCATAATTTCTAGGCCGAGTCACAGTTAAGGTGGAATGAGTTTAATTTATGTTCAGAGGTTTCCACTATCCCATTGTGTGAGGTTGTGTATCATATTAGAGAGGCTCGAGTGGGGTATGATGCTAAATGTGTGGAGTCTGAGCCACTATTGGTGGGCCGGGAGGTGCTACGACACCTTATGGTGTCTATGACAGTTGTGTGTACCTTTATATTGACTATCGATGGGACATGTTATCTTACCTGGTCCCATTATGGGTCCACCTTCTCACTATGCCTCAGTCATATAGGTAATAATAAGGGAATCCATCTTATATATGTATTTCAAAGTGGTGAAAGTAATGCGAAGGGAATAGAACCGACAAGACTTGAAGAGCGCTAAAAACCCTTTAAAGCACTCTTATCGACCAAAAGATAGGAGGTAAAATATAGGAGGGGATACTTTCAAGTGGGTGGTCTAAACCTATGAATCCGATAGACCTTGTTGGTTAATACGTCTATAATAGAGTTGTTTTTGGAATAACTAGATTTCGAACTACTGACCTGGAATTTCACCCCCGCGTTCAACTGGTTCATATAGCTGTAAAAGTGACATATCCATCTATATAAGTATAAAATCGCCCCACCTCCTTTCAATTACTACACCCAACTATGATAAGAGAGTTTATCGTCTTCATGAAAAAGAGAATCTTCTCCCAAATTTAGTTCATTTTCTTCAAACAACTTCTATCAATCAATATCTTCATTTCCCTTGCCTGAGGAAGGGATTCATCGCTTGCTCTCGATACATGCAACAGAGTTCTCACATTTCTTGCTGGCTTCTAATGAATTACCAGGTTCATACTCTTATTTAACTTCACAGTATGCCCAAATTTTGAATAGAATAAGTTAGTTTGTGGGTTTCTCAATGCACAATTTTCATAATTTTATTCACAAAAAGGGCCAAGCATTTTCAGAATTTCAAGTTTAATTTGAGAGGATAATATTTCAAATTTGAAGTCAAATTCCTACTTCAGTTGGATTTAGGGTTAGATTTCCAGATACCAACGAATTTATCTAGGGGTTCCAACAACATAAAAGATACAAATAGAGGTTGACATCATTTGTATATTAGCAGAGAACTTCTAGGAAGAGTTTGTGCAACATTTAGGAGGCCGCGTACAATTTTGTGACTGCTAAAACTTGCAGAAGAAGCCGAATGCACTGGCCCATATGATTGTATTATTCCATAGTTCATTTCATCACTGAGCCACATTCTCCATGTTGTAGCATAATTTCTTCTCAGAGGGGTCAAGTGGAACTTGTTGGAGAATTTGGGTGCTTGTAGCTAAAGGATTCATTTGCCTGTGGACATTTCAGATCAAATATTTACCTCTAAAATTGTAGCAGCCATTTTGAAGAGGATTGATTGAAACCAAACTGAAGAATATTCACAATTTGTTTACATTATAAACGGGTGCATTATCGGTTGAAGTCGACACCCTTTATTTCTTGAGCTTGAGTTGTTTGGAAAATGGCCAAATTTTTTGAAGTATTATAGTCCTTGGAAACTTTGATACAATCCACTATTGATGAAAAAATATGAATCAGTAAAGACACTGTCTTTGATATCCAGACTTGCTTGCATCATGCAAAAGAAAAGATTGATTTTCTGCAACTTGAATCTCAGCTACAACAAGAAGAATTACAACAACAGAGTCATAATTCTAAACTTGTTTATGTTCAAAAATTTGAAACAAACTCCTATAAGCAGCAAGTCAATAATGTAGCTAATTCACATTCAGTACCCATTTCAGGAGCAGAGGTGCAGAAAGATGCCGAAATGCAGCATGCACTTCCCAAGCCCATCATCAGACTTTGGGAAAAGCTTGTCCACAACAAGCACAGAACTGGTCTTGGATATGAAAAGGATGTGTCCTTTCATATTCTAGACTAATACAAACCCATAAATTTCAGAGTGTCGGATTTCTTCATGATAGTTCACCTTCAGCTGTTCCAGATCCTGCTCCTCTTCCACAACAACAACAACAACAGATTGAAAAATGCCAACACTGTGATCGATTTGGCCATATGAAAGATCACTGTTTTGATCTTCACCCATGCAATCACTGTGGTCGGCACACCCATTCTTCACATAGATTCTTTAAAAACAAGTCTCATGCAAGAACAAAGATTCAACTTGGATGGATCGCTTCTTGGCAATGGGCATCAATAGTGAAGAATATGTTTAAGTCACATGTCAGAACTTGTTCTCGAATATTGAACAAACTTGCAGTTGAGTTTTAGCCATCATCTCACCTTGTACCTTATAGGGGGGGAAATGGTGGTCATCTACAAGCTTCAAAGCCACATCAAGCAAGCCTGAGCCACAATCTCTCTTTCCAGATTCAGAGTTGTAGCTAGAGACAAAGCAGTTCAAGCAAGCCTGAGCCACAATTTTTAATTCCATATTCAGAGTTGTAGCCAGAGACATGGATGCCCATGATCATGCCGTTTGTTTGGTGGACAACCTTAAACCATCTATGCGAGGTTCATTTTCTTCCTCTTCAAATAGTTCGGAGCACTTCCTCTAGCAGAAGACTTCAGCTTCTTTCCAACCTTCGTAGAGTTCTGGGAAATGCATCAAGCAATTTAGTGTTGGTGGTCATCCTTAAACCATCACAGGTTGTAGACTTCCCTTATTTTAGGTTGAAGGTCTCCCTCTTCAAATATGAGGGACACTTCCTCTAGTAGAAGCCCTCAGCTTCTTGCCAGTTTTGGAAGAGTTCCGAGAATTTCAATAAGCGTTGTGTTCCAGTGTTGGTGGTCATCCTTAAACCACCTCTTTATGCCAACATTTCAGAGAGTTGATTTAGCCTAAGTGCTTCCATGCATACTTTACAGATTTGTATTAAAACTCTCTTCTTGGACTCACACATCCCCTTTGGATTAAGGGGGGGAATGTTGGACACCTAATCCTCTATGGGTAGCTGTGGAAGGAAAACAGTCACAAATGGAGTCCAAGTGACCTTGGAAGATTAATCCAAGGGTCACCTCATTGTATTATAAATGTACATCATATCAATGGTAATATACAACGAATGCTTATCTTTCCTATTTGTTTGTTTAGTTTCTTCACCCACCATGTGTGTGTTTAACATGCACATTATGGAGATCAAAATATTTCTCCATCTATAGTATCCATGTTACAAGATCCTTTCCATCAAAATTCCTCATATCGATCTTTGGAATATGGTGGGTCTTCAATCAAACGTTAGAGTCTATGAAATCATGATTAACATTTATTTTATTCTCATCATGAGTTTCCTCTACTACCTTTTCGCCATTAGGAAGCTTTTCTTGTAGCAACTTTCTCAAACCTTCCTTCCATTAGAGGAAATTCCGACCCAAAAGTGCCCATGAAATTTTCATGTAATTTCCATGTGATAATATGTAAACCAATCAAAATACTTTAAATTTAAAATGAGGTACAGGTAAATATTTTGGATGGAAAGTAGAAAAACTATTTTTTTACTTTTATTTTTGGCTTATCTCATCGTTTTAGCTAAATTTCGAGTGTAGACACTCGTTAGATGTGGAATTTAAACACACTTTTTTAATGTATCTTCAATTTTTATCAATATGGGTCTTCTAAAAAGTATTGATAATGGGTCCGTGTTGGATGTGGAATTTAATTTTGCATCAAATGAGTGTCTACACTTGAAATTTTGGTAAAACAATAAGGAGATAAGCCAAAAATACAAGTAAAAAAAAGTAGTTTTTTTATTTTCCCTTCAAATTTTATAACCCTTATTTTATTATTTTAAGTATTATTTATTATTTTTCCTTAGGAGGCCACTTTTAGGCTGAAATTTCCTCTAATGAAACCTTCCATGTCTTTATTCAAATCTTCAATGTTGCCTTTCAATTCTACTTCTATACCTTCCATGCCATTCTTCAACCCATCTATGTCTGATTTTAAACCATTCATGTCGCCTTTTAATTCTTCATTGGTTGCTCTTTGTGAGAGTGAAATTTTTTGCACTTTGTCCTGTAATTTTAAAAAATCATGTTGCACTTCTTCCTCTTCATGTGTCGTAGTAGAGTTTTTTGAGAGCTTAATGGGTGTGGAATTATTTTTTGGAGGAATTTTAGAACCCAATATTGATATCAATGCTTCAATTTTACCTTGGAATCACTTCAAAATTATTTTTCAAACAAAATTTATGCAATTTAAAGAAAAAAATTTACACACCTTTTTCTTGTTTTTGACGAGATCGATACTGAAACTGGTGTATCTCTAGGATTTTGGATCCCAACGATGTGAACTTCGATATTGTGGTATCCCTATGATCCTTCTTTCCAATGCCACATGTATGACCTACTTTGGATTCTTCAAGATAAATTTATGCCCGATCTCCCACAATGTCCTAATTATGCATTAGTTTAGTAGAGTGAATTTGTACGATGTGCCACGTATCACTGTTTCAACCTTAGGCTCTGAAATTTATACACAAGAATCTAAAGTCTGTGCAATTTCTGCCACATATTACAGAATATCAATCTGATGCATAAAATAAATTTATGATTATTTTCCTTCGGTCACCTATTTGAGATGAAATTCTGGAGCCTGCAAAAACCCGAACTTCATCAGATCATATCTTTGAAAATATAGCGAACCAAGATCTCAAAATTTTACATGAGGTTCATCAAGGTTTTTTCTCCATAGGGTAAACATTTAAGCTTCTAAATCCTTGTAGGAAAAAAAACATAGTGAAAATTCCAAGATGGCATGTTTGAAGAAGCAAAACCCTAGAATCTTAAGCTCTGATAATAGATTTTATGAAACTAGCTCACAAAATAGAAGAAAATATATATCAACGACTTAGAAATCAGCCTCTTCATGGGGGAAACCTCCTTTACATTATATAAATGAAAAATTCTTCGATGATTCAAATGAAAAATCCTCCTTTCTATATATAGGAGTCCAAGGGGTCACAATATAATCCTAGCTGACATAATAATAATAATCTAAGGGCACAACAATAACAATAGTGTGCTTCTATGGGGAAAAATAATCACAATAGCACAAAAATAACAATAAGTGGGCTACACTAATAATAAAAACAAAGGGAGATACTAGTATTATAGGGACCTGGCAGCCATTCTCTAGTTACAATCACATTCCATTGGTGGAAACATATCGATTGAAAACTACCTTCAGGACCAAATGGGGGACATTTTCCTTCAATACAGTTCCATTTGGACTTATCAACGTCAATGCGACATTTCAAATAGTGATGTAAATCTATTTTTTTGGCTTTATCGGTCATAGCATAGTTGTTTATTTGGATGATGTTATTGTTTTTTCCACGAGAAAATAAGATCATGTACATCATCTAAAAAAAATATTTGAGTGGTGTCGCAAGTATGGGATTTGTCTTAATCCAAGAAAAGCATATTCGATGTGTTAGAAGGAAATCTCTTCGGTAACATCATTGCAAAGAGCGGAATTAAAATTAATACCAAGAGGGTCAAAGCCATTACACACATATAGTTCTAGGTAAATAAGAATGTTATGCAGTCTTTCTTAGGAAATATTAATTTCTTGATAAAATTCATCTATGTCTATGCTCATATATTTAATCCTTTACACAACATGATAAAGAAAGATGTAATATAAAAATAGGACAAATGGGGAAAGGATTATTTCGCTCAAATTAACAGGCTATCGTTGATGTAGCCACCTTATTTAGTCCTGATTATGGCAAAGGTTTTCTACTTTATACCTTTGCTTCATATTCCTATTGCGGTCATATTGACTAAAATGTATGTTGAAGGAAATGAACGACCTATCTCTTTTATGAGTGCTGACCTACAAGGGTCAGAACTAAATTATCCTTCCATCGACAAAGAAGCATATGTTTTATACAAGGAAGTTAAATATTTCAGGCCCTATATTTTAAAATCTCACATGATAATATTTGTGCCTCATTCAACAGTAAGAAGTCTTTTCATGCAACAGGAGCTGGGTGAGAAGAGGGAAAATTAGATGACCTGTTTACAAGAATATGATCTAAAATTCAATCCAGTTCATACCATAAAGGGTCGTGGCCTTTGTCAGCTAGCATTTGAAGCAATATATTCTCTTGAGAAAGCTCTTTCAAGTTGTTATCATGAGATATAAATGTACAATGTTGAACATGTTCCTCATTCTATGTCTACAGCGCCATGGTATTCTGACATACAACAATTTCTAGAGCATGACACGTTGCCCAGATATCTATCAAATAAACAAAAGAGGGAAAATTTTTTAAAAGCTCTATCCTAACATCTAGTTCATTGAGTGCTTTTTAGAGAGCACCACAATTGTGTTCTGCTAAGATGCCTTGATCCATGGGATATAGAGAAGGTACTTAGAGATTTGCACAATGGACCGTTAGGTGGTCACTATGTGAGTGACACAATATCACATAACGTGATGATGGTTGGTTATTATTGACCACTCTATTCAAATATGCTCACACTTATGTTTTTAATTTCCCATCTTATCAGAAATCTTCTAGTCGAGATAAGAGGCCAACTGCCCCACTCTACTAGTAGAAGTTGAGGAACCTTTCCAACAGTGGGGCCTAGCTGTTATTGGAGAAAATTTTCCCAACTCATCCAAGAAAAAATGATATATTTTGACAGTGACAAACTATTTTACTCATTGGTCAGAAGCAATTCCCCTGTGACAAGTAAATGACTAGGAAGTCATCCACTTTTTGCAACATAACGTTATAACTAGGTTTGGTGTTCCAATGTTCCTTGTCTTTGATATTATTTATTACTTTTCATCATTGAAACTTTATGAATTTGAATTATAAAATGGGATTGTATTAAAACATGCATCTTAATTATTACCCACAGGGAAATTTTTTGGTTGAATCGACAATTTTTTTTTTATATCTACAAATCAAGAAACCGTCTTCTCTGAGCAAAGGAAATGGAAAAACACTTTGACCAATTCATTATGGGATGACTGTGTAACTCCTAAGCCTTCCCTTAATACCTCTTCGTACTTATGGGTTTATGTTAAAGAAACTATCTTTCCCTCAAACATGTACCTCTTAGCCTTGCAAATCTCCCAAGAGTCCCAAGGTAGAACTTTTCTTTTGGTTCAGAGCATGATAGACACTTTACTCAAACTCAAGGATGAAAGGATTCAATCCAAAGAGATATTCACCATCCACCATAACTATGTTAAGAACTAGTTCAATAAGAAATCCATAGGGGGCAAAGAATTTCAATGTGGGTAACCTAGCATTGAAGTGGGATAAACCCCATAAAGAGAAAGAAAGACACACGAAGTTCCAACCTCTGTGGATTGGCCCTTTCACCATTGAATAAAATCTCAGTCATAATATATTCAATATGAAATCCTTAGATAAGAGGATTGACTCCCTTCCCATAAATGACTGAGATCTGAAACATTATTTTTAATAACAGCTACAAGTTCTGCTTCCTTTACAACTATTCCTTTTCATTTTCATTTCATATGTGTCAGTCATATGTGTTTTATGTTAGTCATGTCATATCATATATTATTTATTTGCCAGTGTACATAAATAAGACCTTGTGAAAGTGCATGGATCAAAAGGACTTTGTAGTGGAATGAAAGAAAAAAGTGACAACCACAATGCTTGGATTTATATTTGTTCCCCTTCTTTGTTTGGGAAAATTCCATAGGTTGAGCTAATTCCATATGGAAAATATGATACACCCAAAGGGAAAACCTTAAGGGAACCTATTAGATCCACGCCTATGCTAGCTTCCAAACTATTCGACTTGATGCACATCTACATGTGTGTTAACACTTATCCAATTTAGTAAGGAAAGGATAAGCAAAAAATCTAAAGTGATATAACCTATATCAAAGGTCTTAAAAATACTTCTTTGAAAGGGAAAACTCCTATACTCTCAAGAATTCAGGATCCCTCTTTTTCCTGTTGAAAATAATAAGTGATGATGCACAGTCCTATTAAATAAATAAATAATTAGTGAAAAAAGTGAAAGGCTTCTTACGCAAGGAGGTGAAGAAATCGAATTTACCTCGGTATTGTCCAAGCCTATCGGTAGTGAAGAAAGGTTTGTGCTCCTGAAGTGACTCCATAGGGGTACTGTCTAGTCATGTTGGAAGTAGAGAAATACCACAGATGAGAACTCATACTCTTAATATCATAAACTTGTCACACACATTACCCTTTCCTGGATCGAAGAAATTTTGATATGGTGTATCTTTTGTGTGTTCAAATTAGTAGGAGAAAGTGAGGTACTATGTATATAACCAGGTCGAAAGAGGAAGTAAAGGAAATATAATTGGAAAATCAATAACTCCTAAAGGTATGACCCATTTTCCAAAAAAATATTCCTAGATATAGAATTTGAAGCTCACCTAGTGTGTCGCCAAGTGTTGTCATTGTTCAAATTTTGGAGCCTACTCTACTGTCATATCTAGTGTTGCCTTATTTTTCAAGTGTCATTTCATGACATTCCTAAGTCTTTTCAAGTTTCTTCATATTGATTATAACATATTTAATGTATCTCATGGTTGCACAACCTTTGTTAGTGTAAAACAAAAAACATTCGTCGCAGTCACACACGCTTCATCTGCCATACTTAGGGAATGTATGAAAAGTGGAATTTTGATGTGTGTGTGTGTATATATATATATATATATATATATATCATTTCTCAATATTTTCTAAGTTTTCCTGATGAGTTGGTATGTGGCACACATCGTTTTATGTCTAAACTCATATTTTTCTCCCCTTACCCTATATCTAAAACTTAAACAAAATTTAGTTGTAAAATGAACCCGTTGAGGCTAGGAGTAAGAAAAAAGCCTTGAACATAAATCCTTTATTGTTTGGAAGTGCATCATGTTCCCTACACGAGTGCAAAGTGCACTCCTTAATCCCTTTCCCCTTCCTTGTTCCAAGTGATTCCCTTGAGATACCAAGTCTTCCTTTGAGAACACTCCTTTGACCCAAAGGAATGCACCCTCCTTAAGTGTATGAGTGCACCCGAAAGGACTTAAATTCCACCCTTCATCCTTCCATAATTTTCCATGCGCCCTCTTGACCATTTGAGCACATGAGCACACTCCTAAGGCATGAATCTTCATCCTTCACCCTTCAAAATTGTTCCATGCACCCTCCTGGGCCTCCTGAGTGCATGAGTGCACCCTGAAGTCTACATCCTTCAGCCTTCAAGAGGGTGCCCTGCACCCTCCTTCATACCCTTGAGTTCACAATGAACTTGGGAATCTCGGAGCCTTCTCCTTTGTCCTTCAAACTCATACCATGTGCCCTACCTTGATTTCCTCTTTCCCTTGAGTGCATGAGTGCATGTCAAAGCCCTCAAGTATCTTCCCTTCATCCCATCAGCCTTTGAAAGTGCGCTCTTGCGCCCAAAATATCTCCTTGTTATTTTTAGGTGCATTTATGAGGCATGAACAAGGAATCTACATAAAACATGTTAGAATAGGATATTTTCAGGTTGGTGGTTTCTTTTCATGAGTGATTGCAGATACAGTTATTCTAGGAATAGCACGGAAAGAAAACATGAGGAAGATTGGGTAAGAAGGAAAATAAAGGAAGCATTAGAGAATTAAGAAAATGTTTAAATCTTGATGATAAATCAAGCTAAAGAATCCATTAGATCGAAGACCCTCTGGAGGGTGAAGACATCAAAGATCAAAAACTATATGAACAACAAAGACATGAGTGGAAACCATGTCACCATTGAGGAAGGTCCATGTCCTCAATCATTATTAGTCCCAGTCATTAATAATAGTGACTTGTCATGTCTCATCACATGATGATGTAATGATGTAATCATTCTAAAGACAAATAAGTGGAAGCCCCAGAGTCATTTATGGAAAAAATAGTCATGGAAGTCCAAAAGACATGTAATACCAAGAGTCATATGTAATTCCAAAAGTCATTACTGAGTCGAAAAGTGAAGATTCATGGGATGTGAAAGGTCATGTCACAAGTTATAAAAGGATCTGCATGACTCATGTAAATGAATTTTAACCTTGGCTTCTCCCATAAGGTATTATAGAGATATAGTTAGTAATTTTGGGGATCAAATAGTGCATCTAATACTCCAATATTGCAGCTAAATATGTTCATTGTATTTATGTATCTTGGAAAATTTTATTAATACTTGAAGCATTTCATGCCAGCACATTTTCACACATGGATCGTGGATGTTTCTAATTTTATTATTTGAAATTTTATGGTTAATGTTTTCTTTCACATGTACTAGAGTAATTGAACTATTTTGGTGAATTTGGTGCTTAACTTATTGGAAATGTGTTATAATTTTTATAATAATCGTCGCATCTATGTGAACTATTTCACTTGATGTTAGACGAGCCTTTCTCATTCATGTGTGTCTCCATTAGGGTAGTACTATTACTTCTCTCTTGGATGCTCAATTTATCTCCCCGTTGTAGTAAAAGAACCTTGATACATCTGTAACTAATCATTCACAAGGCACACTCGCTTTCTCATTCAAAAGAACATGTGTGCTTCTCTCTCATGCTAATAGCTAAATCCAAGGCACATCTCTAAGAAAATGACATCCATATTGTATTCTTGATGGGACTCTAGTACCAAACGGTGTGAGGTTTAATTAGGACCTCATATCAGGGAGATCCCCTGTATGTTGGTGGCATCCATCACCGTCAACAATAACTTATATCAAGGATGAAAAGACTAAAATTCAAAGACATATCAATGGGTTACCACCTACTACCCAAGGAAAAATAGTCTTGAAGAGGTTATCAGGAAGACTAAACATTGTTATGAATAGTCTAAGCATAAGACTAAGGTCTAGACTGATTGGAATAAGAAATATAGGGAAATTTCAAAGGAAAATGGCAAAGGACCGAAGGATATAAACAAGGGTATAGAATGAAAAATTAAATTCTTCTACTAGGAATGCATATTAGCAAGATCCCACAAACATCATAAAAAATGAACCAGCTGAGGGGTATGAGAGAGGACCCGTGCAATGTTGGACTTATGGAAAAAATCACTTACAAAGAGATTTCCCTCAATGACAACAAACTAGTACGAAGATACAATGTATAGAAGGAAACAATTGTGAATGATGTGACCCAAAACATACCTAGAATTTATGTTGCATTAGATAATAGGAAGACAAACCAACAAGGTGTGGTTATTCGAATGGAAGGTACGATAAAAAAAATATAACGTTTTCAATTATAATGACCCGAGATCTCATTTTAGCTATATTATCCCTATGATTGTAGAAATATGTGATTTTCCAAATAAATTCCATGAGGAGTCACGGCTTGTTAAAATGGATAATGGGACAAAGAGACGGGTAACATACATGGTTAAGTCTTTCCCCATCGAAATTGCTGGCATGACCACTCCAGTCAAGTTGAATTTTCTTCCTTTAGGTTCTTATAAAAAATTTATTAGAATGGATTCGTTGGCAGCCCATCGAAGCAAAGTTGACTAATATAATAAAGAATTTGAATGTATCAGTGATGAGGGTGAATAAATAAATGCGCTTCAGGTGAAGCATTTTAGTAGAAATGTTGTGTGTTATTTTGTGTCCACGTGACTCAAAAACTAAAAGGAAATTCAAACCCATTTGAAAACCACCAGGTGTTAAATAAATACAATGACATGATTCTAAATAAATTTTTAGGTCTATTGCAAAAAAGAGACATCACTATCGAAGTGATCCTAGGAATAGTGCCAGCAATGAAGATCCCTTATCACTTGAGCACACCCCAGCTCATTGAGTTGAAATTGCAGCTAAATGAAATGTTGGTGAAAGGTTACATTCAACCCAACACATCACCATGGGGAGTCCCTACCCTGTTTTTTAAAAATGACAATCTGCTGAGATTTTACATAAATTATTGACAATTTAATAAGGAAACAATGAAAATCAAATACCCATTTCCCAAAATAGATGATATATTAAATTAGTTTAAAGGGTCATTGTATTCTCCAAAGTTGACTTGAGGTTTAGATACCATTAGGTCATATTCAAAGAAGAATCCATAAAACCACTTTCTAAATGAGGTATAACCACTATGAGTTTGTGGTGGCACCTTTTGGGTTAAAAAATGCCCCAGTCACATTCATGTGCTTCATGAATACAGTTCTGAGACCATACTTGGATAAATATTTATTTTTCTTCATATATGATATCCTATGTATTTGAAGGTTGAAGAAGAGAATGAAGACCACCTAAGAGTTGTTTTGAAACTTCTAAGTTAGTATAAATTGTATGCAAAACTCAACAAGTGTAATTTTTTCAAAACCCAGGTTCATTGTTTGGGGCATGTAATTTCAAAGGAAGGAGTGGTTGTGGGTCCATAAAATATGAAAGAAATAATGGAATGGCCCACTTCCTGGAATGTGACGAAGGTCAGATCCTTGATGGGGTTAGCTTTTTTTTATCAAATGTTTATTCATAACTTATCAAATATTTGGAATCCCATCACGTCATTACAAATAGGAGTAAAATTTCAATGGAATCTTGAATGTGATGCCATTTTTGAACATCTAGAGCAGTTACTCACATGTGCACCTATCTTGAGAATAGCTAACCGAGAAAAATATTTTGTAGTTTTCACTGAAACTTGTAAGGTGGGATTTGGTGCAGATCTGACGCAATAAGGACATGTACTCTAATATGAACCAAAGAGGTTTAATTTTCATTAAAGGAATTATGTTTCTCATGACACGAAGTTGGAATCCATTGTGCATGTATTAAAAATGTGGAGACATTATTTATTAGGAAGTATATTTTTTCTAATGACATACCACAATGTACTGAAATATTTATTTGACCATCCCAAGCTAAATGCCAAATATGCTAGGTGTTTGGATTTATTTAGTGAGTTCGACATTGACATTAATCACATAAAAGGAAAATAGAATAAGGTGGTAGATGCAATTAGCACGAGTTTACAAGATGTCCACCTGGAAGATTTTAGCACATGCTCATTTGACATCAAATAAGGAATTAAAGGGGCGTTGATTCATGATGATAATTACCAATATGGGAGGAAGTGTTGACAGAAGGAACCAAAAGGATCCATGATAAAAATTTACCAACTCACTGATGATATGTTGTTGTTCAAAAAAAAAATATGTACCTGATGTATTTGATTTAAGGAATATTTTTATGGATGAGTTCCATAAGATACCTTATGCAATTCATCCTAGTAACCAGAAGATTATAAAAGCCATTAAGAAATCATGTTATTGGTTGGGAATGAAGAAAGATATTGCATAATATCTTACCAAGTGTTTGGAATTACAAGTAGTGAAGTTAGAGTGCAAACATCCAACTGGATTACTACAACCAATTCCAATCTCGAAGTGAGAATGGGAAGCCATATCTATGGACTTCATCACAATATTTCCCAAGAAAATTAGGAAACATTATGCTATCATGGTGATAGTTGATAAGTTGAGTAAGGGAGCTCACTTGATAGCTATTAAATCTAATCATAAAGAAATTGACATAGATCATATCTTCATAAAAGAGATATTCAGTTTGCATGGAGTACTGAAAAGGATAATATCAGATAGAGATGTCAGTTTCACATCAAAAATTTGATAGTCATTATTTGCTAGTCTTGGAACCCAACTAGACTTTAGCACTGCTTACCATCCTCAAACGGATGGTAAATGAAGAGAGTGAACAGAATCTTGGAATACATGTTGAGGATGTATGTCATGCACTAACAAAGGAAGTGGGAAGACTAACTTCCACTAGTAGAGTTAGCATATAACAATGGTTATTAGGAGAACATAGTTCCCTCCTCCAACATTTACCCAAGCTAATCTGTCCACTAGGGTAAACATGTGACGAGAGGCTACTATGATGTGATTCAAATCCCCATGTACAGTTAAGTAATTGGAACCTAAAAAATCAAACCAATTTGTACTTCCTTAGGAGCTACAAACCATTCAGGAGGAAACCAACCCTTTCATGTTCTTAACCCCTGAGACAACTTGAAATTTTACTAATATTGACCCTCCACCACTCCCATGACAAGCCATGCATGCTATTAGGGCCTTCCAGTCACTCCCACAACAAGGCATTCAAACAAATGTCATGACTTTCTCAGGAAATTATGTGCTACCGACCTTGGAATCTGAGCCACTTTTTCAAGGCTAGGTCTCAATCCACTACCAAAAACTTCATGAAATCTTCAGAAATGGACAATAATAATGGAAAAAATATAATAATGAAATCATTGGCATAAGTACTTGATCTAACCCCTATTATCCATGACATACATTTCATCAAACATGTCACAAATATGTAATCTACATGTCATAACAACATATCTGAGCATTATCATAAAGAAGCATTGTGCCATATCATAATAGTGGCATTATCATATATTATATCATATATTAATTGTACACTCATTTTCTAATCAAAATATGATGAGATCCATCCATCAAGTATGCCATAAAACATACTCATAACCAACATATAACCAAATAAAATAACAAGGATATAAAAGTATGTTGTCGCGGTGACAAACACCCTCCAAAATTTTTCTCATACTCAAATTTTGGAGCCTACTATGGATCTTTCAATCGGTCATTCCATAGTCACTTCTTGGTTAGTTGATGCTTTTTAAGATCCCTCTTGGATTGGAAGTGTTGAATTCACTTGGACACACATGCTTAGTCTGCAACAAGTTCATGAACACGTTATTCTATGCAAGCTTGGACAAGCATATCACGTTCTATCAGGATTGTGCCAATGTGATTTCCAATCCATGTTGGCAGTCATTATGCATTAACAATGATATCTTCTCACATTCTAGATACATTTGTGCTTCCATTTCGTTGATTTTTGAAAATTGTCGCTTTCACGCACCTTTGTTTCCATGAGTGTCGTTTTTGCGCTTTTGGTTGTCTCTTTCGCTTGCATTTACTCTACTTAGTGTCATTTTCATGTTATCTTTTCTCTAGCATGTGCTACTTTCATTTTCATCCACATATCTCAAGAGTCATTGACACTTTAGCAATTGGTGTCTTTTTGCATGTTAGTTGTCGTACAATGTATGCATATTTGTTCTAGTGGTTTCAAGGTGTTATCTTTGTGTGAATGATTTGGTCTAACCATGTAAACATCAGTTGCACTCATTTCCAAAGTTTTAAGCATTGTCACAAAAGTGTCGTCACAGTCATCGCAAAGTATTTCTTTAGTTTCGCACTTTTCGTGAAGTCATCACAAGGTTGTCCCATTGAGGGAAATATGTTTTCAATTTTTTTGGATGATCTATGTTGTTGTGTTGTCAAGTTGTTTCAAGTGTGTGATCATAGTCAAGTCATATCAATGTTCACATCAGTCTCTTCGGTCCCACACTTAGCCAATTTTCAGAAGTTCCCCAACAACCTAGACTCATATAACCCTCCTCAACTACACATTTTGCAGTTCCAACCCTCAATTTTCATCCTTGTCCCTTAACACTACGCAATGTGGAGTTCATGCTTTCCTATATTGCTCACTTTGTAATTTCAGTACTCAAACCCAACCATGTCTCCCAAAATTACATAATTCATCTTCCCATCCTGGCCTCAACTGCGCACTACATAATATATAGCCTAAATATCATCCCTTGAGCTCAATATCTGCACAAATACGCAATGTCCCAGCCTCCTCTACCTCCCAAAACTGCAAATTTTTCCTAGCAGTGAAAAACCTTGCAACTGAGCTCACTGAGTCCATAAATTGTGCAGTTTGTCTCTGCAGTCTTATCTGAACTGTGCACTGCCCAGTATCAAGATTCAATCCTCATCCTTAATCTCATGAAATATGCAATTTCGAAATCACCTAGGCTCATCTTCCCTCCATAGTTTCACAATTGGTTGAAGCAGTGCAAAATCCCTCAGCCTGTCACCCTCAGCTCTAGAGCTATGCAATATTTTTCCTCAGTCCATCCTAAATTGTGCATTGCGTAATCTCAGATCCCAAGTTCCACCCCTAACTTCCTGAGTGGCACAACTGCACAGTCACTGAGCCTCTCCCTTGGCCTACCACCTAGTTCTGGCTCAAACAATCGATCAACATGCACCATATTAGACTAGGGTTTTCTCAGACTAATTTCGTCTTGTCATGAGTGAATCACAAATGTAGGAACTTTATCATGCTATGACAAGATGATGAAGAAGGAAATGTAGAAGGATGACATGCTAGAAGAGATACATGGAGATGAAGAGATTAAAGGAACACTTAACTATAACATGAGATGAAAATCAATATTATTGGAAGACTCCTCATCTTCAAGTCATAAGGGGGAGGAAGAAGAGGACATGTATCATCTTTTCAAGAAGACACCAAGAAAGAAGCAACAAGAAGGAAATCTTGGCACTGTCACATCATCATGTATTCCATTTCATCAACATCATTTCATGTCCTATCACAAGTCATCATATGCCACATCAATATTATGGATCATGTAAACTATATTCAAATGTATTGTAAAGTGGAAATCCAAAGGACACACATGAAATATGAAGAGTCATGTAAGTTGAAAAGTCATAGGAAGTCAAACAGTTATGAGGGTAGTCAAATAGTCACAAGGAGGGTGAAGCATCACCCCTTAGTTATGTATACACCCTCATTGTATGAGAAGGGAAATTTTCACATTGGCTCCACCCACAAAGCATTAGAGAGATAAGCTAATTCTTTTTTGGAGCAAGGAGTGGTTCCAACGCTCCACTATTGGAGCTAGTGATGTTCATTGTATACATGTGCCTTGGGAGATTTACTTAATAAAAAAAGCCTTCAAGGCTAGCACATTCTTCATGCATGAATTATGAATGTGTTGTAGCCGCTACAACAGCACCCAAAATTTTGGGTATATTCGAAATTTCGGGTCCCCCTCTACTCATTTATCCATTAGGGTTTTAATCTGGCCTGTAGTCAATTACATCCCCGTGACCTGTTCCAAGCCCCTCGTAAGCCTTCTCACGATCATGACGAGATACTCTTACTACAGCTGCACCATGTGTGGGGGGGATCATCATGCATACGCCCGAATAGAAACTTTTCTACGTATTAAATATGTACATTAGGAGCCCTTTCACCATGGATCATTAGGCGTTTTGTTTCAGAACTTCACTTAAGTTCATAGTCTCATGTAAATTGTGTGGGGGGAATCGTTCTCTAAAAGGTAACTTGAACTAATTGATATTATAATTCTGCATGCAGGTCAACCCCACAGATGATATACCAAACGATATTGCCATCGCGTTGGGATAAATAAATTGAAATTAAAATAACAAGAGTGCATTAGTTGGGGAATTGTCAATCACGGTTGAGCCACACCTTTCCGGATGTGCATTTTCCATTCCCAAAGTGGAAAGGGTTACCTGATTCAAACAGGTATATATTTATAAACACAGGAGGTGGCTTGAAGCAGCAACATGCATTTATTTGCAATACGGTAGCTACGATAGGTCTTCTGGAAAACAACACTTGACATTCCAAATTCTCATTTTTACATAATTTGGTGGGACCCTGGTAAGTTTAAGAACACATACCACAAAGATCACTTTATTGATTTTCTTTACCATGATGTGAGGTTTGATCAGAAGGTTTCCCAAAGTCATGATTAAAAGGTTTAACAACAATATGGGTAATAATTTCAACTTCGGCATTATAGCTTGGTCTAATGTTTACTTAAGGCGGATGTGAAACGGATTCAACTTTATTATTAGCACTAATTATGATCGTTGTTTAGAGAGTTCCTTTACCAGCTGTTTCCTGTTCTTCACTTGTTTTTCTATTATGGGAGGCATATATGCCTCTTCTGTGCTTGTTAAAGTCCCACATGGAGGGTGGTTTCCTTATGCGGTTTCCATTACACTTTCCGTTATAATGCTTAGTTGGAACCATGGAGCACAAAAGAAATTTCAGTATGAAATGGCTCACAAATGTCTCTCTGCCAAGTTTGGAAGAATATTGTCAACCAAGCATGAACATGAGTGTTATGTGACCAGGCTAGGGTTTGTTTGTATAAAAAGAACAAGCTTCAAACACCAAACATGACATTTGGTATGCTTATATTCGAGGAGCGTTTAACATTTGAGTCAATTCATGATTGGTTGCTAACCGTCGTTCTCCAAGCTCGAGGCTGCGTAGCTTGAGCTCAATTTTATCGTTTTTGATAAAGCCCGGCACAAACATGCTGCTAGAAGTATGTTAGTCGATTAATAATACTCGCCGAGGCAGTGAAAATATAATACCATTGACGTTCATAAGTCATACCGGCGTGCTGGATTGAGAATCGTTGTATGTTATGGCTCATATCTGCAAAAAACAATGGCAGGCAGCATCAGGAAAGAGATAGAAATGAAAACTATGGGGGAGGGTCAGTTGCATAGCACGACACGTTTAGCCCATACCCGAGGTGCTGATGGAAAAAGGATACGTGGACGTGATAGATGTTGTGCGTTATCAGAGATGCACTCCCATCATGACGAAAAAGCATGAATGCCACAATTCCGGTGTTGGGTATCGCACAGATATTCTCTACGAGCGCAAAGATTGGTGTTCACGGGATGGGATATACCCATAACATTACTGTCGCAGGTTTTGTTGATTCATTTTGGCGGCACCAACAGACCTTTAGCAGGCTCACTCCGGCCATGGTCTCAACATGCCAACTGCAACACCAATACCTGTTATCGCCAAGTTTTCTTAAGAAAATGTAGACTCTTTTGTATGCGCTGATGCCAGATGAAATAGTGGAGTGGTTTGGCCACACGAGTCGCACCAATGAAGTCCACCCAAGAGTGTGACCTCTAGCTCATTGCGACTGGTTTCTGAGTCGCAGCATTCCAAAAGCAGCGATCTATGAGACTCCCCGATTACGCGACCTCGTAATGAGTCGCAGCTACTCCTACCAGTCACTGAGTCGCAAGCCTAAGGTGTGAACACAGGATGTGACCCACTGGTAGCCGTGAACTCCATGGTCGCCAAGTCGCAGGGTCGGGCATAATGAGATCCATAACCGGGTGTGACCCTCCAACCACTCGACTTCCATGCTATAGGTGCGACCTCATGCAGAATCATTGCTTATTACAATATGGGTGTTTGATTAATTACGCCCCTAAGAAGGTAGAAATGAAGCCTCATTTTGAGAACCTGTCTTTTTGGTTGACGCCATCGGATGATTTCCTCTACTTTGTAATAGATTGTTTTGGAACAGTGTTGGCATACATTACACCAAATGCATTGCAAATATGCAGCATGACCTCCAGCGTATGCCTTGAGCATGTATGGGTAAAGGAGCCAGCCCCTCATGATCCAGAATGAGGCTTTTAAAGAAGAAAGCCCAGAGGATCGATCCTTGTGGGAAGCATCTTGTACCGGTTGGTTTTCCTCATGATGGCTTTTGGATCAACGAAATGGAACATCGACTGCGAAAACCAGATTAACCACAACATGTTCACAAATCACAGATAGAAACACCTCAGCCTTTTTTTTATGCCTTAACGACTGCTGGTATCCTTTGCCCTTTGCATTTTGGTGTTGCAATTACCAGATGGGTTGATTTGAAGGTACAACAAGGTTATGGGATCATTGTTTCAGAGTCACTTATTGCTTCTGCATGTGGAAATGGTATTATTCACCTATTTCATGCCATAAACTCTTTTTATGCCGGAACATTTCTCAATCCAACACCACATGGGTACCATGGGGTAATTGATTGAGAAAGTTCGTTCAATTTTCCATGTGGCACATATATCAGCAAGATTTAACTTCCCAAATGCCATTGCTGGTAGCTTTTCAGCTTCCCAAAAGCTTGTTGTTATATATGGAGAACACAGCCTTTATGGGTGGGATGTCATAATTTATCAAAGATGTCCAGGGTCTATGCATACTTTGCACACAATGCCTGTATATGGGATATTTCTAATCCTCTACCAAATCAAAAGTTGAAAACTAGAAACCCATTACATTATGTGGGAGATGGTACCAGTAGAGGGTCTTTTGTGATAGGTTCTGCAGATGGTGCAATAAGGCTATGGGATCCTACTTTAGGGATGGACATAAAATAAATTCATCATGAAGCCCCTGCATTAGATTCAAAATCTACTAACATTTATTGCAAGAACACTTTACCACACAGGGGTCAAAGTTTATTATTTTCTAAATCATCCTTTCAGCTAACTAAATATGTTTTAGCATAAATATGTTAAAAGACATGTGAACCATGTTACTTCGTTTACAGATAGAGGCATCCGATGCGCAGAGCCAAAGCTATGGTCTTCCCTGGCATGTGAAAGATCACCAAAAAAGAAATGTAGAAGAGATATGACTCAAGGTCGCAAGTCGCGAAATCCAGGGAGGTCGCAGGTCGCGAAATCTAGGGAGGTTGCAGGTCGCATCATGGTCCAAAGTCACAGGTCGCAAAACCTCTTGAGTCGTAGGGCAGCTCAATGGTCAGGGAGGAGAAAAGTCAGGGAAGCCCAAAGGGAAAGTTTCATTCTATAAATACTTCCTTCGGGAAATTGTAAAAGGAATTTTTTTTGGGACTCAAAGAGATATAGAGAATTGTATAGAAGGTCTACACATTTTTTAGTATGAATACAAGCCTTTGTTAACTCCATTTTTGGATTTGATGTTGGTCAGTGTGTGAACACTATGACTATTCTGTTTTCGATTTCAAACATATTTTGATTAATGAAACTATGTCTCCAATTTCATCATTTATGCATTATAGTTTTCTAAACATGTGTTAATGGTGCTAAGTTTATTTCACTTTCTCAATGAATGTTAATAACTTTGTTTACTGACATTTATATTATCACCAAAACCATTTAAGGAAGTGAAGGGTATTTTTCCATAAAGAATTGTTTCTTCTGTGGTTATAATAACGTACAAGCATGACCCTAATGATCTGTTGTTGACAGCATTTCCTTTGGCCCCATGCTTAATAATTCAGCTTGCTACGCATAGTGTTATATGTTCATTTAATTCATTAATCATGTGTCTTGTATCATCTGAATAAGCGTGTGTCTGCAGGTTTATAGATTCCTACTGAGACCCAAGGAAAGGAGACTCAAGTGGTAGCCGGACCCACACCCCGGACGGGATCCCTATTCCAAATGGTTTAGAGTCTAGTTGGGAATTTTTACCGGGGAGATCCCCTGCTGTTGATTGGACAGATTTTCCCGTCAACAGAACTGGCGCTAGAAGGAGGGCCGATGACAAGTTGAGCCCTTAGAGCCTGCAGTTAATCTCATATATGTAATGGCTCATCCCCAAATCATTCTCTCGAGATGTTTGTCAGATTTTGCTGGTTCTCGATGCTCAATCCCCGATGAACTTCTGTATCACTTGTCCCAGTTAAAATTCGATGGTGAAAACAGAGTTTCCATAACCGAACACCTTTAAGATTTCTGTGACTTTTGTGAGTGTTATGAAATTGAAAATGAAGAGTTGGCTTGTGTGCTTTTCTCCCTCACTCTCGAAGGTCGTGTTAAGCAATGGTGCCGCACGTTGTCGACAACGTCCATCCATTCGTGCGAGCAGCTCGTCGGTGAATTACAACAAGCTTTTCACAGGTACGATTTTCAAAATGTATCAATAAAGTTAAATGACATCAAAATGGAACCTCAAGAATCTCTAGAGGATTTCTCTATCAGATTTGTCCATTATTGTTTTGAGTTCCCTGAAAAGGATGTTGATTGGAAATATTTCTGTGAACATTTCAGGCATGTGGTTTTCGTTTCCCTTGAACAATTTAAATTAGCAACCGAGCCTGATCCTAGTGTTTACTATGATGACCTGCAAGTTTCCAGCTGTTCAGAATTTTCCCCCGATGTTTCCTTTTCCATCTCCCCGAGTCCAAACCACATTCAGGCCTCCAAGGAGAGTATTACTATTTGTGATATTCCTATTCCTCTTCCTGAATTTCCGTATAGTGGAGTTGTGACCTCGAAAGTTCTGAGTAATGATAGACATGTGCAAGAAAATAAAACCTGTTGTACAACCTCTGAATATTTCACACACCCTGTTAAATAAGAACTTGAAAACCATAGTGGCCCATCATCTCTCCTGGTTAATGAAACCTATCTCGAGTCAACTAAATGTTTCCCTGGACACAATCCTAAATCTCATTCGCATACTAATAATAAACTGACTCTTGTCCTGGACAAAGTTGATTTCCTCACTAGGCCTACAGGATCATTGTTCTCTCTAGATGACATGGAGGTGCGAGATGAAGGTCCTTGTATGATTAATACACCTACATCTAAATCATTTCATCCATTATTCCCTGATTTATTTCAGGAGTCTGCCACACCAGTAATTTCTTCGAGTCATTCAAAATTTTCTTATACTAGTACTGGCGACAATCATAAGCGCGCGGGTGGCGTTTCACAATCGCATTACAAAATTGATAAATATCTTAGATCTAATATTTTTCATCCGAAATATTTAAACAGCCATAGGAGTGACTCCCTTTCTTGGCAACCTCAAGATGTCGCTTTTATTGATCCATCCCAATTGTTAACTCCTGAGGAGCCTAACGTGCCAGGTACCCAACCTGATCAAATCGATGGCTCTAGTGATCACTGCTTATCTGAAAACATATTCCCTCATACCTCTGAGGACTGTCATTTGGATCTATTTGTTGGCCATATTAAGCCACCGAAATTTGATGATCCTCTTTATGAAGATTCAAAGACCCATCAGGAAATCGAAGCAATTCAGCTTCTATTGGCTATTACCTCAAGTTCTTCCAACCTTGATAAGACTCCTCAAACAAGTCCAACTAAGGTTTCTCGAATTAGGGTTTCTGAAATGACGATTCCCACATATCACACTCCTCTCAGCATAACCGCGTCAGATATCATCTCATCCGAGTAGGTCTCCCATTCAAGTGATGTTTCCCTGAGCACATATTCCTATCCCCTAACAGCTGGTATGAAACAACCGATATGCCCTAATTTTGTCTCTAATATTTTCAGTTGTTGCCCATCCAGTACCAGTTGCACTCAGGCACAAACGTGTGACGTTTGGAAAACCTCTCTGCTGCTTGAAAATCTTCCGGTAAATTCACCCCATCCTGGGAAATCTAAAGAATCTGATATGCTGGGTTGTCAATCTGTCAGTGCGCAAACATTTGGCCAAATTGATATAAATCCCACTGACATTTTTCAAATCACCACAATTGACTATCACATCCATTCGCCTGTTGATCTTGCCAAACCATCAAAGTTGGGAAGCCAACCGCTCGAAGGTCTGGAGTTTGTTCAAGACAGTGAGGAATTTCAGCCTCCACTAAAGGATGATTCAGATCCTGATATCCTCGACAAAACCCAAGGACCACTCCGAAATAAAATTTTCAAAATTAGCGTTTCTGCTCTTGGATTCGCAAGTATCTACAATTCGCCTGGAAAACGCTTATTTTTTCCCTCCTATCAAGTTGATCATCCTCAACACCATGATGAGGTTTCCGATTGGTTCGACGAATCCTATCCGGTGGATATACCTTCAAATAGGCAATGAATTACCCCTTTTCCGTCAGACCTAGGGTTATGCGTGGATGGGTGTGTGTCATTTATAAATGATTGTAAGTTTCAAAAAAATATTTATGTGTATCAGGATGAAAGTGAAATTCAGCTTGCACAATCCATTCTGGCATGTTCTCTGGTAAGTAGCCATGACCTTCTTTTTGTTACGCATGCTCTTCAGGTGAGTCTTGTTGTTGGTGCACAATTTTGTATGCTAGCTCTAATCCTGAACACTGTTGTTCTTGCAGGACAGGAACTAATGCGGTGGTTGCACTGGAAAGCTGATTTCACATGACCTGACCGCCTCTTTGGTTAAACTAGGGTTTTAGGTTTAGGATAGCTAGGATCTATTAATAAAAGATTGTTAGTTCAAGTTGTTAATTAGGTTTACTTGCGAAATTTTTTCTTTATAGTTTAAAAGTATGTCTGCTATCTTTGCTTACGGTTAATATCTTAGGCATCATCATTTTACATTTATTTTGCATCGATCTCTCTTTTAGAATACTTATTGTTGCATAATGTTCAGATAATCACTGCTTGTGTTTCACCTTCTTTTCCACCTGCAACTGGTTGATCGTTCTCTCAAATGGCATTGCATTGTGTCATGAACCTCATCTATCGCACCGCATCGTACACTTTCTTCCTCACATCATTTGCATAGGTTGTTGACAGAGATTTGAAGGTTTCGATATATCGCATACCTCGACACGAGGCCTCATTGAAACCTTGATCACCTTGCTGACTTGTTTTGCCCGGATTTCTAAAACAATAACTCCATTGTTTGCATGAGGTTGCGGTGGTTACCTCAAGAGGAAGCTTCTCTCAGGACAGGTCATCAAAGTTGCGTTCTCGACAAAATGCCTATGAGTCTAAATTCATTAGTCGGGGAGATATGAGCCGGTTTTTTTGTGGGGAACCCTAATGAGTTTGAATGGCCCATACCTGTAACCTAAGCCTTGTGCCTAGCATAGTCTCGCACATATTAATGATCTATTTTGCGCACTTCGCTTATGGGTGGTAGATGGGATGTGAAGGCTTGGCATGAGGGAAAACCCAAATCAAGACATCGTTCAGTTTCTTTCAAACAAGAAACAACCTCTCTTGCCCGTAAAATAAGTCGGGATCCCTCATCCGCCCATGTAATATAACTGCCACGAGCACATGAAAATAAGTGCTACAAGCACATGAAACAAATAAGGGTAAAGGATTGAGAAAGGCTTCTCGCACAGAGAGTTAATGCAATGACTCCGCCGGGGTACTGAGCAGGCTCACTGGCAGCGGAGCAACGTTTGTGATTTCTTGAAGTGACTCTTCCAGGGTACTATCCAAGCCTACTGGCAGTGGAGCAACATCGAAAACTTACTTTAAAAATTTCTGAATATAATAAACCCGCTGCCTTTCCCTTCACATCACCAACAAGTTACTGGTGTCCGTGAGCTTTCGCTTTGATGTGTTTTGATTAACGAGACCTAGCTGAGGCACAAGGACTGGGCATATTTGTAAAGGTCAAAGTAATACGAAAGGATATCCGTAGAACTTGTTCAATATTCCCTCGCATCACTATCTGGACTCAGACTAATGTTGTGATGTTGACAGAGATTTTGGATTCTACCAGTGGTTCGCCATTTGTTGTAGCCGCTACAAAAACACCCAAAATTTTGGGTATATTCGAAATTTCGGGTCCCCCTCTACTCGTTTAGCCATTAGGTTTTTAACCCGGCCTATAGCCAATGACATCCCCGTGACCTGTTCCAAGCCCCTCGTAAGCCTTCTCACCATCATGATGAGATACTCTGTCACAGCCGCACCATGTGTGGGGGGGATCATCATGCATACGCCCAAATAGAAACTTTTCTACATATTAAATATGTACATTAGGAGCCCTTTCACCATGGATCATTAGGCATTTTGTTTGGGAACTTCACTTAAGTTCATAGTCTCATGTAAATTGTGTGGGGGGAATCGTTCTCTAAAAGGTAACTTGAACTAATTGATATTATAATGCCGCATGCAGGTCGACCCCACAGATGATATACCAAACAATATTTCCATCGCGTTGGGAGAAAAAAATTGAAATTAAAATAACAAGAGCGCATTAGTTGGGGAATTGTCAATCACGGTTGAGCCACACCTTTCTGGATGTGCATTTTTCATTCCCAAAGTGGAAAGGGTTACCTGATTCAAATAGGTATATATTTATAAACACAGGTGGTGGCTTGAAGCAGCAACATGCATTTATTTGCAATACGGTAGCCGCGATAGGTCTTTTGGAAAACAACACTTGACATTCCAAATTCTCATTTTCACATCATTTGGCGGGACCCTAGTAAGTTTAAGAACACATACAGAAAATATCACTTTATTGATTTGCTTTACCATGATGTGAGGATTGATCAGAAGGTTTCCCAAACTCATGATTAAAAGGTGTAACAACAATATGGGTAATACTTTCAACTTCAGAATTATAGCTTGGTCTAATGTTTACTTAAGGCTGATGTGAACTACTGTTTACTTAAGGCTGATGTGAAATGGATTCAACTTTCTTATTAGCACTAATTATGATCATTGTTTAGAGAGTTCCTTTACCAGCTGTTTCCTGTTCTTCACTTGTTTTTCTATTATGGGAGGCATAGATGCCTTTTCTGTGCTTGTTAAAGTCCCACATGGAGGGTGGTTTCCTTATGCGGTTTCCATTATACTTGCCGTTATAATGCTTAGTTGGAACCATGGAGCACAGAAAAAAATTCAGTATGAAATGGCTCACAAATGTCTCTCTGCCAAGTTTGGAAGAATATTGTCAACCAAGCATGAACATGAGCATTATGTGACCAAGCTAGGGTTTGTTTGTATGAAAAGAACAAGCTTCAAACGCCAAACATTACATTTGGTATGCTTATATTTGAGGAGTGTCTAACATTTGAGTCAAGTCATGATTGGTTGCTAACCATCGTTCTCCAAGCTTGAGGCTGCGTAGCTTGAGCTTAATTTTATCATTTTCGATAAAGCCCTGCCCAAACATGATGCTAGAAGTATGTTAGTCGATTAATAATACTCGCTGATGAAGTGCAAATATAAAATTACCATTGACGTTGATAACTCGTAGCGGTGTGTTGGATTGAGAATCATTGTATGTTATGGCTCATATCCACAAGAAAAAATGGCAGGCAGCATTAGGCAAGAGACAGAAACAAAAACTATGGGGAAGGATCAATTGCACAACACGGCACGTTCAGCCCATACCCGAGGTGCTGATGGAAAAAGGATACGTGGACGTGATAGACGTTGTGCGTTATCAGTGATGCACTCCCATCATGACAAAAAAGCATCAATGTTGCAACGCCGGTGTCGAGTATCACACAGATATTCTCTGTGAGCACAAAGATTGGTGTTCACAGGGTGGGATATACCCATAACATTACTGTCGCAAGTTTTGATGATTCATTTCGGTGGCGACAATAGACCTTTAGCAAGCTCACTAGGGCCACGGTCTTGGCATGCCAAATGAAACACCAATACCTGTTATCGCCGAGTTTTCTTAAGCAAATGTAGACTGTTTTGTATGCGTTGATGCCAGATGAAATAGTGGAGTGGTTTGGTCGCACGAGTCGCACCAATTAACCCTAGCCAAGAGTTCGATCTCTGGCTCATTGCAACTGGTCGCTGAGTCGCAACATTCCAAAAAAGTGATCTATGTGACTCCCTGACTACGTGACCTCTTAATGAGTCGTAGCTGCTCCCGCCAGTCGCTGCGTCGCAAGCATAAGGTGTGAACACATGATGCAACCCACCAGTAGCCGCGACCTCCATGGTTGCCAAGTTGCAGGGTCGGGCATAATGAGATCCATAACCGGGTGCGACCCTCCGACCATGCGACTTCCATGCTAAAGGTGCGACCTCATGCAGAATCATTGCTTATTACAGGATGGGTGTTTGATTAATTACGCCCCTAAGAAGGTAGAAGTGCAGCCTCGTTTTGAGAACCTGTCTTTTTGTTTGATGCCATCGGATGATTGCCTCTACTTTTTAATAGATTTTTTTGGAATAGCGTTGGCATACATTACACCAAATGCATTACAAATACGCAGCATGACCTCCAGCGTATGCCTTGCACATGTATGGGTAAAGGAGCCAGCCCCTCATGATCCAGAATGAGGCTTTTAAAGAAGAAAGCCCATAGGATCGATCCTTGTGGGAAGCATCTTGTACCAGTTGGTTTTCCTAATGATGGCTTTTGGACCAGCAAAATGGAACATCGGCTGCGAAAACCAAATTAACCACAATGTGTTCACCAATCATAGATAGAAACACCTCAGCCTTTGTTTTATGCCTTAACGACTACTGGTATCCTTTACCCTTTGCGTTTTGGTGTTGCAATTACCAGATGGGTTGATTTGACGGTACAACAAGGTTATGGGCTCATTGTTTCAGAGTCACTTATTGCTTGTGCATGTGGGAATGGTATTATTCGTCTATTTCATGCCAGAAACTCTTTTTATGCTGGAACGTTTCCCAAGCCAACACCACATGGGTACCATGGGGTAACTGATTGAGAAAGTTCGTTCAATTTTCCATGTGGCACATAACTCAGCAGGCTTTAACCCAAATGCCATTGTTGGTAGCTTTTCAGCTTCCCAAAAGCTTGCTGTTATATATGGAGAACACAACCTTTATGGGTGGGATGTACATAATTTATCAAAGATGTCCACGGTCTATGCTTACTTTTTTCACAATGCCTGTATATGTGATATTTCTAATCCTCTACCAAATCAAAAGCTGGAAACCAGAAACCCATTACATTCTGTGGGAGATGGTACCAACAGAGGGTCTTCTGTGACAAGTTCTGGAGATGGTGCAATAAGGCTATGGGATCCTGCTTTAGGGATGGACACAAAATAAATTCATCATGAAGCCCTTGCATTAGGTTCAAAACCGACTAACATTTATTGCAAGAACACTTGACCACACAGGGGTCTAAGTGTATTATTTTCTACATCATCCTTTCAGCTAACTAAATATGTTTTAGCATCAATATGTTAAAATACATGTAACCCATGTTACTTCGTTTATAGGTAGAGGTAGCCGATGTGCAGAGCCAAAGATAGGGTCTTCCCTGGCATGCGAAATATCACCAAAAAATAAATGCAGAAGAGATATGACTCAAGGTCGCAAGTCATGAAATCCAGGGAGGTCACAGGTCATGAAATCCAGGGAGGTCATAGGTCGCAAAACCTCTTGAGTCGCAGGGCAACTCAACGGTCAGGGAGGCGAAAAGTCAGGGAAACCTAAAGGGCAAGTTTCATTCTATAAATACTTCCTTAGGGAAATTGTAAAAGGACTTTTTTTTGGGACTCAAAGACATATAGATCATTGTATAGAAGGACTACACATTTTTAAGTGTGAATACAAGCCTTTCTTAACTCCATTTTTGGATCTGTGGTTGGTCAATGTGTGAACACTATGAGTATTTATTTGTCGGTTTCAAACATCTTTTGATTAATGAAACTATGTCTCCAATTACATAATATATGCATTATAGTTTTCTAAACATTGTTAATGGTGCTAAGTTTATTTCGCTTTCTCAATGAATGTTAATAACTTTGTTTACTAACATTTATATTATCACCAAAACCATTTAATGAAGTGAAGGGTATTCTGCCATAAATAATTGTTTCTTCTGTGGTTAGAACAGCGTACAAGCATGACCCTAATAATATGTTGTTGACAAAATTTCCTTTGGCCCCATGCTTTATAATTCATCTTGCTATGCATAGTGTGATATGCTCATTTAATTCATCAATCATGTTTCTTGTATCATCTGAATAAGTGTGTGTATGCAGGTTTATAGAGTCCTACTGAGACCCAAGGAAAGGAGAATTAAGCGGTAGCCGGACCCACACCTCGGACGGGATCCCTATTCCAAATGGTTTAGAGTCTAGTTGGGAATTTTTACCCGGGAGATCCCCTGCTATTGGCCAGACAGATTTTTCCGTCAACAGAACTAGTGCTATAAGGAGGGCCGATGACAAGCTGAGCCCTTAGATCCTGTAGTTAATCTTATATTTGTAATGGCTCATCCCCAAATCATTCTCCCGATATGTTTGTCAGATTTTTCTGGTTCTCGATGCCCAATCCCCGATGAACTTCTGTATCACTTGTCCCAGTTAAAACTCGATGGTGAAAACGAAGTTTCCATAACCGAACACCTTTCAGATTTATGTGACTTTTGTGAGTATTACAAAATTTACAATGAATAGTTGGCTTGTGTGCTTTTCTCCCTCACTCTCGAAGGTCGCGTTAAGCAATGGTGCCGCACATTGCCAGCAGCGTCCATCCATTCGTGCGAGCAGCTCGCTGGTGAATTACAATAAGCTTTTCACATGTACGATTTTCAAAATGTATCAATAAAGTTAAATGACATCAGAATGGAACCTCAAGAATCTCTAGAGGAGTTCTCTATCATATTTGTCCATTATTGTTTTGAGTTCCCTCAAAAGGATGTTGATTGGAAATATTTCTGTGAACATTTCAGGCATGTGGTTTTCGTTTCCCTTCAAAAATTTCAATCAGCAACCGAGCCTGATACTGGTGTTTAGTATGATGACCCGCAAGTTTCCAGTTGTTCAGAATTTGCCCTTGATGTTTCCTTGTCCATATCCCCAAGTCCAGACCACATTTATGCCTCCAAGGAGAGTATTACTATTTTTGATATTCCTATTCCTCCTCCTGAATTGTCGTATAGTGGATTTGTGACCTCGAAAGTTCTAATTAATGATAGATGTGTGCAAGAAAATAAAACCTATTGTACAACCTCTGAATATTTCATGCACCCTGTCAAATCAGAGCTTGAAAACCATAGTGGCCCATCATCTCTCCTGGTTAATGAAACCTATCTCGAGTCCAATGAATGTTTCCCTGGACACAGTCCTAAATCTCATTTTTATATTGATAATAAACTGACTCTTGTCCCGGACGAAGTTGATTTCCTCACGAGGCCTGCAGGATCAATGTTCTCTCTGGATGACACAGAGGTGTGAGATGAAGGTCCTTGTACGATTGATACAACTACATCTGAATCATTTCATCCATTATTCCCTGATTTATTTCAGGAGTCTTTCACACCAGTAATTTCTTTGAGTCATTCAAAATTTTCTTATACTAGTGTTGGCAACAATCATAAGCGCGCGGGTGCGATTTCAAAACCGCATTACAAAATTGATAAATCTCTTAGATCTGATATTTTTCATCCGAAATATTTAAACAGCCATAGGAGTGACTCCCTTTCTTAGCAACCTCAAGATGTCACTTTTATTGACCCATCCCAATTGTTAACTCCCGGGGAGCCTAACGTGCCAGGTAACCAACGTGATCAAATCGATGGCTCCAGTGATCACTGCTTATCTGAAAACATATTCACTCATGCCTCTGAGGACTATCATTTGGATCTATTTGTCGGCCATATGAAGCCATCGAAATTTGATGATCCACTTTGTAAAGATTCAAAGACCCATCAGGAAATCGAAGCAATTCAGCTTTTGCTGGCTGTTACCTCAAGTTCTTCTAACCCTGATAAGACTCCTCAAACAAGTCCAACTAAGGTTTCTCAAATTAGGGTTTCTGAAATGATGATTCCTGCATATCACTCTCCTCTCAGCATAACCGCGTCGGATATTAGCTCATCCAGGTAGGTCTCCCATTCAAGTGATTTTTCCCTAAGCACATATTCCTATCCCCTAATAGCTGGTATGCAACAACCGATATGCCCTAATTTTGTCTCTAATATTTTTAGTTATTTCCCAGCTAGTACTAGTTGCACTCAGGCACAAATGTGTGACGTTTTGCAAACCTCTCTGCTGCCCAAAAATCTTCCGGTAAATTCACCCCATCTTGGGAAATATAAAGAATCTGATACGCTGGGTTGTCAATCTGTCAGTGCGCAAACATTTGGCCAAATTGATACAAATCCCACTGACATTTTTCAAATCACCACAATTGACTATCACATCCATTCGCCTGTTGATCTCGCCAAACCATCAAAGTTGGGAAGCCCCCCGCTCGAAGGTCCGTAGTTTTTTCAAGATGGTGAGGAATTTTAGCCTCCACTAAAGGTTGATTCAGATCCTCATATCCTCGACAAAACCTAGGGACCACTTCAAAATACGGTTTTCAAAATTAGGGTTTATGCTCTTGGATTTGAAATTATCTATAATTCGCCTGGAAAATGCTTATTTTGTCCCTCCTATCAACTTGATCATCCTCAACACCATGATGAGGTTTCCAGTTGGTTCGACGAATCCTATCCGGTGGATATACCTTCAAATAGGCAATGGATTACCCCTTTTCCGTCAGACCTAGGGTTATGAGTGGATGGGTTTTTGTCATTTATAAATGATTGTAAGTTTCAAAAACATATTTCTCTGTATCAGGATGAAAGTGAAATTGAACTTGCATAATCCATTCTGGCATGTTCTCTGGTAAGTAGCCATGACCTTCTTGTTGTTACGCATGCTCTTCAGGTAAGTCTTGTTGTTGGTGCACAATTTTGTATGCTAGCTCTGATCCTGAACACTATTGTTCTTGCAGGATGGGAACTAATGCGATGGATGTACTGGAAAGTTGATTTCACATGACTCGACCGCCTCTTTGGTTAAACTAGGGTTTTAGGTTTAGGCTAGCTAGGATCTGTTAATAAAATTTTGTTAGTTCAAGTTGTTAATTAGGTTTACTTGCGAAAGTTTCTCTTTATAGTTTAAAAGTATGTCTATTGTCTTTGCTTACGGTTAATATCTTAGGCATCATCATTTTACAGTTATTTTGCACCCATCTCTCTTTCAGTTTACTTATTGATGCATAATGTTCATATAATCACTACTTGTGTTTCGCCTTCTTTTCCACTTGCAACTGGTTAATCGTTCTCGCACATGGAATTGCATTGCATCATGAGCCTCATCTTCGCTCATCGTCGTACACTTTCTTCCTCACATCATTTGCACAGTTTGTTGACATAGCTTTGAAAGTTTCGATATATCGCATACCCCAGCATGAGCCCTCATTGAAACCCTGATCACCTTGCAGACTTGTTTTGCCCCGATTGCTAAAACAATAACTCCATTGTTTGCATGAGATTGCGGTGGTTACCTCAAGAGGCAGCTTCTCTTATGACAGGTCATCAAAGTCGCATTCTCAACAAAATTCCTATGAGTCTAAATTCATTATCCGGGGAGATACGATCCGGTTGTTTGTGGCGAACCCTAATGAGTTTGAATGGCCCATACCCGTAACCTAAGCCTTGTGCCCATCATAGTCTCGCACATCTTAATGATATATTTTTCACACTTCGCCTATGGGTGGTAGATGGGATGTGAAGGCTTGGCATGACGGCAAACCCAAATCAGGATATCTTTCAGTTTCTGTCAAACAAGAAACAACCTCTCTTGCCCGTAAAATAAGTCGGGATCCCTCATCTTCCCATGTAAAATAACTGCCACGAGCACATGAAAAAAAGTGCTACAAGCACATGAAACAAATAAGGGTAAAGGATTGAGAAAGGCTTCCCATGCAGAGAGGTAATGCAACGACTTTGCCGGGGTACTGACCAGGCTCGCTGGCAGCGGAGCAACGTTTATGATTTCTTGAAGTGACTCCACCGGGGTACTTTCCAAGCCTGCTGACAGCAGAGCAACACCGAAAACTTACTTTAAAAATTTCTGAATATAATAAACCCGCTGCCTTGCCCTTCACATCACCAACAAGCTACTGGTGTACGTGAGCTTCCGCTTTGATGTGTTTTGATTAACGAGACCTAGCTGAGGCACAAGGACTGGGCATATCTGTAAAGGTCAAAGTAATACAAAAGGATACCCGCAGAACTTGTTCAATATTCCCTTGCATCACTATCTGGACTTAGACTATTGTTGTGATGTTGATAGAGATGCTGGATTCTACCATTGGTTCGCCATTTGTTGTAGCCACTACAACAACACCCAAAATTTTTGGTATATTCAAAATTTCAGGTCCCCCTCCACTCGTTTAGCCATTAGGGTTTTAACCCGGTCTGTAGTCAATGACATCCCCATGACCTGTTCCAAGCCCCTTGTAAGCCTTCTCACCATCATGACGAGATACTCTTGCCATAGCCACACCATGTGTGGGGGGGATCATCATGCATACGCCCGAATAGAAACTTTTCTGCATATTAAATATGTACATTAGGAGCCCTTTAACCATGGATCATTAGGCGTTTTGTTTGGGAACTTCACTTAAGTTCATAGTCTCATGTAAATTGTGTGGGGGGAATCGTTCTCTAAAAGGTAACTTGAACTAATTGATATTATAATGCCACATGCAGGTTGACCCCACAAATGATATACCAAACAATATTGCCATCGTGTTGGGAGAAATAAATTGAAATTAAAATAACAAGAGCACATTAGTTGGGGAATTGTCAATCACGGTTGAGCCACACCTTTCCGGATGTGCATTTTCCATTCCCAAAGTGGAAAGGGTTACCTGATTCAAACAGGTATATATTTATAAACACAGGTGGTGGCTTGAAGCAGCAACAAGCATTTATTTGCAATACGGTAGCTGCGATAGGTCTTCTGGAAAACAACACTTGACATTCCAAATTCTCATTTTCACATCATTTGGCGGGACCCTAGCAAGTTTAAGAACACATACGGCAAATATCACTTTATTGATTTGCTTTACCATGATGTGGGGATTGATCAAAAGGTTGCGTAAAGTCATGATTAAAAGGTTTAACAACAATATGGGTAATACTTTCAACTTCAGCATTATAGCTTGGTCTACTGTTTACTTAAGGCTGATGTGAAACGAATTCAAATTTCTTATTAGCACTAATTATGATCATTGTTTAGAGAGTTCCTTTACCAGATTTTTCCTGTTCTTCACTTGTTTTTCTATTATGGGAGGCATAGATGCCTCTTATGTGCTTTTTAAAGTCCCACATGGAGGGTGGTTTCCTTATGCGGTTTCCATTACACTTGCCGTTATAATGCTTAGTTGGAACCATGGAGCACAGAAGAAAATTAAGTATGAAATGGCTCACAAATGTCTCTCCGCCAAGTTTGGAAGAATATTGTCAACCAAGCATGAACATGAGTGTTATGTGACCAGGCTAGGGTTTGTTTGTATGAAAAGAACAAGCTTCAAATGCCAAACATGACATTTGGTATCCTTCTATTCGAGGAGCGTCTAACATTTGAGTCAAGTCATGATTGGTTGCTAACCATCGTTCTCCAGGCTCGAGGCTGCGTAGCTTGAGCTCAATTTTATCATTTTTGATAAATCCCTGCCCAAACATGCTGCTAGAAGTATGTTAGTCGATTAATAATACTCGCTGATGCAGTGCAAATATAAAATTACCATTGACATTGACAACTTATAGAGGCGTGCTGGATTGAGAATCATTGTATGTTATGGCTCATATCCACAAGAAAAAATGTCAGGCTGCATCAAGCAAGAGACAAAAACGAAAACTATGGGGGAGGCTTGATTGCACAGCCCGGCACGTTCAGCCCATACCTGAGGTGCTGATGGAAAAAGGATACGTGGACGTGATAGATGTTGTGCGTTATCAGAAATGCACTCCTATCATGATGAAAAATCATGAATGCCACAATGCCGGTGTCGGGTATCGCACAGATATTCTCTACGAGCGCAAAGATTGGTGTTCACGAGGTGGGATATACCCATAACATTACTGTTGCGGGTTTTTTTGATTCATTTCGGTGGTGCCAACAGACCTTTAGCAGGCTCACTCCGGCCACGGTCTCAACATGCCAAATGCAACACTAATACATATTATCACTGAGTTTTATTAAGCAAATGTAGACTCTTTTGTATGCACTGATGCCAGACGGAATAGTGGAGTGGTTTGGTCACACGAGTCGCACCAATGAACCCCAGCCAAGAGTGCGATCTATGGCTCATTGTGACTGGTCGCTGAGTCACAGCATTCTAAAAGCAGCGATCTATGCGACTCCCCAACTATGCAACCTCTTAATGAGTCGCAGCTAATCCCGCCAGTCGCTGAGTCGCAAGCCTAAGGTGTGAACACAGGATGTGACCCACCAGTAGCCGCAACCTCCATGGTCGCCAAGTTGCAGGGTCGGGCATAATGAGATCCATAACCGAGTGCGACCCTCCGACCACATGACTTCCATGCTAAAGGTGTGACCTCATGTAGAATCGTTGCTTATTACAGGATGGGTGTTTGATTAATTATGCCCCTAAGAAGGTAGAAGTGAAGCCTCATTTTGAGAACCTGTATTTTTGGTTGACACCATCGGATGATTGCCTCTACTTTGTAATATATTTTTTTGGAAGAGCGTTGGCATACATTACACCAAATGCATTGCAAATACGCAGCATCACCTCCAGCGTATGCCTTGTGCATGTATGGGTAAAGGATCCAGCCCCTCACAATGCAGAATGAGGCTTTTAAAGAAGAAATCCTAGAGGATCGATCCTTGTGGGAAGCATCTTGTACCAGTTGGTTTTCCTCACGATGGCTTTTGGATCGGTGAAATGGAACATCGGCTGCGAAAACCAGATTAACCACAGTGTGTTAACCAATCAAAGATAGAAACACCTCAGCCTTTTTTTTTATGCCTTAACGACTGCTGGTATCCTTTACCCTTTGCGTTTTGGTGTTGCAATTACTAGATGGGTTGATTTGAAGGTACAACAAGGTTATGGGCTCACTGTTTCAAAGTCACTTATTGCTTGTGCATGTGGCAATGGTATTATTCACCTATTTCATGCCAGAAACTCTTTTTATGCCCGAACGTTTCCAAAGCCAGCACCACATGGGTACCATGGGGTAATTGATTGAGAAAGTTCGTTCAATTTTCCATGTGGCACATAAATCAGCAGGCTTTAACTTCCCAAATTCCATTGCTGGTAGCTTTTCAGCTTCCCAAAAGCTTGCTGTTATATATGGAGAACACAACCTTTATGGGTGGGATGTACATAATTTATCAAAGATGTCCAGGGTCTATGCATAATTTTTGCACAATGCCTGTATATGGGATATTTCTAATCCTCTACCAAATCAAAAGATGGAAACTAGAAACCCATTACATTCTGTGGGAGATGGTACCAGCAGAGGGTCTGCTCTGACAGGTTCTGCAGATGGTGCAATAAGGCTATGGGATCCTGCTTTAGGAATGGACACAAAAGAAATTCATCATGAAGCCCCTGCATTAGGTTCAAAATCGACTAACATTTATTGCAAAAACACTTGACCACACAGGGGTCTAAGTTTATTATTTTCTAAATCATCCTTTCAACTAACTAAATATGTTTTAGCATCAATATGTTAGAAGACATGTGACCCATGTTACTTCATTTACAGGTAGAGGTAGCTGATGCACAGAGCCAAAGCTAGGGGCTTCCCTGGCATGCGAAATATCACCAAAAATGAAATGCAGAAGAGATATGACTCAAGGTCACAAGTCGCAAAATCCAGGGAGGTCACAAGTCGCGAAATCCAGGGAGGTCATAGGTCACATCATGGGCCAAAGTCGCAAGTCGCAAAACCTCCTGAGTCGCAGGGTAGCTCAACGGTCAGGGAGGCGAAAAGTCAGGGAAGCCCAAAGTGCAAGTTTCGTTCTATAAATAGTTCCTTCGGGAAATTGTAAAAGGACCTTTTTTTTGGGACTCAAAGAGATATAGAGCATTGTATAGAAGGACTAGACATTTTTGAGTATGAATACAAGCATTTGCTAACTCCATTTTTGGATCTGATGTTGGTCAATGTGTGAACACTATGAGTATTATGTTTTTGGTTTCAAACTTATTTTGATTAATGAAACTGTGTCTCCAATTGCATCATTTATGCATTATAGTTTTCTAAACATGTGTTAATGGTGCTAAGTTTATTTCACTTTCTCAATGAATGTTAATAACTTTGTTTATTGACATTTATATTATCACCAAAACCATTTAAGGGAGTGAAGGGTATTCCGCCATAAAGAATTGTTTCTTTTGTGGTTAGAATAACATACAAGCATGACCCTAATGATATGTTGTTGACAACATTTCCTTTGGCCCCATGCTTTATAATTTAGCTTGCTACGCATAGTGTTATATGTTCATTTAATTCATCAATCATGTGTCTTGTATCATCCGAATAAGCGTGTGTTCGTAGGTTTATAGAGTCCTATTGAGACCCAAGGAAAGGAGAATTAAGCGGTAGCCAGACCCACACCCCGGACGGGATCCCTATTACAAACAGTTTAGAGTCTAGTTGGGAATTTTTACCAGGGAGATCCTGTGCTGTTGGCCGGACAGATTTTCCCGTCAACAGAATGTTTGTAATACTATTACATGGATTTTTGTATTTCATGTTTGCTTTCATATGCGATAAGGTATTTGAAGTATTTTAGTTATTTTAGTACTTATCTTATTGAGAATGTGCTGTGGTGGTTGTTATTATTGTCGCATCCTTGTGGACTATTTTGTTTGATATTATATGGACCTCTCTCATTAAGTGGTTATAATGACCATGGCATCCCTTGTATACTATTCCATTGGATGTTAGACAGATCATGTTGTTTGTGTGTGGCTCTTCTTGGGTGGTACTATTACCTCTCTCTTAGAGGCCCACCTTTTCCTTTCCCCATGCAGTAGAAGGACTTTGCCACACATACGATCGAACATGCACCAGGCACACCCCCCTTTATTTTCTAAGGCGCATGTGCACTCCTCTTTTTTTCTAATAGTTAGAGTCAAGGAAAATCTATAATAATACATGGACACCCAGTCGATATTCAGGATGGGGCTCCTACTCCAAATGATGTGAGGTCTAATTGTAACTTGATATCAGGGAGACCCCTTGGTTGAAGGATATCCAACACCATCAATACAGCCATAAAAACCACATATGAACTAGTCCATTTAAACATGAAATACAAAGGAGAAGAAGCTATTATTAATGAATGAAAAATCCAACCATGCCTAGGACTTCCATGAACCACCCGACCATATATTGGGTTGAACCAAATATTTCTTTCAGCCAATCACCCCCTTACCATATTCGAAGCATGAATGTGGGACTCAAAACCAGACCAATTTACGTTCCATCATGCTTTAACGCAATCCACACCAAATCTATAGGCCCTAAACAGGCATGGATGCCGCCATTTTTCTCCACTTACATCGTGAGGAATTTTCTTGCCTCCTAGTCTCTAGGGTGTACCGTATATCCCTCCATTCATCCGTCGAGTATTCCTAGGCCTAATCAAGACTCCCCCCTCTATGATTTACACTATATCCTTCCATGCACTGATCGAGGATTCCTAGGCATGATTGAGGGTATAGACCTCTACGCTTTATAGTATATCCCTCCATTCACTAGTCGAGGATTCCTAGGCCTACCAAGGCACACAAAATTTGGATTTATCACAATCTCACCTTCTGTATTCCTAGGATTATTTGGCCTTGTGTTATTTCTTTTAGATACCACCTCACTCAATTTCGAAACCATCCGATAATCTATCTCAACCAAGTATAAGAGAACCCACCATACCATATGTTGGACTGTATTAATCATTGTTAAATGACTAAGACAGTGCACATAAATTATCAATCTAGGGACGTCTTTTATTTCAATGATAGTTGCAATGTTTGTGCTGATACATCAAACCAAAGGCAAAATCAGATTCGTTTTTGAATTAATTTTTGAAACTTAACACTCGTGCAGGAATAAAAATAATATACAAGAATGTAATCACGCCTCAATTAAATGGTATGTAGCATGCCACACAACAATTACACCAGCTAGAATTTCTAATCACATTTGGGTAACTGCAGTCCCTGCTAAAGAGGAGAGCCCTTCCTCCCTAGTAGGGCGTAGGAAGAGATGGAAACTAAATGGAAATTAAACCAAACAACACATGTAACAACAAAAATGTGATATCTTTGTATTATGGTGACCAAAATTATAGATCCAAAAGACGATACTATTCTCTGCTAACCCCCTGACCTAAAGGGTCAAGAGCTATATAATGGTTACATGTTTAGAAAAATGAGGAACAGTTCAATCATGAGAATCTTACGATTCTCATGCTGATCAAAATAAGATACATATAGTTACAACCAATTCCATTAATAAAAAGTCTGACTGGGAAAATATTGATTACAATCAAAACTTCCTAAAGGCTATCATTCTAAAATATAATATGTAATTACTCCTACAGTTGTCGTGGAAAGAAATAGTTGTAGCATAATAGCAGTTGAGGACAATTCAACATCCGAAAGTTGGCAATATTCAATCAGCAATACGACTGTAACAACAGTTCGTAATAGTGGGTCTGTAACAGCACCGTGATGTAATAGAATCGTAGTGTAACAACTCACTGTAACAACACACTTTCAATTGATTATGTGCACCTCATGTTCTAGGTCTCTTGTGCTAAGAATAACATCTGGAAGGACGGAAAAAGACCAAAGAAATTCCTCCAACATTCATCCCAATTAACCACAAAAATGAAACAATACATCATAATAATTAACGAAACGGCAAGATAATGAAATGTGGCAAAACAACACTATTTAAGATAGAAAATAAGGGGAAAAGGCAAAGGTAGTCCTAAGGTTTGAGGTCACAAGGTAAAAATTATGGAAACAAATGTAGGAAATAAGTAAAAAAATGGCACCCAACATCTCCCCCCAGCTGAAGCACTTGCATGTCCTCATGCAAAAATCTCATCTTCCTTGATAATATCTTCTGTGTAGGTCAATGAAGTCATAGGCGTTGGTTGTGTCTTCATTTGGAAAAATGTACCCTTGAGTAGCCATCAACTGTCATGTCCAAGACTCTTCTTTGTAGTTTAGTCAGTTCATAATGATTCTGGTATTCATCTACTAGTAGCCATATCAAAGGGAATTTAAATATTAGTCCAATCCAGGAAGCGCCAAGAGTCTTTATTACCTGGGCATATGCTGGTACATGTGTAACAGCAACTACAAAATTCTAAAATGTAAACGGATCTCTTTCCAACAACCCAACACTACTGGCTTTCGTGTGCTTCAGACATCCTATAAATTCTCGGCTCCTCATTTGTGAAAACTGATTAAGGAAAAATTCCACAATCCTTCTTCTGTAGGCGGCAACAGGTTCCCTATCCCAGGAGTGCTCAAAGTATTTCTAAATTCCTTCCTTAATTTAATGGCTCGTCCTGGTTCTGCTTGGATCCATAATGTTGTCTTGTCTTCATTAACATCCATATATTTTTTGGACAGATACCACTCAATCTGTTTCCTAATAAATGACACGAAGGCTTGTAACTGCAAACCCCCATGTAGGAGAATACAGTTGCTACAATTTCCATACTAGCATGTACACAAATTATGTTGTGCAAAAATAGCTCACACAACAGGTTTTGTTCATCAAAATCAGAGGCATGAAAGACATCTAAAAAGGTGCAGGTAAAAGAACCCATATAGGGCCTATTTTCCATAATGGATTTTAACTGAAACAGATAATAACATTCCCATAGGAAAATGGGGTAGGATGGGGGAAGTCGCCTGCATCCCAAAAAATTGGGAGCAAGCTCATAGAGTTTTTTCTTTTCCATAGTGAGATCTTGAAGCTGTTGTTGTAACAGCAGCAACAGTTCCTTCTATTTCTTTACAGCTTCCTTCTACTTTCGTTCTTCCCAACCGTTCTTCAATTCTTCCTTCATTAATTTCTCCTGTAAGGTACTTATTTCCTTATGATGTTATTTCAGTGAGATCACCCCCTCCCGAAGGGAGATTACCTCCTACTTCCATTTCTGCAACTCAGAAATCATCAAAATTTTCTTGGAACCCCATCCTACAGTGGGAACCGATGTTCCTCTGCATTCAATATCAATGGTGTGTGTAACGACCTCTCTTGAGTGGGTCTAATCCACCTCTACTACTGGTTCTTTTGTAACATTAGCGACATTAGTGGGTTATTGTGTATCAGCCCTTTTATTTTCGCCTAGGCTAGCCTTTGTGCCCACTGCTGGTTCTTTTGTAACAGTAGTGGCCTCCACAGGTTCTTGTGTATCAGCTTCCAAGTTGATTACTATGGGAGGATCTGCTTTAACTGTTGGTTCTTATGTAACAACAATATCCTTAGCATCTTCTTGTGGGATAGCCTCCCAAAGTTCCGTTTGTCTCTCCATTGAGACTGTGCTTTCCCGACAAACTGTATACCCTATTGTTGTTAATCCCTGAGAACATGTTATGCATACGGATCCTAAAATTTCCTTCCCCCCCAGCTAATCTATGCTTTAAATTTTCATTTTATTTTCTTAAATATTCAATTTCTGAAAGCAGAATATGAGTTTCGTCCTTACCTGACGAGGAGGGTTCTTTTCCCTCTTCTTCTGATCCTTCTACTTCTTTTTGCTTCTCAGTTGTGGGTGATGGTTCTATTGGAAAGCTAACTCTCACCCTCTGTTTTAGCCGTCTATCTCCAATCAGCTTGTCTGTGGGTTCTTTTCCAATTCTGACCTTGACAGGCCGGATCTAGACTTCAGCTTCTGCATGGCTTCCTTCCGAATTCCTAGCCTGTTTTCTCCGGCTCGTCTTAGGCCTTTTCCATTTAAACTCTTCCCAGCTCCTTCCTTGCTGGCTTAGGGAATCCAACACAATCAATTTGATAATTTCATGGTTGGTCACATAGGCTTTAGGATGTGCTGTCGTCTTAATCGCCGTAGCCATATCCTTAATATTTCCCAAAAGGAAATATGGGAGGTTGATCTTCTGCTAGTGCCGAAGATGATTTAGAAAAGGCAAGTGATAATTGTAGATGATTGTGGATATTCCCTCGCAAGTAATGTACTTTATTAGACCTAGGAAAAAATCTTCCCATGGTTGGGGAAGTGATAATATATCAACCCATCTTCCCTTATTTTCCATCTTTTCCTCTCCTTTAAGAAAATCCTCCTTCAAAGAAGGGTCATTAACTTTCTTGTTAAACCATATTCGTCCTTCAGTCAGCAATGTGGTCACTCTGGAAACCACTTCTTCTGTCACTTCAATTCGCAGACCCCTGACTTGGGTCTAGTGGTCATTCAATTTCTTGGTGAATTCAATTACAATTTATTCATCCGAACCTTCCAACCTTTGAAATTATTTGAGCCACCCAACATCCTTGAATACCTGATGAGATTCTGGATAGATCTGTAAGGCCTCAATGGAGTCTAGCTCATGTCTCATTTTTTATCCTCCCATCTTAATCTTACCCTGAATCACTCCTTAAGCTCGACCAATCATGATATTGTCGCACTGCTTTCTATCTCCCAACACCCTTCTCTACTTATCCTAGATTGAAAATTTCGACCGAGGATACAAGACTTCAACTAAGGGAGGTGATGAGAGGTGACAATATTTTCAAATTATCGATTTGTACTTCGCACATTCCTACTTTAATGTCTGATTATGGAAAATTATGGGCTTTAAGTACAAATCCCTTTTCCGGCGGGATTTGGTCATTATCGTCTTGTTTAATTTGATGCATGCAGGATTAATGACGATTTCAAGGCTATGGATTTCTTGCAATTATTACGAGATTTATCCCCCCCCCCCATATTTAATGGTGACAACCGCCCACGGCCGTCAAAGGAATTTCATAACTTTCCATTAATAATCCAATTATTAAATGATGATGTTACCTTTTTAAATAACGTACCTGAGACGATGCAAAGGAAGAATTTAATATGATGGTGTAACTGCTTCTAGTGATTGTGACGGTCACGCTTGAATTTTGTAATTATTACTGCATGTTAAGAAGGCGACGAGATAAGAAACAATTTTCATGGCTTTCGGTTGTTACATATGTAACAACCAAGGCAGCCACTGCACTATCCTTCAGAAAACATCATAATTAGGAAAAATAGATACAGGAAAAAAAAACGAATGGGTAACATCATGTTGTGAATTATGTCGGGAAGAAAAGATGATTTTTTGAAAAATGGGGAAAAGAACTGGGTGTAACAGCCGCCACAAAAGTGGTTTTAAACTACTACAAATTGTTTGAATATTCCCCAAAAAGAGGTTTTCACAATCATATTTTTATTAAAAAAAATTTTAACAGGTGTAACAGTCCCCAAAAGAGTGGTTTTCAGCTGTTATACTTATTGGAATTTCAAATTTCAGGCTACATAGAGGATCATCCCCTTGTTTTTGTAACATAAAGATTAGAGTCTGCGACAATGTTAACAAATGATTCCTTCGAAGCAGGTTGATGATATAACCTCAGACAATTCCCATTAACTAATAACGGTGTCTTAGCACTTTCAATAGCAACCAATTGTACAGTCCCATTGTCAAAGATCGTGTCTACTTCGTAAGGACCTAGCCATCTGGTGGAGAGCTTACTGCTTCCTCAGTCCACTTCACTACACTATCTTTCTTGAGCATGTTGGTGATTTCCCTTAAATGTTCTGCAATATTGAGCACAAAGCGACGTAAGAAATTCATCTTACCGTTGAATGATTGGATCTCCTTTTTGTTTCGGGGAAGATCAATTTGATGAATAGATTCTACTCGAGCTGGATCAATGCAGATGCCATCTTTTGATATAATATGACCAAGAAGCTTGCCTTCATCCATGGCAAACAAAATCTTCTTTGGATTAAGAGATACACCATATTTTCTACACCGCTGAAATACAATTTTCAAATGATAAAGGTGCTCTTCATCTGAATTAGAAAAAATTGTCAAATCATCAAGATACACAACCAGAAAGACATCTTTCTCATTTGCAAATGCCATATCCATTGCTCGCTGAAAGGTCTCACCAACATTCTTCAAACCGAAAGGCATTTTAGCATAATGAAAAGTTCCCCACAGAGTGGTGAATTTTTTTTTATCTCTATCATCCTCATGGACCAGAATTTGGTTATAACCGGAACAACCATCGAGTAGCGACATGCGGGATGCTCCAATTACTCGTTGAAGTATGTGATCCATTTTTGGCAATGGATAGTTGTCTTTCAAAGATACTTTATTCAGATTCCTAAAATCAATGCATAAGCGAATCTCACCTGTTTTCTTGCGCACGAGCACCAAATTAGAAACCCAATCTGAAAATCTTATGGGGATGATGATACCAACTTTGTACAACCGATTCACTTCCTTCTCTATTGAGGGCAACAAATTTGGATTTATTCTTCTCAATTATTTCTGAAAGGGCTTTTGATTTGGCTTGATCGGAATAGTATGTTGAATTATGTTTGTGTCATATGTCTTCAAATCTGAACAGTCCCAAGCAAATACATCAGCAAAGGAAGATAATAAACTGACATACTTTGCCTTTACCTGTGGGGGAAATGCTTTGGACAATTTCACCATTTTAGGATTTTCTGCTGATCCAATGTTCACATCCTCAAATCCTTTCTCGATTGGCAGCAAGCTTGGTTCTTGAGCTACATCATCTTGGTCGAAAAGCTCCTCTAAAGGTATTAGCCCTTTAGGAATGACATTATCCTTCAGCTGCAAAACTTCCATCTGATTGACTTCTACATCTGCCTTGCCATCATCATGCTCCCAATCAATAGAAGTGTCTTTGAATTTACCTTGATTTTGCAGAAATTCATCAATTTCTTTATCATCTTGAAACACTTGCCAATACCTTTGATTTTCAGGGACATTCGGATGATGCTTCACATGAATTTCAAATTTTTTGTTTGAATTCATCGAAAATTTCAAATTACTTGTTGTCGTTGCAAGTGCATCTACAATACCATTCTGAATACGAGGAACACATGTCAAAGTATAATCTGAAAACAATCTCAAGATATCTAGTACCGCATTGTGGTAGGCCCGCATTCGAGGATTCTTAGCTTGATATTCACCTTTCACTTGCTTGATAACTAACTTGGAGTCGCCATACACTGCAATTATTTTGGCATTTAAATTTCTAAGAATTTCCAGACCAGCAATTAAAGCTTCATATTAAACCTCATTAATTGAACAATCAAAAGCCGATTTATAAGAACAGACCCTTACATTACTTGGCACTTTGTTTGGGGAGGAAACAGGGTTGCGTACCCAAATACCAATTCCAGAACCGTCCCTTCCTACCACACCATCAAAATCCATGGTCCACAAACCATCTTCGTCCTCTTCCAAATGCTAAAATTCTGTTTTCCTTTTTGCTTCGTCTTGCTGTCCATCAACCTTTTGCTGCTGTTGGAAGGCTAATTTCTCATCGATACTATCAAGTCTCTGTCTCTCTTTCTTTAAAACTTCTCTGAAATTTTCAGTGATTTCTGGAATGTCCTCTACTTCAATTAATTGGCTATTTACATCATTAAAGCTATCTGTGTATAAAACAAATGATTCTAAATCAGTATGTACATAATTGATTTGATGATTTACCGGTTTCTCCTTGCTAGTGATCATATACTTCATCTTTTGCTCCCGGTATAATTTCCTCATCTGACCAAACACGGGAATAGTAGCATAGGAGAAATCAAGCTGCAATGTCCCTTTAAGTTTCTCTCCCCAAGATCTGGAAAGAAGCATGCCAAATCTAGGAGGAATATCAACCACAACCACATCCATCAAAACATTTTTCGTCGGAATCTGATCCAAACTGACCACCAAATCTTTGATAAGCCCAATGCATCTTACTCTACTAGAATCAAAAGAGTAAAGGTCATGATACTTTCTAGTGATATCCAATCCCAATTTCTCCATGATTGCCCTAGGCATGAGATTATGAGAGGCTCCGAAATCAAACATAGCATTGTGTCACACATAGTCGTGCAATCTAAGGCTGATGTAAAAAGGAGGTACATCACTATCTGGAGACTCACCATCCAATTCTAGACCAAAAATCAACCCAGGTTGATCATCTTCCATGTTTACCATATCAGACAATGGATCTAAACTCAAAATCTTAGACACCTGACCCTTATAGCTGCTATTCTTCATCAATTAAGTCAAAGGAATGGACACTTTTAACTTAGCAATTTCATTTTCTAAGTTAAAAACTGGATTTTTCTCTACCTCTTTAGCTGGGACATCCTTCTTTTCAGTTTTCTCCCTTGATATATTTGGCTGATTGGATCTTTCATTTGCCGATGGTGATTTTCTAGTAGTGGGATCAGCTGTCTCTTTTCCCTTCTTCTGCACAATGAGTGGATCATTTTTTGGTGTTGTAGATTCCTTTCTTTTTTGAATTGGATTAATGGGTACATCTCTGCTTCTGAGTGAATATTGTCGCTGCTGGGTGGTCAAGGCATTCATGTACCCCCTCTGATATTCATTAGACTCTTCTTCAAGAGCTGTCTCATTTGCCAAGATGAAATTCTCATCCTTTTGTGCAGCGAGTTCTCAGAATACTCCTCATCTTTAGTGATAAAAATTGGCATATCATCAGGTGTAAATAAATGATTCTCTTCTCCGATTACATTCTCCTCATCATCTGATTCCGGACCATGTAGAAAATTCTGCTGTAAAGGTGTCTTAACTTGCTGCTGTACTGCTTGTTCTTGTGCTCGCTGCTCTCTTTGCTTGATTTTAAATTGTGGTTGTTGCTGGCCACGAAGGTTAGGATTTCTGATTTGCGGTTTAGACTTATCAATTGTTAATCTTTCAAACATTTTTTCCATCTTACGGAGAACCTGATCTGAAGTGGAAACCTCTTCCTTTATTGCTACTTTCTTTTTAGCTTTCAGTCTAGCTCTCCTGGCAAGCAAATTGGCTTCAACACTGACTGCAATTTTCTGCATGTCTTCTAAAGTGCTCGGATCTCTTTCTCTTAATTGATAGGCCATGTCAGGATCAAAGCCATATGGAAACTTAATCAAAGCCGACCCCCTAGGTGGCTTTATATTAGCAGGAATTGCATTTTAAACAGAATTGAATCTAATACAATAATCTTGAACAGACTCACCAACTTTTCGCTTGATATTATCATATTCAGAAAGGATCTGAAGAGGGTCTTTCTTTACTTCCCATCGATCCAAGAATTGTATCTGAAGATTAGGCAATGTAGTAATACTTCTAGCCGGAAAAGCTCTAAACCACTTTCTTACTTCACCTCCAAAGGTTTGTACAAACAGTCTCATTGTCACATTGTCCGCATCAATCTCATGAAGGTCAAAGAAATCTGCCATCCTATCCACATGTTGCTGAGCAGTAACACTTTGAGTGCCATCAAACAATGGAATTTTTCTTTGATAATCAGCGGGCATGTTACCTCAAGCTGAGAAAGGCAGAATCTAGGGTAACATCAAACCACGCTTAACCTGGTAACTAGCCCTACCAGATCGGGAGAGGGCTCTCTCCTTGTCAATCTCAGCAAAAAAAAATGGTTAGTGAGGCTTGAGATGACTTGAATAAAGGCTGATTTTAGGCTAGGTATATATGTAAAAGAGTTTGTTTTGATTTTGAGGGTGTTTTTTGGATCAAAGGGAAAATCATATTTTGGGTCTGGGGAATGAGGCCTAGTTTTTGCAGAGATCTGAATGGGGCAAGGTAGGCAATTGTTTTAACACTTCAATTTTGAATGAAATGGATAGCTTAGACCGGTGAGGAGTTGAAGAGGGCAAGAAACCTTCAAGGATCCTATCCAAACAGCTGAAAACATAGAAAATTAAACAAACCCTAGGTAGAGCACTGTAAATCCTAATGAATTCTACCTTTATCCTTGTTTTTTTAACTTAAGAAGAAATAAGAAGGAAAATGGTATACATGAAACAAGAGTAGACTTACATTTACAGAGAGAAACACACTATCAAACCAAAATACCACAAGAATCCCATGGAGTGCTTCCCCAGCCTCTAGGGGTTGAGCTCACAAGTTTAGGAGTTGTTTCAACAAGATCTAAACTGAGAACTGGAAAATAGGCAGTGGAACAACTTGCCTCTATAAGATAGGAAACTGATTCATTCAGTTCCAATTCACCTTTTGATGGATGAATCTACCTCCATGAGTAAAAATTTAACAAAATTACATCAAAATCCATAAAAATACATCCAATTACATCATGAGTTTAACATTTGGAAGTAAGAAAGTCAAAATGTCAAAAACTAGGCGAAAAACAGAGTTACTGAGTCCAAAATGAACAAAAATCCCCAATGCATCGCGTCTGATTTCTCTATGCGTTGCGCCAGTTTGGAGCTGATTTCAGAGGCCTTCCTAGCGTCTAAATTTGCTCCAAGTGGGCTTGTTGGAAAGGTCTGCCTGTCTACTTTCCAAAAAAAGTGGAATTTCTAAATTTGGCTTCCATTTTCCCCTCTAAAAATGAGTTTTCCCAACACTGGTTCCTGTGTGTCCAAAAAGGGGCAGAAAGGTCATTTTTAGGGTGTTTTTGACCTTTTTGGAAGCCCAAAACCTGTCAAAATATCTTGGCCATAGGTAGGCATGCACAATTTTCCATGAAAAATCCAAAAAATGTAAATTTTGCACCAAGAGGAGCCCCCCATCAAAAGCGCGCGCCAAGTGGCGCAACGCATAGAGCTGAAAAATCTGTTTTTAGGCCAAAAAAATCAAAATTTGCAATAAGTGTCCCAAATTTCTTGAAATTTGGGCTGAGTGTCCTCCGTTATGTACTATGCTGGGCCAAGGAAGCCTCGACCAAAATATGAAGTCTATCTTGCCTTTTCCGACGCTTTGAGGCCTTCTTTAACTTGGCCTTCAAGATTTTGATTCGTGCCTTGCAAACATGATTTCTTGCCCAATAATGATTAGCCATGTGCCTCAACATGTTCTTTTCCCTGATAACCTTCTCCAACAGCTTTTCCAAATGAATATTTACCCTTTCAAGCCAATTTTCACGATCAGCCTCAATCTCTTGCTTAATGGATGTCATCTCGGTTTCGCTCCTTTTAGCAGCCTGCCGGTTCTCACGTATGTTTTGTAGCTCCATGATAGTTTGCTAATATTCTAACTATTTGTTTCTCTGGTCAAGGTAGTTGATTATCCACTGGTCTCTTTGCAATTTGAGGGACAAAGTATTTATCTCCGCCTTTTTCTCCTGAACAATCTCTCTCAGCTTTGAGCTTGGTGAGCCTAAATCATCGTCAATGAGTATGAAGTCTGTATCCTAGCCTCCTGAAGGCCCCTCATCATGTATTGGTCTCTTACCCTTGTCTTGTACCTGTACCGCTGATGAAGGAAGCGAGACCCCTTCCACCCCGGGTGGAGATAATACTCGCTTGGTTGCTGCAAACAACCCTCTAGTGCCCCTCTGATAGGTGACAAACATCGGCACACTAGCGGTCTGTGTCTCATGACCTTCCTGCTGATATAAAGGTTCACTTGCCTCATGAAAAGCCTCCGAAGGTACCTAAGGAGCTATGAAGAAATCATTAGAAATGAAATCCTCCCATGAAATATCCTGCAAACCAAGCTGATGCATAACCACAATTTCGATGAGTGCAAAGTGATAGATACTGTTATACCGCTGCTCAGGAGTTTTCCTTTGCACGAGGGTGGTAATCTTCTCAATATTCCGGCACATGAAGTAAGGGAGGTTCATCATTCTCACCCTGGTAAAATGCATCATCAACCTGATATGATAGGCATAGAGGCGAGAAAACCGGCCCTCACAACTGAAATATTTGATAATGAGTTTCATCAAAGGAGTGTATGAATCTTTCAGGAACTGAAAGGGAAAAACTTGTTGGACATTGGATAAACCAACACTCCCCGTGTGTTTCGTGACATGGACTAACCACCTCTCATGGATCCTTATCTCTGGCGATGCGATCGTTGACTAACACCTGCGGGTTTTGGTCTAACGGCAATCGTGATTCCCAACAAGTGGTATCAGAGCGTAGGTCACGAGTTCGATACACACCCGGTTCGTGTTGGGGGGGATATTGTTGGACATTGGATAAACCAACACCCGGATAAACCAACACCCCCGTGTTTTGGGGATACACCAACCATAAATCATGGATCCTTATCTCCGGCGATGCGATCGCGATCAACACCCGCTATTTTGGCATAATCTCGCAATCGTGATCCCCAATGAAGGGTTATGGGCTCAAATACGTATACATTTTGATAGTCCATGACTCAACCAGATCTCCTTCAAGCTATTAAGCTTACACCAAAGGAACTCTGATACCAATTGTTGAACCCTTAGTTAAACTAAGAGGGGGGGGGGGGTGAAACAGTTTAACGACTTTTAATACTTTTCTTTTAAATCTTATTTACACCTTCATTTCATGGTCAACTTAATATGTGAGCAATCTTAATCTGTGAGCAACAAGTATTACTATCAAAAAGATTTGTTAATGTAATAGCAGATTAAATATGAGAGCAACAAGTATTAAACAGATGAGATAAACCACATCAACACATAAACATCATGCACAGATACACCAGATATAAGTGGAAACCCATAAAGGGAGAAAACCACATCTTATTATTGTTGTGATGCAAAGGCAAGCTCCAACTCCCTCTCACCACTGTTTTTTGCAGGCACCAACCTACAGGAGGCTCTATCCTCAATTCTGCAAGCTACAACTTGCAAGGAAGCTTCAACTCCCATCAATTTTCTGCAGGCACCAACCTACAGGAGGCTCCAACCTCAGTCAGCTACAACTGACATTTTATCAAGCTACAACTTGATGTGGAAGCACCAACTCCCATCTATTTTCTGCAGGCACCAACCTACGGGAGGCTCCTACCTCAGTCAACTACAACTGACATCTATCAACCTACAACTTGATAGGGAAGCTCCAACTTCCTTACTCTTTCAAAAGAAAAACACTTGTTGATTTACCTTGGATATCAGCTCTATTTTGTACCTTCTTCTCTGCTGTTCATCAACTCTTATATCAGACCTGCATCATCTCTGCTCAGCCCCTTCTTCTTCTTTGCTCAGCTCCTCCTTATTCACATTCTTCTTGCAGCTTGCTTATTTTCTTCAACTCTCTTTAATTCTGCTGCATACTCTCTTCTTTTCTCACTCCTTTTTTGTCAACCTCTCTCCCCTTGGATATTACCCTGTTTTATACAAAAATAGCTTCATGGCTGTTTGTATTCCACTGGGAATTCGAAATGGACAGCCATGTCTCTTTGCCTTCTTCCTTCTCATCTCTTTTCAGCTCACTCAGAAAAATGTAACTGTAGGTGCTTATTTTAATATTACAGTGGGATATTTGCTCTCTTCGGGAGACTTGCCAATGCATCACAACAAAATAAAACATTTACATTCAAATTTGAATGAGAACTCCAGCTCACTCGTTTTGTCTCTTGGCTTGCTGCGCACTTGTCTTTTCTCTGACTGTGTCTTTCTCTTTTCTGTCCTCTGCTGTAGTGTAACTGTTGCATGCGTGTAACTGTTCCTTTTATATCTGCTGACTGTAAATCTGGAGGAACTCCAATCCCTTTTATGCTATTAGTGTCTTGTTGATGTGGAACATTCCGCAAGCGGAACGGACATATATCACAGTCGTATATTAATAATCGCCCTCCCGTTAAGCTGAGGCATATACATACAACCCACAGACCACGCAACACATCTTTAATACATTCGCCTTTTATATATATAACAGTGCCTTTTAACTTAAATCAACTCTCGGCATCCTTATATAAGGTTTTAACAAGAAACTACCGCTTCTACTATAATCAATGAATAATCTTGATAAAACTTAACAAATGCCCTTTCGGGCCCACCTGAAACGCTTTTTGATGGATTGATTCTCCTCCGATTGCGCTTGATCGCTCCTGCTCCAATTGCGATTAGAACACGGATGCGATTTGCACATATTAACTCCCGCATATAATAGGATCGGGTCCACCACTTCAATCGCATCATATTACAAACATCGTGCGATCAATCGGACGTGATTGAACCGATTAACTCCATCTTATAACTCCATCGGGTCCGCCACTTGATCGGAGCATATTACAAAGGACTTGCGATCAATCGGAAAGTTCCGATGCGATTAGCCGGAATTCAAATATATATATAAACCATCGTTAATACACCCATCGGGTCCGAACTCTTAATCGCAATCGCAAGTCTTTTAATATGTGTTGCGATTGACCACTGTTCATTGTATTTTTCCGATGCGATTGGGAAAGGACTTCAAACATGTTTGAATTATAATTCATACCTCCATCGGGTCCGGACTTCCAATCGCAATCGCAACTCACATGTTCTCCGATGCGATTGACCAATGCCGATGCGATTGGGAACTCGGATGCAATTAGCAATAAACTATGGCATATAGCTCGATCGGGTCCGTCCTTTAATCGGAGCACATAACAAAACTCCGCCGATTGAACCTTTTCTCTGATTGTGATTGGGGAGGGGTCCCACCGTATATAGCTTGGTTCTTATAATGAAGCGCTCCACTTATATACCTGATATATATGTATAATTTGCCAATGGGTTATGCGATTCCCAGAATACGTTTTGTATATGTATATATATATATATACTTTGCCGCTGGGGTTAAGCGATTCCCAGAATAATATTTGTGTTATATTAAATGTATAACACCGGTTGGAGTGTGCGATTCCTGGAATATGGTTCTGTATTATATGTGTAACGCCCGGCTGGAGTCTGCGATTCTCGGAATAAGATTCGTGTTATATTATATGTAAAACGCTCGCTGGAGTGTGCGATTCCCGGAATTTTATAACTGTTCTCTGCCTCTGTCTCTGCTTCTGTCGCTCTGCCTCTGTCTCTGTCTTCCGATAACGGTTCTTCACTGTGCTTCTATGACTGTTACTTTTTGACGTTCTTCTTGCTGCCTCTATTGCTTTCACTGTGCTTCTTTTGCCTTCCTTTGCTTCAGTGCTGCCTTCTTTGCCTGAGTGTTGCCTCCTTTGCTGCCTCTGTTACTTCTTTGTCTCTTCCTTTCTGCTATATCTGCTATCTTAGTTTCTTTGTGCTCCTTCCTCTGTTGCATCTATAGAATCCACTCCACCTGTTATACTTGTAGCAAATCCTATGAGGCTCCGATCTTCTATGCCTTCAATTCAATAATTCTTTTCCTCAACTTCGAACTTTGCTACATTCTGCAGAATGAATTGATGTATTCTCCCCAACAGTGCTTCACAGACTTCCCACTTGAATAATTGTGAAAAAACACAAATTAGCTTCTACTAGATTGTCTACACAATCTTCCCACTTTAATAATTGTTCCTCATCACTCTGTCTCATTCCTCAGCTATTAAATGGCCCTCTTCTACTGTCCTCACTACTTTGCAGCACCTCATCTGACTCTTGCTGCCTTTGTTTCTTCTATGCTCTACTTGTCTTATGCTCTCTTTGTTTCATCTGCTCCTAGACTGATGCTACTCCTTAATTCTCCTTTTGCTGCCTCTGCTTCTTTAAATGACCTTGTCTCTGCTGCTTGACCCTCTCTACATCTTGCTGCTATGCTGCTCTCTTTATCTTGTTGCTGCCTCAGGTGTTCTTCCTTTTCCATCTCCTTTGCCATCAATGACAACATTTCCAACAAAACTCTGCTGAGTTGCCTCAAAAAACCGAGCTTGATATATGGCTCATAGTGTTCCCTATCAACTTGTTTCCTTTTATTCCATTGTTCTCCAACATTTGGAATACTGGTTGCTAGAGAGATAGACTCAGGTGTCAAAGTGAATGTCACACCTGCAAGAGTGACTTGGCCATTATGTAAATGTAGCACAAACAATCTGGCCAGCTCATGATGGTGGTGGACTCTAGCAACCATTTCACAAAACTGATAACAAGACTGCTATTGAAAACATGAAATAGCTAGAGGACAGGCCTGCAACTCAGCAAGTGAAGTAGGCTCCTCTCTCACATGTCTGCCACCCTTGTGAGATCTCCTTGGTGCATGAAATTCAGTTATAGAGTCATTGTCTCGGTCATAAGAGGAATCTGTCTCCATGTTTACTAAAGTCTGTGTTGTTTTAGATGAGTATGAGGATTTTTGGTGTCTTTGGTTTTTGTTGCCAAATGTATGACAATATGTGAGGGGCTATGGAGGGAGAGTGTAAGGGGAATGTTGGGAATATTGCTAATTGAAATTTGCCAATTAAAGAGTTTTATGGGCAGCTTATAGGCTTTTTGGGATAGCATTGGGGGTTTGAGAATTTCGTAGTTAGGATGGGATTATGGGAATTTGGATAGGGAATGAGTGAATTTAGGGATATGGGGAAAGGGTTGATAAAACTAGAACAGTGATGAGGGAAAAACAAGGTGGGGAAGTGGAAGTGATAGGCACAAAAAACCAAACTATAAACCCTAAGGAAGCATTTCTTGAACAAGCAAATAGGGTTTGAATTTTTGTTTATTAAATCATCATAGACATCATAAGACATAGGTTCATTGGCATTGACAAAGTTGTTTGACTTATTTAGACCGGAGGAAATCGAGCAAACTTGAAGTTTTGATGAAATCGTGGTTAACAATGCTTTGCGGCCCTACGTGTCGCGCCACCAACCCAACGCACCGCGCCACTCCTATGCGTCACGCCCGTATGTTTTTGACACGGTAGAGGCCGACCCAATGCGTCGCGCCTATCCAATGTGCCGCGCCACCCAGCAAATGCGTCGCGCTAGTGAAACTTGCCAATTTTCCCTTCAAATTGCTCCCTTTCTCCAATCACGGTTTCTCCTTGCTTACTCTCTCCTCTTGGAACACAAATGAACATTTAAACATGGAGATGGATTTTATACCAAATACCTTTTAATTTTCCATTTCAAAAACCCACTTTTGTAATGTTTTACATTTGACACTTTTTTAAACTCTGTTTTAAACAGCTTGCTTCATTTTGGCTCTGATTAACTGAATGAAGTGCTTTCTGTTTTCCTTGCAGGGAATGGATTTGCTAGAGCTTGACAAAGGTGATCAGGGTTGCCAGTGAAATTATTTACAAATGAGAAAACTTAAAATTACATTACATTTATACATAAAAAGATGAAATACTCTATTTTTCTTCAAAACAGAGTTTCGAAGAAAAATACATTATTAAGCATATGATAATGAAGTTCTTAGTACTGGAACCTTATTTCAAAATCCTCATGCACCTACTGACTATTATTGGGAATTTTTAAGACCTTATTAATGAAACCCTAGACCTAATGACACTAAAACCCTAAAAATGACTCTTTGCAAACGATGAGACAAAAAGTGACTGCAAATGATCTTAATGAAAAGAAATGGGCCAGCAGGCATAGGGCATGAGGGATATGAGCAACAAGCGACTACCTTCAGATGATCCATGCTCCTAATGGAATGCAGCTGACTGAGTGAGACACCTAATATGCAATGCAACAAGAGGATTTTGACCACTAAAGGAGGGATGAAGATACCGACACTAACATTGGCTCCAATGGGGATGGTAGCTCCTTGGAGGTGCCAAGAACAACAGATCTCTAGGAAAGTAGGCAGTGCCTTCCTCCATTGGGCTATGGAGTCAATAACTTTGACAAACCAAAACCAAACTCTTGACTCATTTTCAGAACTGAAAACTGACTCAAAACTGACTCAATTTCGAGACCGAAAATGACTGAAAGACCTGACTTAACAAACCTAACCAAAACTGAAATCATCCTTCAGTTTTATAGCCTTCACCTCAGGCCCCAAACTAAAAGAATGATGACAGCACGCGCTTGCAATGAAACTTAAACAAACCGGTATGTACAGTGATATGTATGAAAACAGAAAACATTTCAAAAATAGTACCGTTTGAGTAACCGACCATTGACCGGCCCTCCTGGACAATCTTCTCCATTCATTTCTTTCAAAAGGAAAGCATTTTGGCCTCGATATGCAACAATTCTAAAAGGTCCTTTCCAAATATTCTCGAACTTGCCATGCTTACCTTTATCTTCGTTTCTTGCGTCCCATTTTAGCACCACTTCTTCTATTTGAAACTTGTCCGCCTTTGCCTTTCGATCATATATCTTCTTGATTCTCTCTTGCAAATTGAAAGTGTTCTGAAAAACCTCGTCTCTAGTCTGCTGTAAATGGATCATTTGATTTATTCTCTGTTGCATGTGATCATCTTCGTTTCCAGCTTCCTGCAGAAGTTTAACCACTGGAACTGCGAGAGAGGTCTGGAATACAGTATCAACACCATACACGAGCTCATAAGGAGACATGCCTATATATTTCTTTTGACTCACTCTGTCTGCCCAAAGTGCGTTAACCAATTTCTTATGCCAACTTTTCTTGTTTATTTCCAGCAGCTTTTTGATAATATTGACCAAGGATTTATTTGAGGATTCGGCCAATCCATTGCCTTGTGAATGATATGCGGTTGAGTGTCCCAAAGTAATTTGATACTTATCACAAAAGTCAATCATTCTTTTAGATTTAAAGGCTGCTGCATTATCAGTGATCAGCTTGTTTGGACAACCAAAATGAGACAAAATATTGTTTTCAAGAAATGTAATGATTACCAAATCTGTGGCTTGCCTAGTGGGAATCACCTCAATCCATTTGGTAAAATAGTCCGTCGCTGTAAGGATCCACCTATGCTGCACTGAAGAAGCAGGATGGATCTTTCCAATGAAATCCAAACCCCACTGCTGAAAAGGAGCACTTACTTCAATGGGCTTGAGCGGCAAAGGCTGCAATTTTTTCCTCCCTTCAAAAATCTGACATTCATGGCACATCTGAATTAGCCATAAAATGCATTATCTGTTGGTCATCATTGAAAAAATGAAAATTAGTGGTGTTATCAAGCATAGATGGTTTATATATAGTTTCGATATAAAAAAAATTGCTCAATGGTGGCATGCTAGTGGCTACATTTTCTAAAGACTTTATTGCAGCATTTATAAGCCTAGGAATAGAAATAATGTTAAAATATTTAAAATAATTAACTAAAAGCCATACCTTCTGCTGCTAGTTTCTAAGATTGGCATGTGACCACCTATGAGTCACCAATTACCTTAAGAATCTCTACCTTTAGATAGATGGATTTCCTCATTTCAAGTAAGAGTGATTCATATTCGGTAGTATTATTGGTACACTCAAACTCCAAATAACGTGAAAGGATATGATTCTTATTACACCAGTCTAAGAGTACAAAACCTATAATGTTCCTAAATTAGCTTCAGCTAATTGGAACATCAATTTTTCCTTATTTATTTTGCATTTCATGATTAATGAATAAATTGTGAAGGAGGACATGAAAAACTCTTGAAAGCTAAGAATAAATCAATGCCTATGTGAACAGAGACATATCTGGGCTATTTAAATTATATCTTGTAGGTGTGGAAGGGTCTAAATCACAAGAGGGGATCCTATTTGACCAAGTCAAACAATGCAGTCTAGATGCATTGAACCTCTTTGAGGGACAACACAGTTCTAGAAGGAGGTTGTAATATGAAAGGGGCTAAGTGATTCAAGGTGGTTTAGGGTTTGGTAAGACTCCCATATTATAAAAGGAAGAGGAGGGAAACAAGGAAAGGGTTGTTGAAGATTATCATTTCACAAGGAATTGTCTGCTAGACATCCCTTGTTGGGAATTCCTGTTCAAGAATCCCACCTCCTACCTTAAGCAGCTCTTAGAGGAGAATTGTGATAAAATTGTCCACTATCAGGCTTGGGCCAAGCTTCACCTTACATTAAAACGCTACTCCTGTTGAGGGTTGAGTTGTCTTGTGAGCTGAAGCAAGTGGAGATGTAGATCTTCTCAGATCTAGACAATAACAGTGGCTCTTTTCAGTGAATGTGTCTTTTAACATCCTGAAAGAGTTCATTTGCTGAATATACTTCAGATCCACATCTTGGCATCAGGCCAAATCATCTTCAGAAGCTAAAACATTTTCTCTCTCCCTAAGACAACGTTATTTGCAGATCTACAGCTGCAGAGTGCTTTGCTTGCATTTTGGAGAAGAGATCTCCGGTGTTGGGATTCTTCCTTCACTGAGGTGATCCATAGATTGGCCAACCGATATATGTTCTGTTTCAGATATGATCTGCTATGTACTGGTATTATTCATAATTTATGAATCATTCTGCAGATCTGAAGTTTTAGATCTCAGATCTACTTCCGGTGCTTCATGTTTTGAGCAAATCCCCAAGGGGAATGTATAGATCAGCTTTTCTTTTACATGGATCTGTATTAGATCTATATTTTATGTAAAAATATGATATAGATCTGAAGAATCAATAAATTTCTTCTTTAGCCCTAAAAATAACGTTGTCACTGTTATGCAGTCTTTTTACATGGTTGTAGCACCTCTTTCTTGAGGATTTCTTCTGTATTATTTCATTCTTCTTCTGTAAAGTGTATGAGTTATGCCCCTGATATTATTTGTTAATAATAAGACCTTATTTCAGTCATACCCTTCAGAAAATCACGCTCACATGCTTCAGTAAATTTCTTCAGAATTCTAGTCTTGGGAAATCAGGGTTTTCTATCCTAGTTAGGAAAGGAGGAACTGTTTAACTGAGAAAAACTTAATTTTTTTTTTCTGAAATTCGACATGGGAGTCCCTCATAACCCTAGATATCATATCCAACAACTTTCCCATGTTATTTTTGTGAATATCTCTGAATACACACGTTTTAGGGCCTAAATCCTCACTTTTCCCCACCTTTTGCCTTGTAAAACGCTGTATAACTTTGCTGCTGTAAATTTTACTGAATTATAAGTGTTTATAAACCTGTATGAGGTACATGGATATAGCTCCACATTTTTAATAACTCATATTATTCCCAATCTGTAGCTGTTCCTGAAAAAGTGATATTACAGTGGTATTAGAGCAAGATATTTGGCTCAACCTGTGGCTACAAGCCAAAGTGATGAATCCCTAAAGGAGGAATATTTCAAGCTCTATAGACATAGTATACATATGGCTAGGTAGCCTTTGGATCTCATATTTTTTTCAAAGGTGACATATCCAGTAAATGCCCCTGCAGTCAATCTCTGGAATAGAATTTTGATATTCCTGAAAAATGGAACTTTACAATGTGATGTACAGCAAGGAGAAAGGTCAGAATGATGAAGAAAATGGGTTTATTCTCATCATCTTTCATATCTAAGAAGAACCTCTCCAAGGAGGTTGAACAAGAAGAAGAGAGAAGAAGCAGTGAAACTCCTAGAGAGTTTCAAGAGCAGAAAGATCTTCCGATCAGATCTACAAGATCTATACATGAGGAAAATTATGAATCCTCATCTCATGGATATGTGCACTCAGCCATATCACCAAAGCTTCAGCGTTCTGTCTATGATTTCTTCATGAAGAAGAAGAAAGGAGGTGTGTCTAAGAAGGAGACTCTTAGAGAGTATTTGGAGGAGTATGAAGCTCAGTCCAAGGAGTTCAAAGATAACTTGAACTTCCAAGGATTCTATAAGATCAAGGAGGGAAAATTCACAAAGGAGGAGCAGCATGGTAAGGGTAGATTCTATCTATCTATCTTTGATGGATCACCTAAATGTCCAGTGAGGGTTTGGGTGGAAGAGCTGGATAACTTTGTGTAACAACATCAAGTTTCAGAGATTGAAGCCATCAAAGAAGCAACATTGCATTTTGAAGGTAAAGGATATGCTTGGTGGTTGTTTGAGTCTTTTTTCTTGAATAATTCCAATACACCTACTTATGCAAGGTTTATTGAAATATTGATAGAAAGGTTTGATGAAGTTCCATGTGTATCATCTTCTGTTAACATTGTCAAACCACATCGGATGAATCTTTTGCATGAGTTGGAAGGGTCCATGAATCCAAATCCATTTCTGAAAACTATAGAAGAAGGTGTAAGTTTTTTTGATGCCTTGCCAAGGGAAAGATCTCCATTGAGTGAAGGGTCCTCTTCTCAAGAGGAAAGCATGAAGGTTTCTCCTTCAATTGATGACCGAGATCTAATGTCTCTCATTGATGATGGGACAATTTCAGTTATTGATGAGGAGGAGAAGGCAGGAGATGATAACACAGTCAAAACAAAGGCACCTCAAGCACCTCATGAAGAAGAAGTTGGAGCACTTGCTCCAAGGGAAGAAACTCTTACACTCTTGCAAAGAGTTCTACAAGATCTCACACATAGAGCTCTTGGCATAGCACATGAGCATCATGCATCATCATTGTCAAATGATGAGATCTTGAAGATAGAAGGAGGAAAAGAGGAGGGAGGACATCACATGATGAAGAGCATAAACACTTCTCTATTTCCAAGCTTTGAGACACAAAGAAGGCAAGAGGACCTAAGCATTAAGGGTGGGGGAAAATCTGTCTATATGCATCCACCTTCTACTCTATGCCTTGACACCTCTTTGCAAGGAGGTACTTTACCAGGAGCACCTCTTGATAGTAGGAAATCTAAAGTGTTCTCTCAACTATGGGAAACATATACATACTTGGCTAAGGAAGGAGCCTTGAGAGAAGCTGGCACAACACAGATTCTCATGAATTCAGGAGAGAGATGAGCAGTTTCCTGAAAGGGGCATTGCTAACTCCCACTCAGAAACTTGCACTGAGAAAGGAGAAATCATAGATATATGATGGCATGAGCATGAGGGCACATGGAAACTCCATATCTTTTGGGAAGCCCATGATCTCTTCATTCACAAAGGATATTTCTGAAGATAGCAAGGGTATCCTAACCCTCTTGCATACATGGGCCAAAAGGAGGAGGTTTTGGAAAACAACGACTTTCCGAGGGGAAGTTGATTTCCATATGCTTCAATCTTGTCTTGAACAAGATCAGCTGCAAATGGGGCAGCAAAGAGGAGATTTTGATACTCCCACCTGTGATTTTGATATCAAGGATATCAAAGATGGGAGCCATGAGAAGACAGGGGCTACATTTCAGACTTCTACAACGCTGTCATTCTTGGAGAGCTTGGACCCTTATTGGGGTTCCCAACTCATAATGGAATACTCCAAGGACCTTTTCACATGGGGTGTTCTTGAAGGGGAAGTAAAGGATGAAAGGTTCAAGGTGGTTGATGGGGTCATCTATTTCTATAATATTATTCTTTTGGCTAGTGACTCCAAGGTCAACGAGAAACTACTAGATGACATCTATGAGATCCTACTTTCCAAACCCACTGGTTTTGTCAAAGCATATCATACTCTCTTGGGTGGTTTCATATGGGAAGGTTTCAAAGAAGAGGTGCACTCTCATATGAATATGTGCATGGATTACTTGGTAGAGGAGGAGGAGCATAGCTCTTGGGAAGAGCCATCATTCACACCTCCTTATCCATCGAGTGTGAGAGGGAACTCATCCATGAGTTACCCCACTAATGTAAAACAAGTATATAGAGAGGCTTTTCCTTTTAAGCATTATCATGTATCTCCTATATGCTTATATTTTTCTAACACTCATTTGCAGGGTATTGTGCCAAGATGGGGCACTAAGTATGATGGGTTTCTTGGGCCACTCAAGGCCATGAACTATGTTGATGCAAGTCATCCCTTGGAGAGTCTTGGGAAGCTATTATATTCTTCATGGTGTGATTCCATTACACCAACTATGATGTACATTCTTCAAGCATTCCAAAGGCATGAGGCAACAAACAAGTGTTGGGGAAGGCAATTGTCATATCTTATCCTATGGCAGTTAAGGATAAAATTGCGTTGGTTGCACATGAGGGAACATCTTCCTTCTCATTTATCACACATGGCAGCTAGAATGATTCAAATCATGATCCCACAAGCTGAAGATGTTGGGGGCATAGTTGGAGGAAAGACACACTTTTTGAATCTGCCCTTGAGGGAAGGAGTTCCCCATTCTTTTTGCATTGCATGCTTCAATGGGAGCATGAGATTTTGTATGGCCACTATGATAGATCACTTGTCTCTTTGTAGAGTGAGCCATATGTTTGTTGGCAACATGCCTCCCATATGTATTGGGGAGGAGTTCTTCTATGGATTGCCAAGCTGGGAGGTGATCCGCTTCCTTTGGATGATAGCATGGAGATGGGAGTCTTTCATGGATCATGAAAATCCCCATGATTTTCATCACTTCTATCTTGAGGAGGCCATGGATCAGCAAAAAGGTTTCCACAACAATCTTCCATTTCTTCATGATGAGAACCCTTGGGTTTATTCATCAAAGGCAAACTTGCATATTGAGGAAGGACCATTGGGAGACAAAGGTATTGCAGAAAATTTGGAACAATGGAGGAGACTATTTGATGAGAAGGCCACAAGAGAAGAAGGGGAAGTTTTGCAGCACCCTTGCAGTTGCTTGAGGACAAGCAACATTTGGGAGGGGGAGACTGTGATGTTCCTAAATTAGCTTCAGCTAATTGGAACATCAATTTTGCCTTATTTATTTTTCATTTGATGATTAATGAATAAATTGTGAAGGAGGACATGTAAAAATCCTGAAAGCTAAGAATAAATCGATGCCTATGTGAACAGAGACATATCTGGGCTATTTAAATTATATCTTGCAGGTGTGGAAGGGTCTAAATCACAAGAGGGGATCCTATTTGACCAAGTCAAACAGTGCAGTCTAGATGCATTGAACCTCTTTGAGGGACAACGCAGTTCTAGAAGGAGGTTGTAATGTGAAAGGGACTAAGTGATTCCAGGTGGTTTAGGGTTTGGCAAGACTCCCATATTATAAAAGGAAGAGGAGGGCAACAAGGAAAGGGTTGTTGAAGATTATCATTTCACAAGGAATTATCTGCTAGACATCCCTTGTTGGGTATTCCTGTTCAGGAATCCCACCTCCTACCTTGAGCAGCTCTTGGAGGAGAATTGTGCTAAACTTGTCCACTATCAGGCTTGGGCCAAGCTTCACCTTACATTACAGCACTACTCCTGTTGAGGGTTTAGTTGTCTTGTGAGCTACAACAAGTGGAGATCTAGGTCTGCTCAGATCTAGATAATAGCAGTGGCTCTTTTAAGTGAATGTGTCTTTTAACATCCTGAAAGAGTTCATTTGTTGAATATACTTCAGATCCAAATCTTAGCATCAGGCCAAATCATATTTAGAAGCTACAACATTGTCTCTCTCCCTAAGACAGTGTTATTTTCAGATCTATAACTGCAGGGTGCTTTGCTTGCATTTTGGAGAAGAGATCTCCGGTGTTGGGATTCTTTCTTCACTGAGGTGATCCATAAATTGGCCAACCGATATATGTTATGTTTCAGATATGATCTGCTATGTACTAGTATTATTCAGAATTTCTAAATCATTCTGCAGATCTGAAGTTTTAGATCTCAGATCTACTTCCGGTGCTTCATGTTTTGAGCAAATCCCCAAGGGGAATGTATAGATCAGCTTTTCTTGTACATGGATTTGTATTAGATCTATATTTTATGTAAAAATCTGATCTAGATCTGAAGAATCAATAAAATGCTGCTTCAGCCCTAAAAATAATGTTGTCATTGTTATGCAGTCTTTTTACATGGTTGTAGCACCTCTTTCTTGAGGATTTCTTCTGTATTCTTTCATTATTCTTCTGTGAAGTGTATGATTTATGCCCCTGATCTTCTTTTTTTAGTAATCAGGCCTTATTTCATTCATACCCTTCATAAAATTACGCTCACATGCTTCAATAAATTTCTGCAGAATTCTAGTCTTGGGAAATTAGGGTTTTCTAGCCTAGTTAGGAAAGGAGGAACTGTTTAACTTAGCAAATTTATTTATTTATTTTTTTTTTATTTTTTTTTAAATTCGACATGGGAGTCCCTCATAAACCTATCTATCATATCCAACCAATTTCCCATCTTATTTTTGTGCATATCTCTGAATACACACATTTTAGGGCCTAAATCCTCACTTTTCCCCACCTTTTACTGAATTATAAGTGTTTCTACACCTGTATGAGGTACATGGATGTAGCTCCACATTGGTAATAACTCATATTATTCCCAATCTGTAGCTATTCCTGAAAAATGGATATTACATAACCAAATCCAGAGCCATCCTATGTATTTAAACCATCAAAGTATAAAACCCAAATATTGTTAGCCACTAAGATGCTTCCTATTATATTATTAGTATTACTATGTACATATATATTACAAGATTCATTTGCATGAGCTGGAGAATAAGGAAGGAGCTCCAACTGTCTATATGGTCGGATGGGTGATGGTTGTGCTTGATAACACCCATGATCGATTTTTAGGAAACAAATTCAAAGATTAAATCAACAAAGGAAATAGGCTCATTGGGCCCTCAAGTGGTGTTACATTGTGTTTCAGGTATGGCTCAATTTCCACTCGAATCTAATTATTCCTTCCCTTATATGGAAGCCATAGATGTGACCAGTCTATGAAAAAATAACCTTGCAGTTTACTAAACCAGTATCTACTCAGGAGTACGCCGTAGGCTTCATGGATGTCCACAATTACAATATTTAGGCATTGGTGTACTCGATGATCAAATGATAATCAGATAAGAACATTCATGAGTTCACCAATAGCTTGGACAAGTGATCTATCCAGTTGAATGATTTGTGAATCATTTTTGTGTCATTTAGTGTTTATTTTATTGGAAACAGATAATGGAATTACATTCATAGATGCACCTGAATCGACTAAACAATTATGGACATTGTAATTTAAAATTTGAAAATTTACTAGAAATGGAGGGTATAATGTGTTATTTTCTAATGTTACAACATTAAATATAGATTCAAGGGAACCAAAAGACTTACAAGTGATCCAGGTGGATATTGGTGGCCACCAAACTATTTCATTTGAACCCCCACCATCGGTTCTTTCAGTTTTTTAGTTTCAGCACAACTTACTATTTTTAGCAGTTTTTCAGGTCCAGAACTTCCGAAGCCGTTTTGAGGCCCTAAACGACATTTTTTGGGAAAACTAGGAGAAACATGCTTCTATGGAAAAATGTTGCACACATCAAAATTTTTAGTTCTTGAATAGATGTTTCTAACGAGGTATGGTGCGCGTCAAACAGAGATTGTATGCCAAAGTTACGTCCCTGGGAAGTTGAAACACCAATTTACCCAAACGGGGCCCATATTTTTGGTGCTTCATCTCCTAGGGTTGGGTTTTTGGATGTTTAGTTTTTTCCATTGTTTCTCAATAATGAATAGGCCCTTGAGCCTGATTTTAACATAGTTCAGAGGCCTGTAGCCGCCACATCTCTTATCAGATATACGCTACCAACTCCCTAGCTAGTTTATTTCCATTATGTCTGTAAGCATATTTTTGTTATTTGATATTAATGAAATGAAATATTATTTCCACTGCATCTTTGTGTTTATGTTTATTTCTATGTATTACTGTGTTCCTGCATAAATTTAGATCAGTGGTATCAGAGCGGTCTGCTCTTTCTCTGTTTTTCTTTTCATGTCCCCAATGAGGTCAGGGTATAAGGAGTTAGGGCTCGATTTGGTTGAACCCTTGAAATATCAGCCTCGCAAACCCCGACGACCTCCCATGGCGGAAGAAAATAAAGATGATGGAGTAGGATATCCTATCAAAATATTGCTCGAGGAGGCCCTTGAGAAACAAAGGAACGCGATGACGGATAACTTTGCTCAGATCCTTCAATGACTGCCCACCTACGACGCATTTGCATCCAACGACCACTATGGAGGTGCCACTCCCTTCAAGGTACAGGTAAACTTCGACATTCCTGTATTTTAAGGCTAGTTAGATGCAGACCCTATAGATAGATTGTTGAATTTTCTAGAAGGGAATTTCTCGGTCCATGATTTCTCCGACCCAGAAAATATTATTTTTGCACTCCTTAAAGTCGGCCCCCATGTCAAAGACTAGTGGTAAACCTACTGTGAGAAAAAGGATGAGGTGAAACCCTCTTTTCTCTCGGCCATACCCACTTGGAATTCATTCTGAGATAACATCAAGGAATAATATTACCCCGTGGGGAGTTGTGAGGACAAGTACATCCAATGGAACATGCTACAGCGGAAAAGGGATCAAGATGTCCACAAACTGATGAATTTGTTCGATACCCTGCACACAAAGTTGGGTATTAAAGATTCAGAGAGACATTTGGTGCTCAAGTACCGGAGCTGTCTGCATAGACATATTCAAGAGTAAATTGAGTTCCTCGACATTACCTCGCTTGGCACGACATATCACTATGTTGCCAAGATAGAGTATAAATTTAAGCAGAAGAAGCGAGACTTTTATTCCGCGAATCTGAAGCTAGGGAAAGGCGCCCCCGAACCACAGAAAAGGGGGCAGAGCCAGAGCGGGGTGACTCAGAAAACCACCACAAATCTAAAGAAGGACAATGGGAAGTTGTGTGAATTCCATAACATCCCCACTCACAACACAAATGAGTGTCGGGCCAAACAATCACTGGTGCCCGAACTAAAGGCACCCGAATCAGATACATGTTCTAATCTTGAGCCAGAACCAGAAAAGGGAGATGAAAAAGGGTAGTAGATAATTGATGCAGACCCTAGTGCCATTGTTGCCACCACCAAGCTCCAGAGGGAGGATCCTGAGGAGGGGGATCGCCTCTTCCATTCGCATATGTGGGTGAAGGGTTCTCCACTACAATTTCTTGTCGATAGCGGAAGCCAAAAGAATCTCATTCCAGCAGAGGTCGTGAAGCGGCATGGCCTACTGAACATAGCACACCCATAGTCGTATACCATTGGGTGGCTTCACCCATGGAGAGATCTCCACGTCCTCCAGCAGTGCTACCTTCCGTACAGCTTCAAGCCATTCAGGGATGAGGTATTGTGTGATGTTGCTCCTCTTGATGTAGCTGATGTATTATTAGGCCAACCATACTTGTGGAGGCGACATGTTGTGTATGAGTCTAGGCCTCATTCTTTTGTTATTACTTTTGGAAATAACTTGTACATGATACCAAAGTTAGTACTGCCTCCTGCCATCTCCTTGAATATTGCAAAACAACACAGTAAGATTGTTTCCCAAACCAGGAAATTTATTTTCCTTACAACTTTCTCACAGGGAAAAAATAAGGTTGTGGCCACAGCCTCGAAACAGGGCTCCCCTGCACGGCTGCAGTAGATGGACAAAGTCGTGGAGGAATACGAGGACATTTTCTCCTCGCCCAAAGAGGTTCCTCTACACTATCAAGACAAGAAATCCATCGATTTGACCCCTGGCACACCACCACATGATATTGACATACCTCATGCAATTACACAAACATAATCCATATGTGTACTGTCTGAGGCAACCAAATTTATTGAAAGCATCCAGCATGTCTGCCAACAAGTCCACGACATCCTGGACAAATCCAATACCAAGTTCAGTAGAATTTGCTTCTCATGGAGGAAATTAACGCAATGGGGACCATTTCTTCCTAAGGAGGGAGGAATGATCCAGGTGGATATTGGTGGCCACCCACCTATTCCATTTGGACCCACACCATCAGTTCTTTCAATTTTTCACTTTCAGCATAGCGTACTATTTTTAGTAGCTTTTCTGGTCCTAAAATTCCAGAGCCGTTTGGAGGCCCTAATGATCTAGGTGGATATTGGTGGCCACCCACCTATTCCATTTGAACCCCCACCATCGGTTCTTTTATTTTTTCAGTTTCGGCACAACTTGATATTTTTAGCAATTTTTCGGTTCCTAAACTTACGGAGCCATTTTGAGGCCCTAAACAACATTTTTTTGGGAAAAATAAGAGCAACATGGGTCCTTGGATTGATGTTTCTCACATCAAAAGTTGTAGTCCTTGGAGAGATATTTCTAATGAGGTATGGTGTGCATCAAACGAAGATCGTATGCCAAAGTTACGTCCATGGGAAGTTGAAACACTAATTTACCCAAACGGGGCCCATATTTTTGGCACTTCATCTCCTAGGGTTAATTTTTTGGATGTTTAGTGTTTTCCGTTGTTTCTTAATAATAAATAGGCCCTCGATCCTCATTGTAAGACATTTCAAAGGCCCGTAGCCACCACATCTCTTCTCAGATATATACTACCAGCGCCCTATCTAGTTTATTTCCATTATGTCTGTAAGAATATTTATGTTATTTGATATTAATGAAATGAAATATTATTTCCGCTACATCTCTGTGTTTATGTTTATTTCTGTGTATTATTTCATTCCTGCATAAATTCGGATCAACAAGACACCTTATGAGAGGTAGAAGCTTTATCACCTAGCGAAGGTTGTGAAAAGGATAATATGAGTAGTTTACACTGGCCTCCTATTTACGCAAGCTCAAAGATGGAAATATTGGCTCGATATCTCTTCAAATATTCAACTATGTTATATTCGATTATTTCACAATTAGCAAGAAATGATAAAGTGTCTGGAGTAGTGGCTTTGTTTGACACTTTCAGAGTGGTGGACTTACTTTTGTTGCAGGAGGAAGTATTCTTAGAAGTAGATGCATTTCTAGACTTACTTTTTTCATTATGAACGAGATTGACCGGTGGTGATATCCTACTTAAAAGTTGTTCCTTAAATTTTTGTCTCATCACATCCTATTCAGAAATCAGCCCTTTTCTCCTCAAACTATAGCAACCATTTTTCTTTTGAGGAGGGGATTCAATTTGTGGTGGTGATTTAACATTGTCCTTGTCATCATTAAGAATAAAATCAAAAGCATTCACTACATGTCCAATGCTAGTACTTTCTTCAATTGTCGCAGGCTCTTCTGTTTATTTAGTTTTCTCATCTTCTAATAAGGAATCCACAATATGTGCGACCATAGAGTTCATGGTGTATTTCCAATGTGGGCATGTATTTTCTGAATGATATTCCTGGTGGAAATAGAAATAGTTGTCCATACCTATACTTTTCATATTCAACACAACATTTGAACTCTCGACAGATTTGGCGAGCTAATTATTGTTTTTTTTATATTATTCCTTGGAATGGGAAATAATGAGGAGGCTTGCTACTGGTAGAAGTCTCGCTTGACCTTCTCTTTATCTATGAAATATTATTCGTAAGTGCTTTTATTTTCCTATTGAAGCTTTCAATATATTACAAGTCCTTTTCTTTAGCCTTACTTGAATAAGGCTGAGGCTTCCTACTGATTTCCTTGGAGTCTTTTGATTCATCATTATTAGTAATAACTCCAATAACACACAAATATTTCTTGACAGAGATTACTTCTATAAATTTTAGTGCCAATGTTTCCTTTGCGACCCTTTTAATGAACAATGAAATGTTAGTGGGCAAGGTAGCTGTGTAATAATAGATTTTAATTGAATCATGTGAATGTATGCCTGGGGGAAACTTTTTCAATATTTGATTAAAATATTTCACTTTATCATTTTCTTCCATATTACTGTTTCTGAGCTCTTTCAATAACATGGAGGGAATCTTATCATCAACAAATTTCTCCAGATTTTTTTTTTTTAAATCCCTCCAACTATGGACTGAATTGAAAAGTAGACTATGGTACCTTGATGCTTCTCCACCTAATGTAAAAGGAAATCCTACAAGCAACATAATCATACCTTACCTCCAACATCCCTAGATGCATGTAGAAATCATCAATGTGATATTCTACCTTTATCTTCTTATCTGGTTTATATTTTGATGACAAATTTTCAAGATTTCTGGGCATATTATGAAGGTTATCCAGAAGAGTGAGAGGCCCTTGGGCCATCTAATATATTTCTTGGTTAGCCATGTATTCATCTCTTGGTTCCTCCTTCTTTTCAGAATGTAAGGAGCCTTCTCCTTCACCATATACACCATCAAAAATGTCGTAAGAAAGAATAATGTCTTCCTCATACCCTTCGTTAATGGGTGGAAGTGGCTCTTCCTAAACTATATCTCCCGAGGACTCTGCTAACTCTTCAAGAGTTTAAAAAACCCAATATTTCACTGTCGAAATTAACACACCGATACAAGTTGTTTCTTTCCTCTAAGGGCAGTGTGGGAGATTACACACAACAGGAAATAAGCTGATAGATTTTGTGGACTGACGAGTTATAGGTCTAAGTGCTTGAAGTAATTCGGGAATAGGAGTTTGAATGGTGCATGGAATATTGTTAACTTGTCCAGAAGATGAATAGTTAGGGTGTGTGGAGTTATCAACCATAAAAAACTAGTTGCCCTTCTTCTAAGACTAGAGTTTTGACGATGCTAGATTCTACCAACATACAACAGATCTCCCTGATATGAGGTCCCAATTATACCTCACACCATTTAGTAGAGGAGTCCAATTTGGAATATGACTAGGACATGTGACTTTGAATGAGCAAGCAAGTGTTAATTTTTGAATTCTCGATTGTAGATGTATCAAGGTTCTTTCACTATAGGGGAGAGATAAAGTGATCCTCTAAGAGAGAAGTAATAGTACTACCCTAATGGAGACACACATGAATGAGAAAGAATCATCTAACATCAAGAAAAATCGTTAACAAAGATGTGACAATCATTATAAACATTACATCACATTTCCAATAAGTAAAGCACCGCAGTCACCGAAATAATTCAGTTACTCTAGTTAATGTGAAAGAAAACATGAATCATAAACATTCAAAGAATAGTATTAGAAACATCCACAATCCATGTGTGAAAATGTACTAGCCTAAAAGGTTTCAAGTATTAAGAAAAATTTCCAAGATACATAAATACAATGAACATAACTAGCTCCAATAGTGGAGTGTTAGAGCCACTACTTGCTCCAAAAATTTACTAAATCTATCCCTTTAATTCCTTATGGGAGAAGCCAAGGTTAAAAATAATTTACATGAGTAATGATGATCGTTTTATAATTTGAGAACATGACCTTTCACATCCCCATGACTCTTGACTCTCTGAATCCTAATTAATTTTAGACTTGTACAACCTTTGGACTTCCAAATGACTTTTGGAATTACATATGACTCTTGGTATTGCATGTATTTTGGAATTCCATGACTATTTTGTCCATACATGACTCTTAGACTTCCACTTATATTTATTTACAATGATTACATTATTACATCATAAATTCCATGTCATCATATCATGAGACATGACAAGTCATTATTATTTATGACTGGGACTAAGTGACTGATGACATGGAATTTCCTCAATGGTGACATGGCTACCACTCATGTCTTTGTTCTTCATAGAGTTTCTGATCATTGATGTCTTCACCCTTGAAAGGTTCTTGGATCTAATTTATTCTTCATGGTACTTTATTCATCAATATTTCAATGTGTTCTTAGTTCTCCGATGTTTCCTTTTTTTTCCTTCTTTGCCCGATCTTCCTCATGCGTGCTTTCCATGTTGTTCCTAGAATACTTGTATTTGAAATCACTCATGACAATCAACCATCAGATTGAAAATATCTTATTCTAAAATGTTTTATGAAGATACTTTATTCATTCCTTATTATTGTGTCTAAAAAGAACAAGTGGGGCTTCTGGGCAAAAGGATGCACCTCAAAAGGTTGAGGGGCTGAAGGGAAGAGGTTTCAAGGCTTCAGCATGTGCTCATGAGCTAAAGGGAAAGTTGAAATAAAGGTAGGGTGCATGACACAATTCTAAAGGACAAAGGATAAGGCTCTGTGCTTCCCAAGTGCGCTATGCACTCAATGGAGAGAATGAGGGCGTAGGGCGAACTCTTGAAGGATGAAATATGGAGGCTTAAAACATTTTGGGTGTGCTCATGTGCTCAAGAGGCCTAGGAGGGTGCATGGTTCAATTTTGAAGGTTGAAGGATGAATCTGTGTGCATTTTGAGTGCGCTCATGCACTCAAAGGTTCAATTGGTGCATGGTGCATTGTGGAAGGTTGAAGGGTGGAGCTTAAGGCCTTTGGGGTGTACTCATGCACTCAAGGAGGGTGCATTCCTTTGGGTCAAAGGAGTGTGCTCAAAGGAAGACTTGGTATATAAATGGCATAATTTGGAACAAGGAATGGGAAAAGGCATAAGAAGTGTAATTTGTGCCCTTGAAGGCTGCATGTTGCACTTACTAGCAATGAAGGATTTATGTTCGAGGCTTTAGAGTGCACTTTTGCGCTCTTAGCCTGGACAGGTTCATTTTAAAATCAAAATTTGTCTAAGTATGAGACATAGGTCAAGGGGTGAACAAGATGATTTTAGACATAAAACCATTTACGACACATACCATCTCATCAATAAAACATAAACAAGCTTTAACAAGGAAAAATATACATCAAAATACATGAAGTGTGTGCGACTGCGACCAAAATGTGTTGTTTTACAACAACAAATCTTTTGTGACCATGAGACACATTAAATATGTTCTAATCAATGCGACAACACTTGAGAATTCTCATGAACACTTAGAAACATATGGAATGTCATGAAACAACACTTGACGACAAAAGCGACACTACACATGATGGAGAGTAGGCTCCAAAGTTTAAATGTAGTGACAATTTTGGATGGTGTTGTAGCAACAACAACATGTACATACCTTAGTAATTCCACAAACCTGCTTGTATACTCCTCGCATGTCATTTATCACAACTTGTGTTCATAAAATCCTTAGGACTGGCTATCATTAATATTTTTCAGATAGGTACTTCTCTCAAAAGTACTTTTCAAACATTATCCATGACAACTCCTTTTAGGCTGAAAATAGCCACCTTGTCCTTCATACTCTTATAATAATCATGCACCTTAAATTAATTCTTCATCCCCAAGAGAAAATCCATTTCATCTTCTACTTTCTTTACATTTCCATCAAAGGTATGAGGCTTAAATTTCTTGAATTCCTTTGGCATGAAACTCTTCTTGCCACTCCTTTTATGATAATGCTTCTTAGTTGCACTGTTTGATGACCTGTAAGGACTACTTATTTCTCTCTCTGGAGTATTGAGTAGGATTGAACCTCATTATGCATGTCTATGACTTTTTCATGTATTAATCTCTTAAGGTCCATATAACATGTGCTTTTGAATTTCTAATAGACTATGCTTATAATTGTACCTATCATGATCACTGGTACCAAACTCTTATTGTGTTTATATTTGCAGATATGATAGAATTTGTAATAACATAGCATTCACTTCAGCTTTTTCTCTAAAAATATTTTCATTATCTACCTTGAAAATTCTTATTTCAGCTCTTAGACTTCTAAGAATATCCATTAGTTTAGAATTGTCCTTCTCTTTTATCTTCTCAACTGACTCTTCTTCGGGACTTTGCTGAGATATGTTTGTACCATATTGTTCAAATATGTTGCCCATCCTTTATTTGTATTATTTTACCTTGATGTATACCTATGTGTTGTTACAGTCACACAAATATTAGCCAACAAAAAATAAATGCAAATATCACATTTAGCCATTAATTTGGCTTATGTTGAAGTGAAATCATCTGAAACACCAAATCTCAGTCATCACATAGATAAATAATAATCATAAATCATATCAAGCTAAACATTACATCAACTTGTAATTATAATATCAATATACATATGTTAGCAGAAAGGAATTTTAGCATACCTTTTAGCATAACAACATTCATTTAGTGTGTGCATATGAGACTCTTTAAGTCCAGTGCTTGAACTTTGCTCCAATGAAACTTTGTAACACACCCTACCACCCCCTTAAGGCATTCTCAAGTAGTGGAAGGTGTTACATCCAAGTTAACCCGATCTCTAAGGTTTATTGTGGAGATTGGAACTTAAAATTTCTATTTTCCCATCTTCCTTAAAACTTAAAACCCCACCATCATGCACATATCATTAAGATCTTTCAAATGATATAAATTTTATCAAAATATACCTTAAGATTAAAGAGTTATTGCAATTTAAAATCCGGTTAAGAAACTCTTGCCACATCAAAAAGGTATTGATACATGGCACCCACATGAAACTCTCACTTGGGTGATCCACATCACCTTGCCATGCCATCGTGCATTTTTTTGTGCTAAATGGCACATTCGATGTCATCACCTCCACTAGCCCCACCATGTCGGCCCTAGGCCTTGTTTTTCAAAGGAATCATATTATAAGGGTATTTTGAGGCTTTTGTCTAGTAGTGTAGCTCTTGTTCGAAACCCTGTTGGACCCTCAAACTCCTAAACCCCCAAATTATTTTAGTTCAGGGTCCACCTCTTGAATTCAAGCCATTCACTACTCGAATTTTTGGGCCTTCACCATTTGATCCTTTGAGTATAATTTATTATAATTTAATAAATTCCCTGAAGGGCCTTGCACAAGTGAAAATCAATCAAAATAATAATCAAATGGAATAATATTTTAGGTCCTTTCTTCGGTTCGAACGATTGATAAATGAATGCATTGAGTAAGAACATGACGATTTTTAGGGCTTCAACCTGAACCAACCTGTTCATAAAAAATAAGATAAATAAGTTTTATAATCAAATAACTCCAAAGCTACCTCCCTATCTAGTCTGACTTAAAGGATTATGTTTGTACAATAGAAAACATTGGATTTACCCCTATTTTACTCATAACACACAAACAATAACAGTGCATAGCTCACGAGGATCATTGTTATGAAAGGTATGCAATATATTAATTTAGTAGGAATTTTAGTGTATCAACATGCTTAAGCCAAGCTTGTAGATTCACTAAGATTCTAACCACATTTGTGCCTTGAGAAAAAAAAATGTATTTAAAACATTAACAAGAGTAATTATCTTCAATTTAACATGCAAGTCAAACATGAAAGGAATTTTAAATCACAAAACCCTACATGAACACATGCAACATAATACTTTACAAAGGATTTCAAAGCATTTAACTTAAAATCTCAAGGCATAATTTCAAAATAATCCATAGAATGTTCAAGGAAATTCTACCAATTAATTGTGTACACCATTTTCCTAAAACCATGCAATATTCCACATATCTAGACATCAATTTAACAAAGAGTCAATCTTTAAATTCATAGCTCTCAACTAAATAGACTTATTTGAAATAAATAAATTGTGGAAACTGAAGGTGGCACTTTGATTTTCCACCCAACCATAGACATGTTGTAGCATGTATCTCTTATAGTGGTCACCCCCTAACAAGATCCACTATCCAAGGGAATTATTCAAACTCTCTCCACTAGAAATATTGCTCAGTACTAGGAGCATGGGAATTTTACTTACAAGTGGTTTATCATCTATGGAAAGCACTCATGAATACAAGTTCTGGCTCATTTATAACACATGGAAAGAAATCCAAGTGTCATGTATCATGTTAGCAAGCACCCTGGGTGGTTTATCAGCCTAACAGTAAGCATCGATTGGTTTACCAACCTTCTTGGCAAGCGGCCTAGGGTGGTTTATCATTTGTGTAAAGTGATGGGTAGCATCAATATGTATATTTTGAAGTTCATTGTGCTATCCTCCAACCCTTAAAACTCTCCTTTTCTCACATTAATTCACATTTTTATCCATAATATGCTTTGCAGGAAGACTAAAGGGTGTTTTTCATATTGTATGGTATAATGTGATTATTTGCAGGAAAAGAAGAATTTTTGGAGGCATTTACTATTCCAGGGCTTGATGGAGACAACCAAGAGAGAATATATGGGGATTTTCCACCTCATTAACTCTCTAACTTGGCTTGAGATCAAAGAACCCTCACTCATAGCTTGAATTCACTATAAACCGAGGGAATCCAAGTACATGTGAATATCAAGGAGGGCCATATCCACAAATATCAAGATCTTGGAGTGAACTACTCTTTTCAAGGGAGCTACCATCAACTTCCTTTTTTTTTATAAATAAACCAGCCAAGAGGCTCATTATGATTCAAATTTTTGTTGCAACTAGGAGTAACTACTATGTGTCTAGTGCTTGGAATTTTCATTCTTAGTTGTCATGATGTATGTGACTAGCTCGAATTCACTATAAACCGAGGGAATCCAAGTACATGTGAATATCAAGGAGGGCCATATCCACAAATATCAAGATCTTTTAGTGAACTACTCTTTTCAAGGGAGCTACCATCAACTTCCTTTTTTTTATAAATAAACCAGCCAAGAGGCTCATTATGATTCAAATTTTTGTTGCAACTAGGAGTAACTACTATGTGTCTAGTGCTTGGAATTTTCATTCTTAGTTGTCATGATGTATGTGACTATCATTTTCTGTTAGTGAGAAGTTTACTATTGGTCTACATCTGAGTTAAGTTTTGGAGGATTGAAACCATTGTGTTTGGGCCCAACCCATAGGATTTAGTCCCTCTCTTGTATTTATTTCTTTCTCTTATTTCATACTATTTCATTTATTTCATTGTTTCAGTAGATGTTATATCATAAAAATAATTGTAATTGAAGGCTTTCCTATCACCTCTCTTGTGGGAAGAGTGATTGTAAAGATCCCGAATAACAACTCAAAATTATTTATTTATGATTTCTTGGAAAGTGTTAGTTATTAGTTTCAACCTAGGAGTTGGTAGCATTATTTGTGAAACTTGGAGTTGTGTTGTAGGTTAGAGTAGACTTCAATAAAATTCAACATATTTTCCATGATTATTTACTTTGCTGCAATAGTGATCATTTGATACATGTACTTGGCTAGCTGCAGGAATTGTGCTTGTTTTTAGGGGTTGGCACACATTTCCACATTTCCAAATTATGTCTATGAATTCACTCTGTTAGGGTAAATGGAGGACACCGTGGGAATCAACTTTGGTGCAAGATGGACCTCTGAGGGGTAATAGGCTTCGCTAAGGGTCTCCCACATCCTTAATTCACCTCCTTATGCCATCATCCACCTTCCTATGCCTTCAATACCCCATTTTTTTCTTCAAAAATCTCTCGGGCCCTCCTCTTGTAGCAAAACAGGACCTCTTGTAACAATACATGACCTCTTATAGAAGACCTATAGCATTGTTTTCTTTAACCATTTTAGCTCCATACGTTCACTATGGCATATTTAAGTTGAATAATGACCCCCTTAGTGTGATTTGATGATTAGGGAAGACTCTATGACCACTCCAAACTCATCCTTTCATAACTGCAACCATCATATAGCAAGACAAAATTAGAATTAGTATTTTTCTTCATAGGTGTGTTAAAGATTAGAGTCATGATTTTCAAGCAAGTTTGAGTAGATAAATGATGCATGCAAGTAGGTTATTTATTTAAATCGAGTTTTCAAGTAGAGTAACAATATTTACTTCCATAAATAGATTAGCCTCTTTTCTCCTGTCATGCAATTTCAATTAGCATTTACATTTGATGAATGAAATTTTCACCTTTGTAGTTAGAGTCATGTTCATTTATGCTTTCATAAGAAAATTTCACTGTAATTAGTTGGAGGAGTGGTTTATGAACACCTTAATATGATTTCATGAATGAGTTTGACATGAGTATAACCTGACCTGCTGTGCATATAGCATTGTCACCTTTAAGTTTGTACGAAACCCAAATTGATAATTTGATATGAGAATCCCTTGGGAGTTGCAATATCTTTGATGCAATACCAAGGCTCATCAGGAAGAACCCTATGAGTGGTTTATCAATCCAAAAATAAAAAATCATCACTCATATCCACTTATATTTCCATTGAACTATCCCAATCTTGGACATATACAACCCATAACTTCATAACATAGGGAAATCAATTCCCATGACCTCAGTTGGCTATACCAGTGCTCCACATGTCCTCAAGTTTGACACCCTACGAAATCAAATTCTTTAGGCCAACCAAATAAAAATAGAAAACCAATAAAAAATTAGCCAACCCCATATTAGTATGTTCGAATTCCTTTTTATTATTTTACTTGTGTGTCTCTTCATGTTCCTCAAGGAACCTTCTTCTATATATTTCTTACAAACTACACAATTAATTAAGTAGTGATGCCAACTAACACTACACATCTTCATCTTTCTTTCCCCCCTTAGATATTGGATCAACGTCCCACCCTTCAAGCCATTAATGAAAATATGAACATTTATAATTCAGAGTACCATTACATTACAAAATTCACGGGGTAATATACCACGTGTATCACAATTGGGTGAAATTTTTGTAAATATTTAAATAAAAATATTATGAATTGTTAGAATAGGAACCAATTTTGGAATATGTAAACCAAAGTTTTCTCATGTATGTTATATAAATCTATTCTCGTCAATGAAATCACATAGCCAAGGGTCATTCCTTGGCTTGACATGGTATTAGAGCTAAATGTAGGCATCTCTACCCTGGTAAGTGTAACTCTTCTCTTCCCTAATTAGAGGACTGTAACTCCTCTATTCTCATCTTTTTTATGTAGGTATTTTCTTAGAGCATGCTCAACATAACTCTCCCACTTTTCACATTTTTTGGAAACCTTGCTGGTGTTATAACCGCAATAATAACCTGAACCAGAAGCTTCACCACAGTAGTGAAAGCCTGCACCATAACAAGACCCCTTGTTATAACTATCTTTTTTTCCATTTCACATGTTGTTCTTGCTGATTTCTGTGAATGGTTCTCACAAGTTTGATGTGAAGAGGAAGAATGACCTCTCCTAGGATTTATTTTGTTGACTTTTCTCCTAGTCTTAGCCCAAGGAAACCTCCTTGTAAACCTTATTTTTTGAATGTTTCTCACTAGATCTAAATGAAGCAAAATGATGTCACTAAATAGATGATTGGTATCCCCAAACCATCAAGTTGACTGGTAGGGTGGGAGAGGCTTGAACTTGGCTTGAGATCACATAATCCTCACTCATAGATCAAATTTAGTAGCAGTCGATGTAATCAAATTCAGTAGCAGAGGACTAGATCCAAAAATATCGATATCTTGGAGGGAATCACTCCTCTTTTCAAGGGAGCTTCCATCAACTACCTTTTTGTATCAATAAACCAGCCAAGAGGCTCACTAGGATTAAACATTTTTTTGTAGCTAGGAGTAGCTATTGTGAGCCTAATGCTTGACATTGTCATTCCTTTTTATCATGATGTATGTGACTATCATTTTCTGTTATTGAGAATTTTACAATTGGTCTACATACAAGTTAATTTTGGAGGGCGGAAACCCTTAGGTTTGTGCCAAACCCAGAGGCTTTAGTCCCTCTCTTGTATTTATCTCTTCTTCTTGTTTCAGATTATTGCAATTTTTTCCTTGTTTCAATATATATTATATCACAAAAATACTTGTAATTTCAGGCTTGCCTATCACCTCTCTTGTGGAAAGAGTGGTTTGAAAGATACACAAAAATAACTCAAAATATTTTTTTATGATTTATTGGAAAGTGCTAGGTATTATATTGAAATATATTTTCATGTTTAATCTCTAAAACTTATGAGTTGGTAGCATTGGTTTGGAAACTAGAGTTGTGTTGTAGGTTAGAGTAGACTTCAATAAAATTCGACTCGTATTTTCCATGATTATTTAGTTTGATGAAATCATGATCATTTTATACATGTACTTGGCTAGTTGTAAGAACTATGCTGGTTTGTAGTAGTGGGCACACCTGACAATATCCACCTTGACCTTTTCATATTCCTCCTAGGAACCTCACCTTGCTTCTAAATTATGTCTACGAATTCACTCTGTTAGGGTAAATGGAGGACACGGTGGGCATCAAATTTGGTGCAAGATAGACCTCTAAGGGGATCCCACATCCTTCATTCACCTCCTTCTACCTTCATCCACCTTCCTCTACCTTCAAGACCCCATTTATTTCCTCAAAAATATCTCGGACCCTCCTCCTATAGCAAAACAAGGCCTCCTGTAGCAATATTGTTATACAATATTTTGTCACACTCCTTATCTCATGCCCTGAGCTGTCAAACTCTGCCCCAAAATTTGAAAAGTTACAAAAGTTATTAATGTGTTCACCAGGAATACATGATCAGAGCATCCCTGAAGAAAAAAAGAATAAATTCCTTGAAGAAATTATGGAAAGGTTTTCCAAAAACCCTATTTGCAGGCCCAACGCGGTCCTCATAACTTATGCCTCGTACTTGTCACCTTCACCATTATATGTTTCTAGCATTGTCAGCAAGGGAAAAAGTGTGTTGATCCTCTTCTAGCAGTTTCTCCAAAAATGGAGAAGAAGCTTCTCTTACTAGAATTCTCGAGAGTAGAGAGCTGGTTACAGGTGAATAAATATTAGGTCTAGATATCCCATTTCAAGCCTTTGATCCTCTATTAGGGATCTTCCCCTTAATATGTGGACCTTATTTCCCCTTTTTTGGATCCCTAACTCCCTCTCCTTCTCTATATATTAATTCATTAATTTCCTCAAAGGGTTGATCAATTTGGGTTACCATCCTATGAGCTAAAATATGCCCAATTGCTGCCCATCCGTGAAGGAGGAATTTGTTTGAAGAGTTGAGGCTAGGACTTCGAGTTTCACCTGAAGGAGACATCCAACATCAAGGCTTCTGTTTGTATTGCTCCATTTATCATTTTATTAATAATAAATCATGTGTTTACTTTCCATAAATATGGATATTATTGCATGTTTACTGTAGTGCTCCTTGATCTGCTACATAGCTTATACTAGATACTTTTATTATTTGTATCCTTTTGTTGTGTCTACTTGTTCTTCCTTGCAGGAATTTTTCTTGAAAACAGAGAGGAGATCGTGAGCGTGGAAGCGAAATAAGAAAGGTTAACATCAAAGGTAATCACTAGCATCAGAAATCGGTAGGGCATCTACCCTCCTCTATGTTTTTATAGCATAAGTTAGGAAAGGTTGAATATATTTGTCTTGTTTGTTGCTATATCCTCTCATTAGGACTAGAGGTACCAGTTCTATCCACAGAAGGGATTTCCTACCTAACAAAATGGTGACTCTGTTGGGGAGCCTATAACCCTTCAAGCCTTCTTTTATTTTTGGTATGCTTCGATTAGTTTGGCCAACTTCCTTATAGTCCATCATTTTGATTTCCTATATACCTAGATTCTAAGTAGTTTGGTCTTTAGAGTGTTAAGTCTTGAGTTCCTTTAAGTTTTGATTGTATTTTACTAATATTTCCTCACCCAATGCATTTTCTCTGGAAATTAGAGTGCTAAAAATATGAATTTTACTAAGTACAGTCATGCTAAAGACTTTGTCTTCTAGTGTCTGCCTACACTGGTCTAGTTTCTCGGCCATCACCTTTTTTTCTGATTTTTTTTTTTGTTTCTAGCACGGTTTTTTATGGGTAAAGTAGCGATGATGACCCTATAAATACAATTTTTTCTAGGTAAAGTAGCATTGGTTCAAAAGAGCGAGATTTTTTAGGGTTTCTTGACTGAAAATCTAGTTTTTTTTAATCTCTAGAGTCTTCTTCCTCTTCTCTTTGCTTAGCATTTTGATGAATTATTGTTAGATTCTTTGTGGTTTGCAAAAGTTTGTTCCAAGACCAAGTAGTGAAAATTATCTTGAGGTGAATCTTAGTTTCTTTGGGTAATTAAATTTATTGTTTTACTTCTTGCATGTTTATTTGATGAGCATTTTAGTTATGTTTGAAACCAGAAATAATTTCATTTGCATTTTTTGAACTTTCATCTCAAAGTTTACTTCTGAAAAGTGCATTAGATCACATTGCACTTGAAATTTGTTGTTGATATTGTAATTGAGCATAGATTACATTGCTTAGTGATTGAAAAATGATAAATGCATTTTTAGTTATTTTAAAATGAATTATGGATAGATTGCATTTTCATAGTTTCCAGGGGAATCATGCATAGATTTCATTGCATGGTTTTGCATATTTTAATGCTTTGAACTGAATTGGAACTATGAAAGTGAAAGATCTAGTTAGGAAGCTCTTGTCTATTGCATACTTCATTTTTGCATCAATGTTTTCACTTATTTCATATGCCAGATAGATTTCATCAAAATGGAAAGAGTATTTTCTTCATATTAGTTTCATTATAGGTATGTTGAGGTGACATTGATTTTGAGCCTTGAAATTGAAACATAATTCAAGATCAACTTAAAATTTACCTCAATTAACCTAAGGATAATTTGGAACATTAACGAAAAAATCTAGAGGTCTATGCTAGAGATGTGTTCCGACGTCATTATACGTAGGAGTTGTCATTGTTTTCTAGTGTTGTATCCCGTGAGTGATATCCCATTCCATGTACGAAAGTGTATAAGATTTTTCTCTAGTACTTTCAGGTATATCGTAGGTTCTCCACGCATGGTAAGTATATGGGAATTCTATCATCGAACGGTTATGCATTATACAACACTACTACGAACTGCACTCCCATGTATCGTCATGTATATTTTGAGAGTCGCCACTAGGTGTCTATCCATCCATAGATAACTGAGTTGACCACCTTGTAAACTGTGTTACACCAAACAAAACATTCAGGGAGATTGGTTGCCATACGTTAAGTCCTTGGTTCGCCAAGGTGTGTATTTCAATTCACAGTTGCTTGGTCAAACTTATGTCTAGCTTACCCATTTTTTATTTATTTTTTGTTAATTTCTAAAATTAATAGGCCATAGAATAACATCCTACCTGAGAAACAACTCCATAGTGGATTTTAGGTTGATACTAATGGAAGAATTTCTTGAGTTTACCAATCAAGGAAACCGCTCAGATGGGAATCCTGGTGCTTTTCCTTCTTTTGTAAATATTGGCGTTCCTTCTATGGAAACATTGTCCCTTCCTAGATTTACCATTGGATTTCCAGTTTGGCTATTTTCAACCCCTATGGTTATGAATTTCCAAACTGCTTCTCAATAAATTTCGCCTCCACCTGAACAGTGTCAACCTCATGTTGACCCTAAATTTCACCCTTTTCCTTCTTCACATGTCATTTCTTCCCCCAGTTCTTCCTCTTTTCTTGGTGAAAGTCTTGATTCTAGTAGCCATGAAGTTAAGAAGAAGAAGAAGAAGAAGAAGAAGAGGACAAAGAAGAAGAAGAAAAATAAGCAAAGGGCCAACCCAATGACCATTGCTATCAATGCAACTAAAGTGGATAAACCTTCCAATCAACCCAATAAATTCAAATTTCCTTCTTGGAGATTGTCTTGGTATTCCCAAGGTCTTAGAAGTTTTTTCCAATGGCTCACATCAACCTTTGTCATCGGCCTCTGGAGATCATGCTGGTGACAAAACCTCAACTAGTGATAATAAGGTCCATGGGAAAAAGGGTAAGGTCAAATTTCCCTGTAGGTTATGTGAAATGAATCATCCCATTCACCTTTGTCCTTATATGGATGAATCCTGAAAAGTTATGGAAAACCTTACTGTTTCTTAGCCCTGTCTTCCGACTGGTTATCGAAATATTTCCCCTGATACTCCACTAGTTGATAAAGTGATTGATCAGAATTCGTCTCTCGTCAATCCCACTCTCTGCGAAAGTGAATCCCATGAGTCTGTTCCCAACCAACCATTGATTGAGAAAATGGTTGACCTTATTTTACCTTCAATTGATCGTGATTTTCTTGTAGAGAGTGAACCTCATACCACTCAGGTTCTTTTAGTTTCTTCAGATTCCCATGAATTGGAGGGTGATCCTTGCATTACCATGGTACAAGAGGGTGATCCTCCCGTTCCCGTAACACAAGGGGACAGTTCTCCTATTCCCATGACACCCCCTCCAAGTAGTATGGTCACTTCCTTTGATTGGAGTCGAGTGGCATGATACTGTCTTCCTTCTTATGTGCCTTTTTAAATCACAATATAGGCTTATAATGTGGTCATAGCTAGCACATTCATAGATGAAGGTGCACCTGTTAGTATTCTGACCTCAACTACTTAGAAAGGTTTAGGTTCTCCACAACTTGTGCCCGTTACTTAGAATATGTTGGTGTTTAATAGACAAACTAGTCAACCATTATGGATCCTTCCTAAGTTGCCCATTACTTCGGGAGGAAAAATTGTCTATGTTGATGTGATGGTTGTCCAAGGAACTTTTGATTTCAATTTACTCCTTGGTCATGACTATGTTTATGTCATGGGAGCTCGTGTCTCTTCTCTCTTTTGTGTGATGTGTTTCCCACATGAAGGAACAATTATGACCATTCATAAATTTTCATTCATTGGTCCTAACTTGACTCCCAATAGACCACCATCCCTAAATGGTCCTTACATGCAAGTGGTATCTTCCACTCCACATGTTAATTATGTGGCAACATGTTCCATGCCTGCTTCTGTTGTTGATCTAGCAAGTGATACAATGTGTCATGTACTGGGGGAATTGGACCTTGATATGTATCCCTTCCAGAGCATTGTTCTCCCATTTGATGAGGACCTCTTAGAAGCCATGACCTCTTATGGGCCATGATCGAGTGTCAGAGCAGAGTTACTTTTATTTTTTCAAGCTCGTTAAAAAATGAAACAAGGTATCATAGCATAGTTCATCGTGTTGTGTTAATCTCCTTAAAAAATGAAACAAGTTCTCCAAAGCAAAGTTCCTTTTCTTGTGTCAAGCTAGCTAAAAGATGAAACAATGTGTCATGAGGATAATTTTTTTACTTTTCCAATCTTGTTAAAAAATGAAACATGTTCCTATGAGGATAATTATTTTACTATGTCAACCTCGTTAAAAAAATGAAATAGGTCCCTATGAGCATAGTTATTTTACTATGTCAATATCGTTAAAAAATGAAATAAATCGCCTTTCAATTTGAGTCTTTGATTAGATGTCATAAATTCCTAGTCGAGTCTTTCACTTGATCTCGTAAATGAACCTTCATTCCATCCACCTGATAGTAACCAATAGTCTACTTAGGTGAAAGAAATGATGCTTGGGGGGGGGGGGGCATGTACCTCGAATTGAGCAATTATGTTGGGGGCATGCAAACTTATTCAAGGCATAGTTCTCTCCGTTTCAAGCTTGTGTAAAAATGAAACCACATTCAAGCATAGTTTGTCTCTGTTTCAAGCTTGTGTAAAAATGAAACCAATTTCAAGCATAGTTTCCATGTTTCAAGAATGTGTAAAAATGAAACCATGTTTAAGGGTTCTCAAGCATATTTTCCCATGTTTCAATCTTGTGTAAAAATGAAACCATATTTAAGGGTTCTCAAGCATATTTTCACATATTTCGAACTTGTGTAAAAATGAAACCATCTTCAAGGGTTCTCAAGCATATTTTCCCATGTTTCAAGCTTGTGTAAAAAAATGAAATCAAATGAAACCATTTTGATCCTACATCTCGTGATTTCATTTTTTATCAACCTCTTCTGCCAGATAATTCTTTTTTTTTCATTACATTGTCACCATCTACTTGGTTGATCATATGCTCTCACTTGGTTTTTTTACCCTTGCTCGGGGAATCACTGCAATGAGTGGTCTCGCTAGCCAACCTCTTGACCTCTACATGTTTTGAGAAGTTCCATCATGACCAGAACCAGTCGCTATCATTTATACCAGTCGTTCCTCCAGGAGGATTCCTCTTTCATCTGTTTTTAGACTCCCAAAATATGAAAATATTGTTAAGCTCTTGTCCTTTCAAGCTCGTAAAAGTAATTGAAAAGACATCTACTCAATATAAGTTTATGATTCAAACAAAATAAATTTTTTAAGAACCAATAGGATTCAAGATTATGATGTCAACCATGGGGGATGATTCACCATTTTTGTAGTAAACAAGTAAAAAGATTAAAAAATAATAAAATAATAAAACTAATTTTTCAACTTGTATTTTCAACTTATCTCCCTAAGGGTTTACTCAAATTTCAAGCAGGAGCACTCGTTGGATGTAAAATTTAATGCTTCATCCAAGGAGTACCCATGTTGCATACTTTCGATACACCCTATTACAAAAAAATGAGAAATGCATGAAAAAATGTGATTGCAATCGTGTTTTTGATGTATTTCTAATTTTTTGTGTAGTAGGGTCCATCAAAAGTATGCCACATGGGTACTACTTGGATGAGGAATCAATTTTTTTATCCCAAGAGTGCTCTCACTCGAAATTGGAGTAAACCCATAGGAAGATAAGTTGAAAATATGAGTTCGAAATGTAGTTTTTGCTTTTATCCCTCTAAAATTTGATGATGTAATCTAGTATTTTGTTTTTTGTAAGCTTCGTAGCATATATTTTCATTTCTAGATCAAAATACATCCATATATATCAGTTTGGTGGTCTCAACCCACCCATGATGGGTAACCGGATCTGTTGGCCACCTGATGGCATGATATACCACTTAGGTTCTTTTTTTTTTCCTCATATTCCTGTGAATTGGAGGGTGATCGTCCCATTTCCATGGTACAAGAGGGTGAAACAATAAAACAAAGGAAGTACTTCGACGTTATTCTATTGAAAAAACCATGATGACTCTGCTCATGAAGTGGTTGGACATGGAAAATTCATTTCTATTTTTTAAAAAATTCCAAAAATAGCTCGGCGCGGGCAGTCCACTGAGACAGAGGGCCAATGGGCACGAGGCCCAGTGTTAATTTCTCTATGGGCGCGAGGCCATAACTGCCTACCAATGCCGACCCAAATTCATATGTTTTTGAGAGCCTGCTTCAGGAATGATCAACAGACGAAATGTTCTTCACATGCCAAGGGATGTAATGACACTTTTTTCAAGGTATAACAATACACAGAAGTCACTGAAATGGTCCTGCAATGTGTGAGATGGGGATTGCAGGGACAATGAAAAAATACTGTGTCAAATATTCCCCCTAAAGCATGAGGTCCAAGAGAGAGGGAGGAGGGAAATGATTTATGAGAACGTGCTTAAACCTCAATCAAGGTCTAGCTCCTCAATCCTCCTCTAAAGATTGCAGCTGTTGCTACACAATTGCTCATAAAAACTGCATTGTAAAGGAAGGAGGCTCTCTAGCCTGCTGCTAAGATATGCAATGTAGCCCAGAAATTATGGAAATAATGTATAAAATGTGAAGGAATGGTCCTCCACTGGATTACTAGCTGGAATTCTAGCAACTTCCCATCTCCCTTGGATCTACAAGAATGGACTGCACAATTCCTGAGGGGATTGCTGCTGCTAGGAGATGAATAATAGATGGCCTAATGCCTGATGTAGATCGGAAGTACTGGAAGGATGATCTTGAAGCTCAAGGCGATAGGATGAATCCTTCACCAGTTCCTCAACTAAAATATTGAAGGACAACCTCCTCCTCTCAAAATGAACTTCAGAAATGTCCAATTTCTGAATATGGATGTTTTGTAGAAAGTAGGAACAATATGGCACCAATGCCTTATGATGAATGAGGGACAATACTCTTTCAAGGGATACTCAATGAAAGAGGTGGGATTCCTGACTAAGAACACCTGGTGCTAAACAACAAAAGAAATCATGGAATGTCAAAGGACAATTCCATATCTAAGCAAATCATACATCAATAATAATCTCAAACATGTCTTCTATGTTGCCTTCATCTTCATTATATAGTTTGTGAACCTTCTCATGCCTTGGCCCACCTCATAACTACATTGTACATGTGTACATAGGTCTCCATGTTGACTACACTATCTCTCCATGATCTCCATCATGTGTGAATGTAATGATCACCCTCTCCATCATATGTGCATTAATGCACCACTTCCTCCATCATCTCATCATAAATTCTATATGATCTTACATTTGATTCTTTCCAAGATCTTAGTTGACTTCTTCAACCTCCATGATCTTTCTCATTAATGAGACATGATCTCCACTCCTTTTCACATTAAGTAGTTTCTCCACTACTCCATTATGTAGATCTAGGTTTGAAATATCCACATACACACATCAAAAGTGGATTTTATTTATACTTGGGGTTTGTGGGTCCCCCCACCCTCTTATTTACTTAATTAATTATGGAAATTAAGAACTCTAATATTCCAAATATCATGTGAAAATTTAGGAATATTATACCAATGATGAAAGTTTTTAATAGGCGCGAGAGATACCACTAATAATGAAAATGGCTCTCAAGGTAAAAGTAGGACAATCCGAGAAATGTGAATAGTGAGCTAGCATCAAACATCTACAGAATCACTCGATCGAAGGCAATTGATGAGGACCTGTCGTCAAATGCGGAGAACTTTCCATTGAGGCATGTAAGCTCCAAGGCACCGGAAGGGAGTCTCTAGGTCTGCTTCCTAGATAATGAGCTAATGTCGACAGGAAGTGACATGGTCAAAGGAGGGCCATAATGTTTCCCACATCATCGACACAAGATAGAGGAATAGTGAATTAGGACCAAACAGAGAATTAGAGGTTGAAAACTGCTGAAGGAAACTTCTCATGAACATAGTGGCAACATGACTCTGGAATTTGGTAGTATTTGAAACCAAGGGATCTGAGGTTATGATGACGTGGAAAAGAGTGGATGAGAGGTCAAAACAGATTACCCAAACCCATGGAGGAAAAAAATGACGAAATGGGATGTCCACAACCCTACATGAATTGCAGACGAGTGTCATGTTCAAGAGCGACATATTGCCGACAAGACTGAGAACTTGTTCCATTTTCCCCCACCATTTCTGGAAAGTACCCCAATTATTTTTGGAAACAAGCTTGAAGGGGATAACATATGCTTGTTATATAAGTTTTTCCTTCGGAAAAATCCATCCTATTACATTTTACGAGCCCTAGGAAGGATGAACTCGATTACGTAATGGTGACGATTTTCGATATCATGTAATTTTAACGAGTCTGACAAAGGAAGGACTCAACATCTTTTCAAGTTTAAAGAGTTTGAAAAGAATCATAAAAGAAAACTCCAGTAGGTCTCTTTTCGTAGGTAGTCTCACAGATCCGAAAAGGTAGAAAACAATATCTAAGAGAACCTCTTAGTTGCGATAGGCTAAGGTATTCATTTTTCGTAAATAATCTATCCCAGCCCGAAATTGGGGTAAACGTATCCTGGGTAGATATCATTTCGCAGCCTTTAACGAGTTCAAAATGAAAAGAGTCTCGACAATCTTTTCAATTTTCGAAAGTCAAAAAAGAGCCGAAAGATGACTCCAGGGGTGAATTTTTCATGTTTTTACCGAGTCCGAAAAAGTAATAAAATACAGCTCGCCACTTCATCACCAGCACATTGAGGACCTGTTGCTATACAAGAAATGCATGTAAAACCCATTTTTCAAGATAAAATACTAAAATAATCGAAAAATATACTCAAAAAACTAATTAGTGTTCTGAAAAGTTTATAGAATGCTAAAAATAGTAAAAAATAAATTACTTTTCACTTTTACCTCTTGTGAGCAATTCTTACCCTTTTTTCACTGTGATTTTTTGAGCTGATAGTGGACAATCCAGGAGGCAAATCGCAAATCTATCTTTTCCAAGTAAGAGCTCATGTCTTTACTTGCATTTGATATAATTTTCATTGCATGCAATCCATTTTTTCAGATGTGTAGGTCGTTTTTGTTCAAATTAGGGCGCAGCGGTTGGCGCAGGTTCTGGGAACGGACCCGCGCCAACCCACCTTGAATCTTAACGGGGGCATGCTAGTCAGCGCGACTATTTCTAAAACAGTCATGCCAACCCGCGGCTATGGATTTTCATAAAAAGTTAAACTATTTATTCCATTTTAAACACTTCAATAGTAAATAATGTGACTAATGATGGCCCCATTCATGTTTTTGCAGGTGTAAGAAAGAAAAATGGTGATCGAATGGAAGGAAAATGAACATGGAGATGAAGCTGAGGAAGCCATGGGCAATGTAAGATGCATGGAGGCTCTACGAAATTGCGGGCTCCTAAAATTCTTCATGGCACCATGTCTCCGAGCTCAACCGGAGCTACTACAGTACCTAATCAGTGTATGGGACATTGATCAGGAAAGATTCATAATTCACGATCAGGAGTTAGATATTTTTGTCTCTAACATATACTTTATCATTGGAATATCAAGGAGGGGAACAACACCAATCTTGACAGGCACTCGGCCTACGATGGAAAAAATTAGCATGGTCATACACAGGGTGTGCCGAGGGGGAAATAAAGGATCAAAGAGCGGGAAAGTGGATATTCAAACCATTCCCAATTTGGCACTAAAAGTAGTGTTGCACACCATCACTCAAGCTTCCAGATCTCAAGCTTCCAGATCTCAAGCTCCGCATGAATCCAAAAAAAAATAGTTACTTCCTATCGTAGACTATATGGCACCAACTCTCTACAACTAAGTAGAGGCAGTAATGATCAATATGAAACACTAATTGACAAAATGCAAGAACGTCAAGCTTAAATAGTTCAGCTATGGTTCCATCTTGGTACCATTCATCCTGGAATGGTTACCAATATTTCAGCGTCAGGAAGTGATAGTTCGTACACCACCAACCCAAGAGCCACGGATGGTCCATTGGGCAGCTTTGATGGCGAGATCAGGGGGCAGTCAACGGATGTCCTGGAGAACGAAATTATTTGATTGGCTCCATCGAAAACTGATTTTCGTAGAGGACTGGCCCTATTCTAGCACAAATTTTACAGGTAATCCGGATCTACCACTCCCAACAGGAGAGGATTGGGATGAAGCATTGGGTAAGACTCATTTTTTTATTTTTATGAGTATTATGATTTTTTTTTATTATATAGTTTCTGATGTTAATCCATGTATTTGTAGATGTTGGCCTAGAAAGACCTGCAGGAATGTCTCCAATAGCACGGAGGATTCCTCATGATTTTTATGTGGTCCCTCATGGTGAGGGAAGCGAGGAGGAGGAAATCATACGCAACCTGGAGGGACTCACCAGTCAAAGCCCAGACTATGCGAGATTTGATGAATTTCCTCACGCATACTAGAGGCACACTATAGGGGTGTCAAACCATGTTCACCGCTTATTGAGGCGGCTTGTACGGACAGTGACATGCTACCATGAGCATCACACCGACTATAAACCTAGGCTTTTTATTTCTGCATATTTTTTGTGAGACATGATTTCTCAGGATGTAACTTATGATGCACGTGGATGCAAACACTCGATATATATATATATATATATATATATATATATATATATATATATATAGATGATGAAGTTTTACAAATTACACAAATTTCTATCTAATACAATATTGGCTATTGTATCAGTTAATGAATTCATTCATCTAGGAATATGCTGATATGTGATGTAACTGAAATTCCGTTCTAATAAACGAACACGTAAATACAACCTTAAGATTTGATGATTTCTAACAGAATAATGCCCATTAAGCTGAAGAACAACAAGAGGAGAGTCTAGGTTAAAAATTAATGCACGAATATCGAGAGCAATGGCCTCAGTTAAGTTTTTAATGACAACACTATATTCAGTGACATTGTTTGTGGTTCATCCTAGAAAAATACCTTGAAGGTATATCAACTCACCAATAGGATTATAAATCACCCAGGCTACAGAAGATAGGTTCCAGGTATTATGGGAGGCACCATCCGCGAAACCAACATAAGGAGTAATAGACATCTGCATAGTAAGAAACGGCATATTAAGCAGGAAAAAACTGCTCGCAAAGCACACCAAGCCAAAAATGTACAAAAATGAAAAAACACCTATGTACAAAAGAAACATGCATGAGGAACTCATGCATAATATTTTTTGAGATACAACCCATTTATGGGTTGATCCAGAGGATAATTTTCATAATCAATTAGCTCATAAGCCTCGTTCTGCAAAACGCGTTTAATAATATAGGGCCCATGCCACATGGGTTGGAATTTTCCTACCCCAGCTTATTGTGATCCTGGTCATACAAGAGGACGAGGTCTCCTTCTACAAAGGAATGAGGGGAAACCGACTGATCAAAATGAGCTTTAACTCCCCTTTTGTGTGCTTCTATGACAAGAGCAGCAAAGTGGTGAGTTTAATCAAGCCTCTCTAAGTATAGAAGATGCTATTCTTCTAGTGAAGTGTTGGAAAACAATTCAAAAGTTATCTTGAGAGAAGGGAATTTGCATTCAATCGGAAGGGTAGCTTCCAGACCATAAACAAGCTGGAATGGAGTAAATCCAATCGCATCCTTCACTAAGGTTTGGTAAGCCCAGAGAGTTGAAAACAACATGAGATTCTAGTTTTACTTGTGCATCCCAATCATACACTAAAGCATAGTGACTAGATATTTGTTCACGGCATCAACCTGGCCATTGGCCTGAGGGTAGTATGGCGTTGAGCTGTCGTGACGTAGACCCAACTTAGAAGTCAACCCAACCATCATGTAATGACGAAAATGAGAACCATGATCGGTAACAATGGCTTGAGGGACACCAAACCTAGTAATTGACATGATTGAACAGAAATTGTGCAGTTGTCTTACCGTTAGATGTAAGTGTAGGCATTACTTTGGCCCACTTAGTGAAGTAGTCAACGACAACGATAATATAATCATGCCCCCTGTCTGAGTGAGGGTTACATGTCATAAAATCGATGCCCCACTTCGCAAAGGGACCAACGGTAATTACAGGATGAAGGTGTGTGGGTGGCATGCACATCTTGCATAGGTAAACCTGGCAATCGTGACACTCGCTGACAACAATAATGCATTCTTTAAAGATGGTGGGCCAAAAATATCCAACACGAATAATCTTCTGTGCAGTAGCATATCCAGACATGTGACCACCACAGGCGCCAGAGTGGCAATCATTGAGGACTTTTTCAGCCTCCTCAAGGTTCAGATGTCGGCGGAGAACAGAATCAGCTATGATTCGGTAGAGAGTATCTCCGACTATGTGATAAGGTTGTGAATTATGGAGAATGTGTCGATGAGCATCCTTTGTCAACTCTATTCGGAAGGTAGAAGTCTGAAGATATACGATGATATCACCGTACCAAGGATCGATGGTGCTAATGAGAAAAAGTGTGTTGTCTGGAATGCGTTTCTCGGAACCATATGGAGCAGAATCAGAAGGGAGAGAGAAAATAAGATCAGAAAAAACCAATGATTTCTTCGATTTAGCGATAGTAAAATCCAAATCGAACTCTTGGAGGATAACGATCCACTTTGAGTATTTCCCCCCTAGCAATTAATAAGTAAATATGTAGGTCATAGGGTTACAATCAGAAATCATGGTCACTGTGTGCAAAAAAATATAATGACAAAAAAGTTGAACAACTTAAACAACAACCAACGCCAACTTCTCGACATGTGCGTAATGTGTTTTGGTATTGAGAAGATTGCGACTCAAATAGTAAATGACGTGATCATCACCATCATCGTCGTCTTGCACCAGAACCATGACAATAGTGCTAAATGTGACATCCAAATAGAGGGATTAATCGTGATGATAATTAGGAGGACGCAACAGAGGAGCATTGATAAGAAATGTCTTTAGTGCATTGAAGGATTTTTTGGCGATCTCATCCCAGAGGAATAGGATGCCTTGCTTAAGTAATTTCTTGAAGCATTTGGCTACTTCAGCATAGTTTGGTATAAAACGGCGTAGGAAATTAGATTTCCCTTGTAGAATCTGCAGTTGATGTAAAGAGGAAGGGGAGGGGAGATTAAAAATAGCTTCAACTTTGAGAGGATCGAGACGAATTCTGTCTTTAGTGATGATAATCCTTAAGAGCCTATCAGAATTAACGTAGAAGATGCACTTAAGTGGATTGAGCTGAATGTTATAGCATCTAAAACGAAGAAATATTTGATGAAGATGATCTGGGTGGTCTTTATGCTTAGCCGAATGAGCTGAAAGGTCATCCAGGTAAGCTTGAACAATGCTCTTGATGTCATGGAAAGCATATGACATTTTTCTTTGAAATGTGGCCCCGACATTCTTCAAACCGAAAGGGATCTTCTTATAGGCGAAGGTACCCCAAGGATAGATAAAGGCGGTCTTGTGTTGATCGGCCGGAAGAATATTGATATATTTTTACCCAGAAAACCCTTCCATAAGGGAAAATATCTCACTCCCATCACATTCATCAATGATCTAGTCAATAAAAGGAGTGGGATAATTATCCTTAGGGCAAGCATGGTTGATATCATGGTAATATACATAGAAATAAATAGTACCCTACCTTTTATCCATAGGAACAATATTAGAAACCCATTCTGTCAAGGGAATTGGGTAAATGAAACCAGCTTTAAGAAGTTTTTCAACTTCACCCTTAATAGTGGTTTCGTTTCTAGGGTGTATGAGATGAAGACGATGGTGAATAGGCTTCACAATAGGATAGGTAGGAATCGCATGCACCACTATACTCGAATCGATGTCGGGCATTTCTTCGTAAGACCAATCGAAAGCGTCGCAAAACTCGTGGAAGAGACTAGTATAGACCTCAATCTCATCAGGAGAATAGGTCACTCCAATGTGGATGTTCTTGAAAACCCCAGGCTTGACAGAGACATTGATAGGCATCATTTGCTTAATGTTCCCTAAGTTACCTTCCGCAAAGACGTCATGTGTTAGGATCAGCGTTTGAAGCGAAAGAGAAGGAAATTCGGAAGTGAAATTCTCAAGACAAATAGACATGGCCCCAAGGCCAGGCATGAAAGAGGAATGATGATGATTATCGTCCCAAGGAGGATCCTCAAGAGACATAGTTTCCACGATGGCCTCATCAGTAGGAAATATTTCATTTAAAGGATCAGGTGAATCCGAAGTGCCATGCTAAGGGGATTGAGAATAAGTGTGAAGAGACATACTCAAAGGAGCATGATCTGAGGGAGGAGGAGCTGAAGCTGAAATAAGTTCACAATAATCAATTTCTATTGGGCTTAACAACATCGAGTCACCAAATGAATCAATATGTTTGGGTGAAGGGACAATCCATGGATCAGAAGATTTGGAGATCATGTTAACCTAAGGAGTATTGGGTGGAGGAAGAGAAAAAAGACCCATGAGGGTAGGATCTTTGAAAATACCTGAACCTATGCTCTCATAAGGCATAGGAATATGATATACATATGGGATGTTTCTCTCGGAAGATGAAGAAGTGAAAAATCTCAACTAATCGACAGTGATGATCTTTCCTTCGTGCGGAAATCTAAGAACACAAAAGAGAGTGGATAGGAAGCATAGGATGGCATGATTCCAATTGCGACCGAGGAGAAGATTGTAATTGAGCTTGGCATCAATGACTTCAACCTCAATGTTAATTGTTTTCCCTTCTAATGTAATGGGTAAACTAGCAAGAACACCAAGAGGGAAATATTCTCTTCCATAAAAAGATTCTAAAGCGTTTGGAGATGAATTGAGAGCTGGAGAACCAATGGCTTTCCAGAAAGTAGAAGACATGACGCACATAGATGCACCCTCGTCCATGAACGCTCGATGGATATTCTTTCCATTAATCCCAACTTGAATGATTAGTGCAAGATGGTGAGGGAGACATGGGATGAAATTTTCCAAATCGAAAGTAACAAGGCTAGAATCAGCGGGATCAATCCCTTCGATAGCAGATAATAAATCCTTTCGCTGTGATGGACAGCTCTGAAGTACTTCCAATGCAGACATAGTAGATGGCTCCTGAGCCAAATCCTCAACAATACTGTAATGCTGAGTGGCACAGGCATTGGGATTGTAGGAAGACTTATAGAGTACACCTTTATAAGGTGGCTAAACAGCGGGCTCAGTACTGGGCCTTTCAATCTAAAGAGGGCCAGAATCAGGTGGGGGAGGAGGACCATCAACTATTTCCTTCCTTGCTTCCTGACGGGGTTCAGTATAATCTTTCGATCGGGTATCAATAGATACGGATGCAGGACCGTTCATCATGAAAATTTGAGAGCCAAATGGGGCAGAGGACTGAATTTTCTCCACCAAATGAGTTTGCTGTGATGGGAAAGGCTCTTTAAGAATAGCCGAAGTGCCTTGGGTTCCCTTGAGCAGTCGATTCACCTCGAACCGTCATGGACAGTCCTCTGTGTAATTCTCTTCATTGCAAATCAGAAAAGGATACTTTGGTTTGATTTTTGAACCATCATCAGCACGAGATTTTTGAGAATCCTGTTTTGGGGTATCGGCTTTGGGCTTACCTTTACCCTTCTTCTTACCCTTGGAAGTTTTATCCACTAGATTGGACTGGATGACATTCACTTCTGCGGTTTTACTAGAATTTGGATGTGGCTGAGAAGTAGTGACATTAGAAGGAGTAGATTTTTTCTTCGCAGGATTTGGAGAAGATTTTCGAGAAATCTGAGACACAGAACCGATGATACCGGCTATGGATATCGTCGTCGGTGCTTTGGAAGTTCCAGGTTGAGGGGCATCAAGCAAGAGTTCGTACAATGTGCCGGACTGGGAGTACACAAGATCAATGTACTGGGCATGAGCGATGGCTTGTTCCTCAATAACACATGCCCCCATAGCAATGTCCTTAGCAATCGAAGCAATGAAGGAGGTAGTGAACCAATCAATTAGAAGTTGATCAAGAATCTCAAACTTGATCAAATGACGACGTCGCCTCCACTCATGAATGTGATCAAAGATATGAGTAGCTCGATCTTGTTTCAAGGATGTGAGGAGGTGCATCCCAGTTTCATACCGAACTGGTAACTGAAAGTGCGTGAGAAATTCCATGGCTATAGAGTTGAAATCTTGGAATACGCTGTGGGAAAGTTCAATGTACCACTTGGCAGTGACACCAGTGAGAGTCCTTTGGAAAAGACGGAGTCTAATAGAATTTTCCACCCAAGAGTTAGAGGAACACCAAATATTATATGTCATACCATGTGCTTGGGGACCTTCTCCAGACTTGCCCTCAAACTTGGGACAATCGCCAAGGATTTTAGTTAGAACTGGAGGCCAATAAGGATTATGAAGGATAGGATCGTTTGCCAACTTCGACACATCGGGGAGTTCCAATGTAGCAAGGAAAGATAATTGTGGATTGAAAGGAATTGCAGGCTGTTGATAAAGACCTGTATTAGGATTCCACCCAGGTTGAGAGAAAATTTTCCCCATATGTTTTGTCCTGGAGGATTCTGTTCATAGAGGTTATAAGCTGGATAATTTTAACCATACACGGGTTAAGGACCAGGATACTGATTCTGGGCGAACCACTGAGGTCCTGTTTGAGAAACATATGGATTTTGTTGCGGAATGTAAGCAGTGCATTGAGGTGCATTGTATAACACTTGAGTTTGACCTTGAGGAATGTACGCAGTGCCTTGAGGAGCACTGTATACCATCTGGGATTGACCTTCAGGAATGTAAATAACACCTTGGGGCACATTATATACCACTTGAGATTGACCTTGATGAATTTAAGTGGCACCCTGAGGTTGAACGGGTTGCCCCTAGGGTGCAACTTGACCCAGATGGTGTGGTTAGATAGGCTGTCCTTGCGGAGCAGGCTGGCACCACTAGGTTGCCCTTGTGGAAGAGGTTGGCCTGATGGCTAAGATGGGACAAGTTTCCCCTAAAGACCAGGGTGATCCTATTGAGCAATAGAGGGTTGAACTTGTTGTACAAAAATCGGGCCTTGTTGAATGTAAGGTTGGTGCTGTTTCATAAAAGGTGGTCTTTGTTGTGGATAGATTTCCCCCCCAAGAACATAAGATGCACCCTATTGAACATAAGGTTAACCAACAGGACCGTATGGTTTTCCTTGTTGGATTGAAGGTTGTCCCTGAAAGGGTTTTCCCTATAGACTGTAGGGTTGTCCCTGTAAGGGTTGTTTTTAGGCGAATAAATCATTCTTGTGGAAAAGAAAGATCTCCATAGTATCACAAGGATAGCTAGAAACAAACAGGACAAATGTAAACTACTTTCTCTAGATTATATATGATTTAGAATTCTCTATGATGAAGGAAGGACCTACCTATGATCCAATTCTAGTTGAATTATTCTTTCCCATCACTCCAAGAAGTCACCTCTTTAAGACCTGCAAAAAAAGACATGGAAGAGAATCAAAAGCACCTGCAACATATACTAATTCAAAAATCACAAATCTATCTTAATGATCAAGGAATTTAGGAAATAAGTCATTCAAGTAAACACATAAACAACTTATTGAGAAAACAGGATCCATTTGTATTATCTTTAAATAAAATAAGGATTCTTACAACCGCGTTTGCCTTGATTTCATATAGGTCCTTCCAGGGTCCGGAACAAGATTTTTCCTTTGGTTTGACAAGCCCTTCCTCTCTTTGAACCAGCCTAAATACGAGTGTGTAATCGTACTCGCATGGATAACGGCTAACAAAAGGAGTATGTTTCTTCAGCAATCCCCTTCTCTATCGTAGCTACCAAGTACAAAGCAAGTACTAAGTGTATACAAAATGCATAGAGAAGTTTTTACATATATGAGCATGTACCCTTGAGACTGAACTAAAGCTTCAATTTATAGGAGAAGGTAAGTGGTTACAACTCCAAAATGGAAGGGATAGAGTCCTCTTATCAATGGATTAAGTTCCAAAGACCAAGGAAAAGGCTCCTTCTATGAAAGAATGAATGTTCATGAATAGAGGGAGTGAGGCTTCGACTAGATAACGCCTTCTAGAAGCTTCCAGTTGGGAGAATATTCGACCATCTGGGCTTCTAGAATTTACTTTCGCCTTAAATTTACCTTTTACAGGGGTACACACCTTTAATGAAGAAAACATGCGGTCGGCTTCACGGTTTTTAGAGCAAAAGGGTGCGGTGCCGCAGGTAAGGCTAAGGAAAAGTGCAGCACAAGTGTTTTTATGATTTTTACAAGCTTTTCTCCAAATTCAGGGCTTGGTTTAGGAACTTTAGGGTTGTAGACTTCTAGGGGAGCATTATATAGGTATTGATGAACCCATATAGGCAGTAAAATGTCATGGTGACAAAATAATTTGTAACAGATTCCCCCCTAAAGCGCAAAGTCTAAGATAATTCGAAGAGTGAAGTGCTTTATCATTCCAAGGATTGGCTTGTGGACACCGATTGGAACCTGTAAAAAAATTCAATGCAAACATTGCTAAGGTAGGCATTCCCATACTCAGAGCAAAAACTAACTAAATCAAAACTTAACTAAAATGTTCTGATATAGAAATGAGTCTAATATTACATCAATAGTAGACACAGTATGGCAGCAGCCGTCTGTCATGAATAGTCTACTTCATAATGAACAATAAAACTCCTCGTAGCCTGGATGGTGGAAACTAGATCCAGGGTCTTGATTTTTTCTTCCCGAACTAGTACTATTCTATCCATGCGATTGATTGTGTCGAAGTCGAACATGGTAGAAACCACTTGATTACCAGTCAATGATGTGAACTGTTAACAAGTGTGAGAGAAACTATTACACCATTTTTTGGTCATCTAACCTATTATCATTAGATGGATCCAAGTACACCATGTAAGAACAATTTTACCCTAAGTAAAATTGCTTTCACTATAAAAATAACTTAGTAAACCACCTTTATTAAGTTGTTTATGGTCTAAACAGGAAACCCCATGAGGAAATATTAAATAAATCTATATTTGTTTGATTTTCCTCAAGGAATAATTAGTTAAACAACAGTTTAATTAATATTCATGGTTATATTTAACCCAAAACAAGGAAATTAATTAGATAAATCATTATTTATCTTATTATTTTCTAAGAACAATTATTTAAACCTTATTTAAATAATATTATTTGTTAAATATGACTAAATCACCCTTAAATAATTAAATAAATAATTATTTATTTGATTATTACTCAGCCACATCCTTAAAATGATAAATAAATAAGTTATTTATTTATTATTTACAAATAAAGGGATTTGACCCAAGTCAAATTCCTTTTCCCTCCAACAAATATAATAAAATATTCCATAAAAGTTGGATCTTGACTTGGTTAATAATATTTTAATTATGCACCAATATCTAGACCAACTCAATATTTTGTTATAAATAGAAGGGTTTTCCCATTCATTTACCACCTTTTTTTGCCTAAAGATCACTCCAGATCTATAGTTTTGGTCTGACTATTGATCCACCATCATAGTCATATTTTGCTACCATTTTTGTCTGGGTTTTCTACACCATCAAGAGAGAGAAGTTTTAGATCTAAAGTGCTGAGGACTTACAAGAACCCATCCCATTGAGGAGAACTGGTAACACCCTTCTGTTTTTTCCTCCTAGGTGCCCATAACACAAAATTCATTCAACATATTCTTGTCTTGTCTATTGGATGCATGGAGTAAATCTTGTTTTTTCTATTGTTTAATGTCTTCTAATGCATAGATCTAGATTTTTGCAGTATTTATCTTGATCACCTAACTACAGATCTAAAGACATATTGGCAGACATCTTTGTTGTTAGGGATGTTTGTTATGCACAGCTAAAGTGGTCTTTTTTCGCACGCTTGGAATTAAGATTCATACTAACAACTGGCGACTCCACATGGGTTTACGATTACGACCGTTGTCGTTTTTATGATCCTTGCATATCCAGCTACTTCAAACCCTAGGATTTCTCCTCAGCCCATTGTTTTTTCTTTTCTTGATGTTTTTTTTAACCTATAAAACCCTAAAACAATAAAAATTCTAACTTCCACGTGTTTTCGGACCTATTGCGCAGGTGACAGACATCAGCCGTAGCTGAGATGACAATTTTTTCTAAAATCTGTCGCCGAGAGTGCTGGAAGTGCAGGTCACACTTTTCAGCCCAAAACCTGTGACCTAGACCCTCAGGGTGCACATTACAACCCAAAAAGTGCGACCTCTGCTGAAAATAGGTCAAAAGATGCGACCTGGAATTTTTACGGGATTTTTTCTGAAAGTTTTCTGGGTTTGTTTGAGCCTCTGTTTAGGGTTATCTGACCTCCGTCTCCGCTCGTTTTGGACCTGTACTTGTTATTTTTTTCTCAAATAAGTGGGAACCCAACCCCCTAGGGCTTCAGTACCCTCCACCTCTTGTGGAAGAGTTTTTGCTGTTGCAGGTTGTCTGAAATTTTAGAGTCTTTTGCCATTTTTTCAAATCTAATACCTCACCCTCAGATCCGCTTCAGATCAGCTTGTTATCCATCCAAATCTCCTCATTTAGATGTATTTAGGTTTTTCTCTAGGGTTCACTCCACTTCCCTCCTGGAGATAGCCTTTCGCCACCTCTTTTTACAACAATTTTTCCTCTGATCTGTTGTTGTTTCTGCACCACTTTCCAGCAGATTTTGTCCTTTAGATCACTATCCCTTCTTACCTTAGATATATTGGCTATTTTAGTGTGTTTTTATTAGTTTTTTCACTCACCTGTAGACTAGTTGTTGAGAGGCCCGCCTCCTTAGGTTTAGATTATTGCATTATTAGATGTTTATTTTTTGTTTTTGCAGGCTTATATACTGTCATTTGCAGGTTATTTGCAGCTATACAACACACTTCTTCTTTTTCTCTACAAAATTCTGGGTTTAAAAATTAAAATTTACACACTTCACACACACACCCTAAGCAAAAAAGGGCTTGGTTAACACCACCAAGAAAAGAATTTAAGACATTGAAATCAATTGATCCTGCACCTCTCTACCCTTGTTTCGACATTGTAATCGATTGATCCTACACCTCCTTTCCCTTTTCGGGCTCTTTTTCCTTTGTGTCTTGTTTGTGTCGTCATCATTGCGCCACCAAGGCGTTCATCCCTGATCAGGAGCTCAAGTCCAAGCCATGGAAAAAGCTCAAAAAATGAAAGTGTTAAAAATCACTTGCAACCTAAACGACCAGATAGGCCTTGATGATATGATCCTGACGCTGCAAGTGGAACTCAAATCCGACTTCGCATGTGAAAGTTATGTAGGTTTGAAGTTTACAATTTCCTTCAAAAATCAGTTTGACCAGGGTTGACTTTTGGCTTCGAAATTATTAAAAAAAGAATATTCCTTGGAATATTCTAGGAATATTCCTCAAAATATTCCATGGAATATTCCATGTATGCCAATCAACCTTCGACAAGTGTCATATGGTAGTTGGATAATTGTTTGACTTTCAAAATTTTAGGCCAATCAATGGGTGCCACGTGGCCTGCCCAGAGGCCGCCACTTAGCCCCAGACCATGTTGAAATATTGGCTATGTAAAATATTTTATAGTCCACAGGTTTTGAACCCTACACCTCATCTTTGATAGTCAAATGACTTACCATTGGGCCGCATGTGTGATTCTTAACATATGGAGAGGAAAAGTTTGTTTTATGGTGAGAAATTGTTTTGGGCGGAGGTTTAAAGGGGCTAGCCCCCATTCAACATGACCATATCAGTTAGACCAAGGCCTTAAGGCCTAACTGTGGTGGGTTAGCTGAAATTTTCAATGCAGAATTACAGCCACCAGATGTGGCCATATAATAAATGATTTAATGCCACGGTTTTTCAGAGTTGTTTATTGCGGTGGTTACGTTAACCACTATGCCAAACCGCGGAGGGTGCGGACATGTGTCCACCCTAACCACCAAAAATTTAATGCTAAGTTAACCACCCGGAAATATTTGGAGCGCCCACCAAAAATTCGGAGTTAGGCCGAGTTTGTTTAGCTTAACTCCAGTTCTCCCACATTTAGTGGGATTTTTAATTAACATTGGGCAAAACACTGTTTGGAGCATAACGTTTGATAGGAAGAACCTTTTGGAACGAATTTTTTTTTTTATTTCAGGTATTCAGAACATTATGAACAGGTTGTAGAGCCATTGGAGTTGATCTTCTGTCCCTTTTGCTTCAGGGAAGCAATGAGAGCCATGAGGGCCAAGAGGGAGTTGGAGCTATGTTGAGCTATGGTTAACCATTTGAGGTGAACCAAAAGTCTTTTTTGACTATTTTTATCATTCTAGAGCCATTGGGATAGGTTCCAGAGGTAGTAGAGGTGTTCTACATCCATGTTAGCTTCAGTGAAGCTTTTTGAGCCATTAGGGCCATTTGGGAAATGGAGTTGTATTGGGTTGTACCTTTTTGTTTGAGGTGAAACAAAGACCATTATCAGCTACTTTCCACCTACTGAACCTATTGGAGGAGGTTTTATAACTGTTTGAAGAATTTCAAAGGCCGAAAAGCTTCAGGAGAGTTTTCAGGGCAACTAGGGCCATTTTGGGGTTGGAGCTGTTTTGAGTTGTACCTCTCTGTTTGAGGTGAACCAAAGATCATTTTCAGCTAATTTCGACCTTATGAACCTAATGAAAGAGGTTTTAGATCTTCTTGAGGGCTTATACAACTAGAAAATCTACAGAGAAGTTCAAAGAGCCAGCATGGCCTTATTGAAGAAATCACTATTTATGGTAATTCTTCACTGTTTAGTGAATTTGGAAAGGCATTCTTAGTTTTTTCATACCTTCTGAATCAGTATTTGCATTCAGATTTATCTATTGAGACACTTTTAAACTTTTATTATCATTTGAAGCATTTTAATACAAGAGGACAATCTCATTTTAGGAGGCTTGATCCAGCTGACGTAGCCCAAAAGGGGTGAACTGCTCACCAAACATCTGTGTCATGTTATGCTGAAGTTATATTGCTAAAAAATTCTGATTTAATATGTTAAAAAACAAATTAAAATAACTTACCTTTACACATAAACTCATAAACAGTTAACAAAAACACTTTGTTTCATTTTCAGATCATAAGTGTTAACTTCTACAAGTTCTAAAGACAGAGTCTGTAAAGGGCGAGGTAGCCTCTAGATCTCATCCTTTATTAAAGGTGACATATCCAGTAAATTCCCCTACAGTCAATCTCTGGATTAGATCTAAGTAGTTGTTTCATCAACAAGACATGGAGAATTTTGCACACATTTAATTTAATGGAAATGGATACCTTGCACACATTTTCAAGTACTTCCATTTTCAGATCAGATGGTATCAAAGCTTTGGTTAAGCTAGGTTGTGCTCAGGTTAATCTTGGTTGAGCGAGGTTGTGCTTATGTTGAGAATTTTCTTTTGTGAAAAAGGTGTTAAAACATTCAATATTACTGTTTTATTGGTTGCAAAATGGTTGTTTGTATGAGTTTTCTTGAGTTGAAAAGAGAGTTGTTGATAGCTAAGTCTTGGGAAGGAAAAAAGAGTTGTTGGCTATTTCCTTATCCCAAAGAACCTTAAGCTTATCTTTGGAAAAAAAACTCACTTGATTAGTGTTTGCTTCAAGCTATTGGAGTTTTTGTTTTATGGCTGCTTGAATAAGAAGGGGTTTTTACTAACATTTGGTTAAAAGCTTATCATTTGTTGGAAAGATTTGAGAACTTTTCTTTGAAAGTTCATTTTGTTTATTTGACCATTTACATAATTTCAACTTCTTCTACAAGTGAAGTTTCCTCCTTCACGATATTCTTCAATGATGACATGAATAATGAGTTCATTAAGGTGAAGTACATGGTGTAGATTCTCATTGAGGATCAAAGAGAAAGTGTTAAGCTTCATGCACAATTGCTAGCCATGCAGGAAGAGAAGGAAAAAATTCTCCTAAGGTTGCATGACATGGAGAAACAACTCCTTCAAGCTCAAGAAGCTTTGTCCAAGAAAATTCCTGAGGAAGAGGTAAACCATTCCAACTTGTCTTCAATTTCCTCCATTGAAAAGTGTGTTGGCTCTTTTGAAAAACATACAAGGGGAATTGGGTCCAAAATAATGTTTAGGATGGGCTATCATGAAGGCAAAGGTTTGGGAAAGCATGCACAAGTCATTTTTGACCCTATTTTAGTTGTGGAGCGACCCAAGAATGTTGGTCTTGGTTATGTGCAGTTTAATGGCGAAGATTCCAAATCCTTGAATGCATGTGATGAAAATTTAAAGAGAACCTTTATTCCAATTTCTTCTATGCATATATGTCAAATTTTTTTTAAGGATGATTTCCATTGTTTTAAGCCATCATTGTAGCAATCAGAGGGTAAACATGTCGCTTATGGCGAGCCTTCAAGTTCAATCAGTTTTCAAGACAAGAACTATGGTTAAAGTCGGAAAAGGAAAGTTGTCTTCTCTACTAGTTCATCGTCTCTCGAAGACAAAAACGATGGACATTCCATACAGTAAAAGAGGTATAATTATTCACATGATCAATTTGATTATGTTTCAGCAAAGAATAATATTTTTTCTTGTTCAAATGGAAGAAATTTTTGTTGTTCATTTTGTGGTGGATTTAACCATGTTGCTTCAAGATGCTGGTTGAAAAGGAGAGCACACAGGAAGCAGAAGAGGCAAATAGAAATTTCTCAGAAAGTGCTTAAGAGTTGCACATTTTTTCAAAGGAAGGGACATGATGTCTCTCATTGTTGGACCTTGCATCCAACAAATCGTCCAAATCACATGCAACTAGAGGACAAAAAGCTTGACGTAAGTGGATCTATGGAGTCCATTATCGATGTGGAAATGGAAGATTCACATGAAGGTGTATTGCAAATGCAAAAGATGCCATGGAGTTGGCTTGGTAGGAAGTGGATTAACTTCTTAATGCAGTAAGTCATATTCATTTTGTACATGCAAATTTCAGATTGGTATGCATGTATTTCAATTGAAAAGTTGATGCAAGATTGCATGTAAAAGCAGTTTCAACTGAAGGAATTTCTTTGTTGTTGCAAAGTTTCGCCATGGAGGTGTAAAAGATGAGTATGATACTCACTTATATTTCAGAAATGTCTTTTGGTTCAGCTCTTAGTCACCCACATGTTTTTGGGATGATGTACTTGTTGGTAATTAGGGAACTGTATATAGTTCATTGTACATGATACATACACATGTGTTTGTCAAGATGTATCTTGTTGTTTGTCGACTTGTGTCGATTTTGTCACACATGTTTATCGACTTGTGTCGATTGTGTTACACATGATTGTTGACTTTTGTTGATTGTGTGCACACTTTTTACATTGATGGTTGTGTCAATTGTATAGCACATTTCATTGTCAACTTGTTTTTGATGTCGTATGTTGCACAAGGTGCCTTTGGTGTCGATTGCTGCAGAGAACGAAGTGTCAGTGCAAAGCAGTGAAAGATTCCATGAGATGGAAATGCATGCAAGCAAAGAGGGAAAATTTTTCAGAAAGGGTCATTGTTGGTTTTAGTATGGAAGATTGATATGGCGAGAAAACTTGGTCAGGATTCGGCACAAGTACTTGGCTCATTCAACAAAAATTTTCCATGTGAACAGTTGGAAAGTCAGGAAAATTTTAGAGGCTGAAGAGAAGAGGATGTTGTTATTCTCTCATTTTCTGTGCTACAATTCAGTTTCTTCATTTCAGTGAGCTTTTGGGTCCAAAATCTTCTCATTTGGGAGGTGTGATCAGGAGCTCAAGTCCAAGCATGGAAACAGATCAAAAATTGAAAGTGTTAATTGTTTGACTTTCAAAATTTTAGGCCACTCAATAGGCGCCACGTGGCCCCAGACCGTGTTGAAATATTGGCTATGTAAAATATTTTACAGTCCACAAGTTTTGAACCCTACACCTCATCTCCGACAGTCAAGCGACTTACCATTGGGCTGCATGTGTGATTCTTAACATATGGAGCGGAAAAGTTTGTTTTATGGTGAGAAATTGTTTTGGGCGGAGGTTTAAAGGGGCTAGCCCCCATTCAACGTGACCATATCACTTAGACCAAGGCCTTAATGCCTAACCGTGGTGGTTTGGCTGACAGTTTCAATTTGGAATTCCGACCACCGCATGTGGCCATATAATAAATGATTTAATGCCACAGTTTTTCAGAGTTGTTTATTGCGGTGGTTACGTTAACCACTATGCCAAACCGCGGAGGGTGCGGACATGTGTCCATCCTAACCGACCAAAATTTAATGCTAATTTAACTGCCTGGAAAAATTTGGAGCGCCCACCAAAAATTCGGAGTTAGGCCGAATTTTTCTAGCTTAACTCCAGTTCTCCCACATTTAGTGGGACTTTTAATTAACATTGGGAAAAATATTGTTTGGAGCATAAATTCTAATAGAAAGAACCTTTTGGAACGAAATATTTTTTGATTTCGGGTATTAAAAACATTCTAAATCCATTGGAACAGGTTTCAAAGCCATTGGAGTTGATCTTCAGTCCCTTTTGCTTCAGGGAAGCAATGAGAGCCATGAGGGCCAAGAGGGAGTTGGAGCTACGTTGAGCTATGGTTAACCATTTGAGGTGAGCCAAAAGTCATTTTAGACTATTTTCAGCATTCCAAAGCCATTGAGATAGGTTCCAGAGGTATTAGAGGTGTTCTACAACCATTTTAGCTTCAGTGAAGCTTTTTGAGCCATTAGGGCCATTTGGGAAATGGAGCTGTATTGGGTTGTACCTTTCTGTTTGAGGTGAACCAAAGACCATTCTCAGCTATTTTTCACCTTATAAACCTATTGGAAGAGGTTTTAGAACTTTTTGAATACTTTCATAGGCCTAAAACCTTCAGAATATTTTTCAGGGCCACCAGGGCCATTTTGCGGTTGGAGTTGTTTTTAGTTGTACCTCTCTGTTTGAGGTGAACCGAAAATAATTTTAAGCTAATTTCAACCTTTTGAACCTAATGAAAGAGTTTTTAGACATGTTTTAGGACTTATAAAGCATGAAAAGCTACAGAGGAGTTCAAAGAGCCAGCAGGGCCTTATTGAAGGAATCAATGTTTATGGTAATTCTTCACTGTTTAGTGAATTTGGAAAGGCATTCTTAGCTTTTTCATACCTTCTGAATCAGTATTTGCATTTAGATTTGTCTATTGAGACACTTTTAAACTTGTATTAACATTTGAATCATTTTAATACAAGATGACAAGCTCATTTTGGGAGGCTTGATCCAGCAGACGTAGCCCAGGAGGGGTGAACTGCTCACCAAACATCTGTGTCATGTTATGGTGAATTTATCTTACTGAACAATTCTGATTTAATATGTTAAAAAAATATATATATAAATAACTTACCTTTACACATAAACTCATAAACAGTTACCAAAAATACTTTGTTTCATTTTCAAATCATGAGTGTTAACTTCTACAAGTTCTAAAGACAGAGTTTGTAAAGGGACAGGTAGCCTCTGGATCTCATCCTTTATTAAAGGTGACATATCCAGTAAATGCCCCTACAGTCAATCTCTGGATTAGATCTAAGTAGTTGTTTCATCAACAAGACATGGAGAATTTTGCACTCATTTAATTTAATGGAAATGGATACCTTGCACACATTTTCAAGTACTTCCATTTTCAGATCAATCCCAGAGACTTCTTGGCCTTCATCCTCATTTTCTAGTAGGAAGACTTACTCCTCCGCGTAGGATTCAAGTTAGTCCTCCACCGAGTCTGCACTCCGACTCTTCTTCTGGTCCTTTGGGTTCTCCTCCTCATTCTGCCTTTGGTTCTCCCCTGGTCACCTTCACCATGTCTGGTGCAGGACCTAATACTGGTGGTAACTCCGACCCTCATGCTGGGAATACCATTAGTGGGACCACCATAGACACTACCCCGGCTATGCCCTTGCTCCCCTTCATGGCAGGCCTCAGCCTCCCCGATTTCAACCAGTTTGTAAATGACCCTATACACCATGACACTAGTTGGCCTGCTATGCCGACGAAGCTCCCTTCTGACATCCCAAATTTTGAAGGCCTTGATGGAGAAGATCCTAAAAATCATGTTAGATATTTCCACATGTGGTGTTCGTCTAACTCCATTACCGATGACTCTGTCCATCTTCGATTGTTCCAACGTACGCTTACAGGTGAAGCTTATAAGTGGTATGTTGATTAGGCCTCTTCCTCTCATACCACCTTTGTGACTCTTGCCCGGGATTTTCTGTCTTACTTCCAACTCCCCTTTCGTTATGACACTAGTATCGAACTTTTGACTTCTTCCCGTCAATCATCTGCGACTCGCCTATCCAATCATGTCCAGGAATGGCAGAGAAGAAAGAGCTTATGTCAATCCCCTACCTTCGAAGACCATGTCTACATGGACTGGTTCCTTAGATCTCTCTTGCCTTCTATCAAGAAATATGTTGCATCGCATTTTCCTCAAACCGAAGAAGCCACTCTCCAAATGGCGTTAAAATATGACCTGATCTACACTTAGTTGGGTTATGTTTATACCGTTCTACCTGATCTTCCCAGACGCGGTGGTGCCAACGCATCGGGGACATCTCATGCTGCCAACGGTATCATTGGAGCTCTCTCTAATCCATACGCTCAGCCTCCCATGGGCTATGGTTTTCCTGGGGGGGTGACCAACACCTCCTGCACTTTTCCCCCTCCTAGTAGCATGTATCCAGGATATGGCATGCCTTCTATTTTTTCCCAACCTCCTATTTACCACACTATTACCCAACTTCCTTATTATCCATATCCACAATCTCATGCTCTAGCTCCTCCATCATTAGCACCTCTGCCTCCCTTGCCTTCTCAACCCCCGCAACAGCAACCACTTCCCCATCAGGAGCAGGTGCATGCACAGCAGGGCACTGAAGGACAGGTGGCCACTCAACCTTTTCCATCTGGTACCTCCGATTACCAAATTCTCATGATGAAATCTACTCAACCTACAATGGTAGACATCAATCTTCAGACTCGGTCTCGTCAGTACAACAAGCATCCCGCTACGTCTGTCCCTGAGCCGCCTCCTTCGGTCTCTACAGAGCCTCTTTCGACACCTAATGGTCCCTTGCAGATCCCTCAGCCTAAGGCAGAGGTTCATACCAAGATCCCTAAGGGACCACTATGTTGAAATGTTGCTTCCAAGAAAGCTTCCCATTTGTATAGCTTAGTAGATGATTTGGCACAATCTCGTGCTGCCATTTCAACGTTGGAACTCCTCCAGTCGTGCCCTTCACAATGAAAATCTCTACTATCTGCCATGGGCATTGTAGATCGTTCCGATGATCGATTGATTGTATTTGATGTTGATCGGTCAGAACATCCTCCTCTCCCTGCTTCCTTCGCCTTCCAAATCCCAGTCAAGGTCCGGAATGCCAACATTTCCCGGTGCATTATTGATGAGGGGGCATCCACCTATGTGATGTCTGCTTTGGTTTGGAAGAAACTTGGATCACCTGAGTTGGCTCCTTCCACGATCACTCTCCAAGCGTCGGATGGCCATGCCTCCCACCCCATCGGCTTATTCCGCAATTGTCCTATTACTCTTGCAGGCAAGACTATTTGCATTGATGTAGAAGTCATAGATGCCCCCTTAGATTAAAACATTCTATTGGGTCGTAGCTACACTTATTCGATATCTGTTGTCCCATCTGCAGTTCACCAAAATATGTATTTTCCCCATATTGGAAATATAGTCACCATTGACCAGTTGACATATTACGAACCAAAGTCTCGTACCTCCCCTGAGTCCATCATCTCTTCGGTGGCCAATAAGCAAACCGTCGATCCTTTGACTAGTGTCTCACCTGGAGTCTACAAAGATTCCTCATTGCTTGGTACATTCCATGGTATTCCTCCTCCTATCTTTGATCCCAGCTCATCGAATGTTTGCATGATGCAATCGAATCGGGATGCCCTCAAGCAGCCCACCTCAGCTAGTCAGTAGCCTCCTCGCCCTCCACAACCTACTCCTAGCCCTTCGATTTGGCCTTATGGACGTCCTCCTCCTGGCCTTTCAGCTGGTATCCATGAGCCTCTTTACCCTCCTGGAACAGTTCCTCCAGGCCTTAACCATTTAGGATCTGTCTCTCCTGGCCATTACCCCTCCGGTTAGATACCATTCCTAGATCCGCCCCAAGGAGTGTACACGGTACCTGTCATGGCCACCCTCTCTCTTCCTAACTTGACCCTTGGGATTCCCATCTGGTACCTTGATCCTCCAGCCGCTACCCCACCTGGTCAACCCAAACCTTATCTTGCTTTGAACCTGATTCAATAGGTCCCCATGACTTCTCCCGCGATCCTAGTGCCTCAGTCACCTCAACAGGAACTACCTCCTATTGTGACCGCTTCAGGTAAGAAGGGCAAAGCTCGCAAGGAGGCAACCAAAGACAAGGCTTCCCCAACAAACCCTACCCCTCCTCAGCCTCCAAAGTGCACCATCTAGTGTGCTTTGTGTGATGTTGTTGGTCATGCCACCCATACTTGTCCGAAGTTGCCTCATCTCAAGCCCATGGTTAAGGTCGCGTTCCTTGAGTCTATGGTCCATGAAACCTCTGTTCCTTCCTCGACTGTAGCCAGGAACCCCAAGACTATTCACACAAACCAACCCTATTCTTTTTGTGATTTCCATGGCCATTATACCTACCTCTGTCCCCACCTCAAGTACTTCCACACCTCTCTAGTGACAGTTCGCCAATTCGAGGCCAAGCGCAACGAGTCCACCACTCCCTTATTTGCACATTTTTCTTTAGCAAAACCAGAGGACACGAATACTCCCGTTGAAATTCCCCCTCCTGATGTCGAGATGACGGAGCCTTCGTCCACCATCTTCTACCTATCATCATCCATGAGACCCTCGGTGGAAGTTCCCTTGGAGACTTCTCCTAATGTTTCACCTAACCTCCCTTCAACAATCACCCTGGGCTCAACATTGGTAGATCCTTTATCTACTCACTCTTCTGTCACCCCTTGTGACGATGCGCATGTGAACCTCTCTTCTCATGATGATGATTCAGGTAACTCCGCCGTGTCAGGTGGTCTTTCTTCCACTGGTCACCCCATCTTCTATCACGATGACGAATTTATGGAAGAAATCACCACCCCTGACTTTATCTATCCCCCCTTACATCGAACTCATGCATTCGAACCATAGATACCTTGTGGCCATTACATTGAAACCCAAAGTTTGGGTAAGGGGGCACCCATATTTGAGAGACTAGGAGAAACAATTATCCGCTATTCTCCTAGTGTATCTGGTCGTGTCGACTCTAGTACCATTATTATTCCACATTTAGAAGAACCTCTAGAGTCCCATATCACTTCAGATCACTCTAGGGATGATACCCCTCATCATTCCTTCATCTTACATAAACAACCCAGTCCTTTCGACATTGTTGTTGACCAACCTGTGAGTTTTCTGGGAGAGAACCAGTTCATTATCTCCAAATCCTCTCTTTGGGATACTAACACCATGGATGCCAATATGGAAACTTAAAGTCCATTTGATTCATATATGCAGTACCAAAAGAGATTGGTAATCCTCCATTCCATTTCTCAAACTGAATAACCATAATGAAAAAAAATGGTGCACCGCATCATTTAAAATGTGTTTATATTCCCCTTATTCTAAATGAATTTTGGCATGTCCACAACATGTCTAGGGGCACCTATGCCCCTCAACCATAAAAATCCCAGATCTCAGCCAAAAATAGCACTGAAACCCCCTTTCTCTGACAGGTCACACTTTTTAGGTCATTCCCTGGGATAGGTCACAGTTTTCTTCCCAGCACCTGCTACCCAGGTCACAGAATAGACCCCAAAAAGAGCGACCTGGCCTGTTCATGAGCTCTGGGTACCTAAAATGAACTTTCAATCCACTAAAATGAAAGAGTAGGAGTAGACCTCTTACCTGCAACTAACGGATCTCAGTTCTACCGGCCGGTTTGTCTGCTACGATCGCTGCAAGATTTAGGGCCTTCTCTCCTCATTACATTCACCATAGCTCCACCTGCTAATGAGTGAATTGGGAGGGAAAATGCCTTATTAAAAGAAAACCCCTGATTTTTATTTCGCCTGTTGTGGCCAAAGTGTAGCTCAGTTTGATGAACCGTTTATACCATTGGAAAGCTCTCACTGAGCCCTTAAATGGGTATCTGTTAGTTTTTAGTGATTTGATACTTCACTAGGACACATTTTTTCCAAGAAGCATCACTTCACTCCTCCTCAAAATCAAAGTTCTTCACTTACAACACTTGTACTGGGGGCACCACTTTGCCTCCATACTTGTCCACGCTCGTGTCGACTTTAGTCATGAGTTACCATCTTGTACTCATGTTTTTATGGTTCCCATTGGACCTTTTCTATGTTACAACACCATCGAGTCACCCTTGTTTAGAGCATCTGAGTTGAGTCATCATTGCATTCATGGAGTCTATCCCATGTCCCTTTTCATCCCGCTATAGTCCTCCATCCTTCATTACTTGGTCCCTCTCTCGTGTCACACATTATGGCCTTCAGTCCCACTGTCCCCTATCCCTCATGATGTTGTGTCAGTCGCTGCCAGGTCATCCATGCCCTTTATTCTCTAACAAGGGAAGTCGTTTGTTCAATACTCAGTACCCCCCATTTCATCATCCTCATTGGTGTCAGTCTGTCAGTCGCTCTACTATTTTCTCTCGTGCCTTATTTGAGGATCCCTTATTGCCTCACCTATGGCAAACATCCTTCTGTCGACATCAGCTCATTCATTCCAGAAGACAGTTCTAGAGGGTGGTGTACCTTGGTTCCAGCTTCCACTCTTGTTCGATGCCTCAGATTAGGCAAAGGGACTCCTTATTTCTCTTTGACTTGATTGTTTCTCAGCTCCAGCTCCTTTCAGCATGATCGAGATCCGTATACTTGATGGTTCAGTGATGCAGCAGCTGATATCGGTGATTCCCGGGTGTGTGTGAGATGTCTCAACCCTCATGAGGGGGTGGCCCTACAGGTAGCCCCCCACATACTAGGATGAATTATTCACTTCAACCTTCGATGCAGCTCCATATATTTGATGATGTCAGCCTTAGCCGCTCGCAGCGCCTTCTTGATTGCATATATCAGTCATATTTTTAGAGCCCTTTCTTGTTTACACGGGCATCTAGGTTGTATTTGTATCTCATGTACTCAGATATTATTGTACAAGTCCTGGCTGTTATCCCAGGAACAATATGTATGTGGGATTCATTATCATGTTATTTATCTGGCTCATGTTTATGCCAGCATATACTATATTGGCCAGTCCCATGGTTTTTCGGACGCCTTATTTTTTGTACTATTTCCTCGGCGGGCATATGTATGCCTCCCCTGCTGCCTATAGCAAGTACTCCTTTAAAAAAGAGACGTGTCACACCTGTAAGTCTTGCCTCCTCAGTGTCTAGTCATTTCAGCACTTTGGTCTACCTTATACTTCTCTCTCTTTGACTTCCCCTTCAGTTTCTAGTGATTGAGTTCTTACAATGTACTTCGGTCATACGATTAGCTCCTAATGCTCGCATGCTGGGGGGCAATCTGTTACACCATTTTTTGGTCATCTAACCTATTTAAATCATTAGATGGATCCAAGTACACCATGTAAGAACAATTTTACCCTAAGTAAAATTGCTTTCACTATAAAAATAACTTAGTAAACCACCTTTATTAAGTTGTTTATGGTCTAAACAGGAAACCCCATGAGGAATATTAATTATATCTACATTTTTTTTATTTTCCTCAAGGAATAATTAGTTAAACAGTAGTTTAATTAATATTCCTCATTATATTTAACCCAAAACAAGGAAATTAACTAGATAAATCATTATTTATCTTATTATTTTCTAAGAATAATTATTTAAACCTTATTTAAATAATATTCTTTGTTAAATATGACTAAATCACCCTTAAGTAATTAAATAATGATCATTATTTGTTTGATTATTACTCAACCACATCCTTAAAATGATAAATAAATCAGTTATTTATTTATTATTTACAAATAAAGGGAATTGACCCAAGTCAAATTCCTTTTCCCTCCAACAAATATAATAAAATATTCCATAAAATTTGGATCTTGATTTGGTTAATAATATTTTAATTATGCACCAATATCTAGACTAACTCAATATTTTGTTATAAATAGAAGGGTTTTCCCATTCATTTACCACCTTTTTTTTCCTAAAGATCACTCTAGATCTATACTTTTGGTCTGACTATTGATCCACCATCATAGTCATATTTTGCTACCATTTTTGTCTGGGTTTTCTACACCATCAAGAGAGAGAAGTTTTAGATCTGAAGTGTTGAGGATTTACAAGAACCCAACCCATTAGGGAGAACTGGTAACACCCTTCTGTGTTTTCCTCCTAGGTTCCCATAATACAAAATTCATTCAACATATTCTTGTCTTGTCTATTAGATGCATGGAGTAAATCTTGTTTTTTCTACTGTTTAATGTCTTCTAATGCATAGATCTAGATTTTTGCAGCATTTATCTTGATCACCTAACTACAGATCTGAAGATGTTGGCAGTCATCTTTGCTGTTAGGGATGTTTGTTATGCACAGCTAAAGTGGTATTTTTTCATACGCTTGGAATTAAGATTCATACTAACAGAAACCACCAATAATGAAAATGGCTCTCAAATTACTCAGTACAATCCATGAAGTGTGAATAAATGATTTGAAGTCGAACACTTCATAGAATCATCCGATCGGAGGTCAATGATGTAAACTGTCATCGAAGATGAGAAATCTGCCATTAGGGCATGCATATTCCAATGTACTGAAGGATTCTAGATCAACTTCCTAGATAATATGTTTTCGTCAATAGAAAGTGACCCGTCATAGGAAAGCCCACGACATGAAACCATTAGATCAAGTTTTGTAGAAATATTTTGCAAGGATTGACTCAGGGATGGTCAACGCGAATGGAGACAAATGTTTGCAGATGAATGGTTTTTTTGAACTGTCCTCTTAAACACATAACGACACTGCAGATGGTTTGGTGACAATTGACCTAAAGCTAATACCCAGAAACCGGCTGAAGACTTTCAATGTGGTTTGATTAAATGATAGGCAAAGGATTTTCCCAACCCATGTAGAAGTGTGACAAAAAGTGTCATGTTCAAGAGTGGTATACTCCTTTTAATCAAAGTGTGACAACTAGATCCATTTTCTGTCTTTTCCCCCACCATTTCTAGCAAGTACCTCTTTATTTTCTGACAAGCTTGAGGATGATAACATTTGCTTGTTATATAAGCTCATCCTTTGGATGAGTCCAACTTAGTTTAAAATCGAACCCAAAGAAGGAGTGGTTCTTTCCTGTTTATAATTGAGAGGTCCTTTACTGTTAAGTTTTAACGAGTCCAATATAGGAGAAACTCGGTGTTTTTCACTTTTAGGGAGTCAGAAGAAAAACTTAAGAAAACTCCGTGGGTGTAATTTTTCGTAAATTTAGTCTCTCGAGCCCGAAAAAGGATAAAATAATACAAGAGATAACTCTATTGACCATGATTAGTCAACGTATACCTTTTTCGTAAATAGTCCATTTCAGTCTGAAAAAGGGGTAAACTTATACTGAAGGGCGACTGTTCATTTCCTTTAGCGAGTTCAAATAGTCAAGTACTCGGAAATATTTTCATGTTTAGAGATTCTGAAAAGGGCTTAAAAGAGAACTCAATATTTCTGTTTTTCATAAGTTTTAACGATTTTGAAAAAGGGATAAAAATGTACTCATGGTTTTCTCTTTTTCGTAAGTTTTAACGAGTTTGAAAAAGGGATAAAAATGTACTCATAAGTTTTGCTTTTTCATAATTTTTACCGAGTTCGAAAAAGTGATAAAAAGTATACTTCTTTTTCAAAATGATCATTTTACCCAAAAAATCCTGTATTCTGCACAAAAACTCAAAAATTAAACATACCTGTTTATGATTAATAAAAATAATTCAGAAAACAACTTTTCAAAGTGGAAAATAAACAAAATTATATTTCATGTATTCAAAAAATCTTATAAAAAGGAGTTTTTCTAAATCATTTTTACCATTTGATTCCAGAGTGAAAGTTTGTTGAATATTTGGTTAAACTCAAAGGGGGGTGGGGGGGGTTGAATCAGTTTAACACATACATTATATTTTTAAATTTTCATCAAACTTATTTACAGCTTAATATGTGAACAGTTTTAAAATGTTGCAGTCAGTATTAAATTAATGTGACATCAACCTTATTGTGAGAGCAGCAAACAATTAAACAGATTGGGTGGATCATATCAACATATAAGTAACACATAGAGACATCAGATGTAAGTGGGAACCCATAAAGGGATAAAACCACATATTATTATTGTTGTGATGCAAAAGAAAGCTCCAACTCCCTCTCACCACTGTTTTTCTGCAGGCACCAACCTACAGGAGGCTCCAACCTCAGTCAGCTACAACTGACAGCTATCAAGCTTCAACTTGATAGGGAAGCTCCAACTTCCTCAATTTGTCAAAATAAATGTTTGTTGATTAACCTTAGATATCAGCTCTATTCTGTAGCATCTCTTTCTGCTCCTCTCTTCCTTATCTTTTCTGCCTCAATCTTCTATACTCTGCTTTCTCTATCCTTACTCTCCCTCTCTCTACACTATGCATATCAAGTTGATATTATATATAGAGTTCATCACATGAATTTTTTTATTCCACAAGGAATTTGAAGTGAACAACCATGACTCTTTGGCTTCTTCCTTCTCATTCCTTTGTCCAACTCTTTAAAAAATTATAGCAATATGTACAAATTTCAATGTTACAATGGGATTTTTCTTTTCCTTCGGACACTTGCCTTTGCATCACAAACAATATAAACAATTAAAACATTTACATTTTCAGTTTCAAAATATAAACTTCACCCAGTCCTTGGCTTGCTGGTTTTGTCCTTTCTGTAGCATTCATGCAACTGTCCTGCATACTTTGTTCACTTTCTTCTACATATTCTACCTATTCACTGCACTTTTGAATCCCTTTGCTGCACATCTCTTCAGCTTTGCAATCTCTGTTTACCTCTGTCAGGTCCATATTCTCCAAGTTCACTGTAGTTGTGTATCTGCGGCATATATACCTGTTTTATAGTTTTAGTTCCCCAATAACTCTCAAACTCTCATTATATAAAAATTGCAGCTTCTTCTAATTTTCTGCTAGCAAATTAAATCAATGTATGCGAAGGATTTCCTTTTCACATATGATGGTTATTAAAACCACATTCCCCAGAGTTCAAATCTGATTCGATGTAACTCACATTTTGGCAAATATAGAATTATGTAAGTCTTAACCTTAAGACTATAAAACTCATGTACCTTCTGACTTAAGCTCTTAATACTCTAACAAATGGTTCGATGCCTTTAAACCAATGTGCAAGCACTTATAACATTACAATCTGGAAACCTAAACATACTCTGTTTCCTTTTAACTGACAAATTAATTACATCTGTGTATATTAATATCTCAATCTGAGATTGAGATATTAGATAAAAATCCTCTTTTAGTTAAAAAACCACACACCTCCTATCCGGCTTAAAAATGCGGAAGCTCAAGGGTTATAAAACCATAAAATACACCCTCTTATAATTCTTTTGCAGGTGAGAGTTCTATTTTTTGTTGGCCTAAGGTTAAACCCCGTATTGCATATAACCCATCGATCTCCACATGTGGAGTCCTCACATCATGTCAACCCCCTTCTCAATCTCGACTTAGAGTCAATCTACATGTATACGTGACCCTAATTAAATGTTCATAGAACATTTCAATTGCAACTGTCCTTCGACCTTTTCACACAATTCATATTGCGCCAACTTCGCATATACAACCATTATATGTTTACTACAATATATCCATATATATATTATGGCCTTCTTCAATTTTGGAAGCATTATAACAAAACTCAACCACATCGGACATACCTCGGTTAAACTTGCAACCGTAGTTTGAACAATCCCGATCAATATAAATTAGAACTGGGCCCCGCAATAACAACCCTTCCACATCCAATGGTGAACATCATGTCACATTGCTTCAGATGATCCAACGCCCTCAATCAAATCTCGCGTGACTTAGATGCATGAGATTTTAACTCGCGATAAGAAAGGTATCTCAAAACCACTTAAGGCCACCTGTCAGCCTATGGCATTGATCGCGTTCGAATTGGAAATACAACTTACCGCACAAAGGTGGTGCGATATGGGTGGGGTTGGTTTCACAAACCCGCTTTCACTGTTCATAGTGCTCGTGGTTCCTCTCCTTTTCCCTCAGGGTTCCGTCGCGCTTATATATATATGAACTCTACCTTTCATCTACAATTCCTCAACACAGTTTCTTGGTCCATACTGCAATTACCAATGGCTCATCTCTACACACCTAGACAAATATTACATGGAGAATGATAACTCCTCAATGCACCATGCCTTTCCATTGATTCTGTTCTCGCTTTCATATTCAAGCTGCGCTCATACTCTGTTATACCATAACACTTCCATTTCGAAATACTCACACAGGCTTATATTAGTATCAATTTCCACGTAGAGACTAGAATTTACACTTTCTCCACACTATAGTATCTCAGGAACTTAAGGGAATCGAGCCTCCTTTAACCATGATTACATAAAAATCGACCTCCACCTTTTGTGTAGAGTATTGCAACTATTTTCTTTGATTACAAGTTCCAACAGAACTATCTCCTTTGCCTTTCTTTTGCTATCTCTCTTTGTCTCTGTTTCCTCTGATGTCTCTGCTGCCTTTCTGCCCCTTGAATGATGTTTCAGGTGCTCCTCTTTGTCATCTCCTTTGCCATCAATGACAACATTTCCAACAAAGTTGAGAGCTTTTGGAGAAAAACGTTCTAGAGGATATTATGGAAAATTCGACCGTCGGAATCGAAAATCATCAGCGCCAGGTAACCCACATCATCCTCGCCTTAATTTTTTTCGGTTCACTTTCTTAATTTAGGTTTTAAATTCATTTTTAAGGAGAAAAATATGTTCAAAATTTCGCCCACGGGGGTCCACAGGTAATACACATGACACCTACAAACCCCGACAATTTTTTAAAGAGAAAATTTTCGTTGTCCGGCACTTTTTGTACAGGACGCATGCAGATCTTCACACTGCTTCTGTGCAAAAGGTGCAGAGGCACCGTGAAGAAAATAAAATGATAGATTCTGCCAAAATAAAACAAATTTTTTCACTCAAATTGTTTCTAATCTTCCAATTTTCCCATTGCAGAATATCTACAATGCTCGAGTGGAGGGAACGCGAACATGAAGAGGTTGATGAGGCCGCAATGGTACATGTGCCCACATTGCATGTATTGAGGGAATGTGGTTTATATAAATTCTGGGCTATTCAGGGTATGAGGGCCCAAGTAGACTTACTCACATGGCTAGTAAACAAGTGGGACGTCTAGGAATAGTGCTTCATAATTGGAGGTCACCGGTTCGAAATCAAGCTCGAAGATATATATTTTCTTACTGGTTTTTCAAAGAGAGGTGAACCAATCTCTTTGTTTGGGGCTAGGGCAGGTGGCCAATCTGTCACTAGCCTTCAGTAAGAGTTATGCAATGAGGAAGTGGATCCCAAAGACAAATGCATTAATATAAAAAAAATCATCCGTACTGAACTCAAAGTGGTTGCGTTTACTGTAACCCGGTTGTGTGGGAGCGCAGCTCCACACGTTGCTACTAGATCCCAGATGTAGACTGCTGTTGATTGTTTCAGAGGCACCATTTTCAATTGGTGTGAGGCATTATTGGCCAACATAAAAGGCCAATTGACCCAGGAAAAGAACTCAAAGTTGAAAAACTTTGGGTATGGAGCTATTGTTGTCACATTTTCTCTGGAAAGAATTCCTTCACTTTCCCCGCAACTTATCTCAGTTGATCCTGGTATAGTCAGGGAGCCTCAGATGGTCCGATGGGTTGCACTGATGGCCCGTCATAGCGAGGGTTGTGAGATTGTTCGTTTCACTCCAGCTTATTTCCATTGGTTGGAGAACCAAATCTTTGCCATAGAATATTTCCCATATGCCGGGATGCACTTCCGTGGTGATCGAGATATGTCCCTTCCTCTAGGAACACAGTGGGATGACTCAGGTAAGAATCATTTTGACATGTTCTAAATTCTAATTTTTATTTTGTTTTTGTTTAAATCGTCCAATACTGATGACAAAAAATTTTAAAATGCAGATGTTGGTCTACGCAGGCCAGCCACGCTCTGTCGCTTCGATAGGAAGCAAAGAGAGCCCGTTGTAGCACCACAGGATCAAGCAGCTGAGATTCTTACTGACCTAGAACACAACCTAGAACGGTTGACCTTGGATATCCCGGAGACTTCGATAGATGATATCCCTCTCCATCTTCAGAGACATGTTATTAGAGTTCCTAATCAGGTCAGGAGATTCCTGAACACAGTAGCGCGAGCTGTCGTGTAATATCATGATCACCACCACGGATAGTGGCTTCAGACTATGACATTTTTGTTTTTTGTATTACTATTTTGGCTGATCATAAGGTGTTTTAAACCTATAATCGAAGATGATGTAATATTTTTTGAAAACATTATTCTACTTTATGATATTACTACTATTTCCGGCTATCTGTTCAACATGTTTATCTAATGTTGCTTTTCTTTACTACTTTAATGTTGCAAATGTTTCTTTATAACACTAGTAGCTAATGCATCATCCAATGTGTTTAAATTTCTCAGAATGTGTTGATATTAAATGTAATCAAACTCTCGTTCCAAGAGACGTACCTTCAAAAATAAACTCAATAATACTGGATTTTTAATTGTGTATACTTGATTTAAATGTAATATAATGAGTTCAAAATCTAACCTAAATATCAAACGTCAAATTCCAAATGAAATGGATTCAGATAATAACTCAATCACTACACTATATTCTGCAATATTATTCATTGTTTGTCTGAGGCTTACCCCATGCATAGATATTAACTCATCAGTGGGTGAATAAATAACCCAGGCTCCGAAATAAATGTTTCATGTACTACGACAAGCACCATCAGCAAAACCAATATACGTTTGAAGGGATGCCTACATCTGCAATATCAAGAGTAATCCAGATAAGCAGGGATAGTAGTAAAAACAAACTTAAACTAGGCACACTCTTCTAATCTAAGGCACACTAGATACGAAAAGAACTAATATAAAAATAAGATCTCCACACAAGATTTAAGCATAATATCTCTTTAGATAAAGCCCATTTATGGGTTTGTCTAAAGAGACCCCGTCATAATCAGTCAATTCATAGGCCCCTTTTGCAAGCACTCGCTTGACAATATAAGGACCATGCCACATGGGTTCGAATTTCCCATCTCCTAGTTTATCATTAGATTGGTCGTATATTGATACTAGGTCACCCTCTGAAAAAACACGAGATGTAACAATCCTATCATACTGAGCTTTAATTCGTTTTTTATGAGCCTCGGTAGCTAATACAGCGGTGCGCCGAGTCTCATCTAATTGAGCTAAGTATAAAAAATGTTTTTCCTCTTCAGAGGTAGCTGGTAGTAATTCTATGGCAAATTGGAGTGACAGTATCTCGCATTCAATCGGTAACACAACTTCTAAACCATAAACTAGCTGAAAAGGAGTGAAACCTGTTGCAGTTTTTGTTGAGATTCGATATGCCCAAAGTTCTGAAAAAAACATGGTATGCCAATTCGATTTATGAATTCTGATTATCCGTTTGATCATAGTGGTTAAAACTTTATTTACAATTTCAACCTGACCATTAGCCTGCAGGTAATATGGAGTAGAGCTACCGTGGTGCAGGCCAAGTTGATCAGTCAGTTCGGTCATCATTATGTTTCGAAAATGGCTCCCATGATCAGCAATGATAGCTTGGGGTACACCAAATCAAGAAATCACGTGATTGAATACAAAAATAGCTGCAGTTTTTCCATCTGCCACAAATGTAGGCATCGCCTCTGCCCATTTGGTAAAATAATCTACTGCGAGAATAATATACCCATGCCCCTCGGCTGAGTGAGGGTTACATGTAATGAATTCAATGCCCCATTTTTCAAAAGGACCGATAGCAATTATAGGGTGAAGAGGAGCAGGTGGTGCATGCATCTTTTGATCAAAAATCTGACTGTTGTGGCATTTTCGGACTGCGAAAATACAATATTTGAATAATGAAGGCAAAAAATAACCAGCGCCCAATATATTTTGGGCTGTGGCATACCCAGACATATGACCGCCACATGCTCCAGAGTGGAAATCATTTAAAACTTTTTCAACCTCTTCATGAGTAAGACATCGCCGAAAAATAGAGTTCGCACCTCAACGATAAAGTGTGTCGCGGGCAATATTATATTGCTCGGATTGGAAACAGATTTTTCATCTATGTGAATGTGAGAGTTCAAGCCAAAAAATTTGGGTTTGGAGATAAATGATGATATATCCATACCATGGATCAATGGTACTGATAAGAAACAAAGATTCATCAACGATCGGATGTTTTACCACAGTTTCTGTCTCAATATTTGGGAAGTCACACATCAGTTCGACGAACACTAGTGATTTATTTGATTTAGATTTTTCAAATTCTAAATCAAACTCTTGAAGGATTACTATCCATTTAGAGTATTTTTCCCCTAGTAATTGTTTGGTAAAAATATACATCATAGGGTTACAATCAGAGATCATTATTGTTTTTCGTAACATTATGTAATGACGAAATCTTTGGACAGCTTGAACTGCTACCAAAGCCAATTTCTCCACATGTGAGTATTTGATTTCAGTTGGATTCAAATTGTGACTGAGATATTAAATCACATGTTCGTTGTGAAATTCATCTTCCTGAACTAATACCATTCCGATCATGGAATTAGAGGTTGCTAAATATAAAAAGTAATATTGGTTGTAATTGGGTGGATGCAATAACGGTGCATGGGTCAACGCATGTTTTAGAGCATTAAAATATCTATCAGTGATCTCGTCCCAAATGAAAATAATATTCTGTTTCAACAACCTGGTAAAACCTTTGGTTAACTTAGCATAGTTAGGAATGAATCCACGCAGAAAGTTTGCTTTCCCTTGCAAAATTTGGAGTTGGAGGAGTGTGGAAGGAGTAGGTAAAATGATGATAGCCTCAACCTTCGAAGGATCGACACGAATGCCTTGTTTCGAAACGATAAATCCTAGTAATCGATCAGATTGTACACAAAAAACACATTTGTGTAGATTCACGCGAATCTTATAATACCTACATCTCATAAACATTGCTCGTAAGTGAGTTGGATGATCTTCTTTGTGTAAGGAATGAGTAGGTATATCATCGAGATAAGGTTGCACAATGTGTTTAATGACATGAAAAGCATAGGACATAGCCCTTTGAAAATTTTCCCCAAGATTCTTTAGTCCAAATGGTAATTTACGGTAAGCGAAAGTTCCCCACGGAAAAATGAATGTTGTCTTTGGTTGATCAGCAGGGAGTATGTTTATTTGATTATATCCAGAAAATCCATCCATAAATGAAAACATTTCGCTTCTAGCACAATCGTCAATGATTTGATCGATATAAGTGGTTGGATAATTGTCTTTTGGACAAGCTTTTTTGATATCCCTATAATCGATACATACTCTGATTGTTCCTTGTTTTTTATTAACAGGAACAATATTAGATACCCAATCCGTGAGAGGGATTGGATAAATAAATCCTTCTCGAAGTAATTTTTCAACTTCAGCTTTGATTGCAGCAACTTTTCATGGATGTATTTGACGTAATATTTTTCTTATAGGTTTAGCATCCAAGTATGTTTTAATTTCATGAATGACAATGGATGGATCAATTCCTGGCATTTATTCATATGACCAGGCAAAAATGTCACGGAATTCTTGAAATAGGGCTTTGTATATATCAATTTCATCTAACATACAAGAGGCATCTATATGAATGTTTTCAATAATTCCTGATTTTAATGATATGTCAATAGGAATCATGGAAGAAATATTCCCCAAATTCACTTCAGAATCTGAATTTGCGATCGATATCGGATTATGGGGTTCCTTGACATAGTCAATTGTAAAAATAGATGAAAAATTATCTTCGAATCTATCAAGCTCAGGTAAAAATGATGACCTATGATGGAGATCATCCCATGGTAAATCATCTATGGACAAAAATTCACGAATGTTTTCGTCAGTATAAAACACTTCTTTAAAATGATCCGGAATTGATGTTATAGCTAAGCTTGAAGGTGAAAAGGATTCTTCATTGACCACATTCATAGGGTCAGAATCAGTTGATGGTGAATTTGAAAATGACTATACTGCTTGATATGCTAATTCAAACGGATTCAAAGGCATCGTGCCTTCAAACGAATCCAGTTCTGACTCTAAAGGGACTATCCAAGGGTCATCAAATGGAATAGTGCTTGATGTAATCATATTGATAATAGCTATAGTACGTGATACATTAGGTGGAGGTAGAGAAAAAGTTCCCAACAAAGAAGAATATTTAATTAAGCCTACTCCTAAATCCTTATAAGGGATAGTTGTTTTTCCAACATGCTGAATACTATCCGTAGAAGCTGGATCAGACGAATAATATGAGAGTTGATCGACTTTCACAATCTTTCCTTGATGAGGAAACATGATTAATCGAAATACGGAAGACACGACAACAGTCATAGCATAAGACCAACTTCTACCCAAGAGAAGGTTATAATCTAGAGGGGCATCAACTACTTCCACATCTAGATTAACAGTTTTTCCTTCGACCTCTATAGGTATATCTTGTAAAATACCATACAGATGGAATCCTCTTCCATCAAAATATTTGAGGACGGTCGAAGATTGGTTAACCGTCAGAGAACCAAGTGATTTCCAAAAACTCAACGACATGATACACGTAGATGCCCCTTCATCAATCACAGTACGAAAGAAACGTTTGTTTTTTACTAACACTGGAATCTGGAAAGCCATTTGATGGGGTAAGCGAGGTGTAAAATTTTCTAAATCAAAGACCATAAGGTTCGAATCCTGCAAATCTATGGCTCCTAATACTGGCAATAGTAATTTCCTTTGTGCTAGACATGATTGCAGCACTTCCAAGTCTGACATTGTTGAAGGGGAAATTTCCAAATCTTCGACAATGTTGTAATTCTGAGCAGCTCTCGCATGTGGATTGAAAGCTGATTTACGAAGTACACCTTTAGGAGGCGGTTTGATTACTAAATCAATATTTGGTTTTTCGATGTGAAGCGGATCGAAAACCGAAGTACATGCAGCCGGTGTAGAATTATAATTTTCTACTTCTTTACCAGTAACGGGATTTTTATTACCATAACCTTGTGATCGAGTCGCAACCATCAAAATATCTAATGATGTATTAGAAGAAGATCCAATGATTTTACTATCTTGAATTGGAAATGGATCCTTCAAGACAGCGGGAGTGGGTGAACCTTTGACGAACTTAGAAACTTCATCCCTATGTGGACATTCCTTGGTGAAATGATCCTTATCACAGATAATACAAGGATAACGAGGTTTCCATTTGTCATCGGTTGATTCAGTTTCATCAGTTTTTTCTTTAGGAGATGAGGTATGTTTATTATTTTTCTTCCCTTTTTTCTTCTTGCCAGATTTCGACTTTGTAGTAGATGAATCTACAATGTGAATATCGGCAATAGTTTCCAAGGAAGATTCTCCTTTTGGTGAATCAGGTAAAGTTATTATAGGAGAAGTATTCTTTGAAGATTTCTTCTTATTCTTAGTTGTAGTAACCGAACCGATTACACCATCAGCGGCATGAGACCCTTAAGGAGTTGTTGTTAACTGACCAGGACACAGTAAATCAGGAATTTTCTCGTACAATGTTTCGGACTGGGTATATACCAAGTCTAGATATTGAGCTTGAGCAATAACTTGTTCTTCCGTGAAAACTCCTGCTTTGGCTACAACTTCAGTGATTTTTGGTAGCAATGATATAACAAACCATTCTGCCAATATTTGATCCAGGATTAAAAAATTTACCAAACGTCTTCTACATCTCCATTCATGAATATGATCTGATATATATGTAGAGTAGATTGTTTTAGTGAAGTTAATAATTTCGTGTCATTGTCGTATCTGACTGGAAATTGAAAATAAGTTAAGAAGGCATTTTCTAGGGCGTTGAAATTGTTAAACGAGCCTCGTGGCAGTTCAATGTACCACTTAGCAGCTAATCCTATTAACATTCTCTGAAAAATTCTAAGTCGAACAAAATCATCGATTAATGAGTTAGATGCGCACCAAAGGTGGTAAGTCATAACATGTTTGGAAGGATCCTCTCCTGTTTTTCCTTCAAATTTTGGGATATCACTGGGCAACTTATGAGGCATTGGTGGTCAATACGGATGATAGTAGATGGGATCATTCATAAGGCGAGATAAATCCGGCAAATCCAAAGTTGCTATGAACGGCAATCGACGGGTAGGGTCTTGTGGATAACCTTGTGAAACTAAACCAGTCCCAGGAGGAGGATATCCAGTATAACCTGGAATAGGTTGTGCATTTGGAATTATATTACCCCCTAGATAACCAGGAATAACCGGACCATACTGAGGTTGAACAGGTGTTTGATATGTATATCCAGGGTACGGTTGTTGCGGGTAGACTGGAGTTTGTGGAACAGGTCCATATTGGTACGGCCCGTGATATGGTTGATAAGTAAATTGAGGTTGACTCGTTATAATTGTACTTGTACCAGATTGTCCTGCGGGTATCTAAACAGTAGTTTGAATTGTCGGTCCATACTGCAGAATAGAAACCTGAGGAATCTGTATCAATGTTTGAGGGGCAGATGTAACAGGAATTGTAGACACTACAAGAATAGGTGTGATAGTTTAAACAAAAGTTTGAACAGCTGTTTATGGTGGAGTACTCGGTGAACTCGGACCAGGTTGTTGAACAAGACCAGATGCAGGTGTTGGAATTAAAGGTTGGATTGGTTGTTGGGGTTGATTATAACCAACAGGTTGTTCTGCTTGATAATAAGGTACTTACATATTTGGTTGTAAATTATGTTGGACTTGGGATGGATCCCACACCATTTCAGGATATGAGGGTCCCAATGAAGGTTGAACATAAGATGGCCCATAACTGGGTTGAACATATGGCTGATAATTAGGTGGATAATTTCCACCTCCTTGTAACATTTGCTATTCTAGATAGAACTGTTGTGCTAAAGGAGGTTGCAATCCTTGAGTAGGATACTACCCCTGAGGTTGATATTGACCTTGAGGCATGTACTGTCCCTAGGGTTGATATTGACCTTGAGGTATGTACTATCCTTGGGGTTGATATTGACCTTGAGCTATGTATTGTCCCTGGGGTTAATATTGACCCTAAGGTATGTACTGACCTTGGGGTTGCCCCCCAGGCTGTATTTGGCTATTTTGAGGTTGCCCCCCAGGCTATATATTACTACCTTGAGATGTGGGGTTTGAAATATTTCCAGACATCATATAAACTTGCTCATTTTTTAAAGTTCCAGTATTTGATTCATTCAAGCCAGATGATGACATTGGCTTGCTTGGAAAAGGAGATGCTCCTGAGAATGTACCAGAGAGTGACTAATAGCCTGCAGGAGCAGACGGACCACCATAGAGAAATGTTTATGGTGATTCAAAAAACATAGATGACTCACCTGACATGTTTATCTGAGGTCTATAACATATTGGTCTAGAGTAAAAAGGTATTCGAGGTGGAAAATACTGAAGAACTACATTTTTGAGAAAATATGTCAATGAAGAATACCAAGCGTCTTGTCTAAAAGGACTATAAAAAATTGATTTGCGTTGTCTAAGTTATAAATTTTCTTGAGTTGAAGGGAGAATTACTTCTTCTTCTGTATCAGTGATTTCTTCAATACTAATAAGACCAGGAGGAAGATCGTTTGTGATCTGATTCTTCACTTTGGGTGAATCAAGATAATCAGGAGTTGGAGTAGTGAATTCTAAAGTAGGTTCAGATGTAGCAGGTTCAGTTTATGGTTCAGAAATTTCAGGTTCTTCAGGTGATAATTCACTTGTTGTAGAAGCAACTTTGGTTAATTTGAAAATTGAAACCATCTGTGGAGTATGTTCTGCTACTTGCGATTGATCTACTTCGAAATCAGGATGAGTAATTATAGATGATTCTCCTTGTTTCGTTAATCCAGTTATACTGATAACATTTGGTATCATAGATTTAATTCCTTCTAGTTGGCTTGGTGTGTACTCAGGGGTTTTCCCCTGAGTTCTGCGTGATCGTCTCGGTAATTCAGCCACGATTAAAACTTTTAACACACACAATCAAAGAAAATCTCAATAAAAAATTCCTAAAATCACTAAGAAACAAACAAATGATCACACGCCTATAAAATATAAGAGATCAAACCACACACAAACAATAGATTCCCGCACTAAAAACACTAGTTGGTGATGAAATCCAACATCGTAGTATTTTAATGCAGAAATGGCAGTTGGAATAGTTACCCCGACAACCTGCTTAATGAAACAGACCAGTGCAATTATCTCCACTTAACCCATCTTGAGTGAAGATAACCCTCCGGAGAGTCCAAGTGAGTCTATCCGACGTCTGCTCCAGGTACAGTGGGATCTTCCCTCCACCATCACCTTGGGAAAGAATCCTAAAGTTTATGGCCACTAAGGTCACCAACAAGAACAAATATACCTGGGGGAACAGTCTACAATCTGATACACATGCAAGGGCAGAGTAACAAAGCTCAATCCCCTTGAAGGCTCCTTGACATAATCCAAGGTTTACCGACAAGTGACCCCAGGCTCCTCAACAATGGTCAATCCGAGTTTTACCATTGTTAATACGTGTATATCTTCTATCGTTCCCAACGAGGAAGGATTGATTACCTCACTGGTTCAGATATGATCTCATGCTTGACTCCTTTAGGAGGATCTTCCTAGAGCATACATGCTACTATTGAAATTTTCCTACCTCAATATCAACTACATGTTTGTTTTACTGTCTTGGAGAGTTAACTAAAACCTATTCCAAGACACTAGCCTAAGCTATGTTGGTGGAAAGAGCCCTAGGAAATATAAAATTTCTAAATAGATTTTAACTAAGCGTTACTTTTAGTTGGTTGTTTCTTAGGACAATGGGCACGAAAGTGAAACTTCAATGATGTATAATGACCCGACACCAAAAAACAATAAAATTCATCTATATGAGAAACAATTCATTCCTTTTCAATGAAACCTATGTAAAATAAAGAGTTAAGGGATGCAATTGCTTTTAAAACATCAATCCTTCCTTTTAAAACAAGAATATATGAAAAGAAATTTTTTTCATGAGAACTCAATGATCAATTGCTCAAAATGAAATCCCTTTTTATCATTCAAGTCTTAAAATAAAAATAAACAGTCTTCAAAAGAAAAGTATGATTACTTAGAAATCAAAATTCAAAACTAAAAACACTAATTTTGAACTCTAAAAACTCTAAAGATTTAAATTTTAAGACTAAAAACTCTAAAAATTTTGAGGATGTTTTGCTCATTTTGTAATCTAACCAAGAAATTCTTTGCTTATCCCAGCAAGAAATCAAAATCATCCAATGGTAGTTTTAAAGTGAAATTCAAAACTTATTGTACTAAAATTCTCTTAAGATTTGCAAATAAAAAGAAAAATTAAATCTAATTCTCATAGAAGCAAGTTCTGTTATAAACTCGAAGGCTCAGCAAGCCAACAATGAAATATCAGTGATCTAAGTTATATAAAGGTTTCTGATCTTTGAGCAACACAAATACAAAGCAAAAAATCACTTATAAAATGCAAATCCTTAGAAAATCACTCAAAACTTATGAATGCTAGAAGAAACTTTCACAAGAATCTTTTAACAATGAATACAAGTCTGGGTAATCACATAGAATCTTGTAAGCTCGTACCAGAAAAAAGAATTTTGAGTTTTTCAAAAAATTTCTCAAGGTCTGCAGGTTTCAATATAAAAAGGTGTGGTACCGCACTGTTTACATAGAGAAACTGCGGAGGTTACCGCATTGTTTTCAAAGAAAAAGTGTGGAGACTAGAAAACATAAAGAAAAATAAAAAATTCTAAATCTATTTTTCAGGGATTCTAAGGCTAATTTACCCAAACCAGTGCAGACTAATCAAAATAAAAAAGAAAGAAATATCTCCCTAGTATCACAAGGATAGCTAGAAACAAACAGGACAAATGTAAACTACTTTCTCTAGATTATATATGATTTAGAATTCTCTATGATGAAGGAAGGACCTACCTGTGATCCAATGCTATTTGAATTCTTCTTTCCCGTCGCTCCAATAAGTTACCTCTTTAAGTCCTACAAACAAAGACATGGAAGAGAACCAAAAGCACCTGCAACATATACTAATTCAAAAATCACAAATCTATCTTAATGATCAAGGAATTTAAGAAATAAGTCATTCAAGTAAACACATAAACAAATTATTGAGAAAACATGATCCATTTGTATTATCTTTAAATAAAATAAGGATTCGTACAACCGTGTTCGCCTTGATGTCATACAGGTCCTTCTGAGGTCTAGAACAAGTCTTTTCCTTTGGTCTGACAAGCCCTTCCACTCTTTGAACCAGTCTAAATACGAGTGTGTAATCGTACTCGCATGGATAACGGCTAGAAAAAAGAGTATGTTTCTTCAGCAATTCCCTTTTCTATCATAGTTACCAAGTACAAAGGAAGTACTAAGTGTATACAAAATGTATAGAGAAGTTTTTACATATATGAGCATGTACCCTTGAGACTGAACCAAAGCTTCAATTTATAGGAGGAGGAAAGTGGTTACAGCTCCAAAATGGAAGGGATGGAGTCCTCTTATCAGGGGATTAAGTTCCAAAGACCAAGGAATAGGCTCCTTTTATGAAGGAATGAATGTTCATGAATGGAGGGAGTGAGGCTTCGACTGGATAACGCCTTCTAGGAGCTTCCAGCTGGGAGAATATTCAACCAGCTGGGCTTCTAGAATTTATTTCGACCTTCAATTTACCTTTTACAGGGGTCCGTTCTTTTAATGAAGAAAATGTGCGGTCGGCTCCACGGTTTTTAGAGAAAAAGGGTGCGGTTCCGCAGGTAAGGCTAAGGAAAGGTGCGGTACAAGTGTTTTTATGATTCTTACAAGCTTTTCCCCAAATTCAGGACTTGGTTTAGGAACTTTAGGGTTGTATACTTCTAAGGGAGCATTATATAGGTATTTATGAACCCATATAGGTAGTAAAATGTCATGGTGACAAAATAATGTGTAACAGTTGTCCTTGTGGACCAAAGGGTTGTCCCTGTTGGATCGAAGGTTGTCCCTGTAAGGGTTGTCCTTGTGGACCAAAGGGTTGTCCCTGTTGGTATGTGAACTGATTGGGGTCAATTGAAGGAAAATAGACAAGAGTTCCATACTTGTCATAATGATGTGGAGGATTAACAGAAGCTTGCGGCTGCTGAGAACCGTGAGGGGTGGAATTCTGCTGCTGAATGGCCAACATGTATTTATCAAATGTCAAACCTCTAGGAATTGAAGTAGAAGCGATAGGCGCACTACTAGTAGGTTGGATTCCTGAAACGTGAGGCTTTGATCCACTCACAACAGGCCGAGCAGGTATCGTGGGATTAATAAAAAAATACTTATGAAAAACAGAAGACGATGACAATGACCGAGTTGTACTAACAGCCAGTGCGAATGAGGCCACACAAAAAGTGGGCCAGACTGGGACAGATGTAACAATCGTCGATATCATGGGAGTCGAGGGTGATGCACTTGATACGGTGACAGAAGAGTTTCCTAAGCGAGTTGATGTACTTGACCGTGTCTGGTTCTGATACATTGATGCAACACCAGAAATGATCTGACCCAACATACGATAACCAGCTGGGAGAGATGGCGGCTGTTAGGAAGGTTGACTCAAGACATAAGGAAAATCCTCTGGAAAGAGTTGATAATCCCCTGTAGAAACATGAATCTCTTCACTACTGATGGGACTCAAAAAATCCATGTCATATGAATCCATGGTATCATCAAAAAGGTGACAAGCAGTGGCAAGTAAAGCAGTGGAAAGTAAATATGGTTCCGAAGTAAGAGGAGGAAATTATTCCTCGTTTCCAAAACTAGCCCAAGTGCTCAAACGTTGCCAAATGATATCAAAAGGACCCCCGAGAGGAGATCGGGTTGCAAGGGGTAAGATACTTGGAATAAGAGCACGTCGGTAATCAAAAGGCCTAGTAGGCTAAGGTGCCCCCAAATAAAATTTAGGAGAAGGATCTCCACAGGAGTTGATGAAGGGGATGAGGAAATTGGTGGTTCTTCCATCGTGATTTTGTCTCAAACCATGACAGAACCGAGATGACCAATTCAAGGCTTCAAGAATAAACACTAAGGAATTAATTTAAGAACAAGCCAAGAAAATACTTATAACGGGCATCTGATCGCAGGCAATTGATTTTATGACACTGAAACAAAACTCCGCCTTTTCATATTTTAAGAGTCAAGAAAAGGGAAAAAGGTGACTCTAGTCACTTTCAGGTTGAACGAGCGTGAAAGGACAAGTGCTTGATGATATTTTCAATTTTAGAGAGTCACAAAAATACCAAAAGGACTACTCAAGAAATCTAAGCAAGAGGGTGTACCAAGATTCCGTGAACTGCAATATACACCTTAGTGATCAAATGAAAGAGAAATGACCAAGGACTTAACATATGTGCAGGAAATCTACCCGAATGTTGTGTTCGGTGTATCACGGTTACAGGGTGGCAGAATTGGCTTCCCACAGAGAAAGGATTGCAACCTATGAGGGTCTCCCTTTATATACTCGATAATACGAGGAGCACACGTCCGTGCTAGTGCTGTCTAATGCCAGATGGCGAACGATAGCTACTAGGATTAACGATGTTGGAACACGTCACTAGCCTAGACCTCTAAATGTATGTGTTAGGTTTCAATGCTTCCCTAGGTTGATTGAATTATTTTTAAAGTTGATCTTGAATTAATGTTGCAATTTCAAGGCCTTACCGAATGTAATCTCGATTTCTTAATGCACAACTATATGCAAAATAAAATCATTCCAATTCGATGAATTCTAGCTAAGAGAGTGATAGTAGATCATAACGAAGCAGTAGTTAATCAAATACAAGAAGAAATTTTCCTTAATGCATCTAAGACAACCAAAGCAGAAAACAAAAAATCTTTCCTTGTTCACTAAAAGCTACTAATGCAAAAGAACGTTTTTCATTTTAAGACTAAGAGAAAGAATGAAAATTTAACGTTTTAGATGAATGAGAAGCAAAATGCACTAGTACACTATATGAAAAAATAGAGACTATTTTTGAGAAATTCAAATGAAACGATCTAAATAAAAGAGATAAATCCAATACGAACATCAAACACAATAAAAGCAAGATTCACTCCTCCAAGCAAACAGGGCTTTCAAACTGGTTCAGTGAACAATGTAATATATGCTCAAGGTGACAGATGGAGAGCTAAACGAAATCCAAGATGATCATTCAACAAACCAATGACATGAGGAACCAAAAGAAAAGCTAAAACAATTAGCCAACAAACTGAAAATATAATGACCAAACTCACTCAAACTCAACTCAGAAGGTTCAGTGAGGAGGTAGTCAGACAAGTAGAGGAAGGCACCTAGAAACCCTAGGGTGACAAACTCCACTGATCAGATAAAGGGAAAACATCTGAGAAGAACGAGACATGAGAGTCAAATCATTTCCAGTGGACCAATTGAAATATGAAAATCCAACCTAGAGGCAAGAGAAACTGACAAAACTCAGGAAAAAGGCTAAAATTTTAACCTACAGGATTCAACGTGTCTGTGAGGTTGTAATCAGCGTCAAACAGAGGATGGTGCACCTGTGAAAAAGGAAAAAAGTGCCAATCGATGCGACTGTTCAAGCAACAGCAGTGTCGAGCTTGAAAAATATGGAAAAAATAAAAACCACTGAGCATAGGTCAGACTTGACACTCTAAGACTGCATGTGATGGCTGAAAACAATCAGATAGGCATAACAAAGCAGAAAAACAATGAAATGACCAAATTCAAATAAACAAGCAAAACATTAGACGAACAATGAGAGACGATAAACACATTGATCCCTAGTATGGTCGCCAAGCTGTTGTGCAGGTAAATCCCCTCTGTGGACAGAGGCGATCCCTCTAGCCCTGGAGTGGGTCTAGCAACAAGGGAACAAGCTAGACTTTTGGATTTCTAGCTTATAAATGAAAACAAGTTAGGCTAGATGGCTGACCTTGGTCCAATGCTTTTGTTGTTGTTTGCAGTAGCGATCACTGATCTTTGTCTTCACACGTCGCGGTATTTCAATGATAATGTCTGTGTACCTGCACAAGGATCAAGTGAATGGTGACAGCATACGAAAACATATTTTCATTCACATCTATTTTATTGTTCAAGGAGAATCAAACATTTTGCATATTATCGAACACAAAGTTGGAACCAAAAAACCATTCTTATATTAATGATAGAGAAAAGAAGTTTACAACATTGAAGCCTTGATGTTGCAACCTCCTTTGATGGGTTTAGTCAAACGTGTCTCAAGAATTCCTCAGGGATTGGATTTGATGAGGAAATGGGCTTAAAATCTCTCTCAAAAATGGATTCCTCTCTACCTTATCCTTCACACCAGCTATGGTAAAGACTTCTCAACTAGCTGAAACTATGTGAGAAGGATGTATTTATAGGAGAGGAGGAGGTGGTTTGGGATCCCTCATAAGGTGGAAAGGAGACCTTATCCTTTGGGGATTTGCTCAATTATAGGAAACAAGAAGCCAAAGGAAGGACTTCGACGTTATTCAGTCGAACAAACCATGATGACTCCACTCACGAAGTGGTTGGACATGGAAAATTCCTTTCTATTTTAAAGAAAATTCCAAAAACAGCCTCGGTGAGGGCAATCCACTGAGATAGAGCGCCAATGGGTGTGAGGCCCAGTGTTAATTTCTCTATGTGCGCAAGGCCATAACTGCCTACCAGCGCCGACCCAAATTCATATGTTTTTGAGAGCTTGCTTCAGAAATGATCAACAGAGGAAATGTTCATCACATGCCAAGGGATGCAATGACACTTTTTGCAAGGTGTGAAAATACACAGAAGTCACTGAAATGGTCCTACAATGTGCTGGATGGGGACTGCAGGGACGGTGACAAAATAATGTGTAACAATGGGTTTCTAGAAGGAAATTAGTCAATTTGTCCAAATCTGTAATAAATTCTAAACTGCCAACTTTTTCCTCGATTTCTATGCAGCTGAAGATGAATGAAGAAATTTTGAGAATGGGTTTTTGTCCCAGTATAGCATATTTAGTACACCTAAAATCATTTTTCAAAATCCTTTACGGTTTAGGATATATTCAGGGTTATTTGAGGCTAATTTATGTAAAACTCGAAATTTCCAGATTTGTCAAAATCTCTGAAAATAACCTTGTTTTAAATTTTTGGTCAATGGAAGGTTAAAATAATACAGATCAACACATCACATCTTTCAAAATCGATTTCATCTTATCTCCAAGGCTATGTATGGAATGTTTTAAAGAATCCATATTTGAATGGACATTGCAATCATATTTTCACAATTAAGTTAGGCGTAGCATCTCTATGATCTGATCCAGACAGATCTCCTTTCTATTTGTAATTCTAAGGTTATGATTATAAATCATGCAACAAAGAGAGATTGAGATATATATCCAGAGAGGATTGTCATTCATTTTTTCTATCTAACTTGAGACTGTAAAACTCTGTTATTCAGTAATTAAGTTCAGTTTGTAATCCATCATGGCGTGTTGCTGATCCAATTTCGGATTTTTATGAATCTTATGAGTTCCTGAATCATATGCATTGAAATGTAGTTAGTCTCTGTAAGTTTTCAAGCTGTCTCCGGGTGTGGCAAGGACCCACCACAATCCGGATCCAGCTCCTGTCATCATATGCGTAGGTAATTTGTGTGCATTTTGATTAATTCCTGCATTTTAATTTAAATTTGTTTTAAAAAAGTTGATTCAAGTTTGATTTCAATCACAACGCAATTCGCTATTGTGTGTGTGTTAACGTTGGATTGGTTTTAGTTGAAGAAACTATCTCATGTTCCCGATCTCAAATAAACAAGTTAAGTGTTAATGTTGAAGGTCATGTATTGAGTGGTCTCAAGGAATTGTTTTTGTTGTGGGTGTGTGTCTGACATTTACAAAGCATCTCCATTTCTTTGTATTCAATCTTATAAATATTCATTCACATATATGCAGAGAACTAGATTGTTGTTTTTCCCATCTAAAATCATCTTCAAATTTGAATGGACAGTTCATGTGCATGCTCAAACTAGAAGATCGAATTGAAGCATGAATCTCTACACTGATGCATACAAATAAAAACAAAGTATGGTTGAAATTAATGCTGCCTTGAGGTTTCATCATAGAGTCCATAAGAGTTGTGTCAATTTAATTGTAGAATAGAGCTTCATGTCCCCAACATAAATATTTAATATGAATTTTTAACTTGCAGTGTAATTTTGGGTGTGATTGATTGATTCTGAACATTGCGTTTTTAACTCTTTTGTCATCAACTTTCAAATTATCAAGAACAGTGAGAGTCTTATGACCGTGCTACTGTTTTTTCTTTATATTGTTTTTAGAATGATTGCAACATCTTAATTTAAGAAATGAATTTGAAAATCATAGAACACAGAATAGAGTTTGTTTTGTGAAGTATTAGGACTTGGTTTGATAGTTAGCTCTAGTTTTAAACTTCAATAGGAATGTGTGTTGATTATCTTTTTAGTTTTCAAATAGAAGTAATCTTTATATGTCGGTAGCTTGAAGAAGATAGGTAAACATAGTTTAAATAAGTAGTGAGTGTGTGTGAGTAATTGCTATTCCCAGATTGAGAAATTCCATTTAGATTACATGAATTTGGTTTGATCACAGAAGTAGATTTTTGTTCAAATGCATTAAGGTTTGTTGAAATTAAATTGGTTTGAGATTTGTTATTGCTCTAGATTTTTTATTGTAGTGTGAAGTTCTAGGTTATTTTCAATCTTATTTGGCAGTTATTGTAGAGTAAAAATTAGAAGTTTATTGATTCATAAGAACAATAGCATCATTCTTGATTGGGTTTTTCTTCATTTCTATTGCGTGATTAAGTAGAAGCTTACAGTTTTTTTTTGTCTCTCATAGAATTATGGTTTCGCATAGTGAATTAGAGGTCATTTACAAAATTGTTATAGAAGTTTGGTTACAAAAAGTGGAGTTGAGTTGTCAATGATATTTGATTAAGTGAGTGCATATTTCCTTAAGAGAAGAATTCTTAGATCAGTTCTTAGCCTGCATTCTCTTTTGTTTATTGTTGAAAGAAGCATTGAAGTTTGTGTAGGTGGAGCTCCTACCATTTTAGGGTTTTCAATTTCAAGGTTTAATGCAAGGATTAATTTTGAGATTTCAGTTTCAAGTTCGTTTAGATTGAGTTGTGGTTAAATAGATTAAGTTTGCAATTATTTACTTAAAAGTTCAAATTTCATTTGTAATAAAAATTAGGGTTTCCCTTAAGTGCATTTTCCTTTAAAGAGAATAACTGGATTGATTTAATAGAGATCTTAAGTTTTAAAATTGAATTTAATTATTTGGCTGGGTTCCCTTTTTAAAAATCGTTTATTCACAAGCATTTATGTAATCTATTCCTTAGCTGATCATTATAAAATAAACCTTAAAGCTCTGACCTACAACCTAAATCAAGAAGTGCGGTGTAACTCATATTTACGAGCCCATATTGACAATTAAGTATTCGGAGAATTAATCTAGCAATTATTTCTCCCAACATAGCCTAAAATCCATTCTTCCTCTAGTCAAGCCCTTTGGCTATGATTTTCATAGAGAGATACCTCTCTGGTTTGGTAGGGCTATCTACCAAAATAAAAGCTCGGTTTGAGGTTACTTCCATCAATATCCTTTTAGCCTTGGGACGTTGTGGAGGCTAACAGGACTGAGATAGACTAAATATGAAAAATGAATAACTTAGTCGAACATGACTAAGAGGTTCTATTGAATATTATTTTCTACCTTTTCGGGTTCAACATACTTTTTACGAAAAGATACATTTGGAGTTTTATTTTCCACTTCTTTTATAAACTCCCTAAACATGAAAAAGATGTTGAGTTACCCCTCATCAGACTCGTAAAACTTAAACAGCGAAGGACTTGTCACCATGACGAGACCGAGTTACTCCTTCCTAGGGATCGTTAAACTTACTAGGATGGATTCATCCAAACAGTGAAGTTGTATGACAAGAATATGGTATCGTCTTCAAGCTTGTGTAAAAATAAAGAGGTAATCGCCAAAAATAGTGGGGGAAAATAAAAGGTAACATATATCCTGTATTTTATGTGAAAGGAAGTATGTCACTCTTAAACATGACACTTACCTGCATCTTGTGTCAGGTTTGGGACATCCTCACTTTGTCTCTTTTCTTACTAGGTTTTTGGAATCCATTTGCCTCTCATTCGATTATATCCATTTTTCATCATGACCTATGATCCTATTTTGAGTCAAATGTTGCCAAATCCCAGAGTCGCCTTGCCGATATATTCAAGAGAATTCCCTTTTTCAAATTCAAACCATTTATACCTTATTTTACCTCCTCTGCATCAATCCTGAATCACTCTTATTAACTCTGTAAATCCTATGTTTCATGTTGATGATGTGGGAAACATTATGGCCCTCCTTCGACAGATCACTTCCTGTGAACTCCAACCTATTATCCAGGTAGAGGGTCTAGAAACCCCATTTCAGTACCTTGGAGCTTGCATGCCTCACTTGCAGGTTCTTTTCATTCAATAATAAGCTCAAATCATTGGACTTCAATTGAATGATTTTGTCAGTGTCAAATTTCAGCTCCATTTTTCAAACTCTTAGATTGTGATGTTGTACCTTGAGAGCCATCGTCATAATTGGTGGTTTCTCTCGTTCCTGTTAATGGGTTACATCATTGACCAATAATCAGGTAGTTTCTACCATGTTGGAATTCAACACACCTATCCACATGGTCATATTCATACTTTGAATGAGTCAAGCTAGAGGCAAAGACCCCGGGTTTCCTATGATAAATGTAGGTTGCATGGAGTTATTCATGATTGTAGACATGATCCTTTCTATTCAGATGGATGTGTCGATGCCATGTATTCATTTCTTCATATATTCATGATTATTTTTAGTCAGATGGTTGCGTCCATGACATGGGTTCATGTATTGTTAGATGCCTATTCATAGATGTATTATTGGGCATAATTACATCAGAGATGTCATATACTATGTTTTATTTGCAGGTATCCTAAAGGTGGTTTCCTAAGTCCCTGCCTTGAAATGTAAATCATTTCAACCATCACTTCCCATTTTTCCTTCATGCTTCAGAGGGCATCTGTTATATAGTATTTTTTCACACTCCCTGTCTCATGCCCTGAGCTATCAAACTTTTCCCCAAATGTCACAAAGTGATAAAATTTGTTAATGTGTTCACCATGAAAACATGATCAGAGCATCCTTGAATAACAAAAGAATAAATTCCTTGAAGAAATTATGGAAAGGCTTTCAAAAAAACCAATTTGTACCCCGAGCATGGTCCTCATGACTTAAGCCTCACGCTTGTCACCTTCACCATTATATGTGTCTAGCACTATCAGCACGATAATTTAAGTGAAAAAATGTGATGCTCCTATTCAAGATGTTTCTCCAAAAATGGAGGAGAAGCTTCTCTTACTAGAAGCCTCGAGAACGAAGAGCGAGTTATAGGTGAATAAGGATTGGGTCGATATGTCCCATTTCAAGACTTTGATCCTACTATTAGGTATCTTCCCCTTAATATGTGGACCTTATTCCCCCTTTTGTGGATCCCTAACTCCCTCTCCTTCCCTATAAATGATTTCCCTACTTTCCTCAAAGGGTTGATCAATGTGGGTTTCCATCCTATGAGCTGAAGCATGCCCAATTGCTGCCCATATGTGAAGGAGGAAACTGTTTGAATATTTTAGGCTAGGACTTGGAGTTTCACATGAAGGAGACATCCAACATCAAGGATTTTGATTGTATTGTTCTTTTTATCATTCTATTAATAATACATTTTGTGTTTCCTTTCTAGAAATATGTTTATTATTGCATGTTTATTGTAGTGATCCTTGATCTACTACATAGCTTATATTGATATTGTTATGCTTTGTATCCATTTTTGGTCTCCACTTGTTCTTCGTTGCAAGTTATTTTCTTCATCGACGCAGAGGATATCATGAGCGTGGAAGCGAAATAAGAAAGTCTGACATCAAAGACAAGCACTGAAATAAAAAAGAGGTAGGACATCTATCCTCCTTCATGTTTTTATAACATGAGTTAGGAAAGGTTTCATATATTTGTCTCATTTTTTTCTAGATCCTCTCATTAGGAATAGAGGGAACGCTTTTGTCCACAGAAGGGATTGGCTGCCCAGCAAATATAGGACCTCCTGTAGAACCTCCTATAGAAAACCTGTAGCATTTCTTTCTTCAATTAGTTTTGATCCATACTTTGACTATGGAATAATTAAGTTGAATACTACTCCCTACACTATTATTTTATGATTAGGGAAGACTCTAGGACCACTCCAAGCTCATCCTTTTATCACTGCACCCATCAAATAGAAGAACAGAGTTAAAATTAATATTTTTCTTCATAAGTATGTTAAATATTAGATTCCTGATTTTTAAGCAAGTGTGAGTGGATAAATGATGCACACAAGTATGTTACCGATTTAAATCAAGTGTGAAAGTACAATAGCATGATTTAAATTTTCAAATAGATTAGCTTCTTTTCTCCTTTCATGAAATTTCAATTATAATTTACATTTTATGAATGAAATTTTCACCTTTGTAGTTAGAATCATGTTCATTTATGCTTTCATAAGAAGTTTTCATTGTAATTAGTTAGAGGAGTGGTCTTTGAACACCTTAATCCGATTTCATGAATGAGGGTGACATGAGTATAATTACCTAACCTACTCTGCATATAACATTGTCACCTCTAAATTTGTACGAACCTAGAGTTGATAATTTAGCTGAGAATCCCTTGGGAGTTGCAACATCCTTGGTGAAATACCAGGGCTCATCACTTTTTTGGTGCCGTTGTGGGGAGGTGTCTAAGTAGGTGATTTTTTCTGCTTAAGAATTTATTTTTATTTTTTTAATGTTTTGCATCGCTCTTATTGATTTAAAAAAAAAGTGAAAATTTCAAAACAAAACTTTTTCTTTCATGCCTCATAGGAGTAGGGATAACCAAAGGAAATTCTTACGAAAAACACCTACCCCCTCAAGCAATCAAACTTTATGTTTCTTTTCTTCGGTGACTATGAAATTCCCTCTATGAATACAGGGGAGTTAGAAGACCCTCTGTGTGGGCAACCTGAAATTTTCGAATAACCTATAGGAGAAGAAGAACATATCTCACTTACCCAAACTATGGTTGAAAAAAGGAACATTGAGATTTTGCCTATCAAAGAAACCAACATAGAGGCTAGAATGAAAAATATAAGCACTGCTTCCATTCAAAATTTCCATGGCCTAACCTCTAAGGATCCTCACACCTTCATGTTTGATTTTTTTTTTGTAGGACCTATGATTATGACTCTGATGAGCAGAAGCTGAATTTGTTTCATTCTAACCTCAAAGTTGCAACCTTACGCTAGTTAATGAGTCTACTTAGAGGAAACATCACTACCTGGGCCTAAATGCAGTAAGCCTTCATTGAAAAATAAAAATATTAATGTAGGTCCAAAGAAACAAAGGTGGAGATATTTACAATGTTAACTCAATTATAGGAAGGAAAACTATACCCTTGATCCAGAGTCACTTAAGCTAGTTCTTCTCCGAGGGGTCTGGGAGGATGTAATGGAAACCCTCAACTTGATATCTATAAGAGATATCTACAAATTACCTTATGATGAATTCAAAACTGTATTCAAGAATCACTATAGGGATGCTAGGAAGAATGGTAGGTCTAGCCAGAGCTTGGTCGATTCCTCTCCATTTACAACAACCATCAAGCATGTGATAGGGATTATGTTGGAAGATTCTAAGAGTGAAATGTGGCATACCTTTTCCTTGCAATTGGATAATATTCAAATCAAAAGGAGGCAAGGGGAATCAGAAAGGGAACTAGTTATATTCTTCATTAGATGTACTAAAATGAATCCTAGGAATGAATTCCCACTGAATGTCACAAATGTTTGCTTAGTCTACGAAGAGAATCATACAAAAGATAAATGTCCCTCACTGCCAGGCTTAAAGGTTGTATAACAGGGAGGGGTAGAAGGTGGGTTAGAGAATTTTTGCTTCATTAAACAAAGGAGACCCCCAGGTCCTCAGCCATCTGAGCAAGGCATGCAAGGTGCACACTATCATCACTACAATCCAAATCAAAATGCACATTTACATCCTTATTACCCTTCCACTCACCCGTAATTGTCCACACCTCTTCCTCGGTCTTATGCTTCTAAATATCCTCCTCATCCTATCAACCCTCCTTTTCTTCCATATCCATCCCAACCTTCCCAATGGGGCAACCCCTCACCAGGGTGGAGGCCTAAACAATCCAAATCGCTGCTTTACTTCCTCCACCTCAACCTCAACCACAATCTCCTCACCAAAATCCACCTAAGCAACCTAAAATTCCTTCTCAACACAATCTGAACCCAAACAATAAGCATTAACAACAAGTTTACAGTGGGGAGACATCCTATCCTAATTATGTTGTGGAAATCTAAGAGATCAACCATCAACCCGGGAAGGTGCTCCGAGATAATCACCCACCTTATCCACCTGAAGAGCTTGAGGAAGGGAAGGAAGATAGTGTACCTCAATCCAATGCACCTACTTATCCTGAATGGTTGGTCCAACCTAGACAACACACCCCAGAAGAGGTTGAAATTCTGAGATAATTGATGAACTTGTGTGTTAAGATAACCCTTCTCCAAGCCATCAAAGATGTTCCCATTTAAAACAAGCTTATCAAGGAGGAATGTTTCAAAGGCCCAGGGGAAGAAGAAGAGATACCCCCACAATCAATGTTGTTGGAAAAATATATGATCTGATGATTGGGAGGGTGATATCTCCAAATTATTTGGACTTTGGTAGCCCAGTAGTGGATGTGCACATTGATGGCATTATGGTCCCTAATACCTTGATTGATCTTTGGGTTGAAATAAATGTAATGACCAAGGAAACCATGCTAAAGCTTAACCTTCAAGGGGCTTTAAGAAGGACCACAAAAGTGTTGCATCTTTTAGACATATCCATAGTAGCTCTTGAGGGATTTGTTGGGGATGTGATGGTCTCCATTGACTCCTGGAAGTACTCCAATAATTTCCTAGTCTTCTGGCCTAAAACAAGGTTTAATGGCTATCATCTCATCCTAGGAAGACCTTGGTTGGCCATCACTAATGCCTACATTAGTTGCAGGGCTGGGAACATGACTATTAAGAATGGACATTTATCAAAACAACTTGTGTTGTATCCACCTGCTCAACCTTCTATTGAGCATGATTTACTCTTATGGTTAGAGGATGAGGAAGATGAAGAATTTTACCAGGCATCCCTCTACCAGCCTGCACTATAGACACTTTTTATAGGAGGGGGGAAGCTTGATGAATATGACCTTATTGACCATATCTTACAAAATCAACCTCCCACTGCTATACCAGTTGCTGAACTAATGAAATAAATTTCCGAGAGTATTCCTTAGACTGAATTGTACTTTATTGATTCTAGTCTAGAACATGCCAAGATTTTGGAGATTGGCCCATCAAGAAAAATAAAAATAAACCCCTCTTTTTTTGCTGAGCAGGAATAACAATTATGTAGTGTGTTGAGGCAACATCGAGATGATTTTTCTTGGCAGTATAAGGAAATGAAGGGTGTGCATCCATAATTCTATACTCATCATATTTACATCAAGGATGGATTCAATCTTGTATGCCATCACTAGAGAAGGATGAACCCATATCTTAAGGACACTGTGAAAAAATAATTGCAGAAGTTACTACATGGAGGGTTTATATACCCCATTTCAGATAGTGAGTGGGTGTCACCTCTTGTTTCAGTACCCAATAAGAATGGGAAGTGGAGGATATGTGTTTATTACTGAGAACTTAACAAGGCTACAAAGAAGGACCATTTTCCTTTTCCTTGCATATACCAAGTCCTAGATGGCCTTGTAGTAAATAAATTATTTTCCTTCGTGGATGGATTTAGTGGAAACAACCAAATTCATATCAGCCCTAATCACCAAGATAAGACCACATTTACATGTCCTTGGGGTACCTTTTCCTATAGAGTTCTTCTATTTTGTTTGTGAAATGCCCTTGCTAATTTCCACAAGGTTGTTATAAGTATATTTGTTGAACTTTTTCATGACTCTGTTGAGATATACATTGATGATTTCACTCTGTATGGAAGTGACTTCCAGGAAGCTCTTTCTAATCTGTGTAAAGTCTTAAAGAAATGCATTGAAATGAATCTTTCATTGAGTCTTGAGAAATGTGAGTTTTTGATGAATGTAGGGACTATCCTTGGCCATTCTATATCCAAGGAAGGGATAAATGTTGACCCGAACAAAATTTCCACCATAAAAGGGTCCCTATCCCTAAAAAACAAAGATATGTGAGGAGTTTTCTTAGATTAGTTGGGTATTATATAAGGTTCATTAAATAATTGAGTAAATTGGCTTCACCCTTGTTTTTATTACTCGCAAAAGATTCAAATTTATATTGGACAAATAATTGTCCAGAAGCCTTTGAAGTACTAAAATAAAAGCTAGCCAATGTACCCATCCTTAGGGGTCCCAACTAGGAATTACCTTTCCATATACACGCAAATGCCTCAGAAAAAGCTGTAGGGGCTACCTTAGGACAAGTAGAAGATGAATTGCCTTATGCTATCTATTTCATCAGTAAGAACCTGTCTAAAGTTGAGTTAAATTATACAATAATTGAAAAGGAAATCTTGGTAGTGGTACATTATTTGAGAACATTTAGGCATCGTTATATCACTCGTTATCCAAATTTTGTTCACACTGATAAACCATTAAGTATTTAATAAATAAGCTTTATGTCAATGATAGGATAATTAGATAGTTTGGAGGTTGAGAATTCAGATGATACATAGCCTTCATTTTTCCTTGTCTATGTTTCAAGTATAAAAAAAGACTCATCTTCAGGACGAACCTACAAAGAAGACAAGAAAAAGAAGGTAATAAATAGGGGAAGGGTGAATGAGAGAATTAGGGGAGCTGACCAACTCAATGATTCAAGAAGTTAATTTTTAATAATAGTTAATTAAGATTTGTATTTTTAAAATTTAATTATATATTTAATAATAATGTATTTTATTTATTTTAATAATGTTTTTAAGGTGCTATAATTAAGATAAATAATGCTAAAAAAAAATAGGAAGTTAATATTATAATAGCTAAATAAGATTTTATCTAAGTTTAATATTATTTCTTTTATTATAATAAAATTTTCTTGTAATTTTTTATTACTAAGAGAAATTAATAAGGTTTAATAAAAGGTTTTATGAAATTAATTAGGAAAGCATAGTAAATAAATTCTATTTTATTATATATTAATGAAATTTTAATGCATTAGAATTAGGTTAATTTTAATGCAAGTTAAGGAGTTAGATAACTGAGGGGATTAAAGAGGTTTAAATAATTTAGAAAAGATGTAAGGAAAATGAGATATAGGAATGGAACATATTAAGGGGTGAGGGCAGAAAATGAGAAAAAAAAGGTGAAATGGAAAAGATGGGAAGGTGGAGAAGAGAGGAGAGAAGTATAAGGGTATATATTATAATATGTTAGAATTAGTTTTTAATTGTAATTATTGTTAAAGAGACCACGTAAATATCAAGGTTATTTAAGGGAGGGGGAATAAAAGATAAGGGGGAAATTGAAAGAAAATAAGGATTCTTTGAAAGAGGAGGGCTACTTGAGGAAGACGATGCTAGGGTAGTGACAGAGGGGTGGAGGGAGCGAAAAAGGAAAAGGAAGGTAAGGATGCTTAATATTTTGAAGAGCAAAGGAGTAAAGGAATCCAATTTATTCTTACTTCGATACCTCCATCCCTATTGAGGTTTTGGGGGTGTTTGATGATCTCAAGAGCCTCCCGAATTTTACGCTTGAAATGATGATTTTAATTAGCGATAACCTTAGTATCTTCTAGGCAGATATGGTGAAAAGTCTTATCAGCATGTTCTGTCTGGGCTAAGGATCGATTTATTTTGTTTCTAATGTTCACGACATGATCTTTAAGCCTAATTTTAAATGATCTTCCTATGTCTCCAATATAGCAATATCCACATGAACAATTAATCTTATACGCACCCTTTTGTTGGAGGTTCTCAGGGTTGTTTTTGACATATTTCATATATTTTTTTATGGTAGTCATGGGCTTGAAAGAGGTTACAACATATTTTTTATTGAGGAATTTAGCAAGCTTGTTTGTGACTCCTTGAATGAATGGTAGGTTGTTATTATTGCAACAATTTGATTTGACTATCATTGATAAAAAAGGGAAAGAGAATATGGTTGCAGATTTGTTGTCAAGACTAAGTTCCAGATGAACATCTCTTTGCCATATCGATGCTTTCTCCTTGGTTTTCTAATATATCCAACTACTTCTTTGCTCGGAGGTTCCCTCCTAATCTATCCTCCAAGGAGAAAAGAAAATTGTCAGGAAAAGTTCCCCATTCATTTGGATTTGGGGGAATATTTGTAGATTGGGGCTAGATTAGATCCTGGGAAGATGTGTGAGGGAACAAGTGGTCTTTGAAATCCTCCTAGAATGCCATAATGGACCCTATGGGGGCCACTGAGGACAACATTCAAGGTTCTACAATCAAGATATTATTGACCCACTTTAAATCAGGATACAAGGAGGTACACCACTAGGTGTGATCACTGCCAAAGGATGGGTAAGCCCACACCCAAGGATGCAATTCCTTTACAACCTCAAGTGACTCTAGAGCCATTTGGCACGGATTTCATTGATTCTATTGACCCCCCATCAAGATAGAATAAATATATCATTATGTGCATTGATTACTTTAATAAATGAGTTGAAACAAAAGAAGTAAAGGAAACAACCGAGAAAAAGGTGGCTGAATTTATGAGGGAGAATATCTTCTACAAGTTTGGTTTTCCAAGGGAGTTAGTCACTGATTAGGGAGCACAATTTACATCAAATATGATTGAAAATTTCATGAAGAAGCACCATATCAAGAACATAACATCCACTTTGTATCACCCTCAATAAAATGGGAAGGTGGAGATCACAAACAAATCACTGGAGAGAATTATAACCAAGGTTGTTAGTAGCAAAAAAAATATTGGGGAGACAGACTTGTGGAAGCCACTTACAGCTACAACACCACCACTAGATTCACTCCATTTGAAATAATCTGTGGTAAAAATGCTCTTCTATCTATTGAATTTGAATACAACACCTTGAGGATGGAAAATTAGTTAGTCTTGGATCTCACTATAGCACAGCAAGAGAAGCTACTCTAACTCAATGGTTTAGATTATAACAAACTTGGTGAAAATTCCATGTAAAAAAGTTAAAAATAATAACCATGGTTGATGGGACACTTATTCCAAGAATAATTTTGGGGAAAATACCCTAGTGGGTGTTCATTTCGATTATTATGGCTAAAGGAAATTGGAAAATTCCATGGCAAAGGCTTTAGAAAGGAAAAGTGGAGTTTATTGGAATTTATTTATGAAAATAATGGAAATTATGAGAAAAAGGAAGATGAATAGTCACAACTTGCATGTGAGAAAAATGAAGGAAAATAATGGAAAATAAAGAAAATAGAGGCCTCATTAATAAAAAAAAATTGAGGATCAGTTGGAAAGATTTTGGCTCAAGATTTGGCTTACACTTATGGCTCTCATTCTATTCTCTCTGTCACTCTTGGACAATAGTTGTCATGGAGAAACTTGGCATTGGAGAAAGAAAGGAAAAGAAAGAAAGAAAGAGAAAGATCAAGCATCTATAATAGGATTCTTTACAGGTATTGATTTTCATGTGTCATTTCCTTGCTAGATCTGGCATGCATGGTATTTCATGTGGTTCTTTTCTGTCTTGGCATGGGTTTTGCCAGGTGTGATAGTGTTTTTCCAACCTAGCCTCGGAATTTCCATATAGCTTTGATGAGATGGGTTTCTCATAATTCAATTGTGATGGATTGTCAGATGTGTTAGTACAGTTCTTTGTTAAGTCATGAGTCCATTTCATTTTTTATTTTAGGATAAGGCTTTGTAAATTTCAAAAAAAAAAAAATTGATCGCTACCGAAATTTTTGGTAGTGCATGTTTTAGCCCTCTCCAACAGTCTGTTTTAATTATGTTTCTATCTGGTTTTCTTTAATCTAATGCTACCATAAATTTCGGTAACTTCTAATTTAAAAAAAAATAAAAATAAAAGTGCATCTACTTTATGACAAGCCACATGTTCTTGTTTAAAACACGTTTTAAATATTTTTATTATGATTTAAATCACATGGTAGGAGTGGTATGCAGTCAGTAATGTTAATTTTAAGTTGTGCTTATACGTGTAGTGTCTCGGTGTCAATCCGTAGTAACACAGCCAACTGTTGATCCCATCCTGTCTATCAGCCAAGTTGGTTTACCTTGTTGAAAAGTCAACAAGAAATGTGTCTAATTTAATTTTCCCTTAATTAAATTGGACAATAAAATGTAATCTTATCTCATAATCACTTGTAATAGTTAACTGAGTGCGATAAACTTAGTTAGCTCATGAATTTCGAGTTGAGAGTGGTTCATCAGGCATGCAAAGTGATTCTATTAGTTATTGAGTCCAAGCTGAAGTTAGTGCATTAGTTTAATGCGTGAGAAATCAATTAACTCAATTAATTATGTTAAAATCAGTTTAAATAGTTGTTATTGTTTGTTGCACTAGTGAGATTTCAAGTGAATTAAATCGGATTTAATTCACATGCAGTGATCTGTCATGTAACTGATGATTTAATATTAATAGCTGCATGCATGTCAGTTCTAGTGGAGACCCAGTTGAGACAAAGGTTAAATGGATGTTAATTGTCAGTTGTATTATTAGTAGGCTGCTCACATGAAGTAAAACACACATAGGATTGCGCATGAGAAGTGCGCAATTTTGGAAGGTTGAATTTCCTAAATAATAGGGATTGCATTCCACATGAATTGAGTAAGCAAGGGAGGCTGAGAAAAGGCTGAAAATTGGCTAAGTGTTGGTCGATTTTGTCCAGATCAGTGTGAGACAGTTGTGAGAGTTCAGGAGACTCTTGTGAGAAGAGTTCATTGTAATTGTTTCATGATTCCTTGGTGAATATACAATAGAAGATAGAGGGGTTTTAAGAAACAAGATTTCCCTGGGAAAATATCTGTGTTGTGGTTTGATGTGCTTCTTTCTTTACTTGTTGTGATTGGTGATCGTGTTTATTATCCACAATTGATTTGTAGAAGGATTCTATATCTTGATTTAATATATCACATGATCAGATTGAATCCATTGGTATACATATTGTTTGTATAATTTCTACATAGCTTCATGTCAAATTACATGATTATCGATTAGAAAAGATCATGGATCTGCAGTCTTAATGCGATGAACGTTTGATTGTTCACGCATAGACACTACCGGAAATTTAGGCCAATAATCAACATATATTGGAGGTGACTACCAGTCACAGATCCACTCATCTCAAGCCACCTCTAGCATGCCATATGAAGCTACGTAGCCAACTGAAGACCATAATTTCTATCACATGGTGCATACTATGGTCAAGGATAATTACCATAATGAAAATTTCTTGCATGGGAGGGTGAACCAATGTAGATGTTTTAAACCACTAATAAAGAAGGAATACCATCAGTTGTGAGCTTATCTATTGGAGAACAAGATTTTCTAGTGTGTAGCTTGAGGAAGGAGTCCTATATTTCAGAGAATATCTCATAGAAGACACAAAAAGACATTTTAGGTGAGCTCTTCCAACCTTTCCACCTATCAGATTTCAATAGACAAGCTTATTAATTACTGAATATGACAAAAAGAGGATGAAATCTAAAACGGATTGAACCACAAGGAGCTGACCTAGTGCATGAAAATTTGAATGTGAGAAGGTTGTTTATTCAAGTAGGGTGGTATTCTTTGTGCTCAAGACTGGGAAGCTCTCACTTAGGAGTGGCTCAGGAGTTTGCAATTTATTTCAATGGACAGGAAGCAACCATCTATGGTCTTAAATTGCAGGTATCAGCAGATTCAATTCCTGAGGCATTGAACCTTCCACAAGAAGGAGAATTGTGGTTTAAAGGTCAAGTCATCACTGGAGGAGACCTCAACAATTTCCTCAAATATGGACACAAAGATCCCAATTGGGCCAAAGTAATTCCCATCAGTTTCCTTAAAAATGAATGGGAAAACGCGGTTAAAATAATCAAAATTTACCTTACTTGTGAGAGGAGGTATACTATAGTGTTTCTTTATCATATGAGATTTCTGTTTAATGTTGCAGGTATGAAGACCCTCAAATTGCCATACTTTTTGCTGAAGAGCCTGAAAAAAATGTTAGCCAAGATTCAAACACACACTGCTGCTTCAGAATAGAACTTGTATCATCAAGCTCTCATTAAAGTGTTAGTTGAAGAAGAGCTAAGGAAAATAAATAAGACATGGGACCATTTATTGTTTTATAGGGCAGGCCAACCTACACATACACCTCTAGCTCAATTGTATCCTGCTTCACAACAACATCCTCAACCTGCAAAAAGAAAAAAGAGGAAGGCTAAGAAGGATAATATCCATAAAGCCAAGAGCATAGAAGAAAAGAATCCTTTAGCCGAGGTTGAGAGGAAGTTTGAGAAAGGAGAGAGCTCATCAATCAATAAGCCTAAATACATGAATATGGTACCTCCCATTTCTCATTTTCCTAATGTTTATACCAGAGCTCGAAGAGGAAGGTTTGCAACTGCAAAAAAATCCAAAGAATAGGTGCTACCAGAAATTCTAGAAGCAGGTGTTGTGGTGGATTTGATGCACAGATGTACGAAATCACACCAGTTTAAGGAGTGTGAGTTACCCCTTTAAACTATTGGTAACAGGAAAAAAGTGGTGGAGTTCATAAGCATACAATCTAGAGGAAAAAGCATGCAAATGTATACTCAAGTAAAACTAAAACTAAAACTAAAATATACAGAAGATATTGAAGAGATTCAAATGATAATATTGCAAACGATGGCTCTAGGCCCCTTCTTATTAAGCGTTTGATATGAAGAAGAAATTTTACCCACTTGCCAAAGGGACCCTAGACAATGGTTCTAGGTCTCGATGCAAGCATGTTGTTCTCCAAGCTCGACTTGGTGTAGTCTCCCTCTCTCTCTGTTTTGTTGGACTAAGATTGTTGGATGGCCAACATCAATGCCCCCTCTATCTCCAGCTCTGGGTCACACACTACTGGTATTGCTTGGGCAATTTTGGCCAGCATAACAATGTGATCACCCATTCTTCATCTCATGGTGGCTTTATATAGGGGATTTCAAATTCTCCTTCCCTCCCTTGGTACAATGTGGATGGTGACCCAAGGGAGGGGTATGATTCCTTTGTGTGCTCACATAGTGTCTAAGGAGGCGTTGGTGGTTGTCCTTAGGCAGCTTCATGTAAGGAGTAGCTTGTCCTTTGCTTTTTGTGGTCCTAGATAGTGACATTTCTCCACTTTCAAGAATGCACGCTTATCGGGAAAAAAGGCACGTAGAAGGTGCTCTTATCAAAGGATAAAGTGCACAAATAGCATTTTATGACTAGTTCAAATTTGATTTTCTCAAAACCTTAGAGATTTTAAATACTTTCTAGATTACATAATGTCTTCCTGCCCTGTAAATCCTTTGGCTTGACATTAATTAATTTCATCTTCTACTGTACAATTTTCCAGTGTTAAAAGTTGCCCCCTAATGTGTGAGGTCTAGGAAGGACTATATAGCCGAAATACATTATAGTTTCTTTTCTGTATCATGCGTAGAGAGAGAGGGAGACCTGCGTGAAGATTTGGAGTTGAAAACACCCTGTACCATTTCCAAGAATGACCACATCTAAGGGATCCCTGCAAGAAAATACAATTTACAATATATGTACAAAATTTCAACGAGGCAGGCATGTCCCATGCTCGTGATGCTATGGCTGGTTAAAAATATTTGACAGATACATGTTCTATCTGTGTCACTACTATGGTAGTGATGCTGGTAGTTGTTGACGACGACTAATGATGCCCTCAGGGGTGTTTTTTCTTTGACGATAGGTGGAATGTGGTACCCATATGCGTAAACTTGGTATGGCGTATAGCTGCGTAATGTATGCATAGGTGCTTGCTAGGACCTTCCTGTGTAAGCATTGTTGATAGAGAAGCTTATGGAGGCACGGGTCTTCGAAAAATATGATCAAAGTGCAATGGTTGTAAGGTACGATACCATCTTGACATGAAAGCTTTTTTTGTAGTCAAATGTCAGGAGGATCGATGACATTTGTGGACAATGATGTCCCCCACAGTGCCACCCGAGGATGCTCCTTTGCATGGTGAGGGGTGATCCAAGGTACCACTTCCTTTTTGGAATGAAGGTGTTGAAGTCGAAAAAAAGGAAGCCTCAACCAGATGATGGGTTTTTGACCTGAGGGGTCGAGGACTTGGATGCGATGGGTTTAGCATAGGCATGTTGGCGAGTGGCGACTAAAAACTGATGATGGGGATTCAAGGGCCCGAGGTCGGAGTATACTTCAGCAGCATGGCAGCAGTCATAGTTATTTCTAAAGCGAAAACTCCTTAGCGTCGGTAGGACTTCCAGGGAGGGTGTAAACCGGCTATGAATGGCATGATGGTGTGTGTGTGGGGGTGAAATAATCCGACCAAGGGGGATTAGAGACTGCTGCCATGGGAGAAAATATGAAATGAGAGGATGAAGGGGTGAAGTTCACTGTTTTCGGTCTTTGTACGCTTACCAAAAGAATAAAATAATGGGGTTTGGTTTGTACAAAACACAAAGACGGGTACCCCAAAACATGAAATTGTTCACTAAATGATGGCGTGAGGAAGGTGTTTTGCTGAGAGTGAGGGTCCCATTGGTTGGTCTCATGTACGGGGTTGATGAAGTGGATGAAAAATATCACAGATGGGATTATTCTATTGGAGGTATGGTGGGCCAAATGCGATGCGCGGTGGTGCGCGTTTTATTTGCTTGTACAACCTGGTCGTCCAGGAAGGAGGTTTCAGTTTGCATGGTAAACTTGACCTTATGCATGATGAATGGATATGCACGAGGTGCTTCCTGGACTGAAGTGGTATGGCCATGGTGTCACTGTTGCTGTAATATATTGTCTACTTTGGGTGATGAGAGCCATGGAGGGGAGGCTCTACCGACCAACGCAGAGGTTTATCATGTGCAAGGTGAGGTGATGATAAACATGGTCGGATATGAAGACCCTATGGTTTATTTTTTATTTAGAAATGATGTCAGGATATGAAAATTTTTCTGGGACTCTATCATGCTGGGGGTAGAATGATACCTACTCTGGAACTTTCAGTAGATGGTGTTGTGAATGGTTTGTGAGTTTTTCCTGTAAAAAAAACCACCTCAAGTGAAAGCATCTTCTTTTCATCAAATATTATTGAAAGGCATGAGCTTTAAAAAGGAAGATGAGAGAAGGCATACATGTCGGCACTGAAAATTTATTTTTTCTGGAAAGCGAATGTGTGGCATCGCTTTTGTTCATCATGGAGTACTGATGATGGTGCAACTTACGGTTTGCAGAATGGAACTTTTGATCTCTCATTATGGCCCTCCATAGTTTTTGAAAAGGGTGATAAATAGGTGCATATGGCCCTTATTTGATTCATTTGTACTTGCTGAGTTTTGAAAGTTCAGAGGCATTTGTGAAGCATTTCTTGCCGTTGCGGTCAACCCGTGTACCAGGGACTAGCAATACTATGATGAGGTAACTTCCATGACGTACTGTATTTTAATTTTTATAGTTTGATGGTGCCGGGGTCCGTACAGACTGGGCTTGTACGGGTTCTGGGTGACTTTTGTCCTAGATTGCGCAGGCAATCTGGGCAAAAAAAGTGCCTTCCTTGCACGCAATTTTTAGGGATAGGCGCGCGAGGGCGCCATGTTCCCCAATTTTAGTGCTCCTTAGGCATGCCTGTGCAAAATACAGGCGAGCGCTAAGTGAGCCTATCTAAGGGACAAGCGTGTAAAGGCCGAGGTGACAAAATTATATGGTTTTTTGCCCCTTTTTGTGTTTTTCCTCTGTACTAATGGGTGTCTGTTTTGGTGACAGGTTATTGTGGAGCGAGCGGGACTAGCCCAAGATCCGAACTGCTTTAGCTACTGATGCTGGGGCACGCCATCAGTTGGCTTTATAGGGCCTTCTGAAGTTTGCTGAGAATTATTTTCTTCGGTCGCATGACCGATTACTACGATACATTATTCAGCACTGGCGCAGGAGGCGCAATATTTTCATGCTGCGGGGTGCAAACATGATCATCCATATTAAGACGGACATATATTTTGTGACTGGGTTGCTGCCTTAGGGGGAAGCCCTGAGATATCCACTCTCTGTTGGGCGAGTGGACTTGGAGAGGTTTAGCATACGTCACTGTGTTGGGGCACCTCTTACAGAGGGTTGTATCATCATTGGATTAGTTACATATGTGGCAGAGCGATGTGCTCTGGCGGTGATCGTATGACTGGTGGGGTCGGTTGCTCTGCATTGGACGTCTAGCTTGCAGGTTGGATTTTTGCCCCAATTGAGGTCCAAGCATTTTTTCGACTTCGCCCGCTTTTGTTTTGACGGGACAATGTCGCAGTTGAACAAGGTCTAACGTGGATCTAAGTCATTTGCGTACACCAGCATCGTATGCAGCATTATGTACGAGAGGGTGGTGTTGCTGAGGCCGATGGTGGCAGTGCCTATTTGGGGGCCACGGGAGCCACGTATGAGGAGGTGGGCTCCAGTGATGCCATGTGGCGGTTGTGGCATGGTGGGGTGTTATTGGAACGCCACGATAGAGGCCTGGTTCAGGGCCAACCCACAGATGTTCTTGCCATACCCGTATGTGGGAATGGACTTCCAGGGTGACCCAGACATGGGTCTCCCTTTTGGTTATGTTTGGGGACCTACAGGTATGTGTTATATTTTTTCTGCATTTTTTTGAGTATGAATGTACTTATACATTTTGCTAGTGACACTGACATTATTTTTTTTACTTCGTGCAAATTTTGGCGAGGTAGGTCGCCCCGTGGCTCAACTGGTGGGCCACGATCCTCCGCGACGACCTCGCGGTGGTCAAGGAAGAGGTGATGCAGGTGGACCAGGTGGTGGTGGTGCTGGCCCTTCTGGGGAGGGTAGCAGCTTGACTGCTAGAGAGGTTGCGGCTGAGCGAACTTGTGCTGACGCGGCAGAGGCGTGCATTGCAGAACTGAGAGTTCAGGTGACTGCTCTTGAGGACTTCCGGGGTCAAGTGGATCGCTTGACCCAGGGGATGCCTCCTCAAGGTTTCATGGATGACTTTGAGGAGGTCTAGTTAGAGACAATGATAGCCCGCGAGAGGGATTGTCAGCCCACTTTACGTCGAGTGGCGATCGCAATTGCGATGGCAGCTCCGGTGGTGGTACTGGGAGAAGTGGTGGGTCCAAGTGCCCCTCTTGAGGGGGCACCCCACAGAGTAGTTTTGTATACAGGGAAAGCACCCGTTATGAGAATGATTCCCTTATTTTTGACGACTTTTGTATCTTTGGGCTGGCAATTGGGCCAGCGACACTATTTTTTGTACTCATATATACATATTTTGATATATATATATGAGAGATATTTTTTGTGGCTCTACATGATGTATCACCTATTTCGGTTTATGTATTTTGTTATGTTGATGGATATCTATATTTTTGGTTTTATGTATGATTTTTTATTCGAGATGCATTCCAGTTTAGGATATTGTTAGCTATGCGATCAGCTATTTGGTTTTGACTCCTTGGTACATGTGAAAATGTGATATAGTCATATTTTCTGCTTAATCTTTTCACACGCAAATGTTTTATAAATAGATGTGTATCTCTTGTCTCAAATTTTTGGTTTAGCTATGGTACTACTAACTAGGAATTGAGGTAGATATGCATATGGAGAATGCCCCAATGGAGGGGGTCACACATAAGTCCGATGATGACGTCATATTCTGCTTGATTGTTTGTTTCTAAACTGATACACACACTGTTTGAACACAGTGGTGATCGGTCAGGGTGGTAAATAACCCAGGCAACTGCGGCTAAATTTTGAGACCATCTTGATGCTCCATCAGCAAATCTGAACTAGGGTTCATTTTGGTGATCCATGGTGATACTTTGAGCACTTTTAAATAATTCTTTGGGTCAAAAATTTTGAATGGTTGGGTTTTTGTGTACTCTCACTCTAGGGGAAGGGCCGTCGTGGCCCTTATGGGTAGAATTTCTTGAGGTAGAGGCTGTTGAGTGGGTTAGTGAGGCAAGTCCCATCCTGCTCTATCAAGATGTATTCCCCCTATCGGAGGCAGTGTTTAATGATGTAGGTTCCTTTCCACAAGGTTTAGAACTTTCCTAGCCCTAAGGCCTCTTTTGCGACATCATAGCGGAGGAATAATTATCCATCATTGAATGAGAAAGGGGTGATGTGGCAGTCAAATGATGCTTTTACCCTTTTCTTGTGGGCCTCGTTGTGTTGTAGTGACTGTCGTTGATTTTCATCGACAAGCTCTAGTTGTACTAGGTGTTACTCTAGAGGTTGGGTGTCATTGAGGAGTTCGATGGCGGTAGGTGGGAAGTTGCAGAAATCTATGCAAAAGCACAAGGTACCTTGATATTTTGCGACAGGAATTAGTTGGAAATCCTGGGACGAGGAAACGGTAGTAATCCTATTGCCAATATGTGCTGATACAAATCGTATATGGTGGATTGTGTCATCGGCGTTTGGCAGGGGAAGAATCTTTGTAATGGGATTCTATATGAGTGCAAGGTTGAGTTCTCCGCTAGGATGGTATATTTCTAATCAGTAGAAATTGTGCCTGCCACAGAGGTGCCTGAATGTTCCCATTAGCGGGCATGACTCTGGTGTGTAATTTTTGCCGGTGCATATGGTGCACAGTATCACTGAGCCAACGAAGTAGATAGTGTGGGATTCTATGCTACTCATTGTTCCTAATGTGGATTCTTGGAAAGGGTCAGTCGTAGAAGAGGTTGTCTTCTGCTTCCATTTTCGTATTGTTGGCTTAGGTGTGTCTACCTCTTTGGTGGAGTGTAGACTCAATGCAGCTCATGCTGCTCTCAGCTTGGGGAGATGTACACTTTTAATCGTATGGTGAAAATGTGAACAAATCAAAAAATAGGTGCGTGTGATATTCTCTTGGTTGGAGAGAAGTTTTTGAGGGAGAGAAGAGACTATGCGGAGACTGTTTGCAAGGGGTTTCACTTCTCTGCATTGGTTGAATCGGTGATCGTTTAGATCACATAGGCCACATGTTATCTTAGGCTTTGCTGAGGTTACAGTTTGTTGGTGTGTTTTATTATCTTGCTTGATACACCATTGCAGGGATGGGGACATTGACCTGGTGATGTACTTTTTATACCATTCCCGGAGTTCGTCCTGTCTCTTCTCTATGGCATTAATCATGTCGATGGTGGGACGAATTTACGAGGCATAAGTAAAATGTCGCTCATAATGATTACCCTGACATATTAGGCAAAATATCCTTGATATGAAGCTTCCGTCAAGTTCAGTTTTAGTTTTGATGGGGAACCAGCACCGGAAGGCTGTTAAATCAGGGCAATGGATGACTACATGGTCTGTCTTTTTTCATAACGTACATGTTGGTCATTCCTGTGAAGAGCGGTTGGGGGTAACTAGGGGTTCCATGGTGGGTCATTCTTCACCTGTCAAGAACATGATGGATGCACTCATCTCATCCGCTTGGGTCATGGAGTTGCCTGTGGACTCGCCATCCATGTCATCTTCTTGGGAAAGACAGACTATGGCTGAGCGAAGGCTAGCAAGGGCTAGCCGAAATCGAGGTATGTAGTGAAAATTCACCAAAAGGTGATTGTCGGCGCATAATGGGCATGTGAATTGTATTGCCCGTAGTCCCATGCAGTAAACCCTTTCGATCGAATACCATCTATGGATGAGCTACAGGGCTGCGCACTCTTTGAGGAAGTGACCACGTTCATTGCATAGCATACAACATATAATGGGCATAACTAGGGTCATTCTACAACCCTTCGTTCCTCTTGTAAGTAAAGGATGGTATGAGTTTCATCGCCAACAGACTGGATGGAGGGATCCTCTTGATAGGATTGCTCGATCACATGTAAGGCGTCCCTATATCATGGTATCTTTGGACAATGGTGGGTATAGTGCCAATAGTTTCTATAGAGAGTGCATGCGTGATTGGTACACAATGTTTTTCCTTTACCTTTGGTGGTAGGTTCCTTTTTACGGGAACACGGCGTTGAGATGTTTGTTTCGGAGCCAAGGAGTGGTTTTAATTCATCCAGCTCTGGACATATATGGATAGGATGGCCTATTATATCACATATGGTGCAGACTGGTGATTCTCGTTGAATGGCAGGGGTCGCCATCTTCTTTCCTCTCCTCTCGGTTTTCCTAGTAGTGATCGCCAGTTTTGCAATGGGAATTTCCTTTGCAGGGGTGGTCTCAAATGTTCCTTGGATGGGTGAGGGCTCCTCGGGACTGAGGAGCTTCAACCCTATGGAAGTAACATGGGTGGCTCCTATTCCGGAAGGGGGAATGAGGTACCAAACTGGGGAATTCCAATGATATGTTGGGTAATACCAGTTTTTCCAAAACCTGTTGGGAGATGAAGCCAGCTGGGGGGGAGAGAAAAGGGGTTTGGGAGGTGGCGTAGGCTAGAGAGGCTGTCATGGCCGATGTCTCGGTGTCGTTACTGCTTGAGTCTGTGTCTTGACTAGCCTCGATGCTTGATGTGGACATCATGCACACTGGAGCCCCTATGACATCGGGAAATGACACAGGGATTATGGGAGGATCTCCTAGGAATGACCCTAGAATGGACGACGGTTTGAATTGGCCAGGGCCATATTCTTGGTACCGTGAAAGACCATCCGAGGTTGTATCTACATAGGGTAGAATTTCATCTGTGTTGGTTAGTGGACACTTTTCTAATTGGAAGTATATCTAGATACAGGTAGAATTTCATGAGATATAGTGAACACTTAATATACATCCAAATATTTTTTTTCGGATTGATCCATATAGATCAATCAAGAATAATTAAATAGATTTTTCTACAGATGGGAAACTTCCTATGCGATTAGATGAAAATGAGGGAGTGTTTACAATCCCTGAATTTGGTAGCAAGAGCTAAGGCCTTCAATATACTGGAGCTACAGAGAAGACTGGAATATGATATGATAATCTATAATCTTTATAGACTATCATATGGGTATGGGTTCCACCCATATGGGACCCTTGATGGGGCCCCTCCTTGATTGGACCTTTGGTCCTTGATTGGGCCCTTGATGGGGGCCCTCCTTGATTGGGCCCTTGATTGGGCCTTTGGATTCATTTTATGGAACTTTTGCCTTTGGCTGTGTGTCAACTGGTGTACATTAATGATGCGGTCCTCGTGGGGGAACATCATAATGCGAAAGACAAAGGAGGCTATGGTGGACATGGCATACATATAACTCTACCCGAGGAGTATATTGTAATCCAAGTGAGCATCCAAGACTTCAATGTATATGTGGAATGTCTTTTCGGCTAAACAGACCGGGACATTTTGGTAGAGGCCGATGGGGGTTGAGGGACAACCGTCGTATGCTCGAAGCGTTATGACTGAGGGTTTTAGTTTGGGAGAACCTAAATTCTGCCAAACATTTATTGACATGATGCATGTGGATGCACCCTCATCTATGACACATTGGTGGATGGTGATATTATGCACCAACACAGGTATCTGGAAGGCGACCATGGAAGGAAGTCGGGGGGTGGCTTTTTCTAAGTAAAAATCCATCAGGCGCATATCGGCTGGGTCGATAGCGTCTAACACAGAAAGTAGGGCTTTCCATTGTTTTGGGCACGATTGCAAGACTTCTAAAGCTGACATGGAAGCAGGAGATTGTGCTAAATCATCCATGATGTTATAATTATGGGCCGCTTTGGAGTACTTTCTTGCTCGCCTATTAGGTCCCTTTGCCATCTTTGGCAATGGTTCTATGGGCATTTTTGAAATGGTCAAAGGTGCATTTGGCGCACTGGTACTTTCCCCTGACGTATTGGTGTCTGGTGGGGTGTCATAGTTGTGATTCCGTGTTTGGAAAAACATCTCTTCTCCAGTCATCTAGATTTCATGGCTTCTTTTCCCGGAATCATCTGTATTCTGTTGATGAGTGCTTACCGTCCCTTAGTTTGGGAAAGGCTCTTGCATCATGGCTTTTTGCTGGGAAGATCCTCCTTGAACTCGGTTACTCTGTAGCTTTTTTAGCTCAGGGAGATTGGGACAGTGGTGAGTATAGTACCCTTAGTAACCACATATCGAACAGGAATGGTTTTTTCGAAGAGGTGGCCTTTTTCTCTGCCGTTGGGAATTTCTTAGCTCTTGGTTCTGATTCTGGTTGGAGTTACCTCCGACCTTGGATCGCGGTGGTTGCTGCTGGTTACTACCCCCTGTCTAGGGTTCCCTTTTGGCTTTTTTTTGGATTTTTTCTTCACCACGTTAGGAGAGCAGTTCTCTTGGTTATATTGGTGTGGTTGGTTTTGGGACAGCTACACAAATTTCACCTATGCATTGTTTTGTAGAGGTGGGTCGTGTGCTGGGTGTTAGTATGAATCTTTCATCGTAAAAGACCACTTTAGATACGCATAAAAAATAGCCCTAACATCAAGTATGACTGCCAATATCTTTAAGTCTATAGTTAGTTGATCCAAATAATGCTGCACAAATCCAGATCTAAGCATAAAAGACATTAAGCAGTAAAAATGAAATATGGCTCCATGCATCCAATAGACAAGACAAGAACGATGTATTTGAAAGAATTTTTTATATTATATTAAAAGGGGGCACCTGAGAGGAAAACAAGAAAGGTGTTTTCCGGTTCTCCTCAATGGGATGGGTTCTTGACAGTCCTCAGCATTGCAGATCTAAAATTTCTCTCTCTTGTTGGTGTAGAAAACCCAGACAAACATAGAACTCAATGGGAGCGCACAAGAAAAAATGGAAAAAATGTGACCAAGTGTATAGATCCAGAGTGATCTAATGCAATCAAAGGTGACTAATGAATGGGGAAAACCCTTATATTTATAACAAAATATTAGGGCGGTCTAGAACTTGGTGCATGAATAAAATATTATTAATCAAATTCTAGAACCACCCTTTAGGAATATTTTATTATATTTGTTGGAGGGAAAAGGATTTTTTACTTGAGTCAATTCCTTTATTTATAAATAATAAATAAATAAATGGTTTATTTATTATTTTAAGGAAATGGTGGGAATATAGTTAAATAAATAATGAATATAATTAAATAAATAATGATTTATTTAATTATTTATTTATAAATGATTTAGTCAAATTTAACTAGGAATATTATTTAAATAAGGATTTAAATAACTTATTCCTAGGAAATAATCAAATAAATAAGGATTTATTTAATTGATTTCCTTATTTTGGGTTAAATATGACCAGGAAATATAAACAAATATAGATTTGTTTATTATTTCCTTTTGGGGTTTCCTGTTTAGACCATAAACAACTTAATAAAAGTGTTTTACTAAGTTATTTCACATAGTGAAAGCAATTTTACTTAGGGTAAAATTGGTCTTACATGGTGTACTTAGGTTCATCTAATGATAATAGGTTAGATGACCAAAAAATGGTGTAACAGATTTCCCCCCAACGTACGAGTGTTAGGAGAAAATCGTATGACCGAAGTACGTTGTAAGAACTCAATCACTAGACATCAAGAGGGAAGTCAGAGAGAGAAATGTAAGGTAGTCTAATGTGCTAAAGGACTAGACCCTGAGGAGACGAGACTTACAGGTGCCACAAGTCTCTAATTTATGAAGTTGTACCTATGCTAAAGGTGGCGGGGGAGGCATACCTATGCCCGCCGAGACAAATTACAAAAGAATAGTATGTCCAGTAAACAAGGAACCGAACTATAAAGTACATGCTGGCATAATTACGAGCCAGAAAAATAGAATGATGAATCCCACATACAGCCAGGACTTATACAATACTATTTTAGTACATGAGATACAAATCCAACCCAAATGCCCCTTATACACAAGGAAGGGCTCGCAAAATCTGACTAATACATGCCAATCGAAAAGGCGCTGCAAGCGGCTGAGGCCGACATCATCAAATGTAAGGATCTGCATCAAAGTTTGAAATGAACAAGTCATTCGGGCATGTGGGGGGCTACCTGCAGGGCCACCCCCTCATGAGGGTTGAGACATCTCACACACACCCGGGAATCACCAATAGTTGTTGTTGCATCACTAGACCATCAAGTATACGGATCGCGATCATGCTGAAAGGAGCTCGAACCAAGGTACACCACCCTCTAGACCTGGCTTCTGGAGTAAATTAGCTGATGTTGACAGAAGGAGGTCTGCCATAGGTGAGGCAATAAGGGATCCCCAACTAAGGCACGAGAGAAAATAGTAGAGAGACTAACAGACGGACACTAATGATGATGATGAAATGAGGGAAGATCCAAAGGGGACCATAAAAACCATGAGTACAAGGGGGTATCTCATGATGAAAATCGACACGAACAAGGACAAGTAAGGAGGCAAAATGGTGCCTCAAGTACAAGTGTTGTAAGTGAGGAAATCCAATTTTTAGCAGAGCTGAAGAGACCCTTCTTGGGAAAAATGTGTCCTGGTGAAGTATAAAGGTAATAAAAACTAATAGGTACCTGGAGCTCATGAATAGGCCAGGTCGCAGTTTTTGGGGTCTGTTTTGTGACCTGGGTAGCAGGTATTGGGCAAAAAACTGCGACTTGTCCCAGGAAATCACTTGAAAAGTCTGACCTGTCAGAGAAAGGGGGTTTCAATGCTATTTTTGGCTGAGATCTGGGATTTATATGGTTGAGGGGCATAGGTGCCCCCAAGCATGCTGTGATCATGACCAAATGTATTTAGAAAAAGGGGAATCTAAACACATTTTAATGATGTGGTGCGCCATTTGTTTTCGTTATGGTTATGCAGTATGAGAAAGGAAATGGAGAATTACCAATCTCTTTTAGTACTGCATATATGAATAAAATGGACTTTAAGTTTTCGGGTTTTCAACCTGGTGTCACTATCGCAAAGAGAGGATTTGGAGATAGTGAACTGATGCTCTTCTAGCAAACCCATAGGTTGGTCAACAACAATGTCTACGAGACCAGGTTGTTGATGTAAGATGAAGGAACAATAAGGGGTATCATCCCTAGAGTGATCTGAAGTGATATGGGACTCTAGAGGTTTGTCTAAATGTGGAAGAATAATGGTGCGAAAGTCGACACGACCAGATACACTAGGATAGTTGTAGATAATTTCTTCGCCTGGTCTCTCAAATATGGGTGCCCCCTTACCCAAACATTGGGTTTCAATGTAATGGCCACAAGGTGGATGTGGTTCAAAAGCATGGGTGCGATGTAAGGGGGAATAGATAAAGTCAAGGATGGGGATTTCTTCCATAATGTCATCATCGTGATAGAAGATGGGGTGACTGGTGGAAGAAAGACCACCTGACATGGCGAAGCTACCTGACTCATCATCATGAGAAGAGAGGGTCACATGCGCCTCATTAGAAGGGGTGACATAAGAGTAAGCAGATAAAGGATCTACCGATGTTGAGCCCAAGGTGATCGCGGAAGGAAAGTCAAGAAAAACAACAAGAGAGGGATTCGAAGGAATGTTCCTAAGGGTCTCATGGATGATAGGTAGAGGTGGACGAAGGCTTCATCATCTCGACATTGGGAGAGGGAAAAAATGTCAATGGGGTCATCATGTCTAGTAGTTACTGCGAAGCCAAATGCGATAGAGGAGAGGTGGACTCGTTGGCCAACAGCCTCGGGAATTGGCGAGGCAAAGCGGCTAGAGTGCGGAAGTCAGCATGAGGCAGGGACAGAGGGGGTGTAATGGCCATGGATATCACACAAAGCACGGGGTGATTGGTGTGAATAGTCTTAGGGTTCTTAGCCTGATTGCGAAATAAAAAAGGCTTCTGGGACCGTGGACTCAGGGAACGTGACATTAACCATGGGCTTGAGACGAAGCACTCCAGGACAGGTATGGGTGGCATGGCCGACAACATCACACAAAGCACACTGGATGGTATGCTTTGGAGGCCGAGGAGGGGCAGGGTTTGTCGGGGCAGCCTTGTCCTTTGATGCCCCCTTGCGAGCTTTGCCCTTCTTACCCGAAGCGGTCGCAACAGGAGGTGGTTCTTGTTGGGGAGTGGCCCCGAGGCAACGTTGCAGCGGGGAGGGAGTCATGGGAGTTTGGTTGAGCGGGTTAAAGGAAGATGAGTTTGGTTGACCGGGCGGGGAGTTACGGCTAGAGGATCGAGGTATGATCGAGATCCGGGTCGAAGAGCAGCAGTGAGAGAGAGGGTGGCCATGACAGGTGCCGTGTACACTCCTGGTGGGGGAGCTAGGAACGGTATCTGACCAGAGGGGTAATGGCCAGGTGGGATGGCTCCTAAATGGCTAAGGCTTGGAGGAACTGTTCTAGGAGGATAAAGAGGCTCATGAATACTAGCTATGGGATAAGGGCCAAAAGGAAGAGGTCTGGCTGGCTGAGGCGAAGGGCTAGGAGCAGGTTGTGGAAAGCAAGGTTGAGGTTGAGGTTGCTAAACAGCTGAAGCAGGTCGTTTAAGGTTAGCCCTAGATGATTGCATCATGCAAACATTCGCTAAGCTGGGATCCGAGACAAGAGGAGGAGGAAGACTAGGGAAGGTTCCAAGCAAGGAGGAGTCTTTGTAGATGCCGGGGGAGACACTGGTCAAAGAATCGACGGTTTTCTTATTGGCTACAGAAGAGATGGTCGACTTAGGGGAGGCCTAAGAGTTGGGCTCAAGATATGTCAACTAGTCAATGGTGACTATCTTTCCATTATGAGGGAAAAACATCTTGCGGTGAACCACAGATGGGACAGCAGACATGGCATAGGTGTAGCTACGCCCCAAAATAATGTTATAATCAAGAGGGTCATCGATGAATTCAATGTCAACGCAAACCGTCTTGCCCGCAAGAGTGATAGGACAATTACAGAAGAGGCCAATGGGCTGGGAGGCATGGCCATCCCATGCACGAAGGGTGATGGTGGAAGGGGCCAGCTTAGGAGATCCAAGTTGTTTCCAAACCGAAGTAGACATTACACAGGTAGATTCCCCCTCATCAATAATACACCGAGTCACGTGAGTGTTCTGGATTTTGACTGGGATTTGGAAAGCAACGGAAGTAGGAAGGGGAGGGTGGTCCAACTGACGAGCATCGAAAACAAACAGCTGGCCATTAGCAGGATATATAGTGCCCATGGTTGATAGTAGAGCTTTTTTTTGAGAAGAACACGACTGGAGGAGTTCCAGTGTTGAAATGGCAGCAGGAGACTGCGCCAAATCATCTACCATATTATACGAATGAGCAGCTCGACCAGAAGCAGCATTTCGACATAATGGGATCTTAGGAACCTTGGTATGAACCTCAACTTTGGGTTGAGCGATTTGTAAGGGATCATTGGGTGTCGAAAGAGGCTCTGTAGGACCTAGAGATGGGGACTCGGGAACATACGAAGCGAGAGGCATGGGGAACTGACGAGACCGAGTTTGAAGGTTAAGGTCAATAGGTAAAGGTTGATCAAAGTTCATCATGAGAATTTGGTAATCGAAGGAACCAGAAGGGGAAGGTTGAGTGGCCACCTGTCCGTCAGGTGGTTGGGTAGCCACAAATCCCTGCTATGCATCCACCTGCTCTTGAGGGGGTGGTGACTGTTGTTGCGGGGGTTGAGAAGGAAAGGGAGGCGGAGGTGTTGATGTTGGAGGAGATGGAGCATCAAGGTGTGGATATGGATAATAAGAGGGCTGGGAAATAGTGTGGTAAGTAGGAGGTTGGGCCAAAATAGGGGGCATGCCGTATCCTAGAGACGTGCTACCAGGAGGGGAAAAAGTGCGGGAGGTGCTGCCTCCCCCCCCAGGAAAACCATAACCCATGGGGGGTTGGGCGTATGTATGAGAGATAGCTCCAACGATACCGTCGACGGCATGAGGTGCCCCCGGTGCATTGGCATCACTGGGTCTGGGGAGATCAGTTAGAACAATATAAACATAACCCGTTTGAGCATAGATCAGGTCATATTTTAATGCCATTTGGAGGGCAACTTCTTCAGTTTGAGGAAAATGTGATGCGACATCTTTCCCGATAGGGGGCAAGAGAGATCTAAGGAACTAGTCCATGTAGACACGGTCTTCGAAGGTAGGAGATTGACAGAAGCTCTTTCTTCTTCGCCATTCCTGGACATGATCGGATAGGCGGGTTGCAGATGATTGACGGAAAGAAGTCAAAAGTTTGATACCAGTGTCATAACGAAGGGGAAGCTGGAAGTAAGATAAAAAATGCCGGGCAAGAGTCGCAAAGGTGGTATGAGAGGAAGTCGGCTGATACACATACCACTTAGAAGCTTCGCCTATAAGCGTGCATTGGAACAATCTAAGATGGATGGAATAATCAGTAATGGAATGGGATGAACACCACATGTGGAAAGATCGGATATGGTTGGAGGGATCCTCTCCAGCAAGGCCTTCGAACTTAGGAATGTCAGAGGGGAGCTTGGTTGGCATAGCAGGCCAATCAACATCATGGCGGATAGGATCATTGATCAGCTGATTGAAGTTGGGGAGACTGAGACCGGCCATATAAGGGAGCAATGGGGAAGTCGAGTGAGGTCCCGTAGTGGTTCCGCTAGAAACGGACCCAGCAGTAGAACTGGGGTTCCCGCTAGTGTTAGGCCCTGAGCTAGACATGGTGAAGGTAACAGGGGGAGAACCAGGAGTAGGGGGAGAACCCGAACAATCAGAAGAAGAGTCGGAGTACGGACTCAGGGGAGGACTTACTCGATGACAACGGGAAGGAGGAAGTCGACCAACCGAAAACTAAGGGTGAAGGCCAAGAAGTCTCTGGGATAAGCGCCTTGGAGGCGCAATGACGATGGGAAGAAGAAAAACTGACAAGGGCAGGGAGGGAGAAAATCAAGTGAGGTCAAGGGCAGAGAAGTGCAGTGTAAATTGATTTTAAAGTCTTTTCCAGGTGGTGTTAACCAGGCTCTTCTTCACTTAGGTTCAGTGTGTGGTGTGTGTTGATTTTATTTTTTTCAGCCCAGACGTTTTGAGAGTAAAAGAAAAAGTGTGCTGCGTAACTGAAAATAAATCTACAAATAACAATGTATAATGCTGAAATAACATAAAATTAACAACTAACAAGGCATCGATCTAACCTAAGAAGGCGTGTGTCTCAAAACTAGTATAAAATCTAGTCAAAACACACGAAAAATAGGCCGATAGATCTAAGGTCGGGCGGGACAGGGATCTAAAGGTTCAATCTACTGGAAAGAGGTGCAGAGAATAGCAAAGAGGAAGAGGAAAGGTTGTTGCAACAAAGGAGGAAATCAGTTAAAGGTAGAAAGGATAAGGAGGTGACCCTAGAGGCAAACCCAATCAAAACTATATGAGGTGATTTGAAAGGAAAAGTAGCTGATCTTAAAGTGATCTGAAGATGAGGTATCAGAAATGGCTGAAACTCTGAAAATTTAGACACTTACAGCAACAAAAACTCTTCCACAAAAAGTCGAGGGTATTGAAGCCCTAGGGGGCTAGATTCCCACTTAGTTGAGTAAAACAGAGAAAGAATAGGTCTAAACGGGTGGAGACGGAGGTCAGACAACCCTGACAGAGGTTCAGACAAAACCCAGAAAAATTTCAGAAAAATTCCAGAAAAAATCCAGGTCGCAATTTTTGACCTGTTTTTCGCTCAAGTCGCAGTTTTTGGGCTGTTTTCCGCTACCTAAAGCTCCATGACGCAATTTTTGGGCCAAAAAGTGTGACCTACACTTCCGTCACTTTCGGCGGCAAATTTCAGAAAAAATTGTCGTCTCAGCTGCGGCTGATGTCTGTCACTTGCGCAAGAGGGCCAGAAACACACGGAAGTTAAAAATATGAGTGTTTGAGGGTTTTAGAGGTGAAAAGCACCACAAAAATAGGAAAAACAAAAAACTGAAGAGAAACCCTAGAATCTGAAATAGCTGGATATGCAGGAATAGATAAAACGACAGCGGTTGCAAAAGAAAACCCATATGGAGTCGCCAATTGTTAGTATGAATCTTTCGTCGTAAAAGACCACTTTAGCTATGCATAAAAAATAGCCCGAACATCAAGTATGACTGCCAATATCCTTAAGTCTGCAGTTAGTTGATCCAAATAATGTTGCACAAATCCAGATCTAAACATAAAAGACATTAAGCAGTAAAAATGAAATATGGCTCCATGCATCCAATAGACAAGACAAGAATGATGTATTTGAAAGATTTTTTTATATTATATTAAAAGGGGGCATCTAAGAGGAAAACAAGAAAGGTGTTTTCTGGTTCTCCTCAATGGGATGGGTTCTTGACAGTCCTCAACATTGCAGATCTAAAATTTCTCACTCTTGTTGGTGTAGAAAACCCGGACAAACATAGAACTCAATGGGAGCTCCTGAAGACAAAAATGGAGAAAATGTGACCAAGTGTATAGATCGAGAGTGATCTAATGCGATCGAAAGGTGACTAATGAATGAGAAGAAAACCCTTCTATTTATAACAAAATATTAAGGCGGTCTAGAACTTGGTGCATAGACCAAGAATTATTAATCAAATTCTAGAACCACCTTAGAATATTTTATTATATTTGTTGGAGGGGGAAAGGATTTTTTACTTGAGTCAATTCCTTTATTTATAAATAATAAATAAATAAATGATTTATTTATTATCTTAATGAAATAGTGGGAATATAATTAAATAAATAGTGATTTATTTAATTATTTATAAATTATTTAGTCAAATTTAACTAGGAATATTATTTCAATAAGGATTTAAATAACTTATTCCTAGGAAATAATCAAATAAATAAGGATTTATTTAATTGATTTCCTTTTTTTGGGTTAAATATGACCAGGAAATATAAACCAATATAAATTTGTTTATTATTTCCTTTTGGGGTTTCCTGTTTAGACCATAAACAACTTAATAAAGGTGTTTTACTCAGTTATTACACATAGTGAAAGCAATTTTACTTAGGGTAAAATTGGTCTTACATGGTGTACTTAGGTTCATATAATGGTAATAGGTTAGATGACCAAAAAGTAATTCTGCTTTCTTTAAGGAGTGAGTGTAACTCGGTCCAGGTTTACACTGACATTTGGAGGAATTCTTCCATCGGTTTTCTTCCTATGGGCTGAATTCCACAGGCAGGAGGCCAAGGTCCTCCCTAGTGATACACTTGTGCCTAATAGACAAATAAGTTTTGGCGTATGATGACTTTGAAATCTAGGTTGAGACACGTTACGGGTAGAACTATGTATTATAGCAAGAGGTTTTGACAGTTACTGATAACCTTGAGTCCAGTGACCTAGTGTAGTCTTTAGAGTTCGGGAGTACAGCATGCCAAATAAGTTTGTAGGCATGGGGCCTTAGGCAAGATGTTGTAAATGTATCCTTACTACATATAAATCAGCTCAAGCTTCTGGGCTTTGTTGATTGCGTCCTCTTCGGATGTGGGATTCTGTTGCGCGACATCTTTTGAAATGTCTGTCATAAGATTTTTCAAGAACAAATCTAAGAGAACCCAGTCATCGAGTTTAGCTTTACAGAAACTGTGACGTCGCCTCCATTCATGGAGATGGTCCGAGATATGAATGACGAAGTTTTTCCACAAATGATTGATAACAGAGTTTATCATGTGCAAGGTGAGGTGATGATAAACATGGTGGGATGTGAAGACCACATGGTTTATTTTTATTTAGAAATGATGTCGGGAGATGCAAATTAAGGACTCTATCATGCGGTAGAATGATGTGCTTTGGAACTTTCGGTAGATGGTGATGTGAATGGTTTGCGAGTTTTTCCTGTAAAAAAAACCACCTCAAGTGAAAGCATCTTCTTTTCATCAAATATTATTGAAAGGCATGAGCTTTAAAAAGGAAGATGAGAGAAGGCATACATGTCAGCGCTGAAAATTTATTTTTTCTGGAAAGCGAATGTGTGGCATCGCTTTTGTTCATCATGGAGTACTGATGATGGTGCAACTTACGGTTCGCAAAATGGAACTTTTGATCTCTCATTATGGCCCTCCATAGTTTTTGAAAAGGGTGATAAATAGGTGCATATGGCCCTTATTTGATTCATTTGTACTTGCTAAGTTTTGAAAGTTCAGAGGCATTTATGAAGCATTTCTTGCCGTTGTGGTCAACCCGTGTACCAGGGACTAGCAATACTATGATGAGGTAACTTCCATGACGTACTGTATTTTAATTTTTATAGTTTGATGGTGCCGGGGTCCGTACAGACTGGGCTTGTACGGGTTCTGGGTGACTTTTGTCCTAGATTGCGCAGGCAATCTGGGCAAAAAAAGTGCCTTCCTTGCACGCAATTTTTAGGGATAGGAACGCAAGGGCGCCATGTTCCCCAATTTTAGTGATCCTTAGGCATGCCTGTGAAAAATACAGGTGCGCGCTAAGCGCACCTATCTGAGGGACAAGCGTGTAAAGGCCGAGGTGACAAAATTATATGGTTTTTTGCCCCTTTTTGTGTTTTTCCTCTGTACTAATGGGAGTCTGTTTTGGTGACAGGTTATTGTGGAGGGAGCAGGACTAGCCCAAGACCCAAACTGCTTTAGCTACTGATGCTGGGGCACGCCATCAGTTGGCTTTATAGGGCCTTCTGAAGTTTGCTGAGAATTATTTTCTTCGGTCGCATGACCGATTACTACGATACATTATTCAGCACTGGCGCAGGAGGCACAATATTTTCATGCTGCGGGGTGCGAACATGATCATCCATCCTAAGACGGACATATATTTTGTGACCGGGTTGCTGCCTTAGGGGGAAGCCCTGAGATATCCACTCTCTGCTGGGCGAGTGGACTTGGAGAGGTTTAGCATACGTCACTGTGTTGGGGTACCTCTTACAAAGGGTTGTATCAGCATTGCATTAGTTACAGATGTGGCAGAGCGATGTGCTCTGGCGGTGATCGTATGACTGGTGGGGTCGGTTGCTCTGCATTGGACGTCTAGCCTGCAGGTTGGATTTTTTCCCCAATTGAGGTCCAACCATTTTTTCGACTTCGCCCGCTTTTGTTTTGACGGGACGGTGTCGCAGTTGAACAAGGTCCAACGTGGATCTAAGTCATTTGCGTACACCAGCATCGTATGCAGCATTATGTACGAGAGGGTGGTGTTGCTGAGGCCGATGGTGGCAGTGCCTATTTGGGGGCCACGTGAGCCACGTATGAGGAGGTGGGCTCCAGTGATGCCATGTGGCGGTTGTGGCATGGTGGGGCATTATTGGAACGCCACGATAGAGGCCTGGTTCGGGGCCAACCCACAGATGTTCTTGCCATACCCGTATGTGGGAATGGACTTCCAGGGTGACCCAGACATGGGTCTCCCTTTTGGTTATGTTTGGGGACCTACAGGTATGTGTTATATTTTTTCTGCATTTGTTTTAGTATGAATGTACTTATACATTTTGCTAGTGACACTGACATTATTTTGTTTACTTCGTGCAAATGTTGGCGAGGTAGGTCGCCTCGTGGCTCGACTGGTGGGCCACGATCCTCCGCAACGACCTCGCGGTGGTCAAGGAAGAGGTGATGCAGGTGGACCAGGTGGTGGTGGTGCTGGCCCTTCTGGGGAGGGTAGAAGCTTGACTGCTAGAGAGGTTGCGGCTGAGCGAGCTTGTGCTGATGCGGTAGAGGCGTGCATTGCAGAACTGAGAGTTCAGGTGACTGCTCTTGAGGACTTCCGGGGTCAAGTGGATCGCTTGACCCAGGGGATGCCTCCTCAAGGTTTCATGGATGACTTTGAGGAGGTCTAGTTAGAGACAATGATAGCCCGCGAGAGGGATTGTCAGCCCACTTTACGTCGAGTGGCGATCGCAATTGCGATGGCAGCTCCGGTGGTGGTACTGGGAGAAGTGGTGGGTCCAGGTGCCCCTCTTGAGGGGGCACCCCCCAGAGTAGTTTTGTATACAGGGAAAGCACCCGTTATGAGGATGATTCCCTTATTTTTGACGACTTTTGTATCTTTGGGCTGGCAATTGGGCCAGCGACACTATTTTTTGTACTCATATATACATATTTTGATATATATATATGAGAGATATTTTTTGTGGCTCTACATGATGTATCACCTATTTCGGTTTATGTATTTTGTTATGTTGATGGATATCTATATTTATGGTTTTATGTATGATTTTTTATTCGAGATACATTCCAGTTTAGGATATTGTTAGCTATGCGATCAGCTATTTGGTTTTGACTCCTTGGTACATGTGAAAATGTGATATTGTCATATTTTATGCTTAATCTTTTCGCACGCAAATGTTTTATAAATAGATGTGTATCTCTTGCCTCAAATTTTTGGTTTAGCTATGGTACTACTAACTAGGAATTGAGGTAGATATGCATATGGAGAATGCCCCGATGGAGGGGGTCACACATAAGTCCGATGACGACGTCATATTCTGCCTGATTGTTTGTTTCTGAACTGATACACACACTGTTTGAACATAGTGGTGATCGGTCAGGGTGGTAAATAACCCAGGCAACTGCGGCTAAATTTTGAGACCATCTTGATGCTCCATCAGCAAATCCGAAATAGGGTTCATTTTGGTGATCCATGGTGATACTTTGAGCACTTTTAAATAATTCTTTGGGTCAAAAATTTTGAATGGTTGGGTTTTTGTGTACTCTCACTCTAGGGGAAGGGCCGTCGTGGCCCTTATGGGTAGAATTTCTTGAGGTAGAGGCTGTTGAGGGGGTTAGTGAGGCAAGTCCCATCCTACTCTATCAAGATGTATTCCCCCTATCGGAGGTAGTGTTTAATGATGTAGGTTCCTTTCCACAAGGTTTAGAACTTTCCTAGCCCTAAGGCCTCTTTTGCGACATCATAGCGGAGGAATAATTATCCCTCATTGAATGAGAAAGGGGTGATGTGGCGGTCAAATGATGCTTTTACCCTTTTCTTGTGGGCCTCGTTGTGTTGTAGTCACTGTCGTTGATTTTCATCGACAAGCTCTAGTTGTACTAGGTGTTACTCTAGAGGTTGGGTGTCATTGAGGAGTTCAATGGCGGTAGGTGGGATGTTGCAGAAATCTATGCAAAACCGCAAGGTACCTTGATATTTTGCGACAGGAATTAGATGGAAATCCTGGGACGAGAAAACGGTAGTAATCCTATTGCCAATATGTGCTGATACAAATCGTATATGGTGGATTGTGTCATCGGCGTTTGGCAGGGGAAGAATATTTGTAATGGGATTCTATATGAGTGCAAGGTTGAGTTCTCCGCTAGGATGGTATATTTCTGATCAGTAGAAATTGTGCCTGCCACAGAGGTGCCTGAATGTTCCTATTAGCGGGCATGACTCTGGTGTGTAATTTTTGCCGGTGCATATGGTGCACAGTATCACTGAGCCAACGAAGTAGATAGTGTGGGATTCTATGCTACTCATTGTTCCTAATGTGGATTCTTGGAAAGGGTCAGTCGTAGAAGAGGTTGTCTTCTGCTTCCATTTTTCGTATTGTTGGCTTAGGTGTGTCTACCTCTTTGGTGGAGTGTAGACTCAATGCAGCTCATGCTTCTCTCAGCTTGGGGAGATGTACACTTTTAATCATATGGTGAAAATGTGAACAAATCCAAAAATAGGTGCGTGTGATATTCTCTTGGTTGGAGAGAAGTTTTTGAGGGAGAGAAGAGACTATGCGGAGACTGTTTGCAAGGGGTTTCACTTCTCTGCATTGGTTGAATCGGTGATCGTTCAGATCACATAGGCCGCATGTTATCTTAGGCTTTGCTGAGGTTACAGTTTGTTGGTGTGTTTTATTATCTTGCTTGATACACCATTGCAGGGATGGGGACATTGACCTGGCGATGTACTTTTTATACCATTCCCGGAGTTCGTCCTGTCTCTTCTCTATGGCATTAATCATGTCGATGGTGGGATGAATTTGCGAGGCATAAGTAAAATGTCGCTCATAATGATTACCCTAACATATTAGGAAAAATATCCTTGATATGAAGGTTCCGTCAATTTCAGTTTTAGTTTTGATGGGGAACCAGCACCGGAAGGCTGTTAAATCAGGGCAATGGATGACTACATGGTCTGTCTTTTTTCATAACGTACATGTTGGTCATTCCTGTGAAGAGCGGTTGGGGGTAACTAGGGGTTCCCTGGTGGGTCATTCTTCACCTGTCAAGAACATGATGGATGCACTCATCTCATCCGCTTGGGTCATGGAGCTGCCTGTGGACTCGCCATCCATGTCATCTTCTTGGGAAAGACAGACTATGGCTGAGCGAAGGCTAGCAAGGGCTACCCGAAATCGAGGTATGTAGTGAAAATTCACCAAAAGGTGGGCATGTGAATTGTATTGCCTATAGTCCCATGCAGTAAACCCTTTCGATCGAATACCATCTATGGATGAGCTACAGGGCTGCGCACTCTTTGAGGAAGTGACCACGTTCATTACATAGCATACAACATATAATGGGCATAACTAGGGTCATTATACAACCCTTCGTTCCTCTTGTAAGTAAAGGATGGTACGAGTTTCATCGCCAATAGACTGGATGGAGGGATCCTCTTGATAGGATTGCTCGATCGCATGTAAGGCGTCCCTATATCGTGGTATCTCTGGAAAATGGTGGGTATAGTGCCCATAGTTTCTATAGAGAGTGCATGCGTGATTGGTACACAATGTTTTTCCTTTAACTTTGGTGGTAGGTTCCTTTTTACGAGAACACGACGTTGAGATGTTTTTTTCGGAGCCAAGGAGTGGTTTTAATTCATCCAGCTCTGGACATATACGGATAGGATGTTCTATTATATCACATATGGTGCAGACTGGTGATTCTCGTTGAATGGCAGGGGTCGCCATCTTCTTTCCTCTCCTCTCAGTTTTCCTAGTAGTGATCACCAGTTTTGCAATGGGAATTTCCTTTGCAGGGGTGGTCTCAAATGTTCCTTGGATGGGTGAGGGCTCCTCGGGATTGAGGGGCTTCAACCCTATGGAAGTAACGTGGGTGGCTCCTATTCCGGAAGGGGGAATGAGGTACCAAACTGGGGAATTCCAATGATATGTTGGGTAATACCAGTTTTTCCAAAACCTGTTGGGAGATGAAGCCAGCTGGGGGGGAGAGAAAAGGGGTTTGGGAGGTGGCGTAGGCTAGAGAGGCTGTCATGGCCGATGTCTCGGTGTCGTTACTGCTTGAGTCTGTGTCTTGACTAGCCTCGATGCTTGATGTGGACATCATGCACACTGGAGCCCCTATGACATCGGGAAATGACACAGGGATTATGGGAGGATCTCCTAGGAATGACCCTAGAATGGACGACGGTTTGAATTGGCCAGGGCCATATTCTTGTTACCGTGAAATACCATCCGAGGTTGTATCTACATAGGGTAGAATTTCATCTGTGTTGGTTAGTGGACACTTTTCTAATTGGAAGTATATCTAGATACAGGTAGAATTTCATGGGATATAGTGAACACTTAATATACATCCAAATATTTTTTTTCGGATTGATCCATATAGATCAATCAAGAATAATTAAATATATTTTTCTACAGATGGGAAACTTCCTATGCGATTAGATGAAAATGAGGGAGCGTTTACAATCCCTGAATTTGGTAGCAAGAGCTAAGGCCTTCAACATACTGGAGCTACAGAGAAGACCAGAATATGATATGATAATCTATAATCTTTATAGACTATCATATGGGTATGGGTTCCACCCATATGGGACCCTTGATGGGGCCCCTCCTTGATTGGACCTTTGGTCCTTGATTGGGTCCTTGATTGGGCCCTTGATTGGGCCTTTGGATTCATTTTATGGAACTTTTGCCTTTGGCTGTGTGTCAACTGGTGTACAGTAATGATGCGGTCCTCGTGGGGGAACATCATAATGCGAAAGACAAAGGAGGCTATGGTGGACATGGCATACATATAACTCTACACGAGGAGTATATTGTAATCCAAGTGAGCATCCAAGACTTCAATGTATATGTGGAATGTCTTTTCGGCTAAACAGACCGGGACATTTTGGTAGAGGCCGATGGGGGTCGAGGGACAACCGTCGTATGCTCGAAGCGTTATGACTGAGGGTTTTAGTTTGGGAGAACCTAACTTCTGCCAAACGTTTTTTGACATGATGCATGTGGATGCACCCTCATCTATGACACATTGGTGGATGGTGATATTATGCACCAACACAAGTATCTGGAAGGCGACCATGGAAGGAAGTTGGGGGGTGTCTTTGTCTAAGTCAAAATCCATCAGGCGCATATCGGCTGGGTCGATAGCGTCTAACACAGAAAGTAGGGCTTTCCATTGTTTTGGGCACGATTGCAAGACTTCTAAAGCTGACATGGAAGTAGGAGATTGTGCTAAATCATCCATGATGTTATAATTATGGGCCGCTTTGGAGTAGTTTCTTGCTCGCCTATTAGGTCCCTTTGCCATCTTTGGCAATGGTTCTATGGGAATTTTTGAAATGGTCAAAGGTGCATTTGGCACACTGGTACTTTCCCCTGACGTATTGGTGTCTGGTGGGGTGTCATAGTTGTGATTCCGTGTTTGGAAAAACATCTCTTCTCCAGTCATCTAGATTTCATGGCTTCTTTTCCCGGAATCATCTGTATTCTGTTGATGAGTGCTTATCGTCCCTTAGTTTGGGAAAGGCTCTTGCATCATGGCTGTTTGCTGGGAAGATCCTCCTTGTCCTCAGTTACTCTGTAGCTTTTTTAGCTCAGGGATATTGGGAAAGTGGTGAGTATAGTGCCCTTACTAACCACATATCGAACAGGAATGGTTTTTTCGAAGAGGTGGCCTTTTTCTCTGCCGTTGGGAATTTCTTAGCTCTTGGTTCTGATTCTGTTTGGAGTTACCTTCGACCTTGGATTGCGGTGGGTGCTGCTGGTTGCTACCCCCTGTCTAAGGTTCCCTTTTGGATTTTTTTTGGATTTTTTCTTCACCACGTTAGGAGAGCAGTTCTCTTGGTTATATTGGTGTGGTTGGTTTTGGGACAGCTACACAAATTTCACCTATGCATTGTTTTGTAGAGGTGGGTCGTGTGCTGGGTGTTAGTATGAATCTTTCATCGTAAAAGACCACTTTAGCTACGCATAAAAAATAGCCCTAACATCAAGTATGACTGCCAATATCTTTAAGTCTACAGTTAGTTGATCCAAATAATGTTGCACAAATCCAGATCTAAGCATAAAAGACATTAAGCAGTAAAAATGAAATATGGCTCCATGCATCCAATAGACAAGACAAGAACGATGTATTTGAAAGAATTTTTTATATTATATAAAAAGGGTGCACCTGAGAGGAAAACAAGAAAGGTGTTTTTCGATTCTCCTCAATGGGATGGGTTCTTGATAGTCCTCAGCATTTCAGATCTAAAATTCCTCTCTCTTGTTGGTGTAGAAAACCCAGACAAACATAGAACTCAATGGGAGCTCACAAGGCAAAAATGGAAAATGTGACCAAGTGTATAGATCTAGAGTGATCTAATGCAATGAAAGGTGACCAATGAATGGGGAAAACCCTTCTATTTATAACAAAATATTAGGGCGGTCTAGAACTTGGTGCATGAATAAAATATTATTAATCAAATTCTAGAACCACCCTTTAGGAATATTTTATTATATTTGTTGGAGGGAAAAGGATTTTTTACTTGAGTCAATTCCTTTATTTATAAATAATAAATAAATAAATGGTTTATTTATTATTTTAAGGAAATGGTGGGAATATAGTTAAATAAATAATGAATATAATTAAATAAATAATGATTTATTTAATTATTTATTTATAAATGATTTAGTCAAATTTAACTAGGAATATTATTTAAATAAGGATTTAAATAACTTATTCCTAGGAAATAATCAAATAAATGAGGATTTATTTAATTGATTTCCTTGTTTTGGGTTAAATATGACCAGGAAATATAAACAAATATAGATTTGTTTATTATTTCCTTTTGAGGTTTCCTGTTTAGACCATAAACAACTTAATAAAGGTGTTTTACTAAGTTATTTCACATAGTGAGAGCAATTTTACGTAGGGTAAAATTGGTCTTACATGTTGTACTTGGGTTCATCTAATGATAATAGGTTAGATGACCAAAAAATGGTGTAACAGATTTCCCCCCAACGTACAAGTGTTAGGAGCAAATTTTATGACCGAAGTACGTTGTAAGAACTCAATCACTAGACATCAAGAGGGAAGTCAGAGAGAGAAATGTAAGATAGTCTAATGTGCTAAAGGACTAGACCCTGAGGAGACGAGACTTACAGGTGCAACAAGTCTCTATTTTATCAAGTGGTACTTGTGCTAAAGGCGGCGGGGGAGGCATACCTATGCCCTCCAAGACAAAGTACAAAAGAATAGTGTGTCCAGTAAACAAGGAACCGAACTATAAAGTACATGCTGGCATAAATACGAGCCAGAAAAATAGAATGATGAATCCCACATACATGTTGTACCTGGAATAACAGTCAGGACTTATACAAGAATATTGTAAAACATGAGATAAAAATACAACCCAAATGCCCCCTATACACGGGGAAGGGCTCTCAAAATTTGACTGATACATGCAAATTGAAAAGGCGCTGCAAGCGGCTGAGACCGACATCGTCAAATGGAAGGAGCTGCATCAAAGGCTGAAATGAAGAGGTCATTCGGGCATGTGGGGGGCTACCTGCAGGGCCACCCCCTCATGAAGGTTGAGAAATCTCACACACACCCGAGAATCACCAATAGCTGCTGCTGCATCATTGGACCATCAAGTATACGAATCGCGATCATGCTGAAAGGAGCTCAAACCAAGGTACACCGCCCTCTAGACCTGGCTTCTGGAGTAAATGAGCTGATGTCGACAGAAGGAGGTCCGCCATAGGTGAGGCAATAAGGGATCCCCAACTAAGGCACGAGAGAAAATAGTAGAGCAACTAATAGACGGACACTAATGATGATGATGAAATGGGGGAAGATCCAACAGGGACCATAAAAACATGAGTACAAAATGGTATCTCATGACGGAGATCAACACAAACAAGAACGAGTAAGGAGACAAAATGGTGCCTCAAGTATAAGTGTTGTAGGTGAGGAAATCTGATTTTGAGGAGAGGTGAAGAGACCCTTCTTGGGAAAAATGTGTCCTGGTGAAGTATCAAGGTACTAAAAACCAACAGGTACCCAGAGCTCATGAACAGGCCAGGTCGCACTTTTTGGGGTCTGTTCTGCGACCTGGGTAGCAGGTAATGAGCAGAAAACGACGACTTGTCCCAGGAAATCACCTGAAAAGTGCGACCTGTTAGAGAAAGGTGGTTTCAATGTTTTTTTTGGTTGAGATCTAGGATTTATATGGTTGAGGGGCATATGTGCCCCCAAGCATGTTGTGGTCATGCCAAAATGTATTTAGAAAAAGGGGAATCTAAACATATTTTAATGATGTGGTGCGCCATTTGTTTTCGTTATGGTTATGCAGTATGAGAAAGGAAATGGAGGATTACCAACCTCTTTTAGTACTGCATATATGAATCAAATGGACTTTAATTTTTCGGGTTGTCATACCTAGTGTCACTATCGCAAAGAGAGGATTTGGAGATAGTGAACTGAAGCTTTTCTAGCAAACCCATAGGTTGGACAACAACAGTGTCTAAGAGACTGGGTTGCTGATGTAAGATGAAGGAACATTAAGGGGTATCATCCCTAGAGTGATTTGAAGTGATTTGGGAATCTAGAGGTTTGTCTAAATGTGAAAGAATAATGGTGCTAAAGTTGACATGACCAGATACAATAGGAGAGTTGTGGAGAATTGCTTCGCCTGGTCTCTCAAATATTGGTGCCCCCTTACCCAAACATTGGGTTTAAATGTAATGGCCACAAGGTGGATCTGGTTCAAAAGCATGGGTGCGATGTAAGGGGGAATAGATAAAGTCAAGGGTGGGGATTTCTTCCATAATGTCTTCATCGTGATAGAAGATGGGGTGACTGATGGAAGAAAGACCACCTGACGCGGCGAAGCTACTTGACTCATCATCATGAGAAGAGAGGTTCACATGCGCCTCATCAGAAGGGGTGACAGAAGAGTAAGCAGATAAAGGATCTATCGATGTTGAGCCTAGGGTGATTGCTGGAGGAAGGACAAGTGAAACAACAGGGGAGGATTCAGAAAGAATGTTCCCTAAGGGTCTCATGGATGATGATAGGTAGAAGAGGGTGGACGAAGGCTTCATCATCTCGACATTGGGAGGGGGAATGTCAATGGGAGTCATCATGTCTAGTAGTTCTGCCGAAGCAAAATGCGCAAATAGGGGAGGGGTGGACTCGTTGTGCTTGGCCTCGAATTGGTAGACCGCAGCTAGAGGTGCGGAAGTCCTTGAGGCGGGAACAAAGGTGGGTGTAATGGCCATGGAGATCACACAAAGCACAGGGGTGATTGGTGTGAATAGTCTTGGGGTTCTTGGCCACAGTTGCGGAATAAAAAAAGGCTTCTAGGACCATGGCCTCAGGGAACGCGACATTAACCATGGGTTTGAGATGAGGCAGTTCAGGACAGGTATGGGTGGCATGACCGACAACATCACAAAAGGCACACTGGATGGTATGTTTTGGAGGCCAAGGAGGGGCAAGGTTTGTTAGGTCATCCTTGTCCTTTGATGCCCCCTTCTGAGTTGTGCCCTTCTTACATGAAGGGGTCACAATAGGAGGTGGTTCCTATTGAGGTGACTGAGGCACTGTTGCAGCAGGAGAAGTCATGGGGACTGGTTGAACCGGGGTTAAAGGAAGATAAGGTTTAGGTTGACCAGGCAGGGTTGCGGCTGGAGGATCAAGGTACCATACAGGAATCCCAAGGGTCAAGATAGGAAGAGAGAGGGTGGCCATGACAGGTGCCGTGTACACTCCTAGTGGGGGAGCTAGGAATGGTATCTGACCAGAGGGGTAATGGCTAGGTGGGATGGCTCCTAAATGGCTAAGGCTTGGAGGAACCGTTCCAGGAGGATAAAGAGGCTCATGAATACCAGCTGTAGGAGAGGGGCCAGAAGGAAGAGGTCTGACTGGCTGAGGCGAAGGGCTAGGAGCTGGTTGCGGTGAGCGAGGTTGAGGTTGAGGTTGCTGACTAGCTTAAGTGGGCCGTTTAAGGTTAGCCTGAGATGATTGCATCATGCAAACATTCGCTAAGCTGGGATCCGAGACAAGAGGAGGAGGAGGACCAGGGAAGGTTCCAAGCAAGGAGGAGTCTTTGTAGACGCCAGGGGAGACACTGGTCAAATAATCGACGGTTTTCTTATTGGCTATAGAAGAGATGGTCGACTCAGGGGAGGCTTGAGAGTTGGGCTCATGATATGTCAACAGGTCAATGGTGACTATCTTTCCATTATGAGGGAAAAACATCTTGCGGTGAACCGCAGATGGGACAACAGACATGGCATAGGTGTAGCTACGCCCCAAAAGAATGTTATAATAAAGAGGAGCATTGATGACTTCAACGTCAATGCAAACCATCTTGCCCGCAAGAGTGATAGGACAATTACGGAAGAGGCCAATGGGCTGGGAGGCATGGCCATCCCATGCACGAAGGGTGATGGTGGAAGGGGCCAGCTCAGGAGATCCAATTTTTTTCCAAACTAAAGTAGACATTACACAGGTAGATTCCCCCTCATCAATAATACACTGAGCCACGTGAGCGTTCCAGATTTTGACTGGGATTTGGAAACCAACGAAAGCAGGAAGGGGAGGGTGGTTCGACTGACGGGCATCGAAAACAATCAGCTGGTCATCAGTAGGATCTACAATGCCCAAGGCTAATAGTAGAGCCTTCCATTGAGAAGAACACGACTGGAGGAGTTCCATTGTTGAAATGGCAGCAGGAGACTGCGCCAAATCATCTACTATGCTATACGAATGAGCAACTCGACTAGAAGCAGCATTTCAGCGTAATGGGCCCCTAGGAACCTTGGTATGAACCTCAAATTTGGGTTGAGAGATTTGTAAGGGACCATTGGGTGTTGAAAGAGGCTCTGTAGGACCTGGAGATGGGGACTCGGGAATAAACGGAGCGGAAGGCATGGGGTACTGACTAGACCGAGTTTGAAGGTTAAGGTTGACAGGTAAAGGTTGATCACAGTTCATCATGAGAATCTGGTAATCGAAAGAACCAGAAGGGGAAGGTTGAGTGGCGTCCTATCCGTTAGGTGGTTGGGTAGCCACAAATCCCTGTTGTGCATCCACCTACTCTTGAGGGGGTGGTGACTGCTGTTGCGGGGGTTGAGAAGGCAAGGGAGGATGAGGTGCTGATGTTGGGGGAGCTGGAGCACCGAGTTGTGGATACGGATAATAAGGGGTTTGGGAAACAATGTGGTAAGTAGGAGTTTGGGCCAAAATAGGGGGCATGCCGTATCCTAGAGAGGTGCCCCCGGTGCATTGGCATCACCGAGTCTGGGAAGATTAGGTACAACATTATAAACATAACCCATCTGAGTGTAGATCAGGTCATATTTTAACGCCATTTGGAGGGCAACTTCTTCAGTTTGAGGAAAATGCGATGCGACATCTTTCCCGATAGGGGGCAAGAGAGATCTAAGGAACTAGTCCATGTAGACACGGTCTTCGAAGGTAGGAGATTGACAGAAGCTCTTTCTTCTCCGCCATTCCTGGACATGATCGGATATGCGGGTTGCAGATGATTGACGGAAAGAAGTCAAAAGTTCGATACCAGTGTCATAACGAAGGGGAAGCTGGAAGTAAGATAAAAAATGCCAGCAAGAGTCGCAAAGGTGGTATGAGAGGAAGTCGGCTGATACACATGCCACTTAGAAGCTTCGCCTGTAAGAGTGCATTGGAACAATCTAAGACGAATGGAATCATCAGTAATGGAATGGGATGAACACCACATGTGGAAAGATCGGATATGGTTGGAGGGATCCTCTCTAGCAAGGCCTTCGAACTTAGGAATGTCAGAGGGGAGCTTGGTTGGCATAGCAGGCCAATCAACATCATGGCGGATAGGATCATTGATCAGCTGATTGAAGTTGGGGAGACCGAGACCGGCCATATAAGGGAGCAATGGGGAAGTCGAGTGAGGTCCCGTAGTGGTTCCGCTAGAAACGGACCCAGCAGTAGAACTGGGGTTCCCGCTAGTGTTAGGCCCTGAGCTAGACATGGTGAAGGTAACAGGGGGAGAACCAGGAGTAGGGGGAGAACCCGAACAATCAGAAGAAGAGTCGGAGTACGGACTCAGGGGAGGACTTACTCGATGACAACGGGAAGGAGGAAGTCGACCAACCGAAAACTAAGGGTGAAGGCCAAGAAGTCTCTGGGATAAGCGCCTTGGAGGCGCAATGACGATGGGAAGAAGAAAAACTGACAAGGGCAGGGAGGGAGAAAATCAAGTGAGGTCAAGGGCAGAGAGGTGCAGTGTCAATTGATTTTAAAGTCTTTTCCAGGTGGTGTTAACCAGGCTCTTCTTCACTTAGGTTCAGTGTGTGGCATGTGTTGATTTTATTTTTTTCAACCCAGACGTTTTGAGAGTAAAAGAAAAAGTGTGCTGCGTAACTGAAAATAAATCTACAAATAACAATGTATAATGCTGAAATAACAGAAAATTAACAACTAACAAGGCATCGATCTAACCTAAGAAGGCGTGTGTCTCAAAACTAGTATAAAATCTAGTCAAAACACACGAAAAATAGGCCGATAGATCTAAGGTCGGGCGGGACAGGGATCTAAAGGTTCAATCTACTGGAAAGAGGTGCAGAGAATAGCAAAGAGGAAGAGGAAAGGTTGTTGCAACAAAGGAGGAAATCAGTTAAAGGTAGAAAGGATAAGGAGGTGACCCTAGAGGCAAACCCAATCAAAACTATATGAGGTGATTTGAAAGGAAAAGTAGCTGATCTTAAAGTGATCTGAAGATGAGGTATCAGAAATGGCTGAAACTCTGAAAATTTAGACACTTACAGCAACAAAAACTCTTCCACAAAAAGTCGAGGGTATTGAAGCCCTAGGGGGCTAGATTCCCACTTAGTTGAGTAAAACAGAGAAAGAATAGGTCTAAACGGGTGGAGACGGAGGTCAGACAACCCTGACAGAGGTTCAGACAAAACCCAGAAAAATTTCAGAAAAATTCCAGAAAAAATCCAGGTCGCAATTTTTGACCTGTTTTTCGCTCAAGTCGCAGTTTTTGGGCTGTTTTCCGCTACCTAAAGCTCCATGACGCAATTTTTGGGCCAAAAAGTGTGACCTACACTTCCGTCACTTTCGGCGGCAAATTTCAGAAAAAATTGTCGTCTCAGCTGCGGCTGATGTCTGTCACTTGCGCAAGAGGGCCAGAAACACACGGAAGTTAAAAATATGAGTGTTTGAGGGTTTTAGAGGTGAAAAGCACCACAAAAATAGGAAAAACAAAAAACTGAAGAGAAACCCTAGAATCTGAAATAGCTGGATATGCAGGAATAGATAAAACGACAGCGGTTGCAAAAGAAAACCCATATGGAGTCGCCAATTGTTAGTATGAATCTTTCGTCGTAAAAGACCACTTTAGCTATGCATAAAAAATAGCCCGAACATCAAGTATGACTGCCAATATCCTTAAGTCTGCAGTTAGTTGATCCAAATAATGTTGCACAAATCCAGATCTAAACATAAAAGACATTAAGCAGTAAAAATGAAATATGGCTCCATGCATCCAATAGACAAGACAAGAATGATGTATTTGAAAGATTTTTTTATATTATATTAAAAGGGGGCATCTAAGAGGAAAACAAGAAAGGTGTTTTCTGGTTCTCCTCAATGGGATGGGTTCTTGACAGTCCTCAACATTGCAGATCTAAAATTTCTCACTCTTGTTGGTGTAGAAAACCCAGACAAACATAGAACTCAATGGGAGCTCACAAGACAAAAATGGAAAAAATGTGACCAAGTGTATAGATCCAGAGTGATCTAATGCAATCAAAGGTGACTAATGAATGGGGAAAACCCTTCTATTTATAACAAAATATTAGGGCGGTCTAGAACTTGGTGCATGAATAAAATATTATTAATCAAATTCTAGAACCACCCTTTAGGAATATTTTATTATATTTGTTGGAGGAAAAAGGATTTTTGACTTGGGTCAATTCCTTTATTTATAAATAATAAATAAATAAATGATTTATTTATTATTTTAAGGAAATGGTGGGAATATAATTAAATAAATAATGATTTATTTAATTAGTTATAAATGATTTAGTCAAATTTAACTAGGAATATTATTTAAATAAGGATTTAAATAACTTATTCCTAGGAAATAATCAAATAAATAAGGATTTATTTAATTGATTTCCTTGTTTTGGGTTAAATATGACCAGGAAATATAAACAAATACATATTTGTTTATTATTTCCTTTTGGGGTTTCCTGTATAGGCCATAAACAAGTTAATAAAGGTGTTTTACTAGGTTATTTCACATAGTGAAAGCAATTTTACTTAGGGTAAAATTGGTCTTACATGGTGTACTTGGGTTCATCTAATGATAGTAGGTTAGATGACCAAAAAATGGTGTAACAGCGAGGCCTTTGAGACAACTCAGTTCCCGAGTTTAATTTTGGCCCCATTGGAGAAATCTGATCACTCCGAGTTTTCTTCTACGTGCGGATTCCCACAGGCTTGAAGGAGAGGTCCTCCCTAGTGATACGCTTGTGCCCTATTAGTAAAATTTTGCTGAGGCGTATGATGACTTTGAAATCTGGGTTGAGACACGTTCTGGGTAGAACTATGTGTGTAACCGGGGTTTTGACAGTTGCTACCTAGGTAACCTTGGGTCATTGACCTAATTAGCCCGTCTTTAGAGTTCGATGCACCTGGCACTTCTTGATAAGTTTGCAGGCATGGGGTATTAGGCAGGATATTATAAATGTATCCTGACTACATATAAATCAGCTCAAGCTTTTGGGCTTTGCTGATTGCGTCCTCTTCGGATGTGTGGTTTTTTTGTGCCACATCCTTTGAAATCTCTGTCGTGAGATTTTTCAAGAACAAATCTAAGAGAAACCGTTCGTCGATTTTAGCTTTACATAAACAGTGACGCCACCTCCATTCATGGAGATGATCTGAGATATGGACGACGGGGGTTTTTCTAAAATGATTCAGTAACTCCATTCCCGAATCGTGGTGAATGGGTAACTAAAAATATGTGAGGAACGCAGTAGAAAGGGTGCTAAAGGTTCCATGTGAAGCTGAGGGTTGCTCCACGTACCATTTCTCGGTCACTCATGTAAGAGTGTGTTGAAATAGCCTCAATCGTATAGTGTCGTCAATGATACTGTTCGATGAGCACCACAGGTGAAAGGTCATTACATGATTACTTGGGTCTTCCTCTTGCTTGCCTTCGAATTTTGGACGTATATCTGAAGGGAGCTTCGTGGGCATGAGAGGCCATGTAGGATCGTGTGCAATGGGGTCATTCGTTAACTTGGTTAAATCGGGTAGATTCAATGAAGCTAAGAAAGGTGACTGAGAGATTGACACCATTGCAATGTGTGAAGACACAAATTTCTAGTTAGAACGGGGGTTAGTCTGCGACGTACCCTGCTGTGTATTCAGTTGGCTTCCCGAAGGGGACGCACTCGTCTGCCCCCGAGGGGTTGTGGGAGGAGTGATATGTGGTGTGGCATTGGGAGACATACTAGGGTTCCCAAATATGGCTGCTCTGATGAAGGATGAACCAATGATGGTGGCAGTGTTCCATCTTTGACGCCTAAATGGTGAAATACCTAGAACCCCTCCCAGTAATGGGGGGAGGTCCAAAAGACGCTTGGATCAACGAGGTTCTGTTGGGACCGTTTGGGTGTCGACCAGGTTAGGTTTTGGAAAAATTTGAGAGGATAGAGTCTACGATCAAAGAAAAATTATGGCCACACACACAAAACAAAGCGAAAATAAAATACATTTTCCCTTTAAATTAATCTATGTGACCAATCAAGCAAAAAAGTGGTTTTTGTTTATTTGCATATGATACTCAAAATCCTAGAAGACCTATTGCATCCTCACACACTCAAAAGTAATTGGGCCTTGAGAATATTTCTTGCGAGCGCTAGCACAACACCCATAAGAGCTGGCAACGCCCCCAGTCAGCCGAAGAGAATCCACCAAGGTAAGGGTAAAGGGTCTGGCGCTTGCCTGCACCATCACCTATAGGGCAAAGGTTGCCCTATTTTTTGGCCACTAAGAACCACCGTCCCACGTGAGCATTCGAGTCTTGGGCTTCTTGGTAGTCAGCTAACAGTATTGAGTATCAGTCGGGTCAGGTAGCCCCAACTGATACCACATGCACTGCGCCTAAGCCTAACCCCCTCTAAAATGGGTCTCTGTCGTGCTCGGGTTTTCTTTGCTATGGGATGATAGTTGTATTTGAAGCTCCCTAAATACACAACTTCTATGTTTCAATATGAAGTATGATTAAGGCGGCTTATTGGATGCCTACCCCCTTGATCCTAACTTAAGCTATAAATTCTTTTGTGGCCCTTGTGGGGAGAATTTAGTGAGTTTGGTTAAGTTAGTTTTAGGTGTCTTTGCTTTGCTTAATGGGTGAGTGTGTGTGAGCATAAAGTGAACAAGAACATAGTTTTAACATGTGGATATCGTTGATACTTTACAAAATCCCCTATTTAAACTATGTTATATTGTTCCTGGCTCAAATGGAAAACATGTGCGGATAATGGGCCACTTTCAAATTTTCCTAGTTAATCTATGTGACTAACTATAGGGAGATGAAAAATTGTGAGTATGGAGCGTTCATATGCTTACCTAGGATCACTGGAGGGTGCAAAGGTAGCAAATATTACTTGCTCTTCTATAAACAATTCAATCCTAGTCCCACAATTCCTAATGCAAAAATTGAACTAAACTAAAAAAAATTCTACACAAGAAAAAAGAAAACTAGCTATACATGCATGGTCTTGGGCCACTTACTTGCACTAGTTATCTAGGTGTGAATACCAAAATTTGCAAAACATAAACTGTTCGGACCGCAAGTTAATTTTCCCCCTACTTAATCTATGTGAAGATTTTGAAAAAATCAACTTGAAGAAAAAATTACTCTAAGCCTACATAAAGTAGCTAAAAATGAGTTCTAACAAGCTGTGGGGTACCACAACAAGTGCTGGCAGATGAATTAGGGCCTTCCAAGCACCTTACAAGAATAATAAGACAGAATCTTGGGAGAAATTTCTCATTCTGTGAAATGTGCGCAAAGGCTAAGACAGGTGCGCTTTCTGCGCATGGGTCAGCACTGAATGCACGCCATGCGTGTCTGTGAGGAACAAACACACGCAAATTCCTGCAAGTAAAAAAAATAGGAGCTACTCTTCTTCATTCTGTCACTCAAGGTGAATCTAGGGACTGCAAGGTAGATCAGAGGACTATCAGCTCCAATCTCCAATATAGACAAAGGTCTCTTGCAAAAGAAGGCACAACCACATAAACTTGGTAAAACATTAGTGGAGTCACCAATACTATTGTGGTGGATTTGGTGCACAGATGTACAAAATCACACCAATTTAAGGGGTGTGGTTTACCCCTTTAAACTATTGGTAACAGGCAAAAAGTGGTGGAGTTCATAAGCATACAATCTAGAGGAAAAAGCATGCAAATGTATACTCAAGTTAAAATAAAACTAAAACAAAAATATACAGAAGCTATTGAAGAGATTCAAACGATAATAATGAAAATGGTGGCTCTAGGTCCCTTCTTATTAAGCGTTTGATATGGAGAAGAAATTTTACTTGCCAAAGGGACCCTGGACAATGGTTCTAGGTCCCGATGCAAGGATATTGTTCTCCAAGCTCACCTCGGTGCAGTCTCCCTCTCTCTCTGTTGTGTTGGACTAAGATTGTTGGATGGCCAACAATCAAGTCCCCTCTATCTCTAGCTCTGGGTCACACACTACTGGTATTGCTTGGGAAATTATGGCCAGCATAACAAAGTGATCACCCATTCTTCATCTCATGGTGGCTTTATATAGGGGATTTCAAATCCTCCTTCCCTACCTCGGTACAATGTGGATGGTGACCCAAGGGAGCGGTATGATTCCTTTGTGTGCTCCAAATATTCCATGCCGTGCTCACATAGTGTCTAAGGATGCGTTGGTGGCTATCCTTAGGCGACTTCATGTAAGGAGTAACTTTTCCTTTGCTTTGTGTGGTCCCAGATAGCGACATTTTTCTAGTTTCAGGAATGCATGCTTATCGGGAAAAAAGGTGCGCAGAAGGCACTCTTCTCGAAGGATAATGTGCGAATAGCATTTTATGACTAGTTCAAATTTGATTTCTCAAAACCTTAGAGATTTTAAATACTTTCTAGATTCCATAATGTCTTCCTGCCCTGTAAATCCTTTGTCTTGACATTAATTAATGTCATAATTTGCTGTACGATTTTCTGGTATTAACAGCAGGCATTCAATAGAAGATGCAGAAAGAGTGTTAGCCCACAAAGTCTGATGAAGATCTACTCAAATATGCAGGGTGTGAAATAAGTAGAAAGAGAAAGAAAGAGGAGACCAAACCTGTTGTTGGTAATAGATAAATACATACCACAAACAACAACAAGTTTAGGCTCAAGTCTAAGGCTCTGGACAATCCAAGTTTGCTGATAGAGGTCATTGATGTAGAAGGAAAATCTGAAGGATTAAAGACTAATGAGTCAAGATGAAAGATAAAAACAAAACCCCTACATATTAGCAAACAAAACCCTCAAAAAGAAGAAAGATCCAGAAGGGTTCAAAGGAGGAAAAATTCATTGTCAAAGAAGCAGCCACAAGAACCACAAGATCAAGATCAGTTGTTTACAACAAATCAGACTTGGACAAGCTTGCTGAAGTTGCAACACACATGGAAGAAAGGTAAAAAGGTTTCCTAATAAAACACCTTTTTACTTATCAAAGTGTAATTTTGAACATCATCTAAAATTTCAAAGTGTATAAGTCTGCACAGGTTTTTCAAGTGTTTTCTGTGCATTTAAAAAAAAAAATGGATCGTTACTGGAAATTCCGATAGCGTTACAGTTTTTGCGTAGATACAAGTTTTTACCAGAATTTCTAGTAGCGCCTATTTTAAATGATTTTTGACATTTGTCAGCAAAATTTTTGAGCCAGTTCAAGAAATATAAGGACTCATAAAGAAATGGATATAACAAGTGATGGTGATAAATGGTTATGAGGTTGTTGGAGGTCATATTTAATGAATATACATGGTTATTTAAGAACCAAAGACACGAGGAGACAAATCAGCAGAAAAAAGGGTAGCATTTTAGCATACTCAGCAGTTCAACCCTAATTCTCTTCTCTTCTTTTATCTACATCTGTCTTTTCAGTTATATTTCTATGGGATATTTTTTAATGTCCTATGATACCTATGTAAAGTTACGAGTAGTGTCTCCTTCTTTTTATAAGAGATGGAGTTGGTGCCTCTCTTTCTATATATACCATTTGTAAATACCATTTCAAGGTTGGATGTTGGTCTACCTGAAGACTTAATATAATAAAGAAAATATTTTTTACACCTCATGCTGGAGGATTTTGTGACTCAAGAACTATCTAATGTATGGTGTGTTTCTCTCTTTGTTAATTTCTTCTAATTATGTGTTGCAACAACTAGTAAGGTGCGAGTAAGAAATTGTTAGAGGATCTAAATGTAAATTATCTACTTTCCAACTTCTTGCAAATCATATATATGTTGTAGAAAATGTTAGTGAAAATTTCATAAAGGATTTGTGAAATAATTTATGCATGTACTCTACTTTCTGAATGTTGTTTACTTTACATAAAACCGAGTTTGTGTAAAGAACCATCATTATAGTTGTGTGACTGATTTAGCATATGAATATTTCTTAGAGTAAGTACCAACTATCCATCTCCTTTCAATTGTTATACTCTTCTCCCTATACTACCAATTTACCCATATAATTTATAATTTCCATAGCTTGCCAAATGCATGAAATTCTTAAAGAATAAAAACATTTCAAACTCTTTGAGAAGCCATCCCACCACTCAAAACCTTTAAATTTGAAATGAGCTAAGATGTGTAAGGCTTATTCCTTTTGCAGTCAATGAGTGACTCATTGTGCTAACAGGATGGATTCGAAGCTGAGTGGGGTAGATCTTAAAAATGACAAACACATGTCCTAGTGGCCCCTGAACCAGACTGTGGATCACGGTAAATCCATTGGCCTAGTAATCCTTGAACTAGACTGTGGGTTGTGGTAAAGCCAGATTATGTGCCTCGATGGGCCTAGGAATCCTTGTCGGTGAATGGAGGGATATATTATAAATCCAATATGTGAATTGATCTTCGTTGGTCCTAGTAGTCTCGAGATGGGATGTATGATACAATCTGGAGAGTGGGTCTCAGTGTAGGACCTAGTGATCCCTAGATCAAACTATGGATTACGGTAAATCCTAAGAGACTAGGAGGCATTCAAATTCCTCATGGTGTAGGCAGAGAAACCCAATATCATTCATGCTTGTTAGTCTCTTTTTGGTTGGCTATGAGTCCCACATTCATGCTTGTAATATAGCATGAGGGTGATTGACTGAATAGATATTTGGCTCAGCCAATCTATCGTCAGGTGGAACATGAAATTCCCATCTCCGGTCAATTTTTACATTCAGAAATGAAGAGCTCATTCCCTTGGTATTTGGTATGCAAATGTACTCGTTATTATGTGGATTATATTTTTGTTTTATCCATGGTATTTCTTTTATTATTGTGTTTGGTTATAAGCATGCATTTTATCAGTGATGAAGTATGACTCTATCATATGTTTTAACTTGTAAATTAATGCACGATGTATCTATGGTAAAATATATTGTATTGCAGCTAATGACGTAAGGGAGAAATTCTTCTTATCGATTCTTAGATAAATATGAAACCCCTATGCTTAAATCTGTTGTTTACACCTATAGATTCAATGTTTGTGACATCTTTGAAAAAATGTCTGTCATGGCTAGGAGGGGTCCATATGAGTTCTTGCTTATTTGATTGTTGTCGTATCATTTTTATAATGTTATTTATCATCCCCTAAGTTTTAATGAAGTTCTGGGAAATTATCGGTGCTTGGGGTTCTAAAGGTGGCTCAAATCCCAAAGTTGCAGGCACAGAACCGGTAATTTGGGGCCCTATCCGCAGGAATGGAGTGTTGTGCTTGGGGCTATAGCCTCCTGGCCACATGAATGCAACCTTATGCCTGCGGCTATGGCTCAAAATGGGAAAATTTTTAGTGTGACCCAGGGGTAAGAGGATCAAAGGGTTGGGTTGCCTCCTCGGGGTGTTGTTGATTTTGTACAAGGTCTTTTTGATGTGTTTTCATTTTTTCTACCTCCTTAAGGTCACCTAGGAGGTTGAATCTCATTATCGTGGCCTCTCGTTGCATGTTTACCTCGGTTGTCCGATTACTTGGGTAAATGTGGGATGAGGGTGTTACACAGTGGTATCAGAGCATGATCCAACCCTTGGACTGGATGGCCAGTGTGTTGGTCATGCTTTTCTATTAGTTTCGTATGTGGTCCTCATACCTATGGTATATGTTCATGTTGCATCCGTGTTGTGTTGGGCATGGTGGCAGTGGTGTTGCCATGGAAGGAATGATGGTATTGTTGTCAACATGTTGTCATGAGTGTGTGATTGGTTATGTGTTTCCAATGCTTGTGTATTTTTCGTGAACTCTTGCTTGCATATTGTTACATATTGTACATGCATTTCTTGCTTATGCTAGGGTTACATATTGGTCACACTTCCGTGCTATCCATGTATGCTTGTCTGTGTGATGTCATATGTTGAACATGCATTGGTCATTCATGATTGGTTATACATGTCAAGTGGGTGCATATTGTCAAGTTTGCATTGGTTTGATTGATGTTGTTGTGCATAAGCTCATTGTATGCAATAAGGTCATCACGATGATATTGGTATGTTATGATGCTAATTTGTTGATGAAGATAGAGCAGGAAATTCATACCTTCAAAGTTAAGTTGCAACATTGGACCTCGAGGTAAGATAATGTTGTCATACAAGTTTGGATGTTGGGAATGTAGGTATGTCGGTTAAGGATTGTTATATGCATTATGGTTATGAGTATTCCTTTCATTATATTGAGGTTATGGTCACATACATTATAGATTCTATTTTATTAGTGTAGTTACATGTACATATGTCATATAGTCATGAATGATAGAAACTTGTGGTGGTATGCATTGCTCTTGTTGTTTTATGTTAGATAACTTATATGTTGTTGATGAACATGTTATGGTTTAACTTGTTGTTGTTGTATGATAGTTAGCTTGATTATTAGGTTATATGTTGTTTATGAGCATGCTATATGAATTATTGTTGTTACATGCTAGCGACTTGATGGTTAGGGTTATGACATTCAGGCATGAGTCAACCTCATTATGATAGTGTGTTGTATTATGTCTAGACTGATTGTGCATATGTGATTGTATGCATGAATGTCAATTGCTTATGAGTTTGGTGTCTGAACAAGTTAGCTAGATACTGTTATGGATATCATGACCTTATTTATGATTGGGTTGATATGCTATGAATTCATCTCATGCTAATCTAGATTGATTGTGCGTACAAGATAGCCTCACATGAGATACATTAAGGTATGAACTTTCTTATTTCATCTACTTTGTACTTGAATGTTTGATTACATTATCTAATTGGTGTTTGAGTGTTTGGTGTATATTATGTCATCTATTTGTTATTTGAATGTTTGATTTTCTACATAATATGAGTATGTGTTTATAATATTGCATGAGGAAACAAAATTGTTTTAATATGGTTGTACTAACACATATGTGTTGAGACAATTGATATGTACTTGAGTGTAAGTAGGGGATAGTTGTAGCATCATGTATTATGACTGATAAATATGAGTTAATTGTTTATTATGACATGGTTTTATACTTGGTAAATGTTGATTCCACATTAATATATATATGTTTTCTTGATCATTGGTACATAGGATGACATGTGTGTTTAGTTACAAGGCAACATGATTGGAACAACAAGGTAATATAACTGGTATATTGTTGTATTTAATTATGCGCTGAAAGTTATGTGTTTATGGTAGTATGATGCAGGGGATTGTTTGGCAAGATATTTCCATGAAATATTGAATAAGGTGCAGGTTGAAATTTCCCTTTAAATAATTGGTAACCCATGAGGATTGAGTCATGGTGTTTGATTGCTAGTATTGTGGTTTTGGTATCTTGTGATTTGTGAGCTTGATTTTCATCTTGTTTATGTATGGCGCATAACTATGTCACTTTGTTTGCGATGTCATATAGTTATTGGTTTCATGGTTTTCTTCTTGTTGTTTCTTGTCCTTTTCCTTGTATTTTATGTTGAGACTCTTGGGAATTGGTTGGGAAAGATGAAATTTGATGGAGCTCTGGGAGAGATGAATGGAAACTGACAGGTAATGAAAGACTTGGATGAATCTCGATGCATGTGTAAGTGCAACTGAAGGTAAGAATATGACATCCAACTATATTGGTTGGGTCCATTGAGGTAAATGGATGGTGGCAGAACAATCATGAGAAAGGCAGCACGAAAGTTAAAGTGAATGGATCTGTGGTGTTAGATACCTTGGCTATGTTTGGAATTGTTTCTCTCAACGTTGTGCATGTTGTGCACGAACAAAGGAAGTTATCTCAACCCAAAACTTATGATATATGGTAATTATGTTGTGATCGTGATTATGATAATGTCTATATAGGTATATATGCATGTATGTATGTTGCTATTTGACAAGAACATGATTTATTTATGTTGATTCTTATATATGTATACATGTATGTATGTATATCATGTATGAAAAGGTCGTCATGAATCATGATTGTTTAATGCTAATGTTTATATGTATATATGCATGTATATTGCATGTCATTGTCTTACATGATCATGATTTTTTTATGCCAATGATTATATATAGGTGTGTATGTATGCATCTATGTCACTGTATGACAAGGTTTTCAAGGATCATTCTTTAGAGGAATGATTTCTTACGTGGGTGAATGGAACGAAGAGGCTCTTAGTCTTATGAGGAATCAAGTGGGAAGAGTAACTCTAATTGATCTACGAGTTTAGTATCATGTAGACATGAATTGATATTATATGCTTTTACTATGCCTATGTTTATGTTATGGATAGGTAATGTTGAGGGGTACATTAGCAAAGTGAAGGTAGTGTGACCTGCGACATGCTAGGATAATCATAGATAGTCGAAAGACACTAGAGGAAAGGTTGCTTGTGGGGTCAATGTGTGGTCTATGGATTTACAATGCTATTGTTGTGATATGTTGTGCATGTTATATATTCATTGTTTGTACCTATGGTGATGTGTAATGTTGCATATATAGTATTGTGTACATATGATGTTTTATGCATGTTGTATATATGGTGTTGTGTGTATATTGCATATGCAATGCTAGGTATAAATGGTGCTATGTACATGTTGGATATGCGGTGATGGGTACATATCGTACTGTGCGCATGTTGGATATGTGGTGTTGTGTGCATATGGTGTTATGTGCATGTTTGATACGTGGTGCTGTGTATGTATGGTGGTATGCACATGTTGAATATGTAATGCTATGTAAATACAATGTTGTGTGCATGACGTACATATGGTGCTATGTACAAGTGGTGTTGTGTGCATGATTGTACAAGTAGTGTTGTGTGCATGTGGTGCCATGTACATGTTGTACACGTGTTGTTGTGTGTAGGTGGTGTCATGTACATGTCATGCATGTGGTGTTTGTAAAATTGGTGTCGTGTACATGTCGTGAATGTGTGAATGTGGTGTTGTGCACATGTGGTATTGTGTACACATTGTATAGGTGGTGAGGAGTACATTTGGAATTGTGTACACGTTGTGCAGATGGTGTCATGTACATGTGATGTTGTGCACATGTTGTGTAGGTAGTGTCGTGTAAAAGTGGTATTATATACATGTTGTGCATATGGTACTAGACTACATGTGGTATTGTTTGCATGTCGTACATGTTGTGTTGCAGGCATGTGGTACTATGTATGTGCATGGTGTAGCCATGGAATCGTGACATGTGTATTTGTTGTAATGTACTCTGTATATGTATATGTATTGGGTTGTATTGTACACCAGGTGTCGGTGTATTTGTTGTATGTTGGTGTAGGCGTATGCATTGTGTGGTGTTGTATGCCTTGTGTGTATGTATGTGTTGTGATGTACACTATGTGTATGTGTATGTGAGTAAATAGAAGCAAGGGAATTGGGTGCTTGCCGAGTGTGGCAACCGATTCAGTGCATATATAGAAAGAGAAAAGGCAGAAGTACGAACCGATGAAGGATAAGTATCAGTACTTTATTTCAGTCTTGTTATTCATGTGATCTGTAATTCTCACTTATGATGGTTACATGTGATTTATGATTATGGTTTATGGTGATTTCATGCAATTCATGATTTTAATTTATGATGGTTTTGTTTTGAGCTAACTGGATGTGATATGTTTATTCATGATGATTTGGAAAATGATCTGATTTGACTTGTTGTGACAGGAAGTAAACAGGATTGCAAGTGTACCTTATTGATGAGCTACCAATGAGGTATGATTTGAGTTTATTTCAAAAAAATAATAGTCTAGTGGGGATTATGTGCTTGGTACAATAAAGCACAGAAATTCCCAGTTGGGTGGTTGAAACTGATTGCAAGAATTAACAAAAACAAAAAAAGGAATTGAAATAGACAACAATGTGTTAGTAAAGAACTTCAGGAGTAGGGCCATTCTGGGACACTAGTACCAAATAGTGTCCATTTATTTCCATGAGCATGTTGATTTCCTTTTTTGTATCTTCTAATGTGAGGAAACCTTTCCAAGAGATGGATCGGCCGGAATAGGGGATGTTGGGGAACTTGGAAGGTGAGTGACTACACGGAAGGAGATGCCTGGATTTCCCGAGGGACTCTATAGCAAAGAAGGGAATGCCAAATATAGATTTATTTTGGTCATTAGCATTGCCATATGGAATCAAATACACATTGGGAGTGTTCCCTACAACAATGAGTTGATAATTGTTCACTGAGGGTGAAATAGAATAGGATTGTAGCGCTGTACATTGAATGCATGATTTGGCTCTAACAGTGGATTTTGGGCTTCCTGGGAAGGAATTGAATCTTGGTACTACTTTGAGATGGAGATGTGAAGCTTTGGATTCCCTTGTTACTGATACATACATTGTGTCATTTTATTTTTTGGTTGAGAAAATGAGTATATGTGTATACTATTGTAAATACCATAATGTGATGTGTTATAAAGCTTCAATACAAGGTATGATTATCATGACAATTTTTGCTTTTGATTAGGTTATTCATTTTAAATAACGCAACGAGATGTGTTATAAATATCCATAGGCAATATGTTTTATTTTCAGCGGTTTACTAGCTTGTAGGTATCATTGAACACCAAGGACATTGTTCCCCCAAGGGGGAGGGTTCTGTAACAACCCTCACGAAAATTCCATGTAATTAAGTTAAAAATAATAACCAAGGTTGATGAGACACTTATTCAAAGTTGAATGTTGGGAAAAACATTCTAGTGGGTGTTCAGTTCGGCTATGATGGATAAAGGAAATTCGAAAAATAAATGGAAATGATTTAGAAAGGAGAAGTCGCATTTATTAGCATTTATTTATGAAAATAATGGAAACTAGGAGAAAAGGGGAGATGAAAGGTCACAGGTTTCATGTGAGGAGGAAAATGAAGGAAAATAAAGGAAAATGAAGAAAATAGAGGCCTTATTAATAAAAAATCTTCTGAGGTGTTAGCCACCTATAAAAATTTGTCATATCAAATGGTGGCTAAATCTTTTTTAGCCTTCAAGAAACAATTCATGACCAAATTGTGAGTTCTTAAAGTCTTATGATGATCTTTACCCTTTGATATAATCTTCACTGCTGTTTCACTATTAATCCTAAAGAACCTTGTTGTTTACCAAGGGAAAATATTGTTCAAAGAAGCTCCATTTTTCATCATTTCACTCCCACAAAATTCCATTTTTCATCCTTTATTCCTACATGAAATCCCTCTATATACCTTCATTTGGCTTCTAAATCATCAAAACCCCCCTTTAAAACCTTTTATTCCCCCTTATTTGGTTTTAAATCGCTCCATTTCACTTACCGGAACCTTATTTTGGCCTTAAAAACCCTGTTTTTGGCCTTAAAAGCGCTCTTTTTGCATTATAGGTCTTAAGCCCCCGAGGGCTTATTTCCTTTAGCCCCTTTGCTCATGTGTCCTAAAGCCCCGCAATCAGGCATTAAAGGGTTTAAAAAACCTTTTCTGAACCCAACTTTCTTTTGTTTTTCCATTTCCGGCATATAATATAAAAGACGAATCTGGACCGTTGATCTCTTCAGATCAACAACCATCAGGTTACCCGCTCTCCACCCGATCACCTTCCTTTCCTTCCTTACATGTTCCAATAATCTGCTCCTCCTTTCAATCCTAACCGTCCATTCAAAATATCGGACGATCGGGACTAAACCCGATGACCCTTTTCACCCATCCGCTACACGACAAAGGCACTGACGCAATCATCGGTCCCACCATCCCTCGTTCACGCATCTTATCCCTTATCGTGTGCTTTCCGCACCGTCCGATATACCTTCGATGATCCGATGGCTTATACTGCATATCGCAAAACTTTTGCGCCTAAAGGTTAATGCCAAAATTTTTTGCGAAATGAGCGGTATTCGGAGGGCTGCGTGTCAGGTAATGTATGGAATCACATTTTTTCGACCAAAATCATAAAGTGCCCAAATTTTGCGCGAAAACCATTAATGGTTTTCCAAAACTACTGCCCTCCTCAAACGTCATTTTCAATTTTAATCTCAGTCGTCGATCTCTGAGATCGAACGGCTCTCATTGTATTAAAACAGCAATTCGTTTGCCTTCATCTATCATCCCAAGAGACTTCATCAGAATATTTCTATCGTTGATTGACCTAATCCAACAACTCATGTTTGTTGTCGTGGCCAAACCTCCATTTTCACCTGGTTAGTTTTTTTTGCCAGGATTTCTCCCTCTGCCGCTGCATTTCATCTATCCTCAAGCATTTCATCCACCAACATTAAACCTCTGAAGTAGTCCTTACCACATCTGTAGGGTTTCTTAACGTTTTGTTGTGTTTTTTGCAGGGTTTAATGGTGGTTGTTCTGAGAATTTCCACAGTCACAGTTAGGTGACATTTTCGGCCCAGAATGACGATTCTGTGGTTTTTATCAAAGAAGAAAGGAGCTGCGGGTTTCGAAATCCAAGTTTAAATCAATTGGATCACGATCTAGGGTTTAACAGAGACCCTCCAATAGCAGAAATCCACCTGTATAAAAAAAACAAACAAAGTGTATCAAAGCAAAGAAATTAAGGTTAAAGGGTGATTAAATCCAAAGTATGAAGATCAGGGTTTTGATCCTAAGGTTTAGAAGGATAAAGACATTGTTAAAGAACAAAGACCCGAAGACTAAGATCAAGGCTAATTAAGCCTAAACACAGCTCAAGAACAAAATTAAAGTGTTTAAAGGTTAAACAGAGAAAAATATTAGTAAAGAGGCCTACACTACCACATCAGAGGCCAAAAGATCCTCTTCATCTACCAAAGTGCCACCTGCAGCCTCAATAAATCAGAATAAGGCATAGTTATTGCCTAGTCAGTGATATTTTGTTTAAAGACAGCCAGAGTTATTGCCAGCCTGCCTAAAGAGTTTTAAAGTCAAAAAAATCTGCCAAGTAGCTTAATACTTAATGAAAACCAATTAATACAGAGGAAATATCAGAAATCTTCTCTATTGAGCCCATCAAAGGCAGAGAAGAATTAACTTGTATTAATTGAACCTAGAGACCCTTGCTTTATTCCACCTCCTCATTTTCTTATAAAATCTCCTTGAGGAGCACATTGTTAAATGTTGGACTTTGATGTAGTACTTGCAGCTCGAAACTTTCTGCATGTAAATAGTTCTAAGAAACTGTTGAAGCTCTGTTTGTAATCAAAGAAATAAGGCTGAGAAGAGAAGTTGTTGTTGTACTGAAACATTGGACTTGAAGTATGTAACTGGACTGACATCAATACACAAGCTGATTCATGGGATCCTGGTCTATACCATTGGTGATGTGCCTCTCATTGTACTTGTTTTCATTCTTATGTTTTCCACAAAATTGTTCATTTTTCTCTGATAAAGAACAACAAATATAGAGCTAGGATTTACTCTTAAAAGTACCCTACTCTCACTGATAAGATTTATCTTTATGTTTCCCTCCTTTTTGTATTTAAGGATGATTTAATACAGTCCAAATAGTCAAGGAAAGTTGGTGACCCCATGTCTTACTGTCTAAAATTTAAACATTGTTCTTGAATGACATTTTCATTACATGCTAAGTAGAGTTAAACGAGAAAAGTTTATGGTTTGCCCTATCTTCTAGTTCTTTCTCCAAAGGTTGCTTGAAAGTTTCCCTAAGAGTATGCTGAACGCAGGCCTAGATTTTAATGATATCTTACTTGATCTTAAGCTACACTTTGTTTTCTTATATGTTTTCATCATTTCCGAAAGTAGTCATGTGGATTACTGGATTGTTTGTCTGATAAGTTAGCTTTAATACAAGCTTGTCCAAAGAAGTCTATGGTTAGCCCTGTCCTTTGGCTCGTTTCAAACAATTACTTAAAAAAGCTTTTTATTTTTTGGAAAGTTGATAAATCCTTATTGAAATTATTGGCTTTTTCCACCTTCACAACATTTTAATGTTCCATTCCATCAGTTAATCTAAAGGATCTTTTGATATAGATGACTTGCCCCATGGACCACTTTTGATAATTGTTGTACAATTAAAACCTTTTATGACTCCAAAGCCCAATGGATTAAGTGTTTTTCCATACCTATCCTATCAGTTGAACCTTGTTTTGATTATTCACCTCTTTACCCCTCTAAAACCCTTTCATTTTCAGGACTTTCCACTCAATTAAAGATCATACCCAACCAAACAAACAACAAACCTTTTTCTTCATAACTAGCCTAATATCATCCGAAAGCCTTAAAAGATAAATCAATCTTCGCACTTATAGACATATCCCTCTCTGATTCAGGAGGGCTAGATCCTAGAATCCCAAAGTGGTTCATATGTAGGCTCTGCAGCTTTGTATTTTCCAATCTTGCAAACTACAGAGACCTAACATTCTGGTGACTCCACTGGGGATTTCTGAGTAAAATCCTTAAAACAAAACACTCAGCATTCAACGCAGTATAAGTAGCTTTCTTCAAGCACTACCAAGAATAATGGTGATCATGATAGGACTTATTTGAATTAGTGACAAACTAAGTAACCCTTAGGATTCTCATAGAGCCTTATCAAACTTTGAAGGAATCAGCTAGCTAAGCCATAAGAGTAAACTCTCTTTGTCTCATCACCGTAGCTAAGTGTTGAAACAGATTTAGGACACTCTCATAACCCATAGGACTGAAAAAAACTCAAAAAACCCAAAAACATTTTAGATTGGTATTTGGTGGTGGACCATAAAACATTTTACCTCCAAAATAGCTAAAAATTTCCACCTGGTGACTCCACTGAACATCAGTAGGCCTGCTGATTTTCCTTGGTTTTCCAAAGACTCCAATGGGAAACCCCTTATCATAATATCATTTAAACTCAGTTTCAGAAGACTTCAAGGATTAAAATTTTCTTGCTAAAAGATCAGTTAGCCTATTAAAGATTGTCATATTTGGTTAAACTTTTCTTATTATTGGGTCTGAAAACATAGCATAGTGGCTTCCAGAAGAGTTCATACTAGAGCCTATCCTGACCCAAATCCTCCTGAGATAGTTGATAATGCTGAAAGCATACTTAGGAAGTCTCCTAAGGATCAAGCTTAAACTATTGTCAGACCAATCCAAAGAGCTAATTTTGTTCCTGAAAACCTTACAGCTCCACAAGATTCACAAGTTGACTTAAGAAACCCATTCAGAACTAGGTCACTTGATGATATAGATCAGACAGACTTTGAGCCTTCACCTTTATCCCAAGATAGTGGTGAAAATACTGGTAGCAGAGAAACTACCCCACCTGATTTGCATTTCCTTCATAATTTTGGTTTCTCTCATCCAAGCTCTGCTCAACAGCCTTTTGCTAGTCCATCCACTTCTGTTATCCATACACCCACTGTTCAAACCACCCCCTCCCATCTTACATCCTCCACCTGTAAACCCCCCACTTTTCCCACAACCTCCTATCATGGCAACATGGTATGCTCCCCTAGTCCTTCCTTTACCTTTAGTCAATCTTCCACAGGACTATCAGTCCAAGATACCATTATATGATGCCAATGGTGCTACTACTACTTCACAACATGTGGACAAGATGAATGACTATTTTGATAGAAACGATATTGATGATGAAACTATTAAACTCATATTTTTTTCTCAAAGCTTAGGGGGAGAAGCAAGAAAATGGTTCAAAGGCTTAAACCCTAATAGTATTAATGACCTCCAAGCCCTTCATCAATTATTCTTAAACAAATGGAAAGTTAAGAAAAACCCTCTCCAAATACTTTCAGACTACAACAACCTCAAAAGAAACATTGGGGAAAGTGTTCAAAATTATTGCACTAGATTCAAGAGTGTGTATAATGCCCTACCCCCATAATTGAAACCTCCAAAAGGCTCAGCCTTGAACAAGTTTCCTGAAGGATTTGATCCTGAAATGGCATATCAATTAAGGGAAAGAGATCTATTAACCCTGGAAGACATGCAAAAGGGAGCTCTTGCTGTGGAAGTGAATTTGATTGAGAAAAGAGCAAGAATGAGGAATGAAAAGAAAGTATCATTTAGGAAGGAATTTGAACCCTCAACATCCAGCTCAAAAATGGAAAGGATGATGGAGGAGATGATGAAAAAGATGAGCATACTTGAGAGAGCACAAGCTAGAGAAAACCAATCAGCTCCCCAAAACAGAAATCAATCTCAAAATCAAAATCAGAATTTCAGGAGAAACCAACCTCAAAACAGACCAAGAGACTCTGATCGAGACAAAACAATGGCTGTAAATTCTAATCAAAACAAAGAGAAAAGCACTCAAATTAATGAAAAACAGAGTGCAGACCTTAGCAGCGTTAGTACTTCAGCTAAAGCTGCTATCCAAAAAATTTTGAACAATGTAAATAGAGGAAATCAGCAAGTTGATTTTGCTGATAGAGTGGTGATTAACAAGGCTGAAACAAACATTGTAAAAAATCAGATGCCTTTTAGTTTGGAACAAGAAATTACCAAGATCAAAATCTTTGTTCCTCTTACTGAATTATTCACCCAAGATGTCTATAGATCCCAAATTTTGAAAGCCTTCAACATAGAAGAAAATAATGACACTGGCAACCTCAATGATGACCAACCAGAGCTCTTATTTGGTCCTAAGATTGAAGGAAGATACCAAGAAGGGCCAGTTCCTCCTTTTTATGTTAGTTTGAAAATTCATGACAAATTTTACACAATGCTATGCATGATTCAAGGGCCTCTCACAACTTAATGCCCAAATAAGTAATGGAGAGTCTAGGCCTTGAAATCACCAGACCATACAAAAATCTATACTCCTTTGACTCCAATAGAGTGAAATGTTTAGGCTTGATCAAAGAACTTTGTGTAAACTTAGCTCAAATTCCAGCCAAGTGTTTAGTGATGGACATTGTAGTGGCTGATGTACCCCCCAAATATGGTATGCTGTTATCAAGATCATGGGGAGCTAAGCTACAAGGAACAATGAAATTGGATATGACATATGCTACTATTATTGTTTTAAATCAAACTAGAAGAATTTATAGGGAAACTCACATGCAATACATGATCAGTAGCCAAGAGAGACCGGAAAATGATCCCCTTTATTCTGTGCATACAAGCCTTGACTCATTTATTCTCTTCAATCATGAAACATTAAATGAGAAAGAAAACTTAACTGACTTAGTGGCCACCCCTCACTATAACATAGTGGCAGACACAGAAAAGGAGGAAGACAAGACAAAAGTATAAAAACAGTTTGCCAAATCAAAAAATTACAGCAAACTAATCACAAGTCTAGAGCTACAAAATAGTCATCCATTTTTTGTCAACCTTGAGAGTCAAGAGAAGAGCCCTCAACATAATGAAGAACATGAGGAACTAAACCAATTTTACCATAGTGCTGACTTACAAAAGAAATCTAAAAGCACACAAGATAAAGAGGAGCATAGCCAAACTAGTGATTCCGAAAACAGTCCTCTCTGGAAAATGAATTTTGATGGGTCTTGCACTAAGAATAATGTCGGGGCAGACATATGGATAAACAACACTGAAAACAGTCATACTGAAGGGCATTCCTACAGGTTAAGTTTTCAATGTACAAATAATATATCTGAGTACGAAACCCTCCTTTTAGGCCTACACTTATTGAAATAATTAGGGGCCAAAAGGATAAAATTTCAAGGTGATTCAGAGTTGATTACTAAGCAAGTGAATGGGGAATATAATACCAAACACCCTAAACTTAGAGCCTACAGGAACGATGTCATCGACTTACTAAAAACATTTGATGAATTCCAACTTATCTTTGTCCCAAGAAACCAAAATTTCCTTGCTAATGGTTTAGCCTTTGCAGCTAGAAATTTTCTAACACCTTATGAAACCAAACAATGCGCCGCCCAAGTCAAATTTAGACCAGCTGTCCCAGACAATGAAAAATACTAGCAAGTGTTTGAGGGAGATAAACAAATAGAAGACTTCTTACAGTCCAGAAATGAATTTGAGCCACCAAGTTCAGATTCATATTATGAAAATGAATGTCCTATAGAAGAAAACCCACTTGATGAAGAAGTAAAGTCTCCTGAGATTGTTGATATAAATATGTTATCTAATAAACTTGAGCATACCACAGAAATTAGTGTAGATTTAGAAAAAGAAGACTTAGAAATGGTTCAATCTAACACTCAAAGCTTGTCAAAAGGGCTGGTCCCATTAGAAGAGTTGTTTGATTTCAATGATGTTGCCAAAAAACCAAAACTAGAACCTGTTGAAGCTGAAGTAGAAGAATGCAACATAGGCAGTCAACAAAAACCAAAAATGATTAAACTTTCTAAAACCTTTCTATCTCACATCAAACTGAAATACATTGAGTTGTTTAAGGAATTTTCTGATGTATTTGCATGGAGTTATGAAGATCTAAAATCATATGACACAAAGATAATTCAGCATAAGATACCCCTCAAGGAAAACCAGAAGCCCTATAAACAAAAATTGCACAGAATAAACCCTGTTCAATTACCCCTGGTTGAAAAAGAAATTAAGAAAATGTATGAAGTTGGAATTATTGTCCCTATTAGATACTCAGAGTGGGTGTCTAATCTTGTGTCAGTTAGGAAAAAGACAGGAGAAATAAGGCTTTGTATTGATTTTAGGAACTTAAACAGAGTCTCATTAAAGTACAACTACCCTTTACCCAAAATGGATCATATTTTACAAAAGGTAGTTGGTTCTAAAAGGATTTATTTGTTAGATGGCTTCTCAAGTTACAATCAAATTCTGGTACATCATGATGATCAAATCAAAACAGCCTTTACCACACCTTGAGGTACTTTCATGTATGTGAAAATGCCCTTTGGTTTAATGAATGTTGGTGCCACATTTCAGAGAGCCATGGATATTGCATTCTTAGAATAATTAGGCTTCTTCATCATTATTTACCTTGATAATATCACTGTTTTTTTCAAAACAGATGAAGAACACCTAGAACACTTGAGAAAAGTCTTTGATAAATGTAGAAAATATGGGCTATCTTTAAATCCAAAGAAGACAATGTTTGGTCTCCAAGAAGGAAAACTACTTGGACACATCATATCAGAAAAGGAGATAAAGATAGACCCAAAGAGGATTGATGGTATAATGCAAATCAACCATCCTAGAAACATCAAGGAACTTCAATCTTTCATTGGAAAAATTAATTTCTTGAGAAGGTTCATACCCAATCTAGCTCAACTCCTTAGAAACATAAAAAACATACTGAAAAAGGAAGAAGGAGTTAAATGGACCTTAGAAGTAATGAAATGATTTGAACTGATAAAACAAGCATTAACCCAAACACCAGCTCTCATTAGTCCTAATTTTACAAAAGATTTCTTCATTTTTTCATTTTCATCAGAACACATAGTGGTTGTTGTCCTATTACAGAAAAACTTGAAGGGAAAAGAGCAGCCAATTGCATTCTTTAGTAAGGCATTAAGAGATGCTCCTCTGAAGTACAATATCATGGAAAAAAAATTCTTTGCCTTAGTCAAAGCATTAAAAGACTTCAGAGTTTACATTTTACATTCCCACATAATTGCATTTGTGCCAAATTCAGTTGTAAAAGACATTTTAACCCAGGATCCAGATGGCAAGAGAGGAAAGTGGATTGCTGTGATACTTGAATATGATTTAGAAATCAAGCCCGCTAAACTCATAAAAGGCCAAGGACTAGCAATATTAATGGCTGAGTTTGATTTTGAAGCTCTTGATATAAACATGTTAGATGCATTAGATGAACAAGAGGTGCTGCCAACTCCCAATATTGAAGATCATTTTCTGTTTTCATCTTGGTATGCTGATATTTTATATGTTTTTCTCAATTTAAATACACCTCCTGGTTTGTCTAAAACAAAGGCAAGATTTTTAAAGTTGAAAATTGTTAACTACTACATTCTGGATAAATGTCTATATTGGAAAAATGCTAGTGGATTATTTCCTAAATGTTTGCCTAAGAATGATGCAGATAAGATAAAGCATGAATTACATGAATGAGAATGTGGAGGCCACCTCTTTTGGAAGACAACTACCAATAACATCCTTAGAGATAGTTACTATTGGCCCACCCTATTTCAAGATGTCCATAAAATTATTATTGCCTGTCACAAATGCCAACTCTTTGAAGGCAAAAGAAAGCTGCTTCCCTTACCCTTGCATCCAGTCACTGTTGAAGCTCCTTTTCAGCAGTGGGGTCTAGAATTCATTGGGGAAGTCCATCCAGCCTCATTTTCCCAACATAGATGGATCCTCACTACAACAGACTATTTTACCAAATGGATAGAAGCCATCCCTTCTAGGAAAGCTACTGACTCTGCCATCATAAAATTCCTTGAAAATCATATCCTATACAGATTTGGCTGTCCTAGCAAGATTATCACTGACAATGTTGTTGCATTTGGATCCATAAAAAAGGTTGAATTCTGTCATAAATATCAGATTACATTGGGCCATTCTACTGCTTATTACCCTCAAGGTAATGGGTTGGAAAAATCCTCAAACAAGAGTTTAGTGAATATAATCAAAAAGTTGTTGGAAGATAATAAGAAGTCGTGGCACACAAAACTAGTACATGCATTATGGGCTAACATATTAACACTTAAGAAATCAATTGGAATGTCACCCTACCAGCTAGTTTATGGAGCAGATGCAATTTTTCAGACCAGTTTAGGAGTGCCAGTCATGAAGCTGATCCAATAAGTACAATCTGAGGATAATGATATGACAAGAAGAATCAATCAGACTATACATCTTCAACAAACTAGGGAGGAAGTCTACAACAGAGCAATACATAAGCAAGAAAACATCAAGAAGCTGTTTGATAAAAGGAAAAAGGCCAGTGATTTCAGCATTGGTGACAAAGTTTTGAAATGGGATTCCAGGAGAGAAGATAAGGGCAAACATGGAAAATTTTATAACTTATGGCTAGGCCCTTATCTCATTCATTCTACTGCTGGTAACAATGCTTATTTCTTGCAGGAATTGAGTGGAACTAAACTCTTTGGAGGTCCTGTCAATGGCAGGATGCTCAAACATTATTTTTCTTTACTATACCAGTTTGAAGCTTTTTACTTTCCATCGTAAATTACATTGTCTGAACATTGCATTCAAAGTTAGAAAAATAAAAATACAAAAACAATAGAAAAGAAAAGCGGGTAGGATGAAAATAAGAAAGGTACAGCCCCATACCAAAAAAAAAAAAAAAGAGAAACAAAATCTTAAAGTGTGCAAGCTCAAATGCCACTCCTAAAAATACACTTCTAGTTAGTCATACAGTCTAATCATTACTAATTAGTTTTTCAATTTACTGTTGATAGATTAGTGAATTAGATCAGCCAAACAACACAATCTTGGCTTATAAGTAAGGTAGATTAGGATAAAAAAATCAAGGTTCGAACAAGCTCAAATATTGAACCTATGAGATTGATAAAGAACTAGTTCTAATATGCTCAAAACTTCAACCAGAAAGAAAAAAAAGAAAGACAGCTCAAACAAGACCAAAACCAGAGCTGTAGAATAATGAAGGATGTTTTTGATTTTCAGATCTTAAGCCTTCACTATTTTTATTTCAAATTTTCTGCAAATTTTAGTCTATGTGCAGCTTATTTTTATGCCATAGATCAACAACAAGTCAGACTGCTTAATCTTGGCTTGGCTGCTTTTAAATTTCCTTTTTTAGAATTTAGAGAATAAAGGTCTGTCAGACAGTCTAACCCTGACAAATAGTAGTTAGGTAGAGAATTTATGAAATCAACTATTTAAAATGAGTTCATGGTGAAATAAGAGTAGAAATAGATTAGTTTTCTATTTTCAAAAGAATAAAATGTTGATGAAGAAATTTTACTAGTCCAAATGCACTCTAAAAGAAGAAAAAATGTTAGGAAGTAGGTTGTGTAGGTAGTTGTTTGGGAAATACCTATTTGCTGATGTAACAAGTTCTAAACATTTTTTATAGCAGCTGATAAAAATTATTATCAAAGTGCAAGGCACTGATCAGCTTCCAGAGAAAAACTATCTGAAGTTCTTGACACCTTCAAGAAGATGCCATCCCCATGTGGAGCCACTGTTAGCCACCTATAAAAATTTGTCATATCAAATGGTGGCTAAATTGTTTTTAGCCTTCAAGAAACAATTCATGACCAAATTGTGAGTTATTAAAGTCTTATGATGATCTTTACCCTTTGAGGTAATCTTCAATGTTGTTTCACTATTATTCCTAAAGAACCTTTCTGTTTACCAAGGGAAAATATTGTTCAAAAAAGATCCATTTTTCATCATTTCACTCCCACAAACTTCCATTTTTCATCCTTGTTTCCTCCATGAAATCCCTCTATATACCTTCATTTGGCTTCTAAATCATCAAAACCCCCCTTTAAAACCTTTTATTCCCTCTTATTTGGTTTTAAATCCCTCCATTTCACCTACCGGAACCTTATTTTGGCCTTAAAAACCCTGTTTTTGGCCTTAAAAGTGCTCTTTTTGCATTATAGGTCTTAAGCCCCTGAGGGCTTATTTCCTTTAACCCCTTTCCTCATGTGTCCTAAAGCCTCGCAATTAGGCGTTAAAGAGTTTAAAAAACCTTTTTCGAACCAAACTTTCCTTTGTTTTTCCATTTCCAGCATATAATATAAAAGACGAATCTGGACCGTTGAAATCTACAGATCAACGGCCATTAGGTTACCCACTCTCCGCCCGATCACCTTCCTTCTTCTTTCCCCGTTCCAATAATCTGCTCCTCCTTTCAATCCTAACCATCCATTCAAAATATTGGACGATCGGGACTAAACCCGATGACCCTTTTCACCCATCCGCTACGCGACAAAGGCACTGACGCAATAGTCGGTCCCACCATCCCTCGTTCACACATCTTATCCCTTGTTGCATGCTTTCCGCACCGTTTGATTTACCTTCGATGATCCGATGGCTTATACTGCATATCGCAAAATTTTTGTGCCTAAAGGTTAACGCCAAAAAAATTTGCGAAATGAGAGGTATTCGAAGGGACGCGTGTCAGGTAATGTATGGAATCGTGTTTTTTCGACCAAAATCATAAATTGCCCGAACGCTGCGTGAAAACCATTAATGGTTTTCCAAAACCACTGCCCTCCTCAAACGTCATTTTCACTTTTAATCTCAGTCGTTGATCTCTAAGATCGAACGGCTCTCATTGTATTACAACCCCAATTCATTTGCCTTCATCTATCCTCCCAAGAGACTTCATCGGAAAATCTCTACCGTTGATTGACCTAATCCAATAGCTCCTGTTCGTTGTCGTGCCTAAACCTCTATTTGCACCTGGTTAGCTGTCTCTGCCAGGATTTCTCCCTCCGCCGCTGCATTTCATCTATCCTCAAGCATTTCCTCCACCTCCATTAAACCTCTGAAGAAGTCCTTACCATATCTATAGGGTTTCTTAACGTTTTGTTGTGTTTTTTGCAGGGTTTAATGGTGGTTTTTATGAGAATTTCCACAGTCACAGTCAGGTGAAATTTTCGGCCCAGAATGACGATTCTATGGTTTTCATCAAAGAAGAAAGGAGCTGCGGGTTTCGAAATCCAAGTTTAAATTAATTGGATCACGATCCAGGGTTTAACAGAGTCCCTCCAATAGCAGAAATCCACCTGTATAAACAAAACAAACAAAGTGTATCAAAGCGAATAAATCAAGGTTAAAGGGTGATTAAATCCAAAGTATGAAGATCAGGGTTTTGATCCTAAGGTTTAGAAGGATAAAGACAGTGTTAAAGAACAAAGACCCGAAGACTAAGATCAAGGTTAATTAAGCCTAAACACAGCTCAAGAACAGATTAAAGTGTTTAAAGGTTAAACAGAGAAAAATATCAGTAAATAGGCCTCAACTCCCACATCAGAGGCCAAAATATCCTCTTCAGCTACCAAAGTGCCACCTGCAGCCTCAATAAATCAGAAGAAGGCATAGTTATTACCTAGTCAGTGATATTTTGTTTAAAGATAGCCAGAGTTATTACTAGCCTGCCTAAAGAGTTTTAAAGTCAAAAAAATATGCCAAGTAGCTTAATACTTAATGAAAACCAATTAATACAGAGGAAATATCATAAATCTTCTCTATTGAGCCCCTCAAAGGTAGAGAAGCATTAACTTGTATTAATTGAACCTAGAGACCCTTCCTTTATTCCGCCTCCTCATTTTCTTATAAAATCTCCTTGAGGAGCACATTGTTAAAGGTTGGACTTTGATGTAATACTTTCCGCTCGAAACTTTCTGCATGTAAATAGTTCTCAGAGGTTGTTGAAGCTCTGTTTTTAATCAAAGAAGTTAGGCTGAGAAGAGAAGTTGTTGTTGTACTGAAACATTGGACTTGAAGTATGTAACTGGATTGACATCAATACACAAGCTTATTCATGGGATCCTGATCTATACCATTGGTGATATGCCTCTCATTGTACTTCTTTTCCTTCTTATGTTTTCCATAAAATTGTTCATTTGTCTCTGATAAAGAACAACAAATATAGAGCTAGGATTTACTCTTAAAAGTACCCGACTCTCACTGATAAGCTTTATATTTATGTTTTCCTCCTTTATTTATTTAAGGATGATTTAATACAGTCCAAATAGTCAAGGAATGTTGGTGAGCCCATGTCTTACTGTCTAAAATTTAAACATTTTTCTTGAATGATATTTTCATTACATGCTAAGTAAAGTTAAACTAGAAAATTTTATGGTCTGCCCTGTCTTCTAGTTATTTATCCAAAGGTTGTTTGAAAGTTCCCTAAGAGTATGCTGAAGGTAGGCCTAGATTTTAATGATATCTTACTTGATCTTAAGCTACCCTTTGTTTTCTTATATGTTTTCATCCTTTCTGAAAGTAGTCATGTGGATTACTGGATTGTTTATCTGATAAGTTATCTTTAATACAAGCTTGTCCAAATAAGTCTATGGTTAGCCCTGTCCTTTGGCTAGTTTCAAACACTTACTTAAAAAGGATTTTTCTTGTTTGGAAAGTAGATAAATCCTTGTTGAAATTATTGCCTTTTTCCACCTTCACAACATTTTAATGTTCCATTCCATCAGTTAATCTAAAGGATCTTTTGATATAGATGACTTGCCCCATGGACCACTCTTGATAACTATTGTACAATTAAAACCTTTTATGACTCCATAGCCCAATGGATTAAGTGTTGTTTCGTACCCATCCTATCAGCTGAACCTTGTTTTGATTATTCACATATTTACCCCTTTGAAACCATTTCATTTTTAATACTTTCCACTCAATTGAAGATCATACCCAACCAAACAAACAACAAACCTTGTTCTTCATAACTAGCCTAATATCATCCCAAAACCTTAAAAGATAAATCAATCTTCACACTTATAGAGAGATCCCTCTCTGGATTCAGGAGGGCTATATCCTAGAATCCCAAAGTGGTTCATATGTAGGCTCTGCAGCTTTGTATTTGCCAATATTGCAAACTACAGAGACCTAACATTCTGGCGACTCCACTGGGGATTTCTAAGTAAAATCCTTAAAACAAAACACTCAGCATTCAGCGCGGTATAACTAGCTTTCTTCAAGCACTATCAAGCATAATGGTGATCATGATAGGACTTATTTGAATTAGTGACAAACTAAGTAACCCTTAGGATTCTCATAGAGCCTTATCAAACCTTGAAGGAATCAACTAGCTAAGCCATAAGAGTAAACTCTCTTTGTCTCATCACTGTAGCTAAGTGTTGAAATAGATTTAGGACACTCTCATAACCCATAGGACTGAAAAAAACTCAGAAAACCCAAAAACATTTTAGATTGGTATTTGGTGGTGGACCATAAAACATTTTACCTCTAAAAGAGCTAAAAATTTCCACCTAGTGACTCCACCGAACATCAATAGGCCTGCTGATTTTCCTTGGTTTTCCAAAGACTCCACTGGGAAAACCCTTATCATAATATCATTTAAACTCAGTTTCAGAAGACTTCAAGGATTAAAGTTTTCTTTCTAAAAAATCAATTAGCCTATTAAAGATTGTCATATTTGGTTAAACTTTTCTTATTATTGGGTCTGAAAACATAGCATAGTGGCTTCTGGAAGAGTTCATACTAGAGCCTATCCTAACCCAAATCCTCCTGAGATAGTTGATAATCCTAAAAGAATACTTAGGAAGTCTCCTAAGGCTTAAGCTTCAACTATTGTCAGACCAATCCAAAGAGCTAATTCTGTTCCTGAAAACCTTGCAGCTCCACAAGATTCACAAGTTGACTTAAGAAACCCATTCAGAACTAGGTCACTTGATGATATAGATCAGACATATTTTCAGCCTTCACCTTTATCCCAAGATAGTGGTGAAAATACTGGTAGCAGAGAAACTACCCCACCTGATTTGCATTTCCTTCATAATTTTGGTTTCTCTCATCCAAGATCTGCTCAACAGCCTTTTGCTGGTCCATCCACTTCTGTTATCCATACACCCACTGTTCAAACCACCCCATTCCATCAACCCCCTCCCATCTTACATCCTCCACCTGTAAACCCCCCACTTTTCCCACAACCTCCTATCATGGCAACATGGTATGCTCCCCTAGTCCTTCCTTTACCTTTAGTCAATCTTCCACAGGACTATCAATCCAAGATACCATTATATGATGCCAGTGGTGCTACTACTGCTTCACAAAATGTGGACAAGATGAATGACTATTTTGATAGAAACGATATTGATGATGAAACTGTTAAACTCAGAGTGTTTGCTCAAAGCTTAGGGGGAGAAGCAAGAAAATGGTTCAAAGGCTTAACCCCTAATAGTATTAATGACCTCCAAGCCCTTCATCAGTTCTTCTTAAACAAATGGGAAGTTAAGAAAAACCCTCTCCAAATACTTTCAGACTACAACAACCTCAAAAGAAACACTGGGGAAAGTGTTCAAAATTATCTCACTAGATTCAATGGTGTGTATAATGCTCTACCCCCAGAATTGAAACCTCCACAAGGCTCAGCCTTGAACAAGTTTCTTGAAGGATTTGATCCTGAAATGGCATATCAATTAAGGGAAAGAGATCTCTTAACCCTGGACGACATGCAAAAGGGAGCTCTTGTTGTGGAAGTGAATTTGATTGAGAAAAGAGCAAGAATGAGGAATGAAAATAAAGTATCATTTAGGGAGGAATCTGCACCCTCAACATCCAGCTCAAAAATGGAAAGGATGATGGAGGAGATGATGAAAAAGATGAGCACACTTGAGAGAGCTCAAGCTAGATAAAACCAATCAGCTCCCCAAAACAGAAATCAATCTAAAAATCAAAATCAGAATTTCAGGAGAAACCAACCTCAAAACAGACCAAGAGACTCTGATCAGGAAATTATCCCTCCTTTTCATCAAAACTATGTAAGTGAGGTTGAAGAAACAATTGAACAAATAGAGGAAGATGACATAAACATGTTGAGAGTAGACAATGATACTTTTGATGTTCCTGTTAATAGAAAACAAGGTCTATATACACCCTATGATGATGGAAGAATGGAAGATGAAAATTATTATCAAGAGCTAGAAAATGTCATCATAGATACTCCAAAATAATATGACCTTAGAAGTAAAAGGAATCAGGAAACTCCCAAAATTAAGACCTCTAATTTTTTTTCGAAAAACAACCCTGTGAACAAACCCAAAGTTACAAAAAAAAAATACAAAACAGTGGCTGTAAATTCTGATCAAAACAAAGAGAAAACCACTCAAATTAATGAAAAACATAGTGCAGACCTTAGCGGCGTTAGTACTTTAGCTAATGCTCCTATCAAGACAATTTTGACCAATGTAAATAGAGGAAATCAACAAGTTGATTTTGTTATAGAGTGGTAATTAACAAGGCTGAAACAAACATTGTAAAAAATCAGATGCCTTTTAGTTTGGAACAAGAAATTGCCAAGATCAAAATCTTTGTTCCTCTTACTGAATTAGTCACCCAAGATGTCTATAGATCCCAAATTTTGAAAGCCTTCAACATAAAAGAAAATAATGACATTTTCAACCTCAATGATGACCAAGCAAAGCTCTTATTTGGTCCTAAGATTGAAGGAAGATACCAAGAAGGGCCAGTTCCTCCTTTTTATGTTAGTTTGAAAATTCATGAGAAAAATTTACACAATGCTATGCATGATTCAGGGGCCTCTCACAACTTAATGCCCAAAGCAGTAATGGAGAGTCTAGGCCTTGAAATCACTAGACCATACAAATATCTATACTCCTTTGACTCCAATAGAGTGAAATGTTTAGGCTTGATCAAAGAACTTTGTGTAAACTTAGCTCAAATTCCAGCCAAGTGTTTAGTGATGGACATTGTAGTGGCTGATGTACCCCCCAAATATGGTATGCTATTATCAAGATCATGGGGAGCTAAGTTACAAGGAACAATGCAAATGGATATGACATATGCTATTATTCCTGTTTTTAATCAAACTAGAAGACTTTATAGGGAAACTCACGTGCAATACATGATCAGTAACCAAGAGAGACCGCAAAATTCTCCCCTTTATTTTGTGCATACAAGCCTTGAATCATTTATTCTCTTCAATCATGAAACATTTAATGAGAAAGAAACCTTAACTGACTTAGTGGCCACCCCTCACTATAACACAGTGGCAGACACAGAAAAGAAGGAAGACAAGACAAAAGTATAAAAATAGTTTTCCAAATCAGAAAATTACAGCAAACTAATCATAGGTCTAGAGCTACAAAATAGTCATCCATTGTATTTCAACCTTGAGAGTCAAGAGAAGAGCCCTCAACATAATGAAGAACATGAGGAACTAAACCAATTTCACCATAGTGCTGACTTACAAAATCAATATAAAAGCACACAAGATAAAGATGAGGTAGCCAAACTAGTGATTCCGAAAACAATCCTCTCTGGAAAATGAATTTTGATGGGTCTTGCACTAAGAATAATGCCGGGGCAGGCATATGGATACACAACACCGAAAACAATCATGCTGAAGGGAATTCCTACAAGTTAAGTTTTCAATTTACAAATAATATAGCTGAGTACGAAGCCCTCCTTTTATGCCTACACTTATTGAAAAAATTAGGGGCCAAAAGGATAAAAGTTCATGGTGATTCAGAGTTGATTATTAGGCAAGTGAATGGGGAATCTAGTACCAAACACCCTAGAATTAGAGCCTACAGGAACGATGTCATGGACTTATTAAAAACATTCGATGAATTCAAACTTATCTGTGTCCCAAGAAACCAAAATGTCCTTTCCAATGGTTTAGCCTTTGCAGCTAGAACTTTTCTAACACCTTATGAAACCAAACAATGCACCACCCAAGTCAAATTTAGACCAGCTGTCCCAGACAATGAAAAATATTGGCAAGTGTTTGAGGGAGATAAACAAATAGAAGACTTCTTACAGTCCAGAAATGAATTTGAGCCACCAAGTTCAAATTCATATAATGAAAATGACTGTCCTATAGAAGAAAACGCACTTGATGAAGAAGTAAAGTCTCCTGAAATTGCTGATATAAATCTATTACCTAATAAACTTGAACATACCACAGAAATTAGTGCAGATTCAGAAAAATAAGACTTAGAAAGCTGCAATCTAACACTCAAAGCTTGTCAAAAGGGCTGGTCCCATTAGAAGAGTTGTTTGATTTCAATGATGTTGCCAAAAAACCAAAACTAGAACCTGTTGAAGCTGAAGTAGAAGAATGCAACATATGCAGTCAACAAAAACCAAAAATGATTAAACTGTCTAAAACCTTTCCAGCTCACATCAAACTGAAATACATTGAGCTGTTTAAGAAATTTTCTGATGTATTTGCATGGAGTTATGAAGATCTAAAATCATATGACACAAAGATAATTCAGCATAAGATACCCCTCAACGAAAACTAGAAGCCCTATAAACAAAAATTGCGCAGAATAAACCTTGTTAAATTACCCCTGGTTGAAAAAGAAATTAAGAAAATGTATGAAGCTGGAATTATTTTCCCCATTAGATAATCAGAGTGGGTGTCTAATCTTGTGTCAGTTAGGAAAAAGACAGGAGAAATAAGGCTTTGTATTGATTTTAGGAACTTAAACAGAGCCTCATTAAAGGACAACTACCCTTTACCCAAAATGGATCATATTTTACAAAATGTAGTTGGTTCTAAAAGGATTTATTTGTTAGATGGCTTCTCAAGTTACAATCAAATTCTAGTACATCATGATGATCAAATCAAAACAATGTTTACCACACCTTGGGGTACTTTCATGTATGTGAAAATTCCCTTTGGTTTAATGAATGCTGGTGCAACATTTCAGAGAGCCATGGATATTGCATTCTCAGAATAATTAGGCTTCTTCATCATTATTTACCTTGATGATATCACTGTTTTTTCCAAAACAGATGAAGAACACCTAGAACACTCGAGAAAAGTCTTTGAGAAATGCAGAAAATATGGGCTATCTTTAAATCCAAATAAGACAATGTTTAGTCTCCAAAAAGGAAAACTACTTGGACACATCATATCAGAAAAGGAGATAAAGATAGACCCAAAGAGGATTGATGGTATATTTCAAATCAACCATCCTAGAAACATCAAGGAACTTCAATCCTTCATTGGAAAGATTAATTTCTTGAGAAGGTTCATACCTAATCTAGCTCAACTCCTTAGAAACATAACAAACACGCTGAAAAAGGAAGAATGAGTTAAATGGACCTTAGAAGCAAAGAAATCATTTGAACTGGTAAAACAAGCATTAACCCAAACACCAGTTCTCATTAGTCCTGATTTTACAAAAGATTTTTTTCTTTTTTTATTTGCATCAGAACACATAGTGGTTGTCGTCCTATTATAGAAAAACTTGAAGGGACAAGAGCATCCAATTGCATTCTTTAGTAAGGCATTTAGAGATGCTCCTCTGAAGTACAATATCATGGAAAAACAAGCCTTTGCCTTAGTCAAAGCCTTAAAAGACTTCAAAGTTTACATTTTACATTCCCACATAATTGCATTTGTGCCAATTTCAGTTGTAAAAGACATTTTAACCCAGGATCCAGATGGCAAAAGAGGAAAGTGGATTGTTGTGATACTTGAATATGATTTAGAAATCAAGCCCACTAAACTCATAAAATGCCAAGGACTAGCAAGATTAATGGCTGAGTCTAATTTTGAAGCTCTTGATATAAACATGTTAGATGCATTAGATGAACAGGAGGAGCTGCCAACTCCCAATACTGAAGATCATTTTCTGTTTTCATCTTGGTATGCTGATATTTTATATGTTTTGCTCAATTTAAATACACCTCTTGGTTTTTCTAAAATGAAGGCAATATTTTTAAAGTTTAAAGTTGTTAAATACTTCATTCTGGATAAATGTCTATAATGGAAAAATGCTAGTGGATTATTGCTTAAATGTTTTCCTGAGAATGATGCAGATAATATCAAGCATGAATTACATGAAGGAGAATGTGGAGGCCACCTCTTTTGGAAGACAACTGCAATAAAATCCTTAGATCTAGTTACTATTGGCTCACCCTCTTTCAAGGTGTCCATAAAATGATTATTGCCTGTCACAAATGCCAACTCTTTGAAGGAAAAAGAAAACTGCTTCCCTTACCCTTGCATCCAGCCACTGTTGAAGCTCCTTTTCAGCAGTGGGGTCTAGACTTCATTGGGGAAATCCATCTAGCCTCATCTGCCCAACATAGATGGATCCTCACTGCAACAAACTATTTTACCAAATGGATAGAAGCCATCCCTTCTAGGTAAGCCACTAACTCTACCATCATAAAATTCCTTGAAAATCATATCCTATCCAGATTTGGTTGTCCTAGGAATATTATCATTGACAATGCTGCTGCATTTGGATCCAAAAATATGGTTGAATTCTGTCATAAATATCATATTACATTGGGCCATTCTACTTCTTAAAACCTTTTATGACTCCATAGCCCAATGGATTAAGTGTTGTTTCGTACCTATCCTATCAGCTGAACCTTGTTTTGATTATTCACATCTTTACCCCTCTAAAACCCTTTCATTTTCAGGAATTTCTACTCAATTAAAGATCATACCCAACCAAACAAACAACAAACCTTGTTCTTCATAAATAGCCTAATATCATCCAAAAACCTTAAAAGATAAATCAATCTTCACACTTATAGAGAGATCCCTCTCTGGATTCAAGAGGGCTAGATCCTAGAATCCCAAAGTGGTTCATATGTAGGCTCTGCAGCTTTGCATTTTCCAATCTTGCAAACTACAGAGACCTAACATTCTGGCAACTCCACTAGGGATTTCTGAGTAAAATCATTAAAACAAAACACTCAGCATTCAGCACAGTATAAGTAGCTTTCTTCAAGAACTACCAATCATAATAGTGATCATGATAGGACTTATTTGAATTAGTGACAAACTAAGTAACCCTTAGGATTCTCATATAGCCTTATCAAACCTTGAAGGAATCAGCTAGCTAAGCCATAACAGTAAACTCTCTTTGTCTCATCACCGTAGCTAAGTGTTGAAATAGATTTAGGACACTCTCATAGCCCATAGGACTGAAAAAAACTCAGAAAACCCAAAAAAAATTTAGATTGGTATTTGGTGGTGGACCATAAAACATTTTACCTCCAAAAGAGCTAAAAATTTCCACCTCGTGACTCCACTGAACATCAGTAGGCCTGCTGATTTTCCTTGGTTTTCCAAATACTCCAATGGGAAACCCCTTATCATAATATCATTTAAACTCATTTTCAGAAGACTTCAAGGATTAAATTTTTCTTGCTAAAAGATCAGTTAGCCTATTAAAGATTGTCATATTTGGTTAAACTTTTCTTATTATTGTGTCTGAAAACATAGCATAGTGGCTTCCGGAAGAGTTCATACTAGAGCCTATCCTGACCCAAATCCTCCTGAGATAGTTGATAATCCTAAAAGCATATTTAGGAAGTCTCCTAAGGCTCAAGCTTCAACTATTGTCAAACCAATCCAAAGAGCTAATTATGTTCCTGAAAACCTTGCAGCTCCACAAGATTCACATGTTGACTTAAGAAACCCATTCAGAACTAGGTCACTTGATGATATAGATCAGAAATACTTTGAGCCATCACCTTTATCCCAAGATAGTGGTAAAAATACTGGTAGCAGAGAAACTACCCTACTTGATTTGCATTTCCTTCGTACTTTTGGTTTCTCTCATCCAAGATCTACTCAATAGCCTTTTGCTGGTCCATCCACTTCTGTTATCCATTACACCCACTATTCAAACCACCCCATTCCATCAACCCCCTCCCATCTTACATCCTCCACCTGTAAACCCCCCACTTTTCCCACAACCTCCTATCATGGCAACATGGTATGCTCCCCTAGCCCTTCCTTTACCTTTAGTTAATCTGCCACATGACTATCAGTCCAAGATACCATTATATGATGTCAGTGGTGCTACTACTGCTTCACAACATGTGGACAAGATGAATGACTATTTTGATACAAATGAGATTGATGATGAAACTGTTAAACTCAGATTGTTTGTTCAAAGCTTAGGGGGAGAAGCAAGAAAATGGTTCAAAGGCTTAACCCCTAATAGTATTAATGACCTCCAAACCCTTCATCAGTTCTTCTTAAACAAATGGGAAGTTAAGAAAAACCCTCTCCAAATACTTTCAGACTACAACAACCTCAAAATAAACATTGGAGAAAGTGTTCAAAATTATTGCACTAGATTCAATAGTGTGTATAATACCCTACCCCCAGAATTGAAACCTCCACAAGGCTCAGCCTTGAACAAGTTTCCTGAAGGATTTGATCCTGAAATGGCATATCAATTAAGGGAAAGAGATCCCTTAACCCTGGAAGACATGAAAAAGGGAGCTCTTGTTGTGGAAGTGAATTTGATTGAGAAAAGAGCAAGAATGAGGAATGAAAATAAAGTATCATTTAGGGACGAATCTGCACCCTCAACATCCAGCTCAAAAATGGAAAGAATGATGGAGGAGATGATGAAAAATATGAGCACACTTGAGAGAGCACAAGCTAGAGAAAACCAATCAGCTCCCCAAAACAGAAATCAATCTCAGAATCAAAATCAAAATTTCAGGAGAAACCAACCTCAAAACAGACCAAGAGACTCTGATCAGGATATTATCCCTCCTTTTCATAAAAACTATGTAAGTGAGGTTGAAGAAACAATTGAACAAACAGAAGAAGATGACATAAACATGTTGGGAGTAGACAATGATACTTTTGATGTTCCTATTAATAGAAAACAAGGTCTATATACACCCTATGATGATGGAAGAATGGAAGATGAAAATTATTATCAAGAGCTGGAAAATTTCATCATAGAGACTCCAAAATAATATGACCTTAGAAGTGAAAAGAATAAAGAAACTCCCAAAACTAAGACCTCTGAAAATTCTACAAAAAACAGCCCTGTGAACAAACCCAAATTTACAAAACAAAAATACAAAACGGTGGCTGTAAATTCTGATAAAAACAAAGAGAAAAGCACTAAAATTAATGAAAAACAGAGTGCAGACCTTAGCGGCTTAGTACTTCAGCTAATGCTCCTATCAGCTAGTACTTGCTCTTACTGAATTAGTCACCCAAGATGTCTATAGATCCAAAATTTTTAAAGCCTTCAACATAGAAGAAAATAATGACACTTTCAACCTCAATGATGACCAACCAGAGCTCTTATTTGGTCCTAATATTGAAGGAAGATACCAAGAAGGGCCAGTTCCTCCTTTTTATGTTAGTTTGAAAATTCATGACAAAATTTTACACAATGCTATGCATGATTCAGGGGTCTCTCACAACTTAATGCCCAAAGCAGTAATGGAGAATCTAGGCCTTGAAATCACCAGACCATACAAAGATCTATACTCCTTTGACTCCAATAGAGTGAAATGTTTAGGCTTGATCAAAGACCTTTGTATAAACTTAGCTCAAATTCCATCCAAGTGTTTAGTGATGGACATTGTAGTGGCTGATGTACCCCCCAAATATGGTACGTTGTTATCAAGATCATGGGGAGCTAAGTTACAAGGAACAATGCAAATGGATATGACATATGCTACTATTCCTATTTTTAATCAAGCTAGAAGACTTTATAGGGAAACTCACATGCAATACATGATCAGTAGCCAAGAGAGACCGGAAAATTCTCCCCTTTATTCTGTGCATACAAGCCTTGACTCATTTATTCTCTTCAATCATGAAACATTTAATGAGCAAGAAACCTTAACTGACTTAGTGGCCACCCCTCACTATAACATAGTGGCAGACAGAGGAAAGGAGGAAGGCAAGACAAAAGTATCAAAACAGTTTGCCAAATCAAAAAATTACAGCAAACTAATCATAGGTCTAGAGCTACAAAACAGTCATCCATTGTTTGTCAACCTTGAGAGTCAAGAGAAGAGCCCTCAACATAATGAATAACATGAGGAACTAAACCAATTTCACCATAGTGCCAACTTACGAAAGCAATCTAAAAGAACACAAGATAAAGAGGATGGTAGCCAAACTAGTGATTCCGAAAACAGTCATCTCTGGAAAATGAATTTTGAAGTGTCTTGCACTTAGAATAATGCCGAGGCAGGCATATGGATACACAATACTGAAAACAATCATGCTGAAGAGCATTCCTACAGGTTAATTTTTCAATGTACAAATAATATAGCTGAATACAAAGGCATCCTTTTAGGCCTACACTTATTGAAAAAATTAGGGGCCAAAAGGACAAAATTTCATGGTGATTTAGAGTTGATTATTAGGCAAGTGAATGGGGAATATAGTACCAAACACCCTAGACTTAGAGCCTACAGGAAAGATGTCATGGACTTATTAAAAACATTTGATGAATTCCAACTTATCTTTGTCCCAATAAACCAAAATGTCATTTCCAATGGTTTAACCTTTGCAGCTAGAACTTGTCTAACACCTTATGAAACCAAACAATGCACCACCCAAGTCAAATTTAGACCAGCTGTCCCAGACAATGAAAAATATTGGCAAGTGTTTGAGGGAGATAAACAAATAGAAGACTTCTTACAGTCCAGAAATGAATTTGAGCCACCAAGTTCAGATTGATATTATGAAAATGACTGTCCTATAGAAGAAAACCCACTTGATGAAGAAGTAAAGGCTCCTGAGATTGCTGATATAAATCTATTATCTAATAAATTTGAACATACCACAGAAATTAGTGCAGATTCAGAAAAAGAAGACTTAGAAATGCTGCAATCTAACACTCAAAGCTAGCCAAAAGGGTTGGTCCCATTAGAATATTTGTTTGATTTCAATGATGTTGCCAAAAATCCAAAACTAGAACCTGTTGAAGCTGAAGTAGAAGAATGCAACATAGGCAGTCAACAAAAACCAAAAATGATTAAACTGTCTAAAACCTTACCAGCTCACATCAAACTAAAATACATTGAGCTGTTTAAGGAATTTTCTGATGTATTTGCATGGAGTTATGAAGATCTAAAATCATATGACACAAAGATAATTCAACATAAGATACCCCTCAAGGAAAACCAGAAGCCCTATAAACAAAAATTGCGCAGAATAAACCCTCTTCAATTACTCTTGGTTGAAAAAGAAATTAAGAAAATGTATGAAGCTGGAATTACTGTCCCTATTAGATACTCAGAGTGAGTGTCTAATATTGTGTCAATTAGGAAAAAGACAGGAGAAATAAGGCTTTGTATTGATTTTAGGAACTTAAATAGAGCCTCATTAAAGGACAACTACCCTTTACCCAAAATGGATCATATTTTACAAAATGTAGTTGGTTCTAAAATGATTTCTTTGTTAGATGGCTTCTCAGGTGACAATCAAATTCTGGTACATCCTGATAATCAAATCAAAACAGTCTTTACCACACCTTGGGGTACTTTCATGTATGTGAAAATGCCCTTTGGTTTAATGAATGATGGTGCCACATTTCAGAGAGCCATGGATATTGCATTCTCAGAAGAATTAGGCTTCTCATCATTATTTACCTTGATGATATCACTATTTTTTCCAAAACAGATGAAGAACACCTAGAACACTTGAGAAAAATCTTTGAGAAATGCAGAAAATATGGGCTATCTTTAAATCCAAATAAGACAATGTTTGGTCTTCAAGAAGGAAAACTACTTGGACACATCATATCAGAAAATGGGATAAAGATATACCCAAAGAGGATTGATGGTATATTGCAAATCAATCATCCTAGAAACATCAAAGAACTTCAATCTTTCATTGGAAAGGTTAATTTCTTGAGAAGATTCATACCCAATCTAGCTGATCTCCTTAGAAACATAACAAACATGCTGAAAAAGGAAGAAGGAGTTAAATGGACCTTAGAATCAAAGAAATCATTTGAACTAGTAAAACAAACATTAACCCAAACACCAGTTCTCATTAGTCCTGATTTTACAAAAGATTTCTTCATTTTTTCATTTGCATTAGAACACAAAGTGGTTGTTGTCCTATTACAGAAAAACTTGAAGGGACAAGAGCAGCCAATTGCATTATTTAGTAAGGCATTAAGAGATTCTCCTTTGATGTAAAATATCATGGAAAAACAAGCCTTTGCCTTAGTCAAAGCCTTAAAATACTTTAGAGTTTAGATTTTACATTCCCACATAATTGCATTTGTGCCAAATTCAGTTTTAAAAGACATTTTAACCCGGGATTGAGATGGAAAAGAGAAAAGTGGATTGTTGTGATACTTGAATATGATTTAGAAATCAAGCCCATTAAACTCATAAAAGGCCAAGGACTAGCAACATTAATGGATAAGTCTAATTTTGAAGCTCTTGATATAAACATGTTACATGCATTAGATGAACAGGAGGAGCTGCCAACTCCCAATTTTGAAGATCATTTTTTGTTTTCATCTTAGTATGCTGATATTTTATATGTTTTTCTCAATTTAAATACACCTCCTGATTTGTCTAAAATGAAGGAAAAATTTTTAAAGTTGAAAGCTGTTAACTACTGCATTCTGGATAAATGTCTATATTTGAAAAATGCTAGTGGATTATTGCTTAAATGTTTTCATAAGAATGATGCAGATAAGATCAAGCATGAATTACATGAAGGAGAATTTCGAGGCCACCTCTTTTGGAAAACAAATTCCAATAAAATCCTTAGAGCTAGTTACTATTGGCCCACCCTCTTTCAAGATGTCCATAAATTGATTATTTCCTATCACAAATGCCAACTCTTTGAAGGCAAAAGAAAACTGCTTCCCTTACCCTTGAATCCAGTCACTGTTGAAGCTCCTTTTTAGCAGTGGGTTCTAGACTTCATTAGGGAAATCCATCCAGCCTCATCTGCCCAACATAGATGGATCCTCACTGCAACAGACTATCTTATCAAATGGATAGAAGACATCCCTTCTAGGCAAGCTACTGACTCTGCCATCATAAAATTCCTTAAAAATCATATCCTATCCAGATTTGGCTGTCCTAGGAAGATTATCACTGACAATGTTGTTGCATTTGGATCCAAAAAGATGGTTGAATTTTGTCATAAATATCAGATTACATTGGGCCATTCTACTTCTTATTACCCTCTAGGTAATGGGTTGGCAGAATCCTCAAACAAGAGTTTAGTGAATATAATCAAAAAATTGCTGGAAGATAATAAGAAGTCATGGCACACAAAGCCAGTACATGCATTATGGGCTGACAGATTAACACTTAAGAAATCAACTGGAATGTCACCCTACCAGCTAGTTTATGGAGCAGATGCAATTTTTCCAACCAGTTTAGGAGTGCCAGTCATGAAGCTGATCCAAGAAGTACAGTCTGAGGATAATGATATGACAAGAAGAATCAATCAGACTATACATCTTCAACAAACCAGGGAGGAAGTCTACAACAGGGCAATACATAAGAAAGAAAACATCAAGAAGTTGTTTGATAAAAGGACAAAGGCCAGTGATTTCAACATTGGTGACAAAGTTTTGAAATGGGATTCCAGGAGAGAAGATAAGGGAAAACATGGAAAAATTGATAACTTATGGCTAGGCCCTTATCTCATTCATTCTATTGCTGGTAACAATGCTTATTTCTTGCAAGAATTGAATGGAACTGAACTCTTTGGAGGTCCTGTCAATGGCAGGATGCTCAAACATTATTTTTCTTAACTATACCAGTTTGAAGCTTTTTAATTTCCATTGTAAATTATCATTGTCTGAACATTTCCTTCAAAATTAGACAAATAAAAATACAAAAACAATAGAAAATAAAAGAGGACAGGATGAAAACAAGAAAGGTACAACCCCATACCAAAAAAAAAAAAAAAGAGAAACAAAATCTTAAAGTGTGCAAGCTCAAATGCCACTCCTAAAAACACACTTCTAGTTAGTCATACAGTCTAATCATGACTAATTAGTTTTTCAATTTACTGTTGATAGATTAGTGAATTAGATCAGCCAAACAGCACAATCTTGGCTTATCAGTAAAGCAGATTAGGATAAAAAAATCAAGGTTTGAACAAGCTCAAATCTTGAACCTATCAGATTGATAAAGAACTGGTTCTAATATGCTCAAAACTTCAACCAGAAAGAAAAAAGAAAGACAACTCAAACAATACCAAAATCAGAGTTGTAGAATAATGAAGGATGTTTTTTATTTTCAGATCTTAAGCCTTCACTGTTTTTGTTTTAAATTTTCTGCAAATTTTATTCTATGTATAGCTTGTTTTTATGCCATAGATCAATAGCAAGTCAGACTGCTTAATCCTGGCTTGGCTGCTTTTAAATTTCATTTTTTAGAATTTAGAGAATAAAGGTCTGTCAGACAGTCTAACCCTGACAAATAGTAGTTAGGTAGAGAATTTATGAACTCGACTTTTTAAATTGAGTTCATGGTGAAATAAGAGTAGAAATAGATTAGTTTTCTGTTTTCAAAGGAATAAAATGTTTATGAAGAGAGTTTACTAGTCCAAATGCACTTTGAAAGAAGAAAAAATGTTAGGAAGTAGGTTGTGTAGGTAGTTGTTTGGGAAATACCTTTTTGCTGATGTAAAAAGTTCTAAACATTTTTTATAGCAGCTGATAAAAATTATTATCAAAGTGCAAGGCACTGATCAGCTTCTAGAGAAAAACTATGTGAAGTTCTTGACACCTTCAAGAAGATGCCATCCCCATGTGGAGCCATTGTTAGCCACCTATAAAAATTTGTCATATCAAATGGTGGCTAAATCTTTTTTAGCCTTCAAGAAACAATTCATGACAAAATTGTGAGTTCTTAAAGTCTTATTATGATCTTTAACCTTTGAGATAATCTTCACTGTTGTTTCACTATTAATCCTAAAGAACCTTGCTGTTTACCAAGGGAAGAAAATACTGTTCAAAGAAACTCCATTTTTCATCATTTCACTTCCATAAACTTCCATTTTGCATCCTTTTTTCCTCCATGAAATCCCTCTATATACCTTCATTTGGCTTCTAAATCATCAAAACCCCCCTTTAAAACCTTTTATTCCCCCTTATTTGGTTTTAAATCCCTCCATTTCACCAACCAGAACCTTATTTTGGCCTTGAAAACCCTATTTTTGGCCTTAAAAGCGCTCTTTTTGCATTATAGGTCTTAAGCCCTCGAGGGCTTATTTCCTTTAGCCCCTTTCCTCATGTGTCCTAAAGCCCCGCAATCGGGCGTTAAAGGGTTTAAAAAACCTTTTTCGAACCCAACTTTCCTTTGTTTTTCCATTTCTGGCATATAATTTAAAAGACGAATCTGGACCGTTGATCTCTGCAGATCAACGACCATCAGGTTACCCGCTCTCCGCCCGATCACATTCCTTTCCTTCCTTCCCCGTTCCAATAATCCGCTCCTCCTTTCAATCCTAACCGTCCATTCAAAATATCGGACGATCGGGACTAAACCCAATGACCCTTTTCACCCATCCGCTACGCGACAAAGGCACTGACGCAATCATCGGTCCCACCATCCCTCGTTTGCGCATCTTATCCCTTGTCGTGCCCTTTTCACACCATCCGATCTACCTTCGATGATCACACAACTTATACTGCATATTGCAATTTTTTTGCGCCTAAAGGTTAATGCCAAAAAAATTTGTGAAATGAGCGGTATTCGGAGGGACGCGTGTCAGGTAGAGTATGGAATCGTGTTTTTTCGACCAAAATCATAAATCGCTCGAACGCTGCGCAAAAACCATTAATGGTTTTCCAAAACTACTGCCCTCCTCAAACATCATTTTCACTTTTAATCTCAGTCATCGATCTCTGAGATCGAACAGTTCTCATTGTATTACAACCCCAGTTCGTTTTCCTTCATCTATCCTCCCAAGCGACTTCATCGGAAGATCTCTACCGTTGATTGACCTAATCCAATAGCTCCTATCTGTTGTCGCACCCAAACCTCCATTTGCAACTGGTTAGCTGTTTTTGCCAGGATTTCTCCCTCCACTGCTACATTTCATCTATCCTCAAGCATTTCCTCCACCTCCATTAAACCTCTGAAGCAGTCCTTACCACATCTGCAGGGTTTCTTAATGTTTTGTTGTGTTTTTTGCACGGTTTAATGGTGGTTGTTATGAGAATTTCCACAGTCACAGTCAGGTGACATTTTCGGCCCAGAATGACAATTATATGGTTTTTATCGAAGAAGAAAGGAGCTGCGGGTTTCGAAATCCAAGTTTAAATCAATTGGATCACGATCCAGGGTTTAACAGAGACCCTCCAATATTAGAAAGCCACCTGTATAAATAAAACAAACAAAGTGTATCAGAGCGAAGAAATGAAGGTTAAAGGGTGATTAAAGCCAAAGTATGAAGATCAGGGTTTTGATCCTAAGGTTTAGAAGGATAAAGACAGTGTTAAATAACAAAGACCCGAAGACTAAGATCAAGGCTAATTAAGCCTAAACACAGCTCAAGAACAGATTAAAGTGTTTAAAGGTTAAACAGAGAAAAATATCAGTAAAGAGGCCTCCACTGCCACATCAGAGGCCGAAATATCCTCTTCAGCTACCAAAGTGCCACCTGCAGCCTCAATAAATCAGAAGAAGGCATAGTTATTGCCTAGTCAGTGATATTTTGTTTAAAGATAGCCAGAGTTATTGCCAGCCTACCTAAAGAGTTTTAAAGTCAACAAAATCTGCCAAGTAGCTTAATACTTAATGAAAACCAATTAATACAGAGGAAGTATCAGAAATCTTCTCTATTGAGCCCCTCAAAGGCAGAGAAGCATTAACTTGTATTAATTGAACCTAGAGACCCTTTCTTTATTCCACCTCCTCATTTTCCTACAAAATCTCCTTGAGGAGCACATTGTTAAAGGTTGGACTTTGATGTAATACTTGCTGCTCGAAATTTTTTGCATGTAAATAGTTCTGAGAGGCTGTTGAAGCTCTGTTTGTAATCAAAGAAGTTAGGCTGAGAAGAGAATTTGTTGTTGTACTGAAACATTAGACTTGAAGTATGCAACTGGATTGACATCAATACACAAGATGATTCATGGGATCTTGGTCTATACCATTGGTGATGTGCCTCTCATTGTACTTGTTTTCCTTTTTATGTTTTCCACAAAATTGTTCATTTTTATCTGATAAAGAATAGCAAATATAGAGCTAGGATTTACTCTTAAAAGTACCCTACTCTCACTGATAAGCTTTATCTTTATGTTTTCCTACTTTGTGTATTTAAGGATGATTTAATACAGTCCAAATAGTCAAGGAATGTATGTGAGCCCATGTCTTACTGTCTAAACTTTAAACATTGTTTTTGAATGATATTTTCGTTACATGCTAAGTAGAGTTAAACTAGAAAAGTTTATTGTTTGCCTTGTCTTCTAGTTCTTTCTCCAAAGGTTGTTTGAAATTTTCCCTAAGAGTATGCTAAAAGCAGGCCTAGATTTTAATGATATCTTACTTGATCTTAATCTACACTTTGTTTTCTTATATGGTTTCATCCTTTCTGAAAGTAGTCATGTGGATTACTGGATTGTTTGTCTGATAAGTTAGCTTTAATACAAGCTTGTCCAAAGAAGTCTATGGTTAGCCCTGTCCTTTGGCTCGTTTCAAACAGTTACTTAAAAAGGCTTTTTCTTGTTTGGAAAGTTGATAAATCCTTGTTGAAATTATTGGCTTTTTCCACCTTCACAACATTTTAATGTTCCATTCCATCAGTTAATATAAAGGATATTTTGATATAGATGACTTGCCCCATGGACCACTCTTGATAATTTTTGTACAATTAAAACCTTTTATGACTCCATATCCCAATGGATTAAGTGTTGTTTCGTACCCATCCTATCAGCTGAACCTTGTTTTGATTATTCACATCTTTATCCACTCAATTAAATATCATACCCAACCAAACAAACAACAAACCTTGGTCTTAATAACTAGCCTAATATCATACCAAAACCTTAAAAGATAAATCAATCTTCGCACTTATAGAGAGATCCCTCTCAGGATTCAGGAGGGCTAGATCCTAGAATCCCAAAGTGGTTCATATGTAGGCTCTGCAGCTTTGTATTTGTCAATCTTGCAAACTACAGAGACCTAACATGAGGATCAGTTGGAAAGCTTTTGGCTCAAGTTTTGGCTCGCACTTATGACTCTCATTCTATTCTCTCTCTCACACTCTTGGAAACTTCGAGTTTTCTTGGACCACTTTAGCATTGGAGCAAGAAAGGAAAAGAAATCAAGGAAGAGCATGATCAAGTAGCTACGGTAGGATTCTCTGCAGGTATTGATTTGAATGTTTGATTTCCTTGCTAGATTTAGAATGCATGGTATTGCATATGGTTCTTTTCTGTCTTGGCATGGGTTTTTCCAGGTGTGATAGTGTTTCAGTCTAGCCTTTCCATTTCCGTATAAATTTGGTGAGATGGGTTTATCCAAGGAAGATTTTAAGAACCCCCCTAAATTTATATATATAATAAATGGGCGAATCCCCGTGATAAATAGGAAAAATGGAAGGCGATTTTATTAATAATATAATATGTATATATAATTTTTTTGCGAATTTCTCATGAGATTTATTATCTTGTAAAATCATGGTGAATCACCAGTACAAATGGCGAATCACTACTACAAAATGGTGAATCATTGTTTAGTGGAGTTCGGGGCGTTGGTTCCAATGAAGATATGGTAGTTGAACCAAGAGTAGAAGGAAGAGAACCACCGAGACCAAGCATGGCACATGGTGACTCGTGAGGGAAGTAGTTCTCGTGCAGTTTGGAAAACACATTCTTCTAGTTCTGCTAAGCGTAGTGTTGTTGCTCATGCTAATACTAGCACTGATATTGAGGTTGGAGAGGATTTTTAGGAGAAATGAACAAAAATGGGAAGAAAATAAAACATGATATTAAAAAAGTGTTGATAAACATTGGATCCGATCTAGGTGCCATGGTACAATAAAAATATCGCAAAATACTTCAGATGTTCAACTATGGAAACATAATTTACATTACAAAACCATCACGACTCTTACGCAACCATATTTATGGAAATGATTTGATGTTGGGAATATCTTAAAGGAAGACCTAGCATGGTAACTATAATAAGGTGAACTGCTTCTCACTTCTTCAAAATATTATTCCTTTTCGTGCCTTCAAAATCTAGATATTGAAAGGAATATGTGCCAGTTGCAGCCACCCTGCTGAATCTGTTAAAATTATAACCATCAACTTGAAGAGAACCATTAGAAAAACTCCATTCGGAATTCCCCATGTCATGCCCATGCCATGTCATGAATCTGTTTGTATCAGAATCCCACAAGTAGTAACAGTGGCACCCTGTATTTACCTGATAGCTCCATTGATTCGAGAGGAGGTCCACTCTAGAACTTGTCAATGCTCTCCTAGTATTGTTGTACAAATGATGTCTTGTTTTAAATTTGTACAAGGAGAGATACATTTTTAGTATATGCATCTTTTCAAATCTGGTAGTTATAACTTATAAGTCCAAATAAGAAATAAGTAGACCAATGACCTCCATCAAAGATTCAAATACCATAAATTGAATAGGCAATAAGCAGACTAATGACCTCCATCAAAGGTTCTAACCGAGTCCTTAATTTAAGGATGGACGGCTAATCTTTTGAGGTGGAGTAAATTACCATTGGACCAATTTGACGTTAAATTATTATATAAAATCATGCAATGTGAACAACCAAACATTTGATATAGACATATTGTAATAACACTTATTCTTTGTAATAACATGGATTGTTAATGGATGTTGTGTAATGAAATACTTTGTTATAAAGTTAATGTTTTGAGTAATTTACCAGCATAGATCCATCTAAAGTATGGATCTATCATGAGCTGAGAGGGATTAAATTTCTTTTGTTGCAAACTTATTTTAGAGTGCAAAAAACAATGTGTAATTTTATACTGTTTAAATTGTATTTTTGAATATTACAGAGATTACATAACATGTGTATTGAACCATTTTATTAATTCATATTAAAACATTTTATTCATAACTCACATTGGATATTTTATTCTATACGACATTAAAATAATTTCTTTAAAAAATAAAATCTATATAATAATATATATCAAGTTGATATCGGTTTAAACATCTTACATTATTTTTTTACTTCAAATTACTTTACATGATATTAGATTAAAAATACATAGGATATATTGTTTTTCCTTTTAATTATAAGGGACATTGCTTGGTCATATGGATAACTAATTAAAAATACATAGGATATATTGTTTTTCCATTTTATTATAAGGGACATTGCTTCGTCATATGGATAACTAATTAAAAATACATAGGATATATTGTTTTTCCTTTTTATTATAAAGGACATTGCTTTTTTATTTAGAGAATATTTTATTTTTATTTTAAGTGGGACATACATACTTACACATCACCAATTAATCTATTAATCCATTTTAATGCTTGGTAAATATGTGATTAATATAAATCTATAGTGGTAAATTTTCAATGTTTTAATTGTATATTTTTATATTGTATCATTATTAATATTTTATATTAAAATTTGAACTAGTTACACATTTTCCTCTTATCAAGAAGTAATTACTATTTATTACTTGAAGACTGAAAGTGAAATATTAACAACTAAGTTAATTGTTGTGTTAATAGATTTTTAATTGTTTATTTATATGGTTATTTAATTTTTTTTGTCTGATTGAAAATTATTTTTATTATTATTTATACTTGCATATACTCATACTGGATTGTATAGGATTGTATAGAATGAGTTGTAGACTCAAAAATGTCGTTTGTCATTGTAAATGAGTAACAATTCCAACCTGCCTGTGCATGGGTTCACCCATTTCAATATTAGGAGCCTGCATGGTGCTGAAAGAATACCCAGATGGACTGGGTTTATAAACCTAACCACTCTAATACTGTAGCTACCTCTAAAACCCTAATGGATGGACACATCTAAAACCCTAATGGATGGACGCATGAAATTACGGTTTCTGCAAAATAACAAATTCATTGATTTTGATTTTAACTTTATAATTCTAAAAAATTGGAGGTCATTTCATGTATTAACCTCTTTTTTTGATAAACCATTTCAAATCAATCCTAACGAATGAAGGCATGAAATTACAATTTCCCTTATTTGAGTTTTACTGCAAAATAATATAATTTTACAATTCTAGAAAATTAATGGCACTTTCAGAGTCATAAATTTCAAGTATTAGTCTTCTTTGTAAATCGGTAAATCTGCTGCTCCTGAACATAGTTACATGTTGGTGGAAGATTATAATTATTGTAGAGGTATGCAATGTTACGGTTTATGCATTTCAAAAGCAGTGAAAAACGTATAAAAGGCTGGCTTTAGGCGATATTTGAAATTGCATAAATTTCTATGATGGACTTTACCTTTGGAACTTGAGCTTTCATAGTCATTTTAAAAGTGTCCTTACCTTGACCTGTACTCATTTCCCCTCGTTCTGTGATTCTCTTACGTATCTTACATGCACTGAAAGCTTAAGCTGTCCTGGAACCAAATCACCTTTAAGTCCCATTTGGGTATTAATAAAATAATCAATAATTGGTTATAGTAGGTAAAGACATCAAGGCTCATCCCAAGCTCCATTGGGACTAAAGCTCTCATCATTAAATTAAAAGTGTCTTTATTTGACCTATACTCTCATTTACCCTCATTCTTCCCTTCCATTATTTATCCGATATACATTGAAATCTTAAAATGCCCTCGAAATGAATCACATGAAGTCACAATTGGTTATTGTTTAAAGAATCAATAATTTCTTGGGCCTTGCAGTTTACTTGCAGTACATAGAGATGGTGAGGCTCATCCCTAGCTCCTGATGAACCAAGAGATTAACAGGCTTTGTGTTGTTCAGATGAAAGTAGCAAAGGGATTGATTGTAATGGGTTTATAACTTTAATCAATGATCTGGATAAATTAACTTTTGCACCAACCTATAAATTCAAGGCATATTATTGTTTATGGGCTATGTGAAAACAATAACAGAGGTGCGCCTTCTGTGATAAGCAGATTGATGCCCGGGCTTACCTACTTAACCCACATCAAACTCTTTGTTCGTATACAAAATTCATTCCAAATCTCTTCCCCAAATAATTTTAAATCTGCAACCCCAACAATTTCCTTTTCGACCTGGCTATCTTAAACTACACGGAAGCAAATTTTGAACTCATGGTTATTAAGAACCAAACCATCTAGCCAGATTCAATATCCCTTGCGGAAGCTTTATTTTTTAAACAATGATTATAAAACCATGTAACACAAACCCTTCATGTGCAGAAATTCACCTTATAAGAGTTCGTCCCACGCATAAAATTCAACCATAATATATGAATATATACTACACTTCCATTCAAATGTCAAGGAACATAGTAATAAAGTCTTGACTTTATACAAGACACCAGAAACATAAATTCTCACCATACCTTAAGCCATTGGGTCCCACATATCCATTAACGTTCAATTAAATTAACTTCTCACCATACCTCATTAACTATATATGTTTGTGGCCACCATCACATAATATATATCAATTCCTAAATTAATCCTTGACCTTGAGTTTAAACCCTCGGCATTACATAATGCATCAACGCACATCAAATAATCCACACATATTTTCCATATAACTAAACTAATCAACACATATTAAACCTGAATTATATATAATAACACTCGGCCCCACAGGTCTTCTTACCTCATTAACCCCTTCGCGACTTGACGATGTGACCACCGTTGATTCCACAAGCCCGTGATCGGACGAGTATAACGCATATCATGTTTTTTCAACCTCCATGCGTTAACGCTCAAGAAAAATGCGAAACTCGCGGTTTTTGAAAACCGCCTCCGCCACGCATCAAGCCCCGTATGCTATCGCACTTTTTCTTGGAATTCCATTTACCGCTTTTAAGTTTTGCAAAAACCATAAATGGTTTCTCAAACCGCATTCACTATTCACCAATTATGGTTCTGGCTTATCGTTAGCTCCAAGTTTCGCTTCTCCTTACGGTTTCACCTAACAGAGTGAATTACTCCTTTCAAACCACATCTTACCCACCTAATACTTGGAATCGATTCACCTTACTCTGATAGCAACTCATCAATCAAAGTTCGATGTGTACTCCAAGGTCAAACGCTGATATCGAAATTACCAGAATCGGTATCGATTCTTGTGAATTGAACCAACCCAATTAAAAAAAAAAACATTCCCAATCATCTGATACAGAAACCGCTTGCATTGCCCATTCAAAAGGTCAAAAGTGCATTGTTTTTATGGAGCTCTTCTCATAAAATACACAACAATTCATCAACCAAAGACTTATATTTAAATGCATTCAATTCTCACAAGACTAGAACGGAAATCCCAATGCTTTCGAAACATAACCCTTCACACAAAGATTCAAATCCTTCCATAACATATATAACTCAAGAATTCAAAAAGAATCGAACCCTCCTTTCACACATTTAACACATAAGTTCGATTCACATTTAAATGTCTCACACAAAATTCTTCCTCTCTTAGAATCGATCCATTTTGTGATAGATTCGCACAAATTTGCAATCACACTCAATCAATATTGAACTCCATTTCATTCACACAGCACATAATTCTAGAGCCTAATGCCCCTGCATCACAGATAGACCATGATGATCGAAAATTCATATGCAGTGGCAATGCAGAGCTCCCAAACCATAGTGAGAACATGGGTGCCTTACAAGAATGGACATAGATTTTAGCCATGAGCTTCGGGGCTTTGTTAACTCAAAATCGTTGCCACAAAATTCCTTACAACAATAGCAATGGACTTCATGCAATAGGAAGATTGCCTACTATCACCTTTGAATCCAGACTCGTGCAATTCCTCTCTATGATCGACATGCAAGAAATCTGATATGAAGAGATCATATATAAGAAGCAATCCACATATGCATGGAACGGAAATGCCTGCAAAAAAGTGATAATATTTTAAGAAATTTCTTACTTGAAAAGAAATATACTTCAGTCCACCATAACCTATTTTACTATTATATTTACAGGCTACAAAAGTTCTAACTTATAATAGAAACAGTATCAGGAAACTAACTTATCTTAACAAGTTTCAGAGAACGTACATGATGCATGTACATTTTCCAATTCCTTGTTTTCTAAGATTCAATACAAGCAGCCTTAAAAATTAAAATAGTAATTATCCATTGAGATGAATTGACGGAAAGGAAGATTTCATTTAGATACCTTGCATCTTGAGAACTTTCGCTGATGACTGAAAATATCTTAAGATAAATGAAAATGAATAAATCTCTGCAAAATCTACCTTCCAAATGCTGCATTATTGAAGACAGTTTCTGAAGAACCGTATTCCCTACAATTTGAGTTTCAACAGCTCGTCATCCACAAATATCCAATATGAAGAGAAACCTAAAATAATCTAGAGAACATATGAAAGGATCCAAATAAAGAGAATGTATGTTGAACTTGTTAGAAATGTGGCAAAGTTGTAGACCTGTAAGGCAAAATTTACATCTCCTTCATCTACTCTTAAGGTCACTCTCCTTAGCCTATCTTCTCGGGATTGACCAAGGTTAAGAAGGGCCTAGTTTGCAACCCACATAAGAGTTAACACATTGCATTCATATCAAAAGCTAGCAGCCCTTCTGACTCGTATTTTAAGGATTCAAATGCATACCTGATCACTAAGCACCCTACACATGCTTGAAAACTCAGGACCAGTAAGAGGGTACATTGAAGTTGTTTTACAGAAGTCCAAGTAAGCTGCATTCAGCCGCATCGGAAGCAATAGATGATGAAAAAATGAAACAAGTCACAAAAAATAATAATAATAATACAACACATAGGATACCTAACAGAACCAAGAGAATTGTGTCCCAACATTTCAAAATTCGCAGCTCGTGCATAAGGTAAAATTATGGTATGAACTACAAATAAAGTATTAAACATGTCATCATATAAGATGCTCAGTCCAACAAATAAAGAGCTACAAAACCAAAGGCGCAAAGAAGCAAAATATATTTAACAATAGAAAATCAAACAAAAGTTACCTCTCCTAGTGTGGCATCTTTCTTCCGACGCCGAAAAAACTTAACTGTTGAACATAGCACTCTCTGTACAATAATTAATTCAATGTCGCATTCCTTCATAATTTGATAATACTAGCCTACAATTCCTTGCTAAAGAAGATTTAAAAGCATACATGTATAAAGAAAAATTAAAAGAATACATGTTGATGCCGTGGTAAAGATTGTATTGTGTCAACAACAGCTGACCGGAATGTTTTTGCCAATTCTCTAGCCATATGATCAATTCTTACCTACAAAAAAGTTTCAAGAATTTGATATCATATTATCAGTTTCCATTATTACAAGAAAACTCTGAAGAGCCCATTCCACAGTAATCTAGATGAAACAACATGAACATATCATTGATAGTGACAACTTTATCATGTTGTACAAGTGCAGAAATACAAATATGCCAAGGGCTACTTGCAAAAAGCATTTGTAGGTAGGGATTGAGCTCTGTCTTCTACATCTGTAGAGAGCAGCTGAGGTGACTGCTAAGGGCCAACAAAGGAAACTATTCTAGTCGAAGTACCCTTCAGGTTGATTTTCTAAACAAGGGGTTAAGTGTTGTGAGCTTCAGATTGTTCAAACCCAATAATGTGTGATGAATTTCACCATTTACTGCAATCAATAGCAAGAGGATTGTGACAGTACATTAGAAGCCAAAAATAGGGCAAAGGTCCATGTGCAATGGAAACTACACCCTGACTACAAAACCTTAAGGAAATGAAGGAGATCACCAACTTCATGCAGATTGAAGCTAGAGTTTCAGATTGGTTCTCTAAAATTCCTAGTTAGTATAATCTCGAGTCACCTCTACCTCCCATAGGAGATGGTTTCATCTCCTGCCCCGTCAACTTCTAAATTGTTGAGGACTCCTCACTTTGCAACTTTCCCATTGCCAAGGATGAGGATTTGTGCATCTAACACTCCAAAACAAAAACTAGAGGATCCTACAAGTGAAATCAACCCTGTGGAACATATTGACATGTAAATGCACTCAACAAAAGCAACAATGGGGACTCAAGTGGGACTAAAACTCGAGAGAATTTCTAATCTGTTTTTTATATTTATAGTATTTTTTCATTGTTTCAGTTTGCAAGGAAATATTCCTTCGAAGCCGACAGAGAATAGAATAGGGTGGGCAAGAATAGGGAATTTTGGATACGAGACTATCTCAGGCTGCAGAAAAACACTAATATATGTGTGTGTGTGTGTATTATACCATTGTCCAGTTTGGCTGCAGCTTTTTCTAGTTCAAAATATATCCATCATCGTGGAAGAAAAAAACAAGAAGAATGCTCACCATATTTATTTCTTGCTTCTAATATGTGTGTGTGTGTGTGTGTTTTACACCATTGTCCAGTTCGGCTGCAAATTTTTCTAGTTCAAAATATATCCATCATCGTGAAAGAAAAAAACAGGAAGAATTCTCACCGTATTTATTTCTTGCTTCATTAATCGTTCAGGCGGTAGATTCAATCCATTGGTCATTTACTTCTCATGCAAAATATTATCCAACTCATGTATCCCACTGGTTAATTTTGCTTCAAGCATCTCAACAGCACCTCTTTCATGATCCAAAATTAATAGAATATAATAAGTTGAAGCTTTCAGTACTGATAAATATTAAAACTACATACAGAACTAGTTTTCCTGACAAAGACGACAAATAATTGTTTTCAATACAATAAAAAAGGTTCCTAGTCTCCTAGCCTTGTCAAAATAATGTGCTTTAAATTATTCAAAGAGTAGAATGAATTTGCTTAAAAAAAATGTGATTATCATGATATTGACTATAAGCTCCACAAAGAAAGTTGTTAATTTGGTTGATCTCTAGTGGTTGGGAGGAATGATCATTATCCTTCCCACCCAGTTTCAATTCCCATGAGTGGCATGTTGAGCTCCTAACAAACATATTGTTGTAATGGTGTTGAATCTTTTTGTTGACTGGCCTTGTGCCCTGAAGATTCTAGGTTTTATCCTAGGTACCATCCTCACAATGAAGGGAAGTACATTGGGGGTTTCCCCAAGCTCTGTAGCCTGGAAAAAAATGCTCCACAAAAAAGGTTACCTAAGCATCCCAAGCATATGTCAAGACAAAATCCAGATATAGATTTACATGTCAAGACAGTTAATACTAAATAGTATTTGGAGTGGACATATCAATTGACTATAGATTTTTATTTAACTTGACAAGAAAAATCATGGACAGCACTTATCAGAGTGGGGGAAATAGTCTACCTACAAACATGAAGAGCTTTGCACATATCCCCTGATGCAGAAGAAACTTTTTACAGTGTCCAAAGAAAGTAAGCATTAGAGTATTCACAACTGTTTAAAACTAAAAGTAAAATTTTTAAAAGATATGATAATTTATTAAAGTCCAACAAATGATCACATTGATAAGTAGGTTAGTGGAAATGAAAGAGTATAATTTGTATGAATACAATGTGGAAGTGAAAGCACTACTTTTAGAAAAGGCTGAAAATAACATAAAGAAATAAATAAACAAGCAATATTGCTGATGTGGCCCACAAATAAAGGACCATAGCACAATAAAAAATAATCAATAGCCTGCCAAGAAATAATGAGTGAGATAGAGTGATTTTCATTCATCAATGCTTGCTGGTCTTTATAAAAAGCTGAGGGATTTCATCTTTTGAAGTTCTCTCATTATGCCTCTCTACTTGAAAATTCAAAAAGCCAGTTCTCAGCATGAATTTATTTTAGATAACTGAGGTTGTCATAACATTCAAGTTCTAAACAATGCTCATTTACTCCATTACCGTTCAACAACATGCAAGCAAGTAAAAGCAGCTGACTTATATAAAATGCAAAACCAAAATTTAGAAGCTAAAATCCTTCAGTTCTATGGAAATTTAGGATAGAAAACGACAAAAGAAAGCCATGTTGAGTGTTGTCCTACAAGTCCACGAAGACTACAAGAAACTTGCAAGCAAATAATTATCTTAATGTCCGAGAATAAAGATAAGCAACTTATGCGCCTTGTATCCGAGTGTATGCCCAAATAACAATTCAAGGTATCTAGAAGTCTCATTCTTCTTTTAACTTTGAAGTGTACCTGGATGGATGGTTCTTCATAATAGTTTAGCATTTGTGGATCAGCTACATCATACTGGCTTTACAAATGCATATTACATGGTTTGTCACAAGTCAGAAATGGTTAATTATGGTATGTGGAACTGCAAGGTTACCAAATTTTTAAGGACCGGGATTGTTGTTGAGCATAGTAATTTTTGTTGCCCCTCATTAGAAAAGGGTCCTTTCTAGGGATAAATAGGTAAAGAGTGGAATCTGATCAAACTGATAGGCATCTCCTTCTTATGGAAAAATTGGAATCAAGAAGCATTTCACAAAGGAAAATAATAAATTTTTGGGAGAATTAACAACTTTTGGATCAGAACTGGCTGTGTAGATCACAACAATGAAAGGGCACTTTCATGAAAGATGTCAATTTCATGAGATCATAGAATTAGAACTATATAAGACATGCTTGCCAGATAGCTAGTTTGTGATGTTCATAAACAATAGTTGGAAGGAGTAGACAATAACATTATAGGAACCAGCCACAAGAGGCAGGCAAGGTTAGTGAAAATGGGTGTTGTTAAAGCCGTTTCCAGGGTTTAAATCCCACAAAATGTGGCCTGTTGTATACTCCCTCAAGGAGGCCAGCTTAACTGTCATGGTTGTTTACATGAGGTTGGTCGGACTCCCAACAAAGTAAATAGTGTCACTTTTTGATAGAGGTGGATGCTCACTACTATGGTGCAAGAAGGAACCATTATCCAAAAAAACATGAACAGGATCCTCCAACTTACTAGATATAACTAAAGTATAATTTACAAAGTAGAGGGGACTTCTATCCTGTAATATTAATTTGGAAAGCATTAGCAAATCAACTGTGAAAGTACTTAGTCCAATTAGATTTTCAATATAACATATAATGTTGACAACTAGGTGTGGAAAACTAGGAAATAATGTAGTAGCTAGAGCCTGGGAGAGAGAATTGGCAAGTAATTTTCATTATTACATTAACTTCCTTAAGGCAAACTTCCTCTTCCTGACTGGTTGTTATGTCAGAGCCACTTGAACAACCTTATTGTTTTTCAAGCGAGCACTTTCCTCGTGCTGCCCCTAATCTCTAGAATAGATTCAGAAGGTCACCTCCATCAACAAAAGGATGAGGCAAGTGGCAGGGAAAATGTGACACAGCTGGAGTGGGTGGATAGAATCTGGGCTATAATTGAAATCTTTAAAGACACCAAAGGGAGCCAAAGGGGTTCCAACATATATGGAAAAAATGCATACTACAGTATTGGTCAGACAACCGAAAAGGACTGGATGAAGACAACGAGTATGCAAACTCTTCTTCCAATTTTTTAAAAGGTAGTTCATCTCTAAACTTAAATGATTTACCCATCATTTATGAACCTTTGCATATACTATAATGAAACAGAAGGTTTAACTTTCCTCTATATCAGGCTGAATATATCAAGCTATCAGTATGTCTTTGGACAAATGTATTACAAATCAAGAATCTCCTGCACTTAAATGTATGACTGGGGCATTTTTGTATTTTCATGTATTGTTAATGTAAATATCCTTGTTAATGTTAAAAAGATAACAGACATAAATTTGCAAATCAAAAGCAGAGCACTTGAATCTCTTGAATAAAATTTTAACTGGACAGGTAGTAACTTACCCTTGCACAAAGCTCCAATGCCTCCGGTTGAAATATTTGACATGGGAGACTCTAAAACCAAGTGACATTTCACCATATGTAAGCTAAGAAAAGGTAAAATCACTGTAATCGTAAAACTTATAGACAATTCCCTTAGAAATGAGAAATATAAATGAATTTCCAGCATTTTTGGCTGCATTTTTCATACTATGCCCATAAATATGTATACAAGAATATTTTCAGTCAACTACAAAAGGGCATCTCCAATCAAACAATAATGAATTTCCATTAGCCTCTGCTGGAGTATCTTCAGTATTTGATCTTTTAAATAGGCACGAAATGTCATAACCAGAGGTTTACCTGCCAAAAATAAATTTTTGATCTAAGGATGGTATGAAATCTATCTACTGTAAACAAATAAAATCCAACACCCCAGAATTCAAATGGAAAAGCCTTCAATTAATTTAGGCAATAACAGTGTCTTGTTTATCATACGGCTAGACAAATCAAGAGGCATGAGATCCTTGACACTCACATAACCTCACAAGGTACAACTGACGGGATTCATCACCAGTGACCAAACTAATCAACTCTATCATCATATAGTTCATGACCAAAAATTCCAATATCAACCATGAAAGGAAACCCGGGTCAGTGAAAGAAAGCACTGTTGTGGACCACACCAAGGTTAAATCCTCAAAAGAAGTGGCCAATGCACCACCTGCAAAGGGACCATTGATCTACCCTAAGGACCATTTAGTCGAACTAGGTGATTGTACAATGTATGCAGCATCCCACCTTTAAATAGGTGGAAGAGGCTTGACATTGCAGTATTAAGGAAGCATCTTAAAAAAATTCAATATCAAAACTAACCAACTACTAGAATTAAAGAAACTGCATATTTTCATTCTCTTTGTATAAATTCAACATTGACACATGCCTATTGCGCATTTTTTATCATTTGCTATGCCAAGTCTAGTAATGTCCAACTCCTATGATCCCACCCTTAATCATGTGTGCATATTACACTGATCATAAAATGATGTAAAGGGAAATAGTTCATACAATTTAAGGACTGCAATTTGGGAAGAAACCGATCAGTCAAGTCTATTGCATTTGAAATTCCTGCACAAACAGATCCATCAGGGAGTTTCTCTTACAAACCATTCAATAAAATATAATTCATGATGTTTGTGAGTAGTAAACAAGAAAAAGATGTCTAGCTTATCCACTACTCTTCAGCTTACCTATCAGCATACAGTGTGAATTTGGGAATGTTGGAAGCCTCAAGAGATCATAAAGCACAACTTGATCTTCTGAAATCAAATAATCCATCTCATCGATAATCAGCAACCTTTTCATAAGATAGCAGAGTAGAATTAGAACACCAAAGAAGTTGACTTGTTTGCATGCACTAAGAGATCACGATGAAGTTGACTTGTTTACATACTATAAGAAAATTTACGAAAAACAGAAATACATCAATGAGGACTTATAAAGTGTTTGGCTTTAACATTGCATATTTGATTGTCAAAGGCTCAATAGAAATACTTATCTTGCACATAAAATTTTAACAAGAAAACACATAGGAAGGAGATAATTTACAAAAAAATGCTACTAATATATGATTCTTACATCATCTTTTTGGCAGATGACTATTTCTTCTCACACAAAAAGCTTTTCAACTCCTAAAATGGAGAGCTATTTACCGAGCATTTTTTATTTCCTTGGCATTGCTCCAATATCTGTTATAGAAGCAGAATATCAATTAATATAGCATACCAATCCTACATGTTCTCATCAGTGTAATTCAACTATCCTTCATTGTGTATTTATTAAGTCTATTCTGAATGTAAAATGCTAAAATTGGGGTTGTCATTCATTGGAGAAATCCCCTGATTTTGTCTTGTACTTACCTTGCTGAATATGTCTGAAGTGTTTGTCAAAGAAGTGTAGTTAACAACCACTGAAGTGGGGGGTGGCATCCCAAGCTGATCACATGTAGAGTCAAATTTTGAAATCAAATCATAATAAACTCAGTTTTCATCCCTAACTGATAACATTTCCCACTAATGAAACAGATATCCTCACCTTTGTAACGTAGAACAAAGGTTCTAGATATAGAAAGATATCTATCAGATGACATGAATAAGTCCACTTTATGCCTCAGTGGAATCTTCGAAACCAGAAAATAGAAATCTAATAAGAAAAGAAATATACCAAAGGACTATTTACCTACCTCTTTAGCCCATTCAATAGACAAAAATTTGACTTTCTCCAAAAGCAAAGACTTCCCAGTTCCAGGACATCCATATACATACATGCTTCCAACTTTCTTTTTTTCTATACACATCTTACAGAACTCTAAGACTTTTTTGAGCTCTTCTTCACGGCATATTACAGTTTTTGGTACTACAGACAAATGCAAGGCTGCCTTAATTGCAAGAATTTGAGAGGAATCTGCAGAGAAAAATTGCAAACCCCTTCATGAGCGTAGTTTAAGAAACTAAAATCAATATGAAAACTTCAACATGAAGAGAAGTAAATCAAAACCATAGAACTAGTTAAGATTCCTACATCTACAAGGAAGTGAGTCTATTTTAAGTAAAGGAGATATTTTAACGTCGTGATCCGTACCAACTGACCCAAGTGCTGGTGGCAACATTGACATACTATCTTCCACGGTCTCTGGCACACTAATTTCTGAGGAAAAGGACCTTAATATCCCTGATATTTCCTTTGGAAGAACACTCGGATCAGGCCCTAGGCGTTCTATTGAGGTTATGACCAAGTCATCATCCGGTTTCTGTGGTTTTTCAGCGTTGCCCACATTTTTTTTTATCATTTTCATGGCGTTGGCATCATCAGAAGCAACAACCTTTGGCACAAATTTAGAAGCTCCAATACCATTGAATTTCTGTGGCACTCCTCGCATTGTTCTACCCACATCATTCACAGGAACCGCATCTTTTAACAGTCATCCCTGTCTTCCAATAAGAGGGGCACCCAATTCAGCTCCTGTTTTCACGGCATTCTGAATTGTCTTGCCCCTTTTCACCAGCTACCGTGGAACCAGTTGCCCTCGTCAATGCGTGCAACTTAGCAGATCCACCACATCTGAGCCCAAGGTGCATATCCCTTGGTGAATCCAATGACCCAACCGCTCATGCCTCATCGTTGATTTTTCCATTTTCTGAATAGTGAAAAGATCAAATAAAATCATAGGTCAAAAATGAATTCGAACTATGGGAGTGCCCTAACGGACCAGAGGGTTGGTCAAGTCCCTCACTCAGCCAGCAAGAAGATCGGCGAGCTTGTGCACAAAGCCCCAACCACCTCTCCTAAATTCTGGTGAACCAGTGAAAAAATAGGGCAAATCACTCTAACCCCTCCCTTCGACCCTGTAAATCCAGACAAATGCCATGGAAATCTGCTCCAACCAAAGAAAATCGGGGGCGAATTTCATTTTTTTCAGTTTTATGCGCTTTTTTTGGTTGGCTAATATTTAATAATTAATTATTTTTAAAATAATTATTGGGCTAATTTTATTAAACTATATAAAATGGGTTTTATATAAAAAATTCACCTTATTAAAATTTAAAATCCCTTAAAATTCGCCTTTGGGCTAAAATTCGCCCCTAAAATTTTCCCTGGGTTTATCATAATTTTTTGGAGCTAGATTGTTGGATGGATTCGAAGCTGAGTGGGGTGGATATTTGAAATGACAAACACATGGCCTCGTGGTCCTTGAACCAAAATGTGGATCATAGTAAATCCACTAGCCTAGTAACCCCTGAACTGAACTGTGGGTTACGGTAAATCCAAATTGTGTGCCTCGATGGGCCTAGGAATCCTTGCTAGTGAATGGAGGGATAAATGACAAATAAAAGAGGTGGATTTCTCTCTGTTGGGCCTAGTATTCCTGAAATGGGATGTAAGGTAAATCCTGGAGAGTGGGTCTTAGTGTAGGGCCTAGTGATCCCTGGATCAGACAGTGGATTGTGGTAAAGCCTAAGAGACTAGGAGGCACTTAAATTCCTCACGGTGTAGGTGGAGAAACCTAGTAGGATTAATTATTGTTTGGTTCTTTTTGGTTGGTTATTAGTCTCAAATTCACACTAGGAATATGGCACGGGGGTGATTGGCTAAAGAGAGATTTGGATCAGCCAATCTATGCTCAATTGGAACATAGAAGTCCCATCTTTGGTCGGTTTTACATTCAGAAATGAAGAACTCATTCCTTTGGTATTTTGTATTCAAATGTACTGGTTAATATGTGGATTATATTGTTGTTGTATCCATAGTATTTCTGTTATTATTATGTTGGTTATAAGCATGTATTTTATCAGTGATGATGTATGTCTCTATCCATTTTTTTACTTGTAAATGAATGGAAAATGTATCTATGGAAAAATAGATTATATTGCAGCTAATGATGTAAGAGAGAAATGCTTCTTAGCGATTCTCAGATAAGTATTAGACGCCTATGCTTAAATCTATTTTTTACACATGTACATTTAATGTTTGTGACATGTTTGACAAAATTCTTGTCATGGATGGGAGGGGTCCAGATGATTTCTTTATGATGTGATTGCTTCCGTATAGGTGTTCTAATGTTATTTATCATCCCCTAATTTTTCATGAAGTTTTGGGTAGTGATCGGGGCTCTAGGCCTAAAAAGGTTTCTCAAATACCAGAGTTGTAGGAACATAACTAGGAATTTGGGGCCCTAACCACATGCATGCAGCGTTGTGCCTGGGGCTATAGCCTCCTAGCCGTTGGAATGCAGTCTTAGGTCTATGACTATAGCTCAAAAGGGGAAAATTGTTAGTGTGATCCAGGGGTAAGAGGCCTAAAGGGCTGGGTTTCCACCTGTTGGTGTTGTTGATGTTGTACAAGGTATTTTTGACGTGTTTCCGTTGACTACACTTCATTAAGGTCACCTACAAGGTTGAATCTCATTATAGTGACCTCTCATCGCATGTTTACCCCAGTTGGCTGGTTACTTGAGTAGATGTGGGATGAGGGTGTTACATAGATGAATTTAGGCTGCAAGCTCTTCTTCACGCTGAGATAATATGACTACAAAGGAAGATTTGGCATGATAAACACATCAAAGAGAAAAAAATTCAAGAAGGAGATTGGGCCTGATTGTATGATTCTAGATTCATGGATTTCAAGGAAAAGTTAGCAATAATATGGTTGGGTCCCTATCTAGTAGAGAAATGTCATGAGAATAGGTTTTTCCATATCAGAACAATTGATGAGGAAGGGATTACCTTACTTATCAATGGTTATAGGTTGAAGTGTTATAAAATATCTTTTTCCAAGGAAGAATTTATTAGTTCAATCCAAAGATAATTGAATGTGATTTTGCGACTCACACTCGTCAATCCACATAGCTTTAAAAAAAAAAATAGAGAAAAATATCACCTAGGTGAAAACCTCTATGAGGCCTCCAAGGCCTATTGCAGAAATAAATTCATCACTCCCCTTGTGTGTTGCGACATGGCTTAACCACATCCCGAAGATCCTGAAATATGGTGATGCGTCCGTTCACCATCACCTGAGGGTTTTGGCGCAATGAAAATCACTTTCCATTAAAATGTGGTATTAGAGAAAGGTGGAGGGTTCAATACACACTAGGGTAATGATGAGTGGGAGATTGTTGCATGAATAAAGTCATCACACCCTGTGCTTGTTGTGACGTGGCTTAACCACCTCGTGGAGATCCTGAAATCTGGTGATGTGTCCATTCACCATCACCTGTGATTTTTGGCGCAATGGCAATCACTTTCCATGAAAACGGGTTACGATATCTCCATATTCCAATATGCTCCATAACACTTAGGTGCTAGGCCTTCTCTACACCCTTGGTTCTTTGGGTCCTCATGACCAACACTACTCATGTCAGAGCACCTTACATCAGAAATTTTTCAAAAAGAAATTGCATAAGAGTTACGAGATTTTCGACCACCAAGATGATGTCATGTTGATTCCATCCACCTCGTCAGCTTCTCAGGGCCAATCACTTGCTGCCATGTGTCCTATAAAAGGAGAGAGAAAGGGTCACTAGTTCTTTTTTTTTCAAAAAAATCCTTTTGTAAATCCTCTTCCTCGCAACCCTTGACACTTTCAAAAGAAATCAATTTATAAGGACTTATGAAACTCTGAGGTTTCGATGGTCTTAACCTTCTGAGGTTTCAATGGTCTCAACCTTTCGAGGTTCTAGCATGCTCGGAGGTTCTGGTATGATGTCTTCTCTTCCTTCCAATATCAGGTCTCGGTGTTCTGATCCTTCTCCGATATCCATCGTTCCGATAATCGACTCCCAATGGTCGACTTGTTCCTTTTGGGTCTCTTTTAAATAAATCATCAAGGTACCATTTTTTTTTACCTTCTGATGTCGTGTTCCAATGTTATACTTGCTCTAAGTATATTTTAAACAAACATCTGAGGTCCTGATATTCCTTCCTTCGATACTCTAGCCTGCTTACGATATCAATGAATCTGAGGTTTTGAGCCTTGTGAGGTTTTGAGGAGCCAAGATGCCTCCAATCAACTTTTACTTCTGCTTTCATGGACTTATGTCACCAAAATTTTACTAGGAATAACTACTCTGTTTGAAAGGTATTTAAGTGAAATTTCGAGTGGAGAAGATCCGATGTAGTCTTTGAGCCCATTTACTACCTAAACAACTGGCTGCAAACTCTATGCCATTATTTTATCCTTGACTCTTATTTTTGTGCCTAGAACCTGCTCTTTGGAGGCATTAAGGGACTCCCAACCACCATAGTCTTATTTTTATGGCTTCTAAAATAAACCTTCTACTATGGTGATTCTCTACTAGAGACTGAAGCTACCATAGGACTCCCCCTAATCTTGAAACATCAAGCACATCAATTCTAGCATATTGTCCTACAAAAATCCATGTTAGACTTGTCGAAATCAATGGCATCACTCTTTCTAACACTATAATGCCAACTGCCCAACACATCTCCCAACATGATTTTTGACATCAATTCCAACACACTTGCAACCACAATCCATCCAGACAATGCCAACTATCCAACAAGGCTAAATCTACGGTTTAAAACCTCTCTAAGGTAGCCCAGGAGCAAAAAAAAAAAATAATCATATGAAAATTTCCCCAAGTGAAAACCTCCTCTGAGGAACCAAGAGCAGGCATGTAGGTTGAAAACCTCTACATAGGAATCCTACATGTCTCAAAAAAAAAAAGGGAGGGGAAAAAACACAAGGAGTTCTTACACCAATATTGCTAACATCTCCCTTTTGCAGGACTCCAGACAATCAACAAAGTCATGGCTACAAAAAATACTCTACAAGTTCATTCCCAAATTTTTCTAGCCATTCATTTCATTTTCACCCTCTTCACTCACCTCCCTACCTCTCCATAATCTATCATATAAAAAAATCATTTTTTTCCCCCTCTTTAAAGTGCTACCTAACTATCTTGAAATGCTACAGGAGAAGCTTAAAACACTACAAGAGGAGCCCAAAATTCTAAAAGAGGCAAATTTGATTGAAGAAAGGGTCCAAAAGGTCATTTTTCCTCTGGGAAATATTGATATAGGTCCACCCATATCACCTTCATCACTCCTCCACTCCATCTAGCCAAGATTCACCTTCAAATTCCACTCTTCCCTACATAAAAAAACTAGAAAAGGCTCTTTCATCAACTTTTCCATCACGTACACCATCTCTTGATGATTTTAATAAAGTCTTTATACATCCTATTACTTGATCTCAATTACACATGCAATATAAGGTCTCAAAGAAGAATTAAGTGACTTCTACAAGAAGGAGATTCCTCTTGCAGCATCTTGTACAATTACAAAAAAACTCGACATCAATTTTTCTTCACTAACAAAGCAGAAGATCCAGCCACCTTAAGCATCATGAAGCCATTTTTGAAGTGAGAAGGGGCACACCAAAAGATGAGACATCCACTCCACCAACATAAAATTGGACACTGAAGAAGAAACCTGCACACACACAACAATGTTATCAATCAAAGAATCATTAGGCTATGAGGACCTATGCATAAGAGAGCAAAGGAAATAACCACCTTTAAGAGCATCATATTGTCAAGTGCATCTCCAACATGTAATATTCTCTAACGAGTCAACATCACAGGTAGGCTCAGGTATGGAAATCCTCACATATTCCCTATTCATATGATGATAAAATGTGTAATGGTTAAGAAAGGAATTATTTATGGGCTTGAGGTGATTAGTAAACTTCGCCACCTTCGATTAGTAAGCTAAATTTCCTTCAATCACAAATTCAACATGGAAAATTCAACTCAAGTGAGGTGGTGATTATGAGGAGTCAGGTGATAATCATAAGGATAAGGGTGATGATTGCAAGGAGTGGGGACAATGGTTAAAAAAGGGAAGTTAATGCAAGAGCCATGTCACCAAATCACTTCAATCCTTTACCACAAAAGGGAATATTAAGTACAAGGCTCGACTCCATTTCTATAATTGCTCATTTCTAGAAAACAGTTAGAGAAGGATGAGCTAGTACAATTAGAGACTACCTAGAGTGCCACTGAGCTGCTTCGAATAATGTTTGCAAGTGATATAGGAGGAGCTACATGAGGCTTTAAACTGCTACACGAGGTCCAAAAGGAGGCTACAAGAGAGAATTGAAGGGATAAAGGGAGGAAAAATTAACCAAAGTTTCCCTCAAACCCTAATGCACATCACAAAGTTATCTTGAAAGGAGTAAGTGGCTCTCTCCCTCTTTAATTTCCATACATCTGCATGGAGAATTATTCTTGAACTGAATGATCAAGTGCTCAGTGGTAAGCTAAAAAATTGAAGTGCTTAGAATCGATCAGAACCAGAATGACTGCGAAGTTCTCATCGCCAGGAATCCGACACAATTCGTTTCATCGAAAACCTGCCCCATATGAGGAAGATAGAGCCTAATGTTAGTTTTCCTAAACATCTAAAAAAATTACAGAAAGGACAAAATGATGACATGGAAACCTAGTTAGCAAGAAGAATATTATGGGAATATTCCCTTAAATCTCCCAATGACACTATGCCAAGTTTCAATTTGTGGTTAGTTGTTGAATTGGGTGATTTGTTATGTTTTTACTGATTGTGGGAGGAGCCAATGGGAAGAGGACACGCGGAAAGCCCGGAGGCCGCCACGTGCCACCCCCCCCCCCCCCTCCAAGGCAAAAATTATGGTTAATGTTCAGAGGTCGAGTTATATTTATATATTACAAAATTTTATACATAGAACGGGTGGAGGTTGAGGCTCGACCCCGTGACCTCCCCCACACAACGTGCCATCATTACCACTAGACCCCACAATAGAACTTAACATGTAAAGGCCTTTGAATATATTTGAATTCGTATGGTTTGCACCGTTGGGAGGAGGAGGGGGCCAACCCCCTCATACATATGACCCTTAGGCTGTGACCAAAGGCAAATTTTAAGTTTTAATGCAGGTTTTATTAACCCTTAACCAGATTTAATTTGCTCTAATCCTTTTTGTTAATGTGGATTGTTTTAAACATGTGTTTAGCACTAAACCTCTATTTACCACTAATTAAACCACAATATTAATACTTAATCCGCTCTTAATTCGACGGTGGAGCTGGTAGATTCTTCCATTTTCTACAGGACTCCAAAATTAGCTACGCCAACTAGAGTTCTCTCCAGTTTTGGAGGAGATTCCTAGGGGAAAATTGAATGAAGCATAACTAGAGAAAAGTTCGACAATTTTTGGCTAAGAAAGAGTCTATCCTAGCATATTTTGATATTTTGAGCATGCTGGAGTAGATTTCAAGAGTATTAGAGGATTGTAAACAACACTTTTTTCCATTTTTAGCTAATACAGAGGTCCAAGACATGGAAGCTAGACCAAGGAGATGTAGCCCACAAGAGGTGAACTCCTTCATCAAAAAATCGTGTTAATGGATCATTTTATGGTTTTTTGTACACTTTAATGTTTTTGTTCAACATTATGTTTTAATGTTATTATGCTCATGAATTTAACATAAAATTCAATACATTTACCTGTTTAACACTCACAAACACCTCAAGAAACCCATGCACATGAAGAAAAAGATCAGCAAATTATTTATAATTATGAAGATGAAATTAGCACAACAAAACTAATATTCAGATTCATATGAAGGTGGTATCAGAGCAAAGGATGTAAGGTAATTTGCTTGATTTTCTTGAGTTTTGTGCAAGTAGGGTTTTAATGGTTGCAAATTTGTGATGCTTACAAGGTTGAAGTTTTAGAGAGGAGAAGGGAAAATGTTGGTTGCTAGTCCCGAGGTTAGGACCAGAAGAGGGAAAGCCACAAGTCCACCATCTCCACCCAAATTTTCACTCACAACTGCACTTGAAGCACCTCAACTTTTATCTCTAGCTAAGATTGAGGAGGTACAAATTGCACCAGAAGTTGAGCTTGAATCCATAGCCATCATGTGAGGTATAGGAGAGACTAGAGGTCTTTCAGAAGAGGAAGCATACAAGAAGGCTTTCTATGACCTAACTGAGAGGGTTAGGATCCTCTTTGAAGAGAGGAGCACCAGGATGCTTGAAGGGAATTCTAAGTCTCCACATGGAGAGGGAACATTAAAATATAAAAAGGATGAAGAGAAGGATTCAAAGGGTAGTGGAGGAAAGCCTCTTGGATCTCCACCATCTTCATCATCATCCTCATCATCACCATCAGCATCACCTTCCACTTCCACATCCAATATTACCCATACTTATGCAGAAACCCCAAAAGGAAAAACTCCCTTACTCAAAATTGATGTCAAATTTGAGCTTCCAATGTATAATGGCAAGGTAAATGTAGAGAAATTGGAAAATTTGATTCTTCAATTGGAGGTTTATTGCATAATTCAAAACCTTCAAGAAGACAACATAAAGATTCAATTTGCTTCCTTGAGGATTGAGGGATCAACACTTGTATGGTGGGAAGCAAGGACTCAAGAAGAGATTAAAAACCACGGTAAGATATCAATGTCTTGGTAAAATTTTATTGTTGCCATTAAAAGGAAATTCCATCCTCTATTTTATATGAAAAAATCCATTATGGATTGGAAGAATTTTAGGCAATTGAAAGAGAAAAGTGTGCAAGATTATACTCATGAATTTAGGAGAAGAGCTCTTATTTTGGGTGTTAATTTGTATTCTCAAGAAACTTTGTTAAAGTATATTGGGGGCTTTCATAGTTACCTTAGACATACTATTCTCATGTCCAATCCCACAAACTTAGATGAGGTTTGTGTTCAAGCCACACATTTAGAAGCAAGAGGGAAACATAGTGTAGATGAGAAAAGTGAATGTTTCCTTGAGTATGAGGGTAAAGGAAAGGGAAAGTTTAATGGAAGAGGAAAGATAAATTTCTCTATCAAAAATGAGAAAGAGAAAATCACATGTAAACATTTTTCGAAGAATGGCCATGATGAAGACCATTTTTGGCGACTTCATCCAAAGTTGAATCCAAACAAAATTAAAGCCAAAGAGAAGGGAAAAATTGTTGCAAACATTGAACATGACTTAGGTTCAGATTCAAGAGATGAAACCAATATTACAACAATGGGTTTGAAAGGTAAGAACATAGAAAGAACTAGTTCTGCAAGTTGTTCCAATGTAACTCAAGATGAAGATACAAGAATTGAACTCTTTCATATTAGGGTCATTTATAAACATACCAGATAGACACACTATTTGATAGTGGTTCTCAAGATAATTTTATTTCTGAAGACTTAGTTAAGGAGCTAAACCTTGAAATTGTTATACATCCAAGACCTTATCCTTTAGGGTGGATATGCAAGAATTCAAACTTGGAGGTAACAATGAAGTTCATTCTAAGGTTTGAAATAAATTCAAACTTTTTTGACGGACTTGAACTTGATGTAGTGCCACTTGAGATTTCAGGTATTGTTTTGGGAAGTGCTTATCTTTATGATAGGAAAGCAGTATTTCATCACCATAAGTATCACTTTTTTAAGGATGGAATTGAGTACATAGTTAGAGTGCATGAGAAGAAGAGAATTTTGTCTCTTATACATGCAGGAGAAATGAAGAGAATAGTGAATGCAAGTCAAAATTTGACTTTATTAATGATCAAACATAGAGATGTTTTGAATGAGACCTTTCAAAATGATGCATCGAATGAACAAGTTTATTTCATTGAATTTTCTTATGCTTGTAATAAGATGTTTCATGACTCTAACAAGTTTCCTTTGAAAGGAGGTAAACAAGATGTGAAAGGTTTGCAACAATCAACATCAGTGTTGAGAAGTGTTGGAAACAAGATGTCGGTTCAAGAGAGAGAATAAGTCAAACAGAAAGCGCCAAATAAATTTGACAAAGAATGCATAGGTTACAAAAGTGCTCGATTTTGGTTTCCAAAAGGTACATGGCAATGGTGAAAACACTTGGTCAAAAGTCGACGCAAGTATAAAGCAATATCAACGAAGAATCGTCATGATGACAATGTCCGAGGTGAGACATTTTTCAAGTTTCCTTTTATTGACGACCGAGGTGGGAACACGTTTTTTTCCGCAAGGACATCTTGTTGCTATGAAAATTCAGGGAAATTGTAGCATGGCGGTGTCTACAACAGCAAGAGAGGATCTCAAGAGTCAAGGAAAAAGCTTAGTTTTTGTGAAAAGATCAAGTTGATGAATTTATGGGAAAATTTCAATGGATTGAGACTGGAAGGGTGAGGGGACTGTACCCTCGTCCACATTTTCAATAATCAAAGAGATTTTGGGGTCCAAATGGCTTCTAGTGGGGAGGAATGATCAGGTGCTCAGTGGTAAGCTCAAAAATGAAAGTGCTCAGAATTCATCAGAACCTGAACAACTGCAAAGTGCTCGTCGCTAGGAATCCAGTGCAATTCGTTTCATCGAAAACTAACTCCGTATGAGGAAGATAAAGTCTATTGTTCGTTTTCCTAAACAACTAAAAAATTTGCAGAAAGGACAGAATGATGACATGGAAACCTAGTCAGGAAAAAAATAATATTCAGGGAATATTCCTTCAAATCGCCCAATGACTATGCCAAGTGTCAATTTGTGGTTAGTTTTTGAATTGGGTGATTTGTCACGTTTTATTGGTTGTGGGAGGAGCTAATGGGAAGAGGACATGTGGCAAGCTCGGAGACCGTCATGTGCCCCCCACCCCCTCCAAGGCCGAAATTATGGTTAATGTTCAAAGTTTGGGTTATATTTATATGTGACAAAATTCTATACATAGAATGAGCAGAGGTAGGGGCTCAACCCCATGACCTCCCCCACATAACGCGCCATCGTTACCACTAGACCGCACAATAAAACTTAACATGTAAAGGCCTTTGAATATATTTGAATTAGTATGGTTTGCACCGTTGGGCGGATGAGGGGGCCAACCCTGCGGGCCAGCGCCCTCATACATATGACCCTTATTCCATGAGAAAAGGAATAGTTTAATTTTTAATGCGGGTTTTATTAACCTTTAGCCTATTTTAATTTGCACTAATCCTTTTTGTTAATGTGAATTGTTTTAAACACGTGTTTAGTGCTAAACGTATGTTTACCATTAATTAAATCACAATTATCGTAATTAATCCGCTCTTAATTCCGCTATGGAGTTGGTGGAATCCGCCATTTTCAGCGTGACTCCAAAATTAGTTGCGCTAATTAGAGTTGTCTCCAGTTTTGGAGGAAATTCCTAGGGAAAAATTGAATGAAGCATAACTGGAGAAAATTTCGACCATTTTTGGCTCAGAAAGAGTCCTAGCATATTTGGATGTTTTGAGCATGTTGGAGCAAATTTCAAGAGCAGTAGAGGATTGTAAACAAGAATTTTTTTCATTTTGAGCTAATACAAAGGCCCAAGCCATGGAAGTTGGACCAAGGAGATGTATCCCAAGAGGGGTGAACTCCTTCATCAAAAAACTGTGTTAATGGATCATTTGATGGTTTGTTGTACATTTTAATGTTGTTGTTCAAAATTATGTTTTAATGTTATTAAGATCATGAATCTAACATAAAATTCAATACATTTACCTTTTTAACTCTCACAAACACCTCAAGAAACCCATGCACATGAAGCAAAAGATCAACAACTTATTTATAATTCTGAAGATGAAATTAGCACAAAAAAACTAACATTTAGATTTAGATCACTAAGTACCCTATAGCAAAAAATTATGCAGTAGTTCCCTTTGGAAATTGTTATATGTGAAAGAAATATAGGGTCAAAGAAAAGTTTGTTTTGATAAAAAAATTATTAGCATCCTTCTCCCCCTCTGATAAAAAGGAAAACATGACGTTGTCTCTACAACTGAGACTACTCTAAGGCCAAAATTTGAAATACACCTAAGTAACCTCAATAAGGAGAAATAGGAAAAATGGGGGGAGGTTTCAATAGAAGATAACCCATAGACACAAAACAAATTCATAAACATCCTCCTGTGGTAAATATTTTTCTAAGACATCAGTGGATGTACTTCTTTGAATAGTTGAAGGGGTATGATGATTATATAACCCAGCAATTTTCCATGGAACAAAATCCTTAGGGATAAGATAGTACCACTAATGTTGTTAGAGCTCTTTCCATCTCTCTAAATGCATCATTCATAAGAAAAGTGACCAACTTACCCTTAGGAATTTGATGGAGGAAGGAGGAAAAGGAAGTGAGTGTCACAACTAGGAAGAACTTCTTCTTCTGAAAAAAAAAAATCTTGTAGAAGATAAAAATGGAGTGATAAGGGAGAGCCTACCGTATTAGGGGAATTTTGAGGTCTAAAATGGGACTCCTAAGGAAATTATAAAATAATAGTGGAAATACTAAAATAAGATTTGATTACATCATCAAAGTTTAGAGGGATTAAAGAAAAAAATACTTTTTCAACTCATATTTTCAACTTATCTCCCAAAGATTTTACTCAATTTTTGAGTGGGAACACTCGTTCGATGAAAAACTTAATTCCTCATCCAAGGAGTATCCATATTGCATACTTTCAATGGGTCCTACTAAACGAAAACTGAGAAATACATACAAAACGTGATTCTAATCCCCTTTTTTTATGTATTTCTCGTTTTTCATGTAGCAAGGTCCATCGAAAGTATGTGACATGGGTACTCCTTGGATGAGGAATTAAATTTTGCATCCAACAAGTACTCCCACTCAAAATGAGAGTAAAAACTTTGGGAGATAAGTTGAAAATATGAATTGAAAAAGTAGTTTTATTATTTTATTATTTTTTAATCTTTTTACCCTTTTACTTAAAAAATGGTGAATCATCCCCCATAGTTGACATCATCATCTTGAATCCTATTGGTTCTTATAAAGTTTATTTTTGTTGTACATTTTTCTTAGAAGGCCCATTTTAGACCTTAAAATTCCCCTATCACATCCTCAAATACATATATTGTGAGGGGAGGTTGAGCATTGTATATGCATATCATTTTAGGTTTCTCCATGAGCTAATATTCAAATCAGGATTTCCTATTCCATGGAGACTCGGTATTCCCCATTTCCTCTTACAAATTATCGTTGAAATGAGCTAGAATGTGAGGGAAGGGAAGCACCAACATTTTTCCCACCATGGCCTCAATAAGATGATTATTATGGATTCTCTCAGTCACCTAAGGAACCTTGTGCTATGGATTGAATTTGTAGACATGGACAGGGAAATTTTCATTGAAACCCAAGCCATAATACATGATGAAACACCAACCTCTAGCATTGGAGTTAGGGAAGGAAATAAGGAAGAAGAGGAGGCACAATATACATAGGGAGAAGAAGTATAAATCGGGGAAGGATAAGGAGAGAAAAAAGGAACATAGAAAGAGAACCTTGAGGGGATTTTAAGGCCTCGAGAGATAGGAAAACAAGGAAAACAAACAAGTCTCTCTCCAGGGAACACAAAGAAAGTAGTGGTTGCAAAATTGGCCACATTTGGCACACCTGTCAAGCCCAAAATAAGAAGCCAAGGTAAGGTCCCTTATACTTTAAAATAACGAAGAGAACCAGGATAAGGAAAGGGAAGCCTAAAAATTCTTGAAAAATCCCTATCACTATTGAGGAGCCATCAAGAAAGAAGGAATAAGTGGGACCCAGTGAGGGAAAAATTGAAGGATTTGCCTCTCTTAAGGCCAAAACCAAGCAACATGTGCTACTTATGGGAAGGCCTGCCACTAGGGAAGTCACCTATGAGAGGCTCAAGGCACAAGATTCCATGTTACAAGAAGAAAAATAAGAGATACAGGAGGAGACAAAGTAGTTATAGGAGAAATAGGGGTTGATATAGGAGAAACAAGGACTACTACATGAGCAACAAGAGGTGCTACAAGAAGGGTAAGCCACCCCAAAAGAAGATGAAAGAGGCATCTAAGGGCTCTAAGATCCTGATCCAAAATCCAATTTTGAATCCTACTATAAATTTTTTGAGGGATATAGGATTAAACCTGAGAAGTTCGTTATCCCACTCTCCTTTGAGTTAGAGAAGGAAAGATGAAAAACACATAGATGGATGCAAATTTCCAAATGGAGGATAAATTCAATGATAGAGTAGGAGGAAAAAGTCAATGAAATGGGAAAGTAATTAAATGACCTGAAACTAAGGGAATCAATCATGAGAGAGAAGCTACAGGAAGAAAACACAAGGCTAAGGGCACAATTGCAAGAAAAGAGACATAACTTGATACTATGGAAAGTGTATCTACGGAATCCTTACAATGCAAAAAACCATCAAAATATTATGTTATTTTCCTCAAGGAATAGTGGTTTCAGTTCTAGATAAACGAACTAGCACAATATGGGTCTTTGCCTTTCCAAGACTGCAGGAAATTCATTGAATTTTGCAAAGGATAAAGTATTGAGGGTCGAGCCAAATTGGATGAGTTTTACATGCACAATCTGATCCTCACATGCATGAATTTTTGGGACAGCCTCCTGGATGGCCCATGAGAAGACAAGGGCTGAAGAAGTGAAAAGAGTGATGCCAGAATAAGATAAGAAGCCCTTATATATCATGGAAGAACTAGTGCCCCCTAAGGCTCTCATGAACAACCAAAATATCATATCCACTAATCCTGGATTGACACCTAAGTACATAGAAGCCCAAGGGAAATCCATCCTACATTTTGAGGACACCTTTAGGATGGTGGGGATGGAAATTTTGCAAGATTTTTAAAGAATATGGCAGGCCCTACCTCACAGTTTACAAATCAGAGAGTATCACTCTCCATAAAGACTAATAAATTCCTTGGAGAGAATCCCATTATACAAAGCAATCATGTAGAGGCTGAAGATCAGATGGATAGGACTCAAAATCAGTCATTCCTTACTATTGGGCCCACAAGAAGGAAGAAACCAAACATAGGAATAAAAATAATGGACAGACATAGAGGAAAATGCAAGATTTTATCCATAGGAGGGCAGACCATATGAGGTGCCTTGGGATGTTAGAGAGGTCACCAGTGCCATGAATGATCTTCATAACAGTGAATTATTTTCTCAGAGGGTGAGAAACACCTTCAACAGGGGGTGATGATGGGTCCCATCAATAGGTATATTTTGAAGTTCATTGTGCTATCCTCCAACCTTAAAACTCTCCTTTTCTCACATTAATTCACATTTTTAGCCATAATATGCTTAGTAGGAATACTAAACGGTGTTTGTAATATTGTATGGAAAAATGTGATTAATTTGAAGTAAAATGAGCATTTTTGGAGGCATTCACTATGCAGGGACTTGGTGGAGACAACCCAGAGAGAATATAGGAGGCTTGTCCACCTCATTAACTCTCTAACTCAGCTTGAGATCACATAATCCTCACTCATAGATCAAATTCACTAGCAGTCAAGGGACTCCAAGTACATGTGAATATCAAGGAGGACCATATCAACAAATATCTATATCTTGGAGGGAATCAATCCTCTTTTCAAGGGAGCTTCCATAAGCTACCTTTTTTATAAATAAACCAGCCAAGAGGATCATTAGGATTCAAATTTTTGTTGCAGCTACGAGTAGCTACTATGAGCCTAGTGCTTGGCACTGTCATTATTATTTTTCATGATGTATGTGACTCTCATTTTATGTTATTGAGAAGTTTACTATTGGTCTACATCCGAGTTATTTTTGGAGGATTGAAACCCTTGGGTTTGGATTTAGTCCCTATTTTGCATTTATTTCTTGTTCTTGTTTTAGAGTATTGAAATTCTTTACTTGTTTTAGTAGATTTTATATCATAAAAACACTTGTAATTTCATGCTTTCATATCACCTCTCTTATGGGAAGAGTGATTGGAAATATCCACAATAACAACTAAAAATTATTTTTTTATGATTTCTTGGAAAGTGTTAGGTATTATATTGAAATATATTTGCATGATAAATCTCTGCAACTTAAGAGTTGGTAGAATTGGTTTGGAAACTTGGATTTGTGTTGTAGGTTAGAGTAGACATCAATAAAATTCAACTCATATTTTCCACGAGTATTTACTTTGCTGCAATAATGACAAGTATTCTATTACTCTAAATATTACCTTATTAAGGACATTATATTTGATAATAATACCCTATCACAATAAAAATTATAGCAATCTTGATATTACAAATAACATAAAATTTTCATGACCTATTATCTCAACTACCACCAGAATAGTTTTTATTTTATCCATATGGACTGGTGATTTCCATCAAACATAACCTTGTGGAAAGAAAATCACAACTTAAAATGGAAGACTTTTCATAATGCTTCTTACTCCATCCTTAACTATTAAGGAGTTGATGAGCCACCTCATTCACCAATTTTACATAAAAATATCTATCTAGGCAAAACTTAAATGTTTTCTCTTAAAGGAATAGGAGGTATCATTATGAGCCGACCTACCATGTTCATAGGACTTGACATGGTGACATTCCCATTATGGTCACCAAGCCAGGGTAATGACCTTTGATATAATAGTCAAAGGACTAGAGCTCTCATCATGAGCCGGCTTGTTAACTTTGCTAAGATTTTGTGAATGGCATTGTTACCAACTAGTCACCGTGCCATAACAATGGCCTTTTAGGGATATTTCTCAAAACTGATGAAATTTTTATTTTAGTGAACGAGATATTGGCATATCAATAGGTCAAAAGGAAACCTTGTCGAGGCTATGGATGCTTGCTGGCAGCATAGGCTCTCCCGATGGTATCGAAGTATATTTGGAATCACGATATCAATACTTAGTGATTTTGAATTTCCCTATTCAATAAATAAAGGAGGAATCACCACAACTACTATAGAAATAAAAGGTGGAAGATGTCCTCCACCAAAGATAAATGAATTGGTTGCATATATCGATGTCCCATCATCTAGTATCCTCCAGATGTGTATAAAACTGCATATGAATTTTCTGAGGAAGATAATTCAAAGACCCTTAAAGAGATTCAGAAAAGAAATGGATTCAGGTACTATGGTGAACAGTCCTATCCGGCTTACTCTTTGACACTATTACATGTTAATCCTCTCTTTTCATGAGGACATGCAAAAGGGTAAGGTCGGGAGTGATGTTGGGCCACAAAATTGGTATGTTTATTCCCTTTGTTTCTCTAGTTAAACATCTATTTTGCAAGTCTTTTTAGTCTAGTTTATAATAATTTGAGAAGAAGAAGCTTTAGAAAATGTAATTAATAATGGTTTAGTATTTCATTATGTTATTAGAATAGTTTGAGTATTTTAGTTATCATAAAGTAGTAATTTGGGTAAATTTGTGAACATAAGAGATCCGTTGAACAAATTTTGTTCCCTTGAAGCGCTGAAGAAGAAAACTACTTCTTAACTACTGTTGGATTGATCTTGGCGTGTTGATTGAGAATTCCTATATAATTGCACGGAATGATCGAAGAAATATATGATTTGTTATTTTAAAAGATATTGTAATTTAAATTATCAATCCTGAGAATCTTCTGATTCTCATGATAGCTTTCTCATTCCATTGTTAGAGATGCGCTATAATATAAATGAAAACCTTCAGTAAGAATGAGGATGGCGATGATTTGAGATTAATTATAGTGATTGTAAAAGTGAACAACAGAATTGTCTTATGTTTATAGAACGATTTTGTAACTTATCTCTGATGTTAATGAAAGCTTAATGGTTCAAATTTAATCTGCGTTGAATATTTCGTAAGGAAATTACTTCTGGAGAATGTGGGCCTAGTCCCGAGAAAGATTGTTGTCTTTTCTTACTATTATTTGTTTCTTTTCCTATGAAAAATTGTTGTTTCTGCATAAATTATTAATTCTTCCAAGTGAATTCATAGATTCATAATCGACGTTGTGTGAATTCTTAGATTTATTTCTTAATGTGTGAAACTTTATATTTACATTTCAGTACTATGAATGGTTAGATTTTCCAATTGAATTAAGTAAGTTTTCAATTACAATTACCTAGTTGTATGCATTTCCATATTTACTTTACGACAGAGTGGATTCTTGATTCCATACTTTATTGTTAAGCAGTTATATAGGATTGAAGTAATTAGTAGTTGATAGTAGATTCCTTTTTCTAGATTTCCTGAAGATTCGCACCACAATAGGAACAATTGATTTGGTAGGATTTAATGCTTGTTTCTGAAATTAAGTAAAGTAGTTCCATGATTTCTGTCAAATGATTCATTTCTGTTTGCATATTGAATTTAGTCTTTTTGAAAGTGTTTCTTCATAGTTTTTCCTTTGCATTGGTCTTACATATACTCTTGTAATTTAAGGTATTATCCCTACATAGACTGTGCCGACAACCTTGAAACAAAAATATGAACTCCAAGTTGACAAATTAATGAGTAGAGGATTGAGATGATTCCTTAGAAACATCTTAAGCACCCAACAACCACGACCTATAAAATACATCGAAGGACGGAAAGGGATGCCCTCAAGTCGAGACCTATAGAAAACAAGGTCATCCACATAAAACCATTCCACAGGGCCCAAACCCAAAATATTATGTAGCTCACTACACATATACTGCAGGACAATTTGAACCACAAACCAGAAAAATAGGGACTTGTGATAAGGGACTAAACCTCAAAAATATAACAATATACAGAGAAGAAGAAAATAAGTTTGAAAATCCAAAAGACCCCTAAACCAAGGACTGTGAGCTCAGGTTCCCTACATTAAATGCCACAAAAGAAAAAAGGTCACACTGAAGGAGATTGAATACCCAAATTTCCAAAAAACCCAATCCTAGAAGAAGAAATTGAAGTAAAAAATAGAAACCCACGAATTTAAACTCACCCAAAGATAAATTTTCTAGAGGGAAGCAAAAGCTGAATTCCATACACAAACTCGAAGGAATCCACTCCCAAACCCAAAAGGAGATAATGCAAATGTGTAATTGGAGAAAGACAAACTAGGAGAACAAACATCAACTCATATAGAGGGAGTAACCGGAGATAGAGGATGAGGTCAAGACCTCACCTCCATGCACATTTTTCCTTAACCAACAACCATCACCCATCCTAAATGAACATTTAAATCACCTCAATGCACATTGTTTTATGGAAATACAAACCTACGGATACATATGCTTTCCCTAAGTGGGTGATTCACTTAGAACAACCGAAAGAAATATATCTAAACTTTTCCTTAAAGTGAATAGATAAAGGGATAGAAACCTATTGTAATTTTTTTTCTTTCCCTCGCCTCCCTTCGTTTCTTTTGTTTCTCTCAATCCAACTTAACTCACCTGATTAATACCTGCCATGGCAAACAGAAGACATAAAAAAACATAAAGGCAATATGATCTATTCAAATTAAATGAATTGAATCGATCAAACTCATTAATACACATATAACATCATTGACATGTGCATTAGGAAAGGAACAACTGTCTTTATTATGAAGTAGAAGGAAGAATACAACCAGTTGATCGATTTAATGTCACTCATCCAGCTTGAGTCCCATCCTCATCACATCCAGCATCAACAATCCAGCAGCATCACAGTACATGCACAACACCTTCAAGAGTTTATATCTCACCAACATAACTCTACATAACACAAATTCTTTCTCTCTTGTGCACTATGCTCAATGCTATATTTATAAGTAGATGAAAGTAGTTTGACATAAATGAATCATTGAATGGATTTCCTAAAAATGGATGAATATTTTTCCTTGTTCATGGGAATAGGAGGATAAGAGGCTTAATGACCTCATGGGTTCCAAATTCGAGGGTATTAGATGAGGTGAAAGCTGGAACAACTTATAGAAGTCACTAGAAGTAGGGAAGATTCTCGGAATCCAATGAAAAAATTGTTCACAATCGACCAACGCACTCCAGAGTGGGCCTAGATCCTCTACAATGCAGCCTTACATGGGAGTAGATGCTCTGCAAAGAATTTATAACTGTCTAGGGGTGCGCTGATGGCTCAATGGGGCACTTCAACTAGCATCTAAGCAATGAGACTTTCATGAAGGAAGACCATCAATGCGATGACTTGTTTAGGGCATGTAGCAACCAATTTAGAGTATGGTAAAGCCTAATGAATACTGATATTTGTTTTGGGATGATGCCCAAATCAACTTGTAACACACACATACTAATAAAATGCATTAATTTTGTTTACCACCACTTGAGCTTAAAACAAGTGTTACACCGACTCCCATCCCAAAGCCACTTGAATCTCCATTTCTACACCCCCATCGAGTGATCATTCTTTATAATGTTATTTATATAAATTTCATACGTTTATATGTAAATATATTCCTTTTTTTAGTTTATTAAAACTAAAACATTTGTATTACATATATGCTACACTTATTTTTGGACATGTTTTATAATTTTTTTAAATTTAAATTTCAATGCATATGATGAATTATAGTTAATTAATTATATACTTTTTGTGATATGTTTTTTTATATCTTTTGAAATATCATGGTTATTAATACTATGAATTATCATTATTTTAATTTATTTTAATGTGACATTATATTATTTATTTTGTATATAAAATATTATTTATAATTTCATTAATAAAAAATATATTACAATATCACAAATTCAATTTATTATTTTTTAATTGATCCAATATTATATTTTAATTTAAAATGTAATTATAATATTTCTTCCATGTTATCTTATATTAATCTTTTTTGAATTAAATATAAATAAATAAGTACATATTACCTTATAATAATATTTTGTGAATTGAATTGCTGCACTAGGGGGCAGACAAAGGTGGTGGAGGTGAGTTCAGTGTAGAGGGAGCATCTCAAAACAGGTGGTCCTGGTGTTCAGCCTGGGCGCCCGAACATAGTTTGCGGACTGCACAGAATAAATTCTTGATTGGCCAAGCCCCAAGGTGGTTCTGCCTTGGGATTATGAAGAAATCAGGCTCTCCTGCGATTCACATTTGCGGGTGGTGGCACTTCCACGCCTCCTCGGAAGGGTGCAGTGTGGAGATTGGTCGCGGTAGTGTGTCTCTTTTCTACGGTGCTCAGGACGCAGTCAGTGAAAAACTCAACTAAAGGTGCAGGGACAAAGCCTGGGTTTTAGGGATTGCAGGACCCAGAGTGACTTGGTGCTACAGCCTAAAAAAGTGAGAGGGAGTGGTGGATGACTACATGTTGCACAAATGAGGTCGGGCATGGAATGGTGGTCTTGGATGTGGCATGGACAACTGATAGGTACTCGGGGACTCGAGCTCCCACTCAAAATCTACTGAGAGTCAACAATCAACAATGGCCATGGTAGTTTCTCCAGCTCAATCACCAGGCCAGGTTGAGGCTATGACCACCCTTGAAGCCATTTCTGCTCAACTCTAGCTGATCCAGCTCAACCTGGACATCCTGCGTGAATAAAGGTATGATGATCATAATGAATTATTGGCCTACATCAATGTTGTTCAAAACTCGCAGACGGGGACCCTCGAAGCTCTGGAGAGTCTATGACGTCTACTGAGGTGCTCTCAAGACAACCTCCGAGCTCTAGAGACTCAAGTGGATCGTCTCTTCGTAGCTCCTTCGCCAGGTCCCCTGCACCCTCCCCCATGATGGCAGTTCTGGTATGTTTAGTTTGTAATTTTGTGTGGCAAATAACCAAGAATACCGAATTCCTTGGCAAGCACCCAAGTCCTTCTAGGCATTGCATGCCTTCTGGGTTACCTGAATGTAATACAACCATGTTGGCTCCTACTGTAACTTTTTTTTTCTGATATGTTAATATAATCTAGACTTTGATCGACAAAAAATAAAATAAAATTGAATTGAATAAAATAAATTAAAAAATACAATTTATATCTAAAATTTTATAAAAAAATAATAAAATAAAAGTTTAGAAATTAATAATCATGATTTTTTAATTTAATAAAAATAATTGAGAAAGATGCAATTTAAAATAAAATTTATAGAACATATGTCATATACATTAATTAAAATGAAAGAAAATGTAATACCAACTTCTAAAACAATCTATTTAAAAAGGATAAAAAATGAAGAAATAATAATAAAGTGGGTACATATTCTCCTATAAAAGATTTTATGGTACACATAATTAATGGTTAGGACACTTGGTTTGAATTCAAAGTATATTAGCATGTCCTATATAAATATTTGATAGTACACAAATTAATAGTTAGGACACTTAGTGATAACAACTTTTTTTAATAATTTTCATTTCTTGCAAAAGATACATTGTTGAGATCTTTTCAAAAGCAAACCACTGACCTCATTTCTATCAGACTTGTTGGACAAGTGGTATAGTCAAAAAACATTTTACCAAAATAACAAAAAACTACAAGTTCGCAAACATATTTCCCATCTTGCCCACAAGAGACCAAGTACCCAAATACAACCCATTATCATAACCGGTCCACATTATTTTATGGAGCCTATATCATAGGACCATTACCATGTTTCTGATGCAAAGCTTCATGCACATGAGTCTTTGTGTGTTCCAATCTCCCCTCAAGGTGATCCAATCATTCCTGAAGGTGATTTTGTCCACGTTAAAGGGAGGCCATTTGATCCACGTTTTCCAATGGCTATGCTTGAGGTTTCTCATCAAGGCTATTATCTCATTCCTATCATTATGAAAATCCCAAGCTAGAGGCTCCACGAATAAAATCACCTGGGTTATCTGCACCTCCAAGGAGTCGAACAACAGTTGAGAAATCACCTATCTAGGTGAAAACCCGTGCAATTTTTCAACCACTTCTCCAAAACTCGATTGCTCTCCTTGATGCCCTATGACCTGGCCTTGGGGCCCCACTCCACTCCTTACACAACCCCGTTGTCTCTGTATTTTTTTTAGGCAAAAAACAACCCCCAAAATCCTCCATAACATCAGTACTTTCTCGCCACCAAGACTTTCCTAGACACAATTCTTTACATCCAACACCAAGAGCACATAAATGGTGGAGGGAAAAAAAGTGTAATTTACATTTTTAATTGATAGGTCGCAGACCCTCTTGTCCCTCTCGACCTCACCTATGCCACTTCTTAAAATAAAACACCAGCCACCCACTGAGCCTCATGCCCTGGGCACCCAACACCTTTTTCCTCAATTTCTTCCTCCCACGATACCCCCCTTGGAGTGAAAATTCAGTCCCCACATTCACCACAAAGACACCCTTGTCTCTGAATCCCCCAGACGAGGAGAGGGAATCTACTAGGTTTCAGGTTATTCAAATAAATATTGTGTATAATAGAAATTTCCACCACCAATTCTAACCAATTTCCAAAAAAATCATCGAAACTAAAACTAAAATACACACATGAATCCACTCATGTGGAAGCCCAATATAAGGAGTCCAAATATGTAGGGCACCAAACCTTCCAATGAAAAAAATCAATGGTCCCAAAAGTTGAATCCTTTCAACAATTCAATATTCCAACTAGTTCAAATATTGAATGCAAGACTACTCCAATTTCATTACAGGAGGGAAGCCAGGGAATTGCTTGCACCAACGACCACCCTGCACTGCAAGAACATATAATTTTAGCCACAATATTACTCCTAGAACCAAATAACCTCTAATAAATCCCACTGATGTTCATGCCAACCAAATTAACTATTCTTCTTTAAGAGCCTTCTCTTACATCGTGCACAATATATCCTCTTTGTTACACTTCATTCTCTCTATGTGTGGGGGTATTGAATGCCCCTCGACGCTCGTTTTCTGCCACATTAATCTCCCCCGTAATAGATAGGATATATTTCTCTATAAAAAAATTCGAATACTGAAACTTCCCAGGATCCACCCAAGGGGGGCACTGCGATTGAAACTCTATAGGGGGATTCAAGGTTCCCAAATTTTCCATACAATCAACCACCTTGTTAACAAATATTCTCATGTGAGAAGTAATGAAATATGGAAAGGCTAGAAGAAGGTCTCTAATTCTTAAGGCCTGGTGTTCCAACCTCCAACCCTTGATCATTATGGAACTTGGAGACCCATTGATTAATATCTGGATGGATGTCACCACTAGTTGTGAGTCCCTTGTAATTTGAATGTTAGTCATTCCTAGTCTTCTAGCCAGGGCCAGTCCCTTTTCTAGCGTTGTAAATTTAGTGACATTGTTTGTTGTACGGAAAAATAATCCTGTATACGTCCCCCTCGGTCTCCCCTGACTATCCCTAAGTACACCATTGAAACCTACAGGTCCCGGATTTCCTTTAGAGGCTCCATCAAACTTTAAACTTGATAAGGCCTCAAGAGGAAAAAGGAAGCCTTATGGAGATGAGTTAGGATTTTTACTTGGAGAAGTAATCGGACAACCAATCATCACATCTTGAAAGGATGATCGCTTCATCACCTTCAACTTTCCATTCATCCTCTTTCCACTTTTCCGCCAAGATAATTTCCCTTATGTTATCAATGGTGGTCTACCAACACCACCCCCTTCGTGAAATTTTTATTCTTGAAGATGATCCTACTATATTCTTTCTAAACACTCTAGAGAAACAAACTCAAGGTTAATGTCCATGCTCGGTTGACCACCTGGTTTTTGAGGATCAAGCCTCTCCATTGTTCCATCGTTTCCCAAAGGTTATTTATTTATCTATCTAAATACCCAAACAACATTCAAACTCTTTCCCATAGAAATTATGCTATCAAGAACACATTCAAAAGGTGTTCCATGGTCTCCTCCTTCCTCTAACATAACAAACACTAGGATGGACCAATGAAGCCCTTTTTTTGTAGATGGTCCCATGTCACTAGTCTTCTTCATCTAATAACCCAAAGGAAATCGGAAATCTTAGGCCGCCATTTGAGGGACCAAATCTTCCTCCAAAGTGGAGGTGTCACCACATCATCCCCTACCAGGCTATAATATTCCTTAGCCATAAATTTTCCATGTTTCTTATGCCCCCATCGTAGTCTATCCCCTCCCATTGTAGCCTATATTTTTTTGTCCAGCAGAGCATACTATAAGATGAACTGATTTCGAGCATCCTTCATCTCTCCCTAATTTGTTGTTGACTTCCATTCACACCATGTTGAATTTGGGTGGCGCTCCTTCCAAAAGTCCACTACTCTCAAGGCACCTTGGGCGATGTTAAATACTTGAAGAGGCTGTAGCTCTTCATGCCCTCCCAAGCATGAAATTTGCTGCCATGAGTCCTCCAAGAACAGTGACTAGGTGGCATCTTTAACCTCCCAAAAACGGTGTTCTTAACTTGTATTTTTTTTATTCTGTGCTAAATTCCATAGGGGGGAGCCCTGTGGAAACATTGAGGCTCATAATTTTTCCAGCTGTGACTAGCCCGGGAAATATTTTTGGTCCCAAATATGCTTTAAATATTTGACCCTCCTTGCAACTAATTCCACCATAGCTTTGCCCCTATGAAATTATTTAGGTTTTCCAGATCTTGGAGGCCAATGACTCCCCCCCACTTTGGGAGGAAAATTTTCTCCCATGACACTAAATCCTATTTTCATGTTAGCTGAGCTCCTTGCCGCAAGAAGTTTCTAAAAAAAGAGAACATTTCTTTATAAATCCATTTAGGAGTTGAGCGGGCAGATAATTGGTAAACCGGGATAGCCTGTAAAACTATCTTCAACAACGTGGATCTCCCTACTATGTTTAGTGACTAGAAAGTCCAATTCTCCAAGTGCTTTGCAATATTCTCTCTAACATCCTTCCATCAGCTCAATCTTAGGGGATTTTTTAGCAATGGAACTCCTAATGATATGTCGAGGAGCAAGCCCACCAAACAACCCAAGATTTAAGCCAAATTTCGTTGAATCGGCTTAGGAGTGTTAAATAAATACAATTGATAATCCTCCTTATTGATCATAATTCTAGATGCTTCTTGAAATTCAACCAAGATTGTGTCCAAGGTCCGCACCTCCTATACCATCGACTCCCCAAAGAGCATGGTGTTGTCTACAAATTGTTGTTGTGTCACCTACAAATCTTGACCTATGTAGTGGATGAATTTCAAATGCCAAGCATGTCCATGCCTTTATGTATCAACCTAATCCTTCCACATCCAACAGAAAAAGGAAAGGGCGCAGAGGGTCACCCTGCCTCAATCCATGAGAGGATCTGCATGTGGAGGAGCATGTGGAGGAGGGAGAACTATTTATCAAGATAGAAAAAAGGGGGTGGATACCAAAGATCTTATCCACTGGATCCAAGGGGTCGAGAAGCCAAATACTTTTAACATTCTCATAAAAACCCTGATTTAGTCTATTGTACACTTTGGAAAAGTCCATTTTAATTAGCATTCCATCATTCTTGCCCTGTTTTACTGAATGTACCACCTCATGGATGGTTACAATGCTATCTAGCATGTGTCTCCCTTCCACAAATCAAGATTTCTCTAGATTGGTGAGAGTTTTGAGAAAAAGTTATGACAATTATTTTTAAAACCACATACAAATAGACATTTCTTGTACATCCCCAATAAAAAATTAAAAAATTAAATCTTAAATATTTAAAAATTAATTTTTAATTTCCAAATTATTCAATTTGATATTTAAATTTTAAACTACTTTAATAACTTTAAAATGTCCTAAAGTTTCCTAATTGAATTCAACTTAGTTTGACTTGTAATTAATTACCATATAACTTAACTTTGATAAATATAACAATTAATTACAATATAATCTTCAAAAATCAAAATATAAAATAGTTAAATTACCATCCTTACATTTAAAAAATTATACAATTTAACTTATATAAATATATTTTATTAATATTTTAATTTATATTTTCAGTAAATATATATTTATTTACCTTTCTATAACCAAATGAACTCGTATAATTAGTAAATAATATATTATATTAATGCATATCCTTTTTTTGAAGTTTGAAAATTGAAAAATCTATTTCATTTAATCATATGTAGAAATTTTATTAAAATAATTTTGAAAAGTAATTTTTTACTAATTAGTGGAATTGATAGTTTTGGGTGGAAAGGTATTTTAAATAATTAAATTTAGATTTATAATTTTTATTTAATTACAGTTGTAAAGTGTTTTTAAACTTCAGATTAAATATTGTTATTATTAATTAGTTATAGATTAAAACCGTTTTAGAAATAATAGACTTTGTCCTTGCTTGGTTATATGATCATAGCGAACGCAGGGTACATAGTGTCGTTATATGATCACAGCGAACGCATGGTACATAGTGTCGGAGCTCGTACACACGGGGAAGGCCATGCCGAGTTCCGACGTGTCCAACGTCGGGTTCTGCTATTGGAAGTGGCATGCTGGAGGAGGCCCATCCATCTGTCGAAGGATGCCGAGCAAACGATTTTGGTGGAAGGCTCATATTTTTGAAAGAAGGGGAAGATGATGCAGTAAGGATTCATCCTCCACTGTTGATTTTTGGAATTTGTTAAAGAGTCAACTATAGATTAGCCAACTGTTCTAGTTAGAGTAGTCAAGTAAATTAGTGGATTTTCTCCTTTAAAATAGTTTGCAGTTGAATTAATAGAAGAAAAATATCGGATATTGAGTAGTTGTTGCTGATAACAATTTTCTGTGAGCCTTCAGGATTGGCTGATCTAGAAACACATAATTTGGTATCCCATTAATCTTCCAACAGTATTTTCTGTAGTACAAGATTTTGTTTGCAGATCCACTCAAATCTGTAGTTGTAGTACCCAGGCTTTAGCTTCAAGTTTGTCTTATTAATTATTCGTGTTTAATTATGTTTTAATGCTTTAGCCGGTGAATCAATTTCAGCAACACTGCAAAGATCTAAGCCTCTTTAGGTTACAAAAGTATGCTGAATGACAAGAAATTAAGGCACCCTATTTTATGACTGACCCATCAGATAAGTTTACACTTTAAATAAATGTAGATGGGTTTAAAAATTATGAGGTGGTACTGAAGAGTTAGTCTCTGCATTCACTAATCGTGGAGCTGGCATTAACGAGACATCTAGGAGATTTCGGTAGCAAAGAATATTTTAATTCTGACAGCAAATATCATATATATATATATATATAATTTAGTCTTCTCGTTAATTTTATAAACATTCAAACCTTTTCGCGAAGCTCTAGGAATTTAGTGATCATTTCAATGTTATTCAAGTAGTCACTTAGCAAGGAAAAATATGCTATGCACTTGTACGAAATCATACCATGTTCAATTTCAGCCACATTATCGACGTTTCGAAAGCTACAAGTCAAAAAGTTTATATAATTATGTAACCTTACCGGCCCTGCAAATTTTTTATAAATTCTTGTCTTTTTCGTTTCAATTTTTTCTTTCTTATTTTTTTCAATTCTTTCTTTCTCTTTTTTCCTCCTCTTTCTCTCTTTTTTTCAATCCTTTTTCTCTTTTTTCCTCCTCTTTCTCTCTTATCTGGGTGTAACTTCTTTTTTCATAATGTTTAATTTTTTTTTATCATAATTACTATTTATTTATATTCATCATTTTAATAGTATATATGGTTTTGTTAAAAAAAGTTAAATATAATAATCAAATTTTTAATATAAATTGAAATATATATTAATTAAATGAAAATATGAAAACTAATTGTATTTTTGATATTTTCATGTATTTTAAATATTTATTTATTTTGAAGTATTTATATTTTTCAAGTATATATTGGGTGATAAGTTGTTATTCTTTTTGGTTTTGATCTAATCTCTTTTTCCCCATTGAAAATCTATTTTTTGGTACTTCCATACTTGTGGTTTTTAAGAAGAAATAGTTATACTAATCAAGCAACTCATTTTCTAAATTTCTTATGGATCTTAGAGAAGAAATGGTTATACTAATCAAACACCTCATTTTCTAAACAATGATGATATTTCATCTTAAGACCATTGTTGGAGTAAGAGTACTTCAACCAAGTACCTCACCTTATGGATCACCTTTACCATATGCCTAGGAATACATAAACCAAAAAAACATTGTGCAAAAGAACTGATACGTATCTAAAAATGTTATTAACATCTGTAGTTGTAACCAAATTATGTCACTGAATAGTCCAATCCTGTAACACATATTCCTTTGATAAATGTGATAATATATTTTTTAAATTGAAAGGGTTATTGAGTGCTTGTCTAACTGGTAAAAGTAACGTGTTTATACATTCTCATAGTAACCCATTAATGTTCATGTATTTTTATTGATGTCACATAAATTAATGTTCATTTCTTTCTTTTCAGTAGCCATTGAGGATTTTCTCTATCTTTTTAATGCTTTTCTCATTGAAAATATGTTTTTCTTTTTAATGTTTTTCCCATTGAAAATCTGTTTTTTAGTACTTCGATACTTAGGGTTCTTAGAGAAGAAAGAGTTATACTGATCAAACACCTCATTTTCTAAATTTCTTGTACGATGATATTTCATCTTAGAACCAAAGAATTCATACTTATCTAAAAATGATATTAACATACATAGTTGTGACCAAATTATGTAAATGAATAGCCCAATCCTATTGTTCACTCTCTGTAGTTGTAACTATAATGCATGACTCATGTGAGAGCATTTCCTCTATGCTATTCTTTCCTATATTACTGCTTTACAACATTTCCTTTGCACATATGATACAATTGCTAATTCAAAATAAATTATATATATATAATAGTTTAATTGATTTAGTTTGCAGATTTTTTTTTTTAATATGTTTAAATATTTTATAAAAATAGCCATCAACAATTTTTGGAGTTAATAAAACAAATAAAAAATAAAATAAAATTAATTAATTAAAATTGTATAATTATTTTTATTAATTCATGAGAAATTATTTTTTTTTATTAATAAAATTCATGTTAAATATTATAAATAATAAACATTATTTATATATGGAATAAAACACATATGTATTTATTTATTATAATTAAGAATATATTTAAAAAATAATAAAATAAAAATGTCACACTCATAAGATTTAATGATATGCCTTAATTGTTTAAGAACTGGAATTATCGACTTTGGATTAATAACCTCAATTTAATTTCCAACTCCCTATATTAATATGATGCTTGGACCCTCATTCAACTTCAAGTATAATTTGACTTCGACCTTTTTTATTTGAGATTTTAAATTATGAGAGGGTTTGATTATGAATTTGTGGCAAAGCCATATTTATTGGTTTTCTAAAATAGAAGTTTTAATTGGAAGGTGCTAAAAAGTTTAGGACATATGAATATTGTTAGTTATGTTATTGTGATTTAATTTTGGAAGATGCTAAAAGGTTTAGGATATTTGAATATTGTTTGTTATGTTATTGTGTTTTACTTTATTATAAATTAAGTTAAATATATGGGTGTAGTAAGGTTTTTATTAATTAATTAATTAGTTAATTCTTAGTGAATCAGAAAAATTTAGTCTAATCATATAATGTTATAATTGAGTTAGATTCTTATGCAATAATTCATAGAATAAGGTTTTAGTGCCTAAATCTATTTACTAATAAGTTGATTTGCACAATCATTCATAGAAGAAGGTTTTAGTGCCTAAATATATTTACTAATAAGCTAACTTGTACCAAGGTAGTTAAACTACATTTGCTATTTTTTTTTAAGAAAAAAAACTATAATTTTTATTATGATAATTAGGAATACAAATTACATTATGTAGATACATTATGTGTGTATGTAAACTCAAAGAAAATACATGTATCAAATAAGAAGCCAATTTTTTGTCAAATAAGATCTTGGTAGGAAACCTTAGTGGAAATAAAACCCAACCACAAAGTTGAGAGAAAAAAATAATAATAATATGGGCAAACATACCCTGTTGAAATGAAATCCAGGGCAGGCATGCCTGCAATGACCTAAAAGGGAATTCAAAATAACACCAAAACCAAGGTATGCTCACATAACAGATCAGAGTAACAAAAAACGGAGATTGGGCAAGAAATCCTTGCCAAAAAAATGGCATACCCTAGGGAAGAAAAGCCCAATAATTAAGAGAAAAATGAAACAAAAAAATTCAGGTCACAAGGGGACCTATAGGGAAAAGGAGACCCAGAAACAGGCTTGAAAAAAAAATTAAAAACTGGGCTGCCATACCTAGCGTGAAGCCATGACAAAATACTAGTAGAGAACAGTAATGTTTTCCACGAGAAAAATGAAAGGGTGTTGGGATTTGAAGCTATGAGTCCAAAACACAAGAGCACAACTCGATCCAGAGACTGACGTCGGTGGGTAACCACAACAGATGTGAAGAGGACCAGGAAAAGTAACCTACCCCACTGCTTGAATGCTCAAACACTGATATGACGAAAAAACCTAGCAAGAAGAGGCCCAAAAAAGAGAGTTAGGCATTAAAACAACCACCTAAGCCTTTGCCCCCTTATCTCTTCCCACTATGGACCATACAACAACATGACAAACACCCGACACTTCGCAAAAAAAACCATGAACTAGAAGTTGAACCTGCAAGGAGAGAGCCGCAACGGAGAATAAATTGAATTCCCGAACTAGGGTCAGAGAAACTAGAGTTAGCTGATTTGACCTTGTTCTCTTATCTCCCCCTCATTCACAATATTTTTTTAAAGCACTCTTTTTATTCATAGGTCACAAGTTCAATTCTCTTTACACTCTTGGATTAGGCTCGGTGGTTGAACTAAAATTCTCTTTACATTCTCAAGTTAGGGTCAGTGATTGAACTAGATGGAAATGATCCCTTCTAGTAGATCTACTTTGTACTAATATTCCTTCGATGTAACAGTCACCTATAGAGAGTTCATGAACCACATAGAAAAATTTAACATTGTATAATTATCTTATTCATCCATGATAGAAAAATTGTATTCTTTTATTAATAAAATACATATTAAATATTATAAGTAATAAACATTATTTTTATTTTGAATAAAACATTTAATTATTTATTTATTTAATCCATAAATCTTTTAAAAATATTTATTTATTTATTTTGTTTAAAAACCTATTAAAAAAATCCACATTTAATAATATGCATTAATTATTTAAGTAAAGAACAAAATTAATTACTTTGGATTAATATTCTCAATTTAATGTCCAAATCCCTATGTTAATGTGATGTTTGGACCCTCATTCAACTCAAGCATAATTCGACTTTAATTCTTTATTCAAATTTTAAATTATGAGAGGGTTTAATTATGAATTTGGGACAAAGAAATGTTTAATGGATTTTTGAAGAATAGTTTTACTTGGAAAATGCTAAAAGTATATAGGGTATCTCAATATTATTATTTTTTAATATTATTTTGTTTTAATTTATTATATATTAAGTTAAATATATGGGTATAACAAAGTATAAATTAATTAATTAAATAAATAGTTAATCTTTAGTGAATTAGATAAACTCAGTTTTATTATAATGATATATTTCAGTTAAGTTTTCATGTAATAATTCACATAAGAAGGTTTTAGTATTTAAATCTATTTACTGATAAGTTCACTTGTAGATGGTAGTTAAATTAACTTTACTATTAAGAAGCTATAGGTTCAATTCTCTTTACAATCTTGGTTTGTTATTGAGAGGCTACATGTTCATTTTCTTTCACAATATCAACTTAAATTCCTTTCTTGTAGATCTCCCTAGTACAAATATTCTTGGTCATAGAAATCATTCTTTGAGGTTTGTAAAGCACATAGACAAAAATAATATAAATTAAATTAAAATTATATAATTATCTTTATTGATCCCTTTGAGAGAGATTATGTGTTTTATTAATAAGATTGTCATACCTACATAATTAATCCCTTTTAAATTACACATATTTACACGGATAAAAAAAATAAAAGTTACTACAAGGTTAGCCACTCCGCAAACCTTAAAACTATTTATAAAAACACATATATTACTGATATGCAAAGTTACATATATAAATGTTTTTCACAGCATTCACTTCATAATTGGAATGTACCTTGTTTGATTTTTATATTCACGAAACAGATATTGGGAATTCCAAAATGGTACTAAACACTTAATACCCAAGTACTCTTTGGGTCACCTCGCGTACACTTTCTAGATTTACAAACTGTTAAACTTAAATTCTACTATGGTTTAACATGTGGGTTGTTAATAATTTAATTCATTATGTCGGTCACGCATTCCCACAGCATTTAATTTGGTCCTTGATTGGTGTTACGAGTTCCAGCTACCCTAATGTGTTGGCATTTCCTCCATTGTTGGATCTCTAACCTTCGATGTTAATGGAGCTCATGTTTTGATGGGTGGTTTAGGGTAACTAACCAATCTTTCTGCCTACCACCTCTAGATCATTGTTGTGATTCTCCATTGGCATTTCGGCTCTACAACTTCGTTGTTTGCTGGGCGAGCTAGCTGTTTTATGATTAGATTTTAATGAACCATTTGCACAATGAGTTCTCTTGGAATCCCTCGATGGCTCCATCTACTTTTCTGTTCTTTTTCACACCTCTCAAATCTCGCTGCTCATTGGTGGTTGTATGTTTTGGTCAAGCAACTCCGCGGCATCATACTTATCTCCATTTCCACAGTAGGTTACCATAGCCATAATTTCAAGGTAAGATTTATGGATTTTTATAGTTCTTATTATTACAGTAGTTTCTCTTCTCTTGCTGTTAAAAGGGTTTATGATTCTTGGTTTACAGTAATCCGACTTGTCCCTTTTATTTAATCCTTTTATTTTGTTTAATGCGAGGTCATCTAGGAATGGCTAGAGGCTCACAAAATACCAGAAGGAGAACTTGGCATTGGCCCTCTTCCTCGCTTTCCCCAACTGGTAAGGGTTTCGGCCATTAACTCTAAATGCTTGTTTACAGTGATCACGAATGTAACATTCGACCTCCTTTTCTTATTCTGCAGGCGAGTCTCATGCTTCTGGAGTTGGGTTTTAGATCTCATAACTAGTTCTTAAGTTTTGTTACATGAAGAGGGAAAATTATAAGAGCTTTTCCTCTAGCTCGTTATTATAGTTTTAGGAATGTTGGGAAAAAATGCTGAGAGGGGGGGTGAATCAGTATTTTGTGCAGACAATAAAACTTTTTACTTTTTCCTTTCTAAAAACCCATACGCTACTTTCCTGAAGCCAACTCGCGTATATACGCGGATATCCTTTGCAGAACTCGCGTATGTTTAGAGATCTAATTATGCATTTAATTCTTAACTTAGATCATTGCATTATTCATTCATCAGATGTTTTAGAAAACAGTAAACAGGTGCAGAAAGAGCAGAATAATCATCACACATAAGAAACACACATGAACACCAGGATTTTAGGTGGAAACCCAATTCGGGAGAAAACCACCGCTATCGTCGTCTCAGTCTTCAATATTTATTATAAAGAAAACTTCTTACAACCATGTACTAGCGCAGACTCATACCAGCACGCAGGCACCCACCTGCAGAAGGCTACAACCTTCTCTCGTTTACCAGCCTCTCCTGGAAGGGAGATACAACCCCCTGTACTCATTTACCACCTCTCCTGGAAGGGAGCTACGACCCCCTGCTCTCGTTTACCAGCCTCTCCTGGAAGGGAGCTACAACCCCCTGACTGAAGGCTTCAACCCTCAGCACCACTGCAGACCACGTTTCATCAATTTTCAAACTGGATCAAACAGCTTCCACACAACCCTTCACTTATCAATAATCATACTTTTCCCATTGCTTCATACAAAATAGTGAGACCACTGTAACTAGAATATCAAAGCTAACCCAGACTTCAGAATAGATATGCAGATGCAAACTTACCCCAGAACTTCATTAATTCAAATATCATACGCTACTTTTATTCATTGAAGTCGCGTGTATACGCGCTCTCATGCAGATCAACCCGCGTGTGCATTCTTCAGAAAACCCTAGCTGCTCATACGCGCTTTTCATTCATCTAACCCGCGTATATACGCGCCTTTTATGAAGCGAACCCGCGTATAGATTTATAACTTTTCAGGACTGTGCAGTTCTTCAGATCAGATAGACAACTCAGAATTCATCCTTCACTTCAGCAAAGATTCGCCAGATCACAGATCTAAACATTTCTTCATCAGATTTAGATATACATAGACATTTCAGATCTGGAGATCCCTCTTCATTATTTCTTCATGGGTGCATTAATTCAGATCAATCATTCAACTGTTACCCATTCCATACAGATATACTTCAGAGTGAAGTATTCAATAGAGACTAGACACTTCCACACACTTTTCACAATGATTTTCTTCTCCTTATATAGATTTAGCCTTTGACAATACCATGAGCCAAAACCACATCACTTCCGATGGTGTTCCTGGACGGGATCAAATAGACAATCCAGCGCTCAATACAATGGGTCAATACCATGGTAAAGTCCCCTGGTTTTACAAATTTAGAGCACAATTAGGCATACGCGACTTGGCACGTACTTTTCCGCGTGCATACACTACTTCTCCTAAACAAACCCGCATATGCTTTGTGATACACACTTTACATCATTGTTCTGTCCCTTACTGATATTTCTTTCTCTGGTACTTCTGAGCTGCTTGTAGAAAATCAGATTTACATCATTAATAAACTCATCAAGCATCAAAGACGACTTCATCAAGTAGGTTTCCATCATCTTCATCAAGTGGGTTGCCATCAAGGACAACACATTGCATCATATTGCCAACAAGGAATATTTTGGAAGTAATCTATTGTGAGATTACAGTTTTATTTGTTTAAGGTTAAGCCTTTCTCGGCATCTATAACTGGAGATTAACATTCCTTTCTGTAATGTTATTTTTTACTAAGCTATCTGAGTAACTGCTTTCGAATCCAACTGATTATTTTGAATACTTCTGGTTTTTCTTTGTAACGTCATAGAACCTCTGTGTATATTTCAGTTTTTTCTGTTCAAAATATAATTAAAGAGTTACTTGTTTGTTCATAATGATATTCCTAAATATTCCACTTTTCAGCATATAGTCTAGTTTTGATGATGATATTATTTTCTCATTTTCTATAGCGCCTCTCAGAACTTGGGTGAGAGATCTGTTGGGACCAGAATCAGAAATTTGTAACAAGTTCTGGCTCTAAACCCTTAGAGTCATTGTTAACTTTCAATAGAGAGGCTTCCCTACTTAGTTTAACATATCGATGCTCAAGTTATGAAATAGATCATTATATTCATTGTTTACAGCTGTCATTTAAAAAATACTTATTTTTCTGTATATTCTACTGGTTATCTCTCTTCCTTACTCTGTGTAATTATTGTACCGCTCTTCTATCTTGGCTATGGTTTATTTCTTTTACAAAAATCACCATAAATATTTCTGCATTTTCCATTTTATTTACCTCTCCAGTTTATAGCTGTTATACAGTTTTCCTTCTGTGTTATACTACCTATGGAATTGATTAGTGCTCTCTCAGCCTTTATTTCCATATTAATATTTCATATGAAAGAGTTACATTCTCCTGTGCAGCATATTTAATAGGTTTAAATCTTCATAGATTTCTACGATCTGTACTAAACAGTAATAAAGTATTTCTGAATTATCAGTATTCTACTTTTAGGAAATATATGAAGTTATCTAAAACTTCTTTATATATACATAGATTTGCATTTTGTTTCTTACGAACACATAACTATGGTCATCTATTTTATACTCAAAACTCATAATCGAATCTTGAACAGTAATAAGGATTTATAATACTGATATTTCCTTTCACATTCATTCTCATCTACTGTAAAATTAGGAATTAAATACAGTATTTCAAACATTAAACTTTAGCATTGTATATACCTACTTCAGAGTTTAGGGATTCGTCTCAGTAAATTCTTGGTCTGCCCAACCTTGAGCTAGGCGATTAAGTCCTCTGCTCCCCCCGTGCTCCACACCAGGCCTGAGGAGAGATTGAAAGAGACAGGAAGTTTTGACCTTCGGATTGCGATATCCAATCAAATTCTTCAGGGTAAATTCCTTGAGTTCCACTAGTACTCCCACCAGCTCTGGACAACTCAGAATCAACATACAATGCTTAGCCCTCTAACTCTTCTACACAAAACCCCATTCCCTCCTAGGATTTCCCTTTAAATCATTTCTCGGATTGGTAACTGTCACAACTATCTCAACATCTTCCTGGGTTTCTTGAAATAATTTATCGCACAGTTACTTTTACCCTTTACTCAAATAAAACTGTCATTTAATTAAATACTTCAAAAATAATAGTTATGTGTTAACATCCTTAAAAAATGCCTCATTCGTTCTAATTCAAACTATGTCTAATTATCATATGTAACAAGTAAAAAGTGAAACTAAATCAAGAAGTTACATCTTCCCCCCTTGAGGAAAACACCGTCCTCAGTGTTACTAATTTCCTGAGAATAATTCTGGGAAAGCCTCAAACATAACTTTTTCATCTTCCCAAGTGGCCTCCTCTGGGCCAAAGCGCTTCCACTGCACCTTAACTTGGGGGATGACTCGCTTCTAGAGCATTATTTCTCTCCAATCTAGGATATGCTACGGTTCTACTAGGAACTCGCCGTCTGGTTCTACCTGCAAGCAGCAATATTTTGAATTAGTTCAGACCAGAAAATCATTGTATGTAAATTGTATGTCTTGTTCGACTTACATGTATACCCTGCCAGTGTATGATGTGCTTGGAATCGTGCACATAACGCTTCAATAAAGACACATGAAAGACATTGTGCACTAATATATGGCTTGGTAAAGCCAAATGATAGGCCATCAGACCTATCCTCTCTAGGACTTCAAAAGGTCCGTAGTAGCAGGGAGCCAGCTTGGCACAAGAATTCCATCGCAGAGTGCTTTTCTTTGGCTTGATTCTCACATACACATGGTCCCCCACTGAAAATTCTCGAAAATTTATTTTCGTGTCTGCATAGACCTTCTGTCTGTCTTGAGCTGCCTTTAGATTCTGTCTAATTTTCTTAACCTCTCACTCCATCTCTTCCAACATATCTATTCCAAGCATCATTTTATTTTATGGGCTACTTCAATTTATAGGAATTCGACACTGTCCCCCATACAGTGCTTCGAAAGGGCTCATCTTAAGAGATTCTTGATACCCGTTATTGTAGGCAAACTCAACCAAGTGTAGGTACTCCTCCCATTTCGTTGGTTGTTTCATGACATACATGCGTGGAATGTCTTCTAAGACTTAATTCACCCGTTACGTTTTCCCATCTATGTTGAATTCTTAGTTAAACTGAGGGGGGGGGGGTGAATCAGTTTAACACATTCATGAGCTTTTTAAATTTTTCATCAGCTTATTTACAGCTTACTTTTATAACCAACCTTAATATATGAACAGTCTTAATATGTTGAAGAAAGTATTAAATTAATGTGACATCAAACTTATTATGAGAGCAGCAAACATTAAGCAGATTTGGTAAATCATCTCAGCACACAAGCAACACAGATAGAGACAGAAGATATAAGTGGAAACCCATAAAGGGAGAAAACCACATCTTATTATTGTTGTGATGCAAAGGCAAGCTCCAACTCCCTCTCACCACTGTTTTTCTGCAAGCACCAACCTACAGGAGGCTCCAACCTCAATTCTACAAGCTACAACTTGCAAGGAAGCTCCAACTCCCTTCAATTTTCTGCAGGCACCAACCTACAGGAGGCTCCAACCTCAATCAACTACAACTGACAGCTATCAAACTTCAACTTGATAGGGAAGCTCCAAATTCCTCAATTTATCAAAAGAAATATTTGTTGATTTACCTCAGATATCAGCTCTATTTTGTAGCATCTCATTCTGCTCTTCTCTTTCTTATCTTCTCTGCCTCAATCTTCTATACTTTGCATTCTCTATCCTTACTCTCTCTAACCTCTCTATGCATATAAATGTGATATTATTTATAGAAATTCCCTTATGTTTGTTAGCATTCCTCGAGGAATTTGAAATGGACAGCCATGCCTCTTTGCCTTCTGCCTTCTCATTTCTTTTACCCGCTCATTCAGAAAAATATAACAATATGCATTAATTTCAATATTACAGTGGGAGTTTTTTTTTCCTACCAGAGACTTGCCAATGCATCACAAACAATAAAAAATCAATTACAACATTTACATTCACATTTTCAGTTACATGAAGACAATCTTACTCAGCCCATTTTCTGGCTTTTGGCTTTGCTGGCTTTGTCTTTTCTACTGTTGTCAGATAATTGTTCTGCCTTCTTCTGCTCACTGTCTTCTGCATATTTTCCATTTTTCTGTGCTTGTACACCTGTCAAATTCATTCCTATGCATATTCCTGTTCACTGTGATTGTGTGTCTTCTGTATACATATAACTGTTGATCTTTAAATATGGGAAAATTCCAATGCTTTGGTTTCCTTCACTGGCAGTTTAAATAAATGGATGCGAAGGCTTTAATATCGCCATGGTCATAAATCCAATATATGCTCTCTCTGTTTTCCTCTCTCATTCATCAATAGCAACCACTATCTTTTTCGTTTCACTTTTTCATTTTCCCTGTTCATTGCAGTTGTATAACTGTTGCCTGTACAACTGTCTTTTAGTCGAACACAAATAACTCTCGGCATATCATAATGTATTAACTTGCACCAACTATATAATCCGCACATAAACCTTTATAATAAGAAAATTATCACCGCGCTCACCATTGAATATCAAAACCATATATTAGATTAAAAAGTCGACAAATTATATTCATATCTGGCCCCACTGCATTTTTATCACCGCATTCACCTTTTAATGCTAAAATACATATATTAAGCTCTTGGGTTTTATATCAATACCGCAACTATTAACTTTGATGTTATTTTAATGGTGGTCCTGCCCCACAACATATCCATACGCATGACCAATTCAATGTACCTTGGGTTATCAAACCAATGCCGATACATGACCGGTCCCACAGCAACATAACTTGCGCTTCACATCTGACGGTGGAGGGCTTGTCACGTTGGGTTGGATGATCCAATGGACATAAGAAAGTTTTGCGTTAATTTTGGCCTCGGACTTTGACATCCCAAAAGCATGTGAAATACATGGTTTTCTAAAACCACTTCAAACCACGTGTCAAATGCTCAACTGTATCGCGTTGTTTCCCTCAATACAGCTTACCACCCTTGATCACATGCTATACTGCTGGATTTAAGCTCTAAACCACGTTCACTATTTATACCTCACTGTTCCGGTTGCTCCCCTTACTCCAGGTTCTGCCTAACTTCATAACATATTTGTATGGCCTACACCCTTAATACTTAAATCTTGTACGAGTAATCTTTGCAAAGGTTCATTTAACGATAATTCATTATAACGAGTCTTGAATTTGATTCTAGCGCTAATGACATTCCGGGTCCCATAATTCACACGAACATACCTTGGGTTGTCTCACCCTTCTTATCCGACAGCGGAGGTGTTGTCGCACTCACTTTGGTGATCCAACGTCCCTAATCAGATCTTGCGCAGACTATTCCGCATGAACTTTAACTCGCGATGAGAGTGGTTTTACAAACTTGCTCAGGGACACGCGGCAGTCGATGGCATTGATCGCGTTCAACTTAGGAATATAGCTTTTCATACAAAAGCGGTGCGATATGGTGGGGTTGGTTTTGCAAACTCGCTATCATTGTTCACAGTACTCATGGTTTCGGTTTGCACATGGTTCCGTCCCGCGTACTATCAAAAATTCATTTATTTGATTTATAACTTCTCGTTTCGGTTCTTCTCCCTTGATACATAGCTCCACCTTCTATTATGTTTCCTTCATCTTCTGCCACTGAATTGTCATTCTGCGCAGGCTTCATTCAACTCTGTGTTTTTAATCTCATGTCAGGGCTCGATCTCACCGTAAATCCGAACATTCCTTCGTTATATACAAAGATATATATACTTCGTTCAAAGATTTTCCTTCTTATTTCGGCCTTAACATAAAAAACGTGTTTCATTCTTACTTTAATACGACGCTACCATAAGATTTAACCCCAAACTCCATTAGGTTTTCACTGCTCGAAGCTCGGTTCCACCTCTTATCCTCAGGGTTCTGTCTTGACCTTTAAATGGTTTAGTATACACATTTTGTTGCACTCTTGGTGCCTTCGCATGCTAAACCAAAAGTTTTATCAGAAACTCAATGCGCATTCCAGGTTTTTATTTCGAATTCTTCGAAGCCCTTACTATATTTCCTATATGTGCAATCTGCTGCTCTACCAAATGTAGACATCTATCCTTTCATGTTATATATGTATAGTCTTCTGCTATTTCGAATTCTTCAAAGCCCTTACTGTATTTCCTATATGTGCAGTCTGCTTCTCTGCCAAATGTAAACATTTGTCCTTTCATGCTCTATATGTATAGTCTTCTGCAGTAGTGTAAATCTGCTCCTCATGCTTCCTTTCTACACATCCTGTCACTGTATTCTGCTTTGCCTATTTCTCACTCTGTTCTCCTCATGCTCCTGCAAATACTATCACTATATCCTGCTTTGCCTCTGTTGTTGTCCTTTGCCACTGTTGTTGTCCTGCTGCTGTCCTTTGCCATCAATGACAACATTTCCAACAATCGGTTTGCATATGGTAGGCGGTGCTAAATTGTATTTGCATTCTGAAGCCACTAAATAGTGTCTTCCAGAATTTTGATGTGAACTTCACATCATGATCTGAAATGACCGCTCAGGGAATACCATGTAGTATAAAAATATCCTTCATAAAAATATTGGCAATTTGCACAGTCTTATAAGTAGATTGAACAGGAATAAAATGTGCCACCTTACTAATCTTGTCGACTACCACCATAATCGAATCGTTATTCCTTTTGTTTTGGGGTAGACGCGTAATAAATTCAAGGGAAATAACTTCCCACTTCCATTTATACACTGGAATTGGTTGAAGCAATCCCGCAGGGTGCTGATGTTCTATCTTAATTTGATGGCATTATAGGCACTTGGTCAAATATTCTGCTATGTCCCTCCTCATCTTTGGCCAAGTATAGTCCTTTTTTATTGCTGTCAACATATTTTGGTAACCCGGATGCCCGGCATAGGTACTTCTATGATACTCATCCAGAATAATTCTTTTTAGACTCTCTTGGTTAGGAATATATATCCTTTTTCAGAAAACAAGAAGAAGTTTTTTACTGAGATCATATTCAGACTATTTTCCTCTTTTCTCATCATCTTTTACTTACTGCCACAAATTATAATATTCCAAGTCCTCCCTTGCTGCTTCCAAAATCTGGTCTTGAAAATTTTATTCATTCTGATTGAAATATAGTTCATAAATGTCGTGCAATTTTCTGCTCAAAGCATCCGCCACTTTTTTCACCTTTCCTTTTACATGCTGAATATCTAAATCAATTCGCTAAGAAACACATTCCATCTTGCTTGGAATGCATTCAAATCAGCCTGTTTAAAATAGTCGGTTAAGCTACTATGATCCGTCCTCAACACAAATCTATTTCCTAGCAGATAATGCCTCCATATCCACAAGGCATGCACAACTGCAGTCAATTCCAAATCATATGTTGAATATCTCTTCTCATGATCCTTCAACTTCCTATATTCATATGCTATCACTTTTCCTTCCTGGGTCAACACTGCCCCTACACCTTCTTTGCATGCATCAGTACATACCTCGAATTCCTTGCGTGGATTTGCTACCTTCAAAACATGAGTAGTAGTTAACAATTCTTTTAATAATTCAAAATTGTTTTGACATTCTTGTGTCCCTTTGAAAACTCTTCCTTTCTTTTGCAATGAAGTAATAGGATAGGCTATTTTTGAAAAGCCATTAATAAATCGCCGGTAGTAACCAGCCAAACCTATACACGAGCGTATGTCCGCCACATTCTTTGGTACCTTCCATTCCATAATTGTTTTTATCTTCTCCGGATCCACTACTATTCCTTCTGCTGAATTACATGCCCCAAGTATTGGATTTTCTCTTTAAAGAAGTCACATTTACTAAACTTGGCATAGAGCTTATGCTCTCTTAGCATTTTCAGCACAATACATAGATTTTCTTTGTGCTCTTCCTCATTTTTAGAGTAAATTAGGATATAATCAATAAATATTAACATAAACGGATCCAAGTATGGGTGGAAAATTCCATGCATTAAACTCATAAATGTTGTTGGTGCGTTGGTTAACCCAAACTGTAGCACCACAAACTCATAGTGTCCATACCTGGTACGGAAAACTTTCTTGCTTATATCTTCATCCTTGATTCGAATTTGATGGTAGACGAACCTTAAGTCTATTTTGGAGAACATTATAGCTCCTTTGACTTGATCAAATAAATCATCAATGCGCGGTAGGGGGTACTTGTTTTTAACAGTCAGCTTGTTGAGCTGACGATAATCCATACACATATGCATAGTACCATCCTTCTTCCTCACAAACAGCACCGGTGCTCCCCATGGGGACACACTTGGCCAAATATAACCTTTATCCATCAACTCTTGCAATTGCATCTTTAACTCTGTTAATTCCGGTACGCTCATTCTGTAGGGAGCCTGGAACACAGGTGCTGCTCTAGGTATTAACTCAATAGTAAAGTCAATATCTATTTTTGGCGGAAACCTTTGAATCTCCTCTAGAAAATCATCTTGAAATTCTTGCACAACAGGAATATTTTCTAACATATCAGTCTTGTCTTTTGTATTGGTGAACCCAACTTGAATTGCATAAAGCTGGTAGCCCTTTCTTAAGAATTTACTTAGTTGTGATGTAGTAATTGGTTGCAGCTTCAAAGGCTTTTCAATGCCTTGCAGTTCCTGTCTTGACCCATCAATAGACTTAAAATGTATAACCTTATTCTTACAGTCCACCAAAGACCAGTGTCTTTCCATCTAATCCATTCCTAGCAATATATCATAAGAGCCCAATGGTAAAACATTGAGTTCCATAGTTATGTGTTGGTCCCCAATTTTTAATTCACAGTCGGGCACCTTAGTATGAACCCATCTTCTAGTCCCTGTGGCCAGCTGAACCAGCAATGGCTTTTTAAATTTTTGTTCCTACAATTTACTGTTTTCAACTACACGAGGGTGTATGTAGCTCAAGTGGCACCAAGATCAACTAGAATAGAAACAACTTAGGTTTAAATCTTACCTTCTAATTCTATCATGGTCGGCTAGTAATCTGCTTGTCGATCCTCCAGTGCTGCATTGATTCTGGGTATGTTTCGAGCTACATCCCCCACCGTTGAGGCTTCTTGCAGATTTGTTTCCACCTCACTCTATCCCCGATGTGGACAGTTCTTAAAATAATGAGCTTCTCCACATCCCCAGCATTGCAACGGGGGTTTCTGGGATTGCCCAATATATAGTCTACTAGAAGATTCATTAGGCCTTTCTTCCCCTGTCCACTTAGTGTTGTTTTGATTTTTACCATTGTGTTTGCTGGGTGGATATCTTGCAGCAGTTTTGAAGTTACTGGTTCTGCTATTCCTGTTATTGGAGAAAATTTTCTGCCCCTTTCGAGGTGGCTAACTTTTCCCAACTTCTCCTTTCACCTTAGACTGCTGATAGCACATTCATGCCTTCCTAATCGCTTCATCCATGGTCTTCGGATTCACAAACTCAATCCTTTATTTCATATGAATTGGAAAACTGCTCAAAAAATGTTGCACCTTGGCCTTTTCATCCCGCAAGTAAGGTACATATCTTAATAAAGACGTGAATTTTGTAATAAATTCGTCCATAGTCATTTGACCCAGTTTCAAATCATGAAACTCTCGAGACTTCTCATCATAAAATATTTCAGTTAAATACTTGTCTTTAAAATATTGTTGAAACTCATCCCACATTACGTTTTGGTCCTCTACACCTCTTACATTCTTCACTTCCTCCCACCACAATGTTCCTTTCTCCCGTAGCTGGTAAATGGCTAGGCGAGCCTTAAGCTTATTGTTATACTCATACACCTGAAAGTATTTATTCATATTTATAATCCATGCTTCCGCCATTTCCTCCACCTCTCCATCAAAGGTAGGAGGCTTGATCTTTTGAAATTCTCCCTGTAGTTCCACTTTCTGCTTTTTCAACTCCTGCTCTTCCACAACATTTCTAGGTTCTGCCTCATTATAGGTTCAACTTTTATGGATTTTAGGCATTCAACTATATTCCACATGATCATGTGTTCCTTGACGTTGATCCCTGTTTTCCTGAGTATTTCTCTCAGGGCTTGGTTGTCCACTAGGAGGATTTTTTCTATCCGACTGACTCTTTAATATCCTCTCTTGTTCTCTCATCAATCTTTCATTGTCACTATGAACTTTGAGCATTTATGTTTGTAGCTGTTGAACATTATCCAATAATCTATTTGTCTGTCGTTGTTGTTCTTCTAGCATTCTACTTGTCTGTTGATGCTAGTCCACGCTTAACTGCACCCACATCTCGGGACTAACTTCAGGATTGGTTACAGGATGAGTCTCTCTCGTGTTTCGAGGTGGGTGTTGACTTGATCCTCTTCTCATGATGATCTACAGTAGTCTGGTTCCTGCACTTATCACAATATCAAATCATTAATTTCATAAAATTCCCAACACAACAGTAAGTATGTTTTTGGCCTTGTTTGGCCCAGTTTTTAACCTATGCTCTGATACCAATTGTCACACCTACATGATTAATCCCTTTTAAATTACACATATTTACACGGATAAAAATAAATAAAAGTTACTGCAAGGTTAGCCACTCCGCAAACCTTAAAACTATTTATAAAAACACATATATTACTGATATGAAAAGTTACATATATAAATGTTTTTCACAGCATTCACTTCATAATTGCAATGTACCTTGTTTGATTTTTATATTCACAAAACAGATATTGGGAATTCAAAAATGGTACTAAACACTTAATACCCAAGTACTCTTTGGGTCACCTCGCATACACTTTCTGGATTTGAAAATTGTTAAACTTCAATTCTATTATGGTTTAACATGTGGGTTGTAAATAATTTAATTCATTATGCCGGTCACGCATTCCCATAACATTTTATTTGGTCCTTGATTGGCGTTATGGGTTCCAGCTGCCCTGATGTGTTATCACTTCCTCCATCATTGGATCTCTAACCTTTGAGATCAATGGAGCTCATGTTTTGATGGGCGGTTTAGGGTAACTATCCAATCTTTCCACCTACCGCCTCCGACTCATTGTTGCGATTCTCCATTGGCATTTCGGCTCTGCAACTCCGTTGTTTGTTGGGCGAGCTAGCTGTTTTATGATTAGATTTTAATGAAATATTTGCACAATGAGTTATTTTGGAATCCCTCTATGGCTCCATATGATTTTCTGTTCTTTTGCACGCCTCTCAAATCTCGTTTCTCATTGGTGGTTGTATGTTTTTCTCAAGTGACTCTGTGGCATCATACTTCTCTCTGTTTCCACAGTAGGCTGCCATAGCCATAATTTCAAGGTAAGCTTTATGGATTTTTACAATTCTTATTGTTACAGTGGTTTCTCTTCTCTTGTTGTTAAAAGGGTTTATGATTCTTGGTTTACAGTAATTCGACTTGTCCCTTTTATTTAATCCTTTTATGCTATTTAATGTGAGGTCGTCTAGGAATGGCTGGAGGCTCACAGAATACCAGAAGGAGAACCTAGCATTGGTTCTCTTCTTTGCTTTCCCCAACCGGTAATGGTTTTGGCCATTAACTCTAAATGCTTGTTTACAGTAATCATGAATGTAACATTCGACCTCCTTCACTTATTTTGCAGGTGAGTCTCATGCTTCCGGAGTTGGGTTTTAGATCTCAAAACTAGTTCTTAAGTTTTGTTACATGGAGAGGGAAAATTATAAGAGCTTTTCCTCTAGCTCGTTATTATAGTTTTAGGAATAGTTTGGAAGTAATTTGTTGTGAGATTATAGTTTTATGTATTTAAGGTTAAGCCTTTCTCGGCATCTATAACTGGGGATTTACATTCCTTTCTGTAATGTTATTTTTTTCTAAGCTATCTGAGTAACTTCTTTCAAATCCAACTGATTATTTTGAATACTTCTGGTTTTTCTTTGTAACACAGAACCTTTGTGTATATTTCAGGTTTTTCTGTTCAAAATATAATTAAAGAGTTACTTGTTTGTTCATAATGATATTCCTGAATATTCCACTTTTCAGCATATAGTCTAGTTTTGACGATGAGATTCTTTTCTCATTTTCTATAGTGCCTCTCAGCACTTGGGTGAGAAATCTACTGGTACCAGAATCAGAACTTTGTAACAAATTCTGGCTCTAAACCCTCAGATTCATCGTTAACTTTCAATAGAGAGGCTTCTTTACTCGGTTTAACATGCCGCTGCTCAGGTTATGAAATAGATCATTATATTCATTATTTACTGCTGTCATTTAACAAATACTTATTTTTCTGTATATTCTGTTGGTTATCTCTATTCCTTACTCTGTGTAATTATTGTACCGCTCTTCTGTCTTGGCTATGGTTTATTTCTTTTACAAAAATCACCATAAAGATTTCTGCATTTTCCATTTTATTTACCTTTCCAATTTACATATGTTATACAGTTTTCCTTCTGTGTTATACTACCTATGGAATTGGTTAGTGCTCTCTCGGCTTTTATTTCCAGATTAATATTTCATATGAAAGAATTACATTCTCCTGTGCAACATATTTAATAGGTTTAAATCTTCATAGATTTCTATGATATGTACTAAACAGTAATAAAGTATTTCTTAATTATCAGTATTCTACTTTTAGGAAATATATGAAGTTATCTGAAACTTATTTATATATAAAAATATTTTCATTCTGTTTCTTACGAACACATAACTATGGTCATCTGTTTTATACTCGAAACACATAATCGAATCTTGAACAGTAATAAGGATTTATAATACTGATATTCCCTTTCACATTCATTCTCATGTACTGTAAAATTAGGAACTAAATACAATATGTCAAACATTAAACTTTAGATTTGTATATACCTACTTCAGATTTTAGGGATTCGTCTCCGTAACTGCTTGGTCCGCCCAAACTTGAGCGAGGCAATTACGTCCTCTGCTCCCCCCTTGCTCCACACCAGGTCTGAGGAGAGATTGAAAGAGACAGGAAGTTTTGACCTCGGGATTGCAATATCCAGTCAAATTCTTCAGGGTAAATTCCTTGAGTTCCACTAGTACTCCCACCAGCTCTGGACAACTCAGAATCATCATACAATGCTTAGCCCTCTAACTCTTTTGCACATAACCCCATTCCCTCCTAGGATTTTCCTTTAAATCCTTTCTGGGTGTTAGGTCCCTATATTACTAGTTTAGTACCTTATTGTTATTAGTGTAGCCCCCTTACTATTATTTTTATACCCCTGTAACCCCAATATTTTTATTATTGTGCCCTTACATTATTATTGTTAGGTCGGCTAGGATTATATTGTGGCCCCATGGACTCCTATATATAGAAGGAGGTTTTGGTCATTTGTAGCATCCAAGAATTGTTCATTTATGTAATTTATTGGAGATTACCCCCTCGAAGTGGCTGATTTATAAGGCGTTGATCTCTCTTTTCTTCTATTTTTGGAGATGGTTTCACAACATTTGGTATCAGAGGTTTGGATTCTACGGTTTCGTTGCTCCAAACAAGTCATCGTGGAATTTTCACTATAACCTTTTTTCTACGAAGGTTCAGAAGCTGAAATTTTTAGAGCGTGAAACCGAAATCCTGAGGAAAATATTCATAAAATTTCCAATCTTGGTTCACAATTTCATAGATATGATTTGTGGAAGTTAGGGCTTTTTGCAGGCTCCTGAATTTAACATAAACATGTCATTGCAGAATTTTCACTATAACGTCTTTTCTATGAGGGTTCAGAAGTTGAACATTTCACATAGTGAAGCCGAAATCCTAAGGAACGTCATGGAAAAAATTCAGAGGTTGATTCGCATTATTTTGGGAGGTAGGATCTGTGGAATTCAGGGCTTTTTCAGGCTCCTGAATTTCATCTCAAAGAGGTGATCATGGGAAAATATTCATAACTCTCTCTCTGAGCATCAGATTGGAATTTTGTAAAGAGTGGCCACAAGCACACAGACAGTAGTTTCCTATCTATAAATTTCAGAGCCGAAGGAGGAAACAGTGACACGTGGCAAGTCATACAAGTTCGCTCCACTGAACCAATCCATAATTAGGTCATTTTGGGAGATTGGACATAACTTTGCCTTGAAGAATCCAAATTAGGTTAGACCTGTCGCATTCGAAAGATGATTTAGAGGGCTACCTCAGGGCCAAATTTCAGATTTTGAAGATCTGAAATCTCAGAGATAATTCAGTTTCAATATTGAGCTCCTCAAAACCAAGAAAAAGGTGTGTATTTTTTTTTTCCAAATTGCATAAGTCCTGTGTAAAAAATCAGTTTGAAGTGATTCCAAGGGCCTATTGAGCATATATTTCAGTATTGGGTTCTAAAATTCCTCCTAAAAATAATTCAACACCCATTAAGCCCTCAGAATACTCTACTATGACTCATGAAGATGAAGAATTGCAACATGATCTATCAAAATTACAATAGAAAGTGCACCAAATTTCGCTCTCGCAAAGAGCAAAAAAAAATGAAATGGAAGTTTTGAAGAAAGGCGTGGAAGCGAAGATGGATGGTTTGAAGAATAATATGGATGGTTTGGAGAAAGGTGTGGAAGCTAAGATGGAGGACATGGAAGAAAAAATGAAAGACAATGTGGAAAACATGAAGAATGATCTAAAATCAGACATGGAAGGTTTGACAAAGTTGATACAAGAAATGATTCCTAATTGCAAAAATATAGTATAAGAAACTCATGATGAGAAAAAAATAGATGTTAATCATGATTTCATAAACTCTAATGTTGGATGGAAAAACCACCATATTCCAAAGATGGATATGAGGAATTTTGATGGCAAGGATCCCGTAACATGGATACTACAAATGGAGCAATATTTTGATCTCAATAATGTGCAAAACACAAAAAAGGTACGCATTGCAACTTTACATTTAGAACAGAATACATTTGTATGGTATCGATGGCTTTTCTCCCATAAAAAAATTGTCACTTAGTCAATTTTTACGGAGGAAATGATAGCACATTTTGAGGATACAAAGAGCAACACATTCTGTAGCCAATTGATAAATCTCAAACAAAAGGGTTCAGTGGTGGAGCACATTGAGGACTTTCAAAAATTGAATATAAGGGTAATTGATATTTCGGAGGAACACAAGATTGATGTCTTCATAGGGAATTTAAAGGATAACATCCAACATGAAGTTCGCATTTGGGAACCTGATTCATTGGAGAAGGTATTTAGGTTGGCAAGAAAAATTGAATCTAAAATTATGGCGACAAGGAAGCCTACCACTCACATCTATAAAGATGGAAGTGTTCATACGCCTAGACTTCCACAACCTACAAGGTTGACACCACAAAAATTGAAGAAAAAAGAGCAAAAGCACTTTGCTACAGTTTTGATAGAAAATACACTAAAGGTCATAAGTGTGCTGAGAATAAATTATTTTACATAGATTGTGAAGAGGAAGAAGAAAATGAACAAGAATCTTCAAAAGAAGAGGATATACACCAGGAACCAACCCTAGAAAAAGAAGAAATGAGTCCGACCATATCATCTAATGCATTGGCAGGAATTACCACTCCTCAAACTCTCAAGATAGAAGGACATATCAAGAAGAAAAAGGTAATAGTGTTGATTGATTTGGGTAGTACCCATAATTTTATTCATTGTAAGGTAGCCAAGGAATTGAATTGTTTCCTATAACCAACACCAGAATGTCAAGTGATGGTTGCAAATGGAGGAACTATAAATTTCTCTAGAAAATGCCATAATATCAAGCTAACCGTGGGGAATATGTATTGAATGGTCCAATGCTTTTCATTCCAATGGGAGGCGTTGATGTTGTACTAAGAGTACAATGGTTACAATCTTTGGGGATGGTAGATTTTAATTTTCAAGTAATTTTCTTGAAAAAAATTTCAGAAGGAAAGGAAGTCGAATTACGGGGTATCATAGGGAAGATGGGAAAGATAATAAGTTCTAATGTCATGAAAAAGCTTCTGAAGAAAGAACAACGAGGCGTAATTGCACAATTATGCTCACTAGAAGTTCCAACATCAAAATCATCTATTTCTGCAGATATCAAAAAAGTCTTGGACAATCATTCGAAGGTGTTTGAAATTCCCAAAGAACTCCCACCTATTCGTGATCATGATCATGCTATTCATTTGATTCCAGGAATTTTTCCTCCAAACATCAGGCCTTATATATATCCTTATGTCCAAAAGAGCGAAATTGAACGTATGATTGCAAAAATGTTAGAGGCTAGGATAATTAAACCTAGTCCAAGTTCTTTCTCTGCTCCAGTAGTATTGGTGCACAAGAAGGATGGATCATGGCAGATGTGTCCAGATTATAGGGAGCTCAATAAGCTCACTAGTAAAGATAAATTTCCCATTCATGTGATTGATGAATTACATGGAGCAATTTATTTTACCAAGTTGTATCTTCGTTCAAGATATCATCAAATTAGAATGAAGAATGAAGATATTCCGAAAACAACATTTCGAACTCATGAGGGTCATTATGAATTTTTGGTCATGCCTTTTGGCCTTACCAATGCACCTTCTACATTTCAAGGGTTGATGAATTCCATTTTCAAACCCTTCCTTAGAAACTTTGTGCTAGTATTTTTTTATGATATACTAATCTACAACAGGTCTTGGAAGGATCATGTTCAACATGTTGACAAGGTGCTCAAACTATTGCAGGAGAAACAATTATATGAAAAACATCCAAATGTTTCTTTGGAGTACAAGAGGTGGAATATCTGGGTCATATTGTATCTCACTAGGGTGTTAAGGTAGACCCTAACAAAATTAAATCCATTAAGGAATGGAAAGTCCCCACAACCATAAAGTAGTTGCGAGGATTTCTTAGGTTAACAGGGTATTATCACAAGTTTGTTAAGAATTATGGGAGAATAGTAGCACCTCTAACAACATTATTGAAGAAAGATGCATTTTCATGGACTCTTGAAGCAACTAAGTTCTTTGAACATCTTAAAGAGGCAATGTGCCTAGCACCGGTCTTAGCTACGCCAGATTTCACAAAAACCTTTATTGTGGAATGTGATGCCTCAGGAAATGGAATTGGTGTTGTTTTAATGCAAGAAGGAAGACCCATTGATTTTGAAATTCGTCCAATCAAAGGAAAGTATTTAGAGAAAGCTATTTATGAGAAGGAAATGTTAGCAATACTACATGCACTAAAGAAATGGTGACCTTACCTGATGGGAAGACACTTCAAGGTAAAAACTGATCATGGTAGTCTTAAACACTTTTTGGAACAAAGACTATCTTCAGAAGAGCAGCAAAAATGGGTCACAAATATGTTGGGTTATGAATTTGAAATAATCTACAAAAAAATGGAAGCTAAATGTTGTTGTAGACGCACTCTCAAGAAAGAATGAAGAGGTGGAAGCATTGCTTTGCGCCATTTCTATTATCCAACCAGATTGGATAACTGAAGCAAGGGATGAATGGATGCAGGACGAAGAAGTGTGGACACTCATTCAAAAGTTGTAGCAAGATCCTAGTACATCTGATACATTTAGTTGGAAAAATGATTCCTTATGGTACAAAGATTCCTTATATCTTTGTAAGAGTTCCCAACTAAAACAAAATATTCTTTTGGAATTGCACACTTCTCCTTTAGGAGGTCACTCAGGATTTTTAAAAACTTATCACAGGGTGAAGAAATAATTTTTTTGGGATGGCCTTATATTTGATATTCAAAAGTTTGTAGCGGAATGTTTGGTTTGCCAGAAAAATAAATTTGAGACAATTAAGACCCCGGGTCTTCTACAACCTTTATCCATTCCAAGTCAACGTTGGGAGGAGATTTCAATGGATTTTATCACAGTTTTACCCAAGTCCGAAGGAAAGAATGTCATCATAGTGGTAGTTGATAGACTTACCAATTATGCACACTTTTGTCCATTATCTCATACATTTAAAGCAAGTACATTTTCTACTACATTTATGGACACAATTCAAAAGCTACATGGAAACCCAAAGATTATTGTGAGTCACAGAGATCCCATTTTTACTGGAAATTTTTGGACGGAGTTATTTTCTTGTTTGGGTACTCAACTAGCTCATAGCTCTTCTTATCATCCTTAATTCGATGTTCAAACTGAGATAGTGAATAAATGTTTGGAAGGATATCTTCGTTTTTTTGTATCTGATAAACAAAAAAAATGGATCAAGTGGTTACCTCTCGCTGAATGGTGGTATAACACTTCCTTCCATAATGCAGCAAAAATGACCCCATTTATGGCACTTTATGGATATCATCCACCGTCCATCACATCATAATTAAGAGAAAATTCTTAAGGTTCAACCAGTGGAAGATCACATCGAGCATCAACAAGAAGTTCTCTAACTCTTAAAGGATAACCTAAATTGGGCACAAAATCGAATGAAACAACAGGTAGATCAACATCACAGCAAGAGAAGTTTTTGATGTAGGAGACTGGGTATTTTTACAGCTACAACCATACAAACAAATGTCCCTCAAGCAAGCTAAGAAGGATAATAAATTATCACCTAAGTACTATGGTCCTTACAAGGTGTTGCAAAAGATTGGTACTATGGCATACAAATTGGAGCTTCCTGCTTCTTCGCGAGTGCATCCATTTTTCCATGTTTCATGCTTGAAGAAGGTTATAGGTGAAAATCTTCCAGTTCAAACAATATTTCCAGAACTTAATGAGGAAGGAAAAATCATATTGGAACCTGAAGCGGTCACAGAAACAAGAACTCGACAACTACCAAATCGATCAATTTTAGAGTATCTCATCAAGTGGAAGAACTTACCCACTGAAGATTCTACATGGGAGGATGAGAATTTTATACAAAAGCACCCAGAGCTACTCAAGCGTTGAGGACAACACTTTTTTGAAGGAGAGGGGCATGTTAGGTCCCTATATTACTAGTTTAGCCCCTTATTGTTATTAGTGTAGCCCCATTATTGTTATTGTTGTACCCTATAACCCCAATATTGTTATTATTGTGCCCTTACATTATTATTGTTAGGTCGGCTAGGATTATATTGTGGCCCCATGGACTCCTATATATAGAAGGAGGTTTTGGTCATTTGTAGCATCCAAGAATTGTTCATTTATGTAATGTATTGGAGGTTGCCCCCTTGAAGTGGTTGATTTATAAGGCGTTGATCTCTCTTTTCTTCTATTTTTGGAACTAGTTTCACAACACTGGGATTGGTAACCGTCAGAACTGTCTCAACCTCTTCCTGGGTTTCTTGGAATAATTTACCGCATAGTTACTTTTACCTTTTACTCAGAATAAAACTGTCATTTAATTAAATACTTCAAAAATAATAGTTATGTGTTAACATCCTCAACAAATGCCTTATTTGTTCTAATTCAGACTATGTCTAATTATATTACGTAACAACAAGTAAAAAGTGAAACTAAATCAAAGTTACAAAGATTCATGTTAAATATTGTAAGTAACAAAGATTAATTTTATATTGAATAAAACACATATTTATTTATTATGTGTGTAATATGCAGCTAAATTAAAGTAAAAACATTTTTGAGAGTGCAAGCTTCTGTGATCCATAACATATTATATATAAATCTTCCGGGAAAATCACATGAGATTAAAGTAAAAACAATAAATTTTTGAGAGTGCAAGCTTCTGTGATCCATAACATATTATATATAAATCTTCCGGGAAAATCACATGAGAATTTTAGAAACGACGCGTTTCTAACTAGCAAGTGTAATTCATCATCACGATGAACTAAAATGAAAATAAAATGAAAATATTTTCTTTATTCAAATAATTATTCCAATATCATAATTCTAATAATTGAAATTATATGAGAGAATTAAAATTGGATTTGAATCACTATAAATTTTAAGCTCTCCATTATTTGATAGAGTAATATATATATATATTAATTTATATATTTTTTAAAGGTTTCAACTTTTGTTATTTGAATTATTTATATTAATCTTATTGTATTTATATTAAGGTAGAGTGAAATAATTTTATTTATGATTTCAAAATTATTAATTAAAATATTTATTTTTGTTAATATATTTATTTTTAAAATATTGTATTTTGTATATCAAATATAATATTAACATCTTATTTTAAGAATTCATTATAAATCCTAAAAACTTGGTCAATGTTTTTTTGAAATAAATATTATAAAGGTATTATATTCCCACGGAAGGACTTGTCTTTTCTCGAAAATTAAAAGTAAAATTGTAAGTCCTTTACTATCCACCTTTTAGCAAACTGCACGGATATCAGAGTATATTTAATCATAAATCATAAAATAGATCTATTATTCTGAACCTTTATATTTCAAAGTTATATTAGCATCTTATTTTAAGAATTCATTATAAATCCTAAAAACTTGGTCAATGTTTTTTTGAAATAAATATAAGAAGGGTATTATATTCCATGGAAGGATTTTTCTTTTCTAAGTAAATTGCAAGTCTTTTACTATCCACCTTTTAGCAATTTGCACGGATATCACAGTATATTTAATCGTAAATAATAAAATATATCAATCTGAACCTTTATATATCAAAGTTGTATGTTGTGGTAGAGCATATATTAAATTATAATTACCATTTAACCATAATATGTATTATGTGAAATTCCTAATGTGATATTTGAATTTAATTATGTGATTTTTGAATTTAATTATATGATTTAATTTAAGCAAAATGATAATTTAAAAAAAAAAAACATAAAAGTGAGATAATTAATGAAGGTTTGGTAGAAATATGTGATACTTATGAAAGTTCGCTAGCCTCCCTATTAGTTTAGATTAGTTAGCCTTCCCATTATCTTAGATGGTTGAGCAATTTTCTTACCGGCTATAGATTAATGATAATACAATATAATCATTAATAATTGCAATTAAAGTAAATAAAATGAAAACCATAAAGTTTCTAATGTTTTACTAGTGCAACTTTACTATTTCTCAAAGATATAATGTAACAAACTTGCATAAATATATAATTCATCCCTAGTATATTTTAATATAGTGGAAATTAGCAATCATGGATGCTATAACTTTATTGCACCAAATAATATTATTTATATTTGTTCATATCACGAGAGTAAATCCAATTTAAGGTAATCTGTCACCCCTTGCTTAAAATTTGGTGGACCAAAATTACCATTGCAATTTTGAGAAGAAGTGCCCGTTGAAAGAAAAATATTTAAACCCAAAACGGGGATGAATTGTAATGATAAAATGATTTGCATATTTAAATCAAACCAATTTTGAAAATTAATAACATTCAAGTGAGAAAGTTTTTGAGTAGATTAATTGCATTCAATTTGAAAATTTATAGTCTTTTTAGTGGAGATCTAGAAGAGAAAGTTGGTATTAAATTTATTGAACAAATTTAAAATTAAAGTTTATTTTCAAAATAAACAAAAGTTATATTGCAGCAAAAATACTAAATTCAAGTTAATGTTAAGGTTTAGAATCAGATCAATTTAGATTTTATTTATTGGTAAATTGAGATATTTTGTTATTTGTAATTTAATATTATAGTCTTCAAGAATCCAATCCTACCCAAAAGATAATAATGAATCCAATCCCTACCTAAACGACAATAACACTATTTTTTTGATTGGTTGAAACATATGAAAATATTAATTATTTGTACTTAAATATTACATAATAGAATCAAGAAATTAGAAAGTTATATTTGTAATTTAAAAACAGAATTAAATACTAATTATGATAATATTATAATTAAAAAAGACATGTTTTTATTGATGATCAAGAAGTTATATATGTACCATAGCATGAATATAACATATTATTAATCTATAACTTAATTTATACTATGGAATAGCAATTAAAAACAAGAGATCTTTCATGGATATTTACACAAAATCTTGAAATTGAAAATGTAATATTAATTTGAAAACATTTTATTTTATTGCCTCTAGAGGTGCTCTACAACCTGCCTCTACAACCCATTATTAGAGAGATGTGTAGGTGTTAGATGTAATGTAAGAAAGATTATATGTCAACAATTTTTTAAATAATTTATTTTGATTTAATTTATAACACATTTTATTGAGCCTAGAGGCCCATTCTACAATCCATTTATTGAGCCTAGAGGCCCATTCTACCTAGAGGCCCATTCTACAATCCATTTCTTGAGCCTAGAGGCCCATTCTACAATCCAATATGAAAGACGTGTGCAAGTATGTCACGTCCTCCCCCCGGATGTGGGTGTTCGACGACGTTGAAGAAGGACACAGGGCGGCCATGTGGGATGCCACATGCCGACTCCACGTGACCAACCTAGGGATGCAACCCTGTGTTTATTGCTAGTGTGAGGGTGCCATTAATTCACCCCCCGCCACCCTTACCACGACGTACCTACTCTCTCTCGCCATTTCTCTGCTTGCCATGGCTATTAATTCTGTCACCTCGGCTCTCTCCAATTCACTTCGGCCCTCCCGCTTGCTCACTGTGCATTTTTCCATCTCCATTCCTCCGCCTCTGGTGCCTCACTCCCGCTCGCCCCAGGTTCGACCTCGCTCTGGCAGCTGCTCTCCTCCGAATCCTGCTTCAGCCCCCCACTGGTACGGTGACTCAGCTCTCTAGACTATCATGCCTCTACGCCATCGAATGAGGTGCAGGAGAGCTGGTGGACACGGCCAGGCCTCCTGTCCTCCTCAGTCGCTCTCCCTTGGACGCGACTTGAACCTCTCATTTGGCTGGAACGAGCCCAATAGCTCCCCCCCTGTCAACCTGAATGCTCACATTTCTCTCCAAATCCCTACCTCTGATTCTCTTCCATCCCCCTCCCGCAGCAAAAAATTGCCTCGTAAGTCCACCTTTTCTCCTGAGCCTGCCTTCATCCCTCGCAAGATGAAGGCCCTTCCTGTGCAGAGTGCTTCCAGTGGAAGCAAAGACTCCAGCGACTCCATCGGCGATAGCGGTAGTAGCGGCTCCGGTAATTTGGATCAGCCCAAGCATGATGTCTCTGTGGGCATGCCCGACACTCCAGCTTCACCACGTCTCCAGCTCAATAACCATGTGTTGCGCAAGGAGAAGGAAGACGAGGGTTGCGTGTGCAGAATCGTGGAAGAGGTACCCTACTCCAGTGATAAAAATGCAGGTTCTTAGTAGTCTGGGTTCTTTCTGTTCCATCAACTTGTTCTTGTCTAAGAATTGTCTTTCATGGGTTTTGTGTTTAATTTTGAAAACCATAACTGTTGGTTTCCCGCCATGAGCAACAGGCACATTCTGGCTTCCAAGGACTGGTTTCCCCGACAGGGGCAATCCAAGACTCTTGAAACTTCCATGTGGATTGGACTTGTTCAGTCCACAGGAAGAGACCTATAACTTTTTGTTCAATATGATATAATAGAAATAGCTTAACTTAGAAAAAAAAAATGTCACGTCCTCAAAAAAAAAATAGTTTTCACTCATGTTGGCTAAACAAAAAAAAACAACAATTAAATAACCATATAAATAAATAATTAAAAATATATTAACAAAACAATTAACAATTAGACATCCAAATATTGCATTTATTACCTTAAGAGTAAAAGTGAAATATCAATTCCTTGGATGTGGGTGCTTAAATCGATATGAGAGGTGGCAGCTCTGCTGCGTGGCACATGACCTAGCCACATGGCCACACATGGGGCTTGTCCTGCAACTTATAAATCCACCAGCTACTCGCATCACGCAAACACTGTTGTCTCTGCCTCTCGCTTTAATGCTTGTCTGGTCAGCAGGCATGAGAAATACTTCATGGCGTCGCTCCCTTCTCTGTTGTCATTCGACTCCTGTAGCCTCCATTTCTTGGCTCTCTCTGCTCAGAGCTCCTCTTCACCCTTCAAGATCCTCTGTGACTTTCATCTTCAACTGGCCTCGCCACCTCTACACACCATCCATCCCATTGTCTCGCCGCCTCTACACACCAGCCACCCCATTGCCTCAACGCCTTTGCACGCCAGCCCTCCCACGGTCTCACCCCTTGCTCATGCTTATTCCTGCTCAAGCATGCCACGGAGGCATAGGATGCGATGTCGTCGAGGTCGTGGAAGGGGCCAGTCCTCACGCCCACCCATCTCAATTCATGAAAACAATCGCTCCCCGCCTCCTTAGGACAATTCGTATCATTTTCATTATGATTGCACCCTGGACCGACCTCGAGTCACTGCCACCCTCACAGTGAGCTTTCAGGAGATGCCTTCGAGCTCTGTTGGCTCTGGTTCTAGAAAACATCTCAGGAAATCAACAATTTCCCCGGCTCCCCCTCAGCACTCTCGGAAATCAGAGGCGCTGCCAGTCAAACCAGGAGCACTTTCCTCCAGCAGCGAAGGCAGCGACAGTGGCAGTCCAGAACGTTCTATGGATGAAAAGAGGAAAGGCAGTGACAGCCTTGTACGCACTGCCACCACGCCTGAGGCCAACGTGCAGCATTCAAAGAAAGACGAGGATTCTTCAGATGACTACATGTGTCTCATCATTGAAGAGCCTTAGCCTCAGCCTCATGACAAGTAGCATGCCATGCAGCCTTAGAAATGAGAGGTTACCTCTCTCTGTTTTGTTTCATCTCTCAGATATCATGTTTTTTCTGAATGATGTGATAAACTCTTGGTCTTTTTTTGTCAATGCTGGTTTCCCTACTCAGGGCGACAATTTTTGGACCGGTTTCCCCATCTGGGCTGGTCACATTTTTGTTTCTCTGAACTCTGCTCCCTCCGGAATTGGCTAGCATAGTAATTCCGGGAGCAATCTTCAAATTGTATATTGTGTGCAAATTAATAGAATAGTTTTATTTAGAAGAAAAAAAAAAAAGTGAAATATCAACAAGTGAGCTAATTGTTTTGTTAATATATTTTTAATTATTTATTTATATGGTTGTTTAATTTTTGTTTTTTTGTTTGGCGGACATGAGTGAAAACTATTTTTATTATTTTTTTTGAGTACGTGACATACTTACACATGTCTTTCATACTGGATTGTAGAATGAGCCTTTGTGCTTTAGATGGATCTATATTGGTATTATATTTAATTTTGGAGTTGTCTAGTGAAAAAATTTGAGGTGAAATCTTGATTAAATTGTTATTTTTTTTACTGTATATATGTATTCAACACCCTCAAAAAACCCTATGGCACTTTGATTGTGCAAGGTTACCCATCAAACTTCTGTTTTCAAAGAATTCCTGCCGGATTTTAAAGAAATTAGACCTCAAAAATCCACAGAAAAACCTTCAAAAAGTGGCACTAAAGACAACTCGTTTAATTTTAATTAAGAAGCACATAAAACCTTAATTCTAACAATACACTTACAATATAACAAAATTCTTAACTATATATATATATATATATATATATATATATATATATATATATATATATATATATATATATATATATTCGCCCTCATTTTACCATGGATATTATTAACTTGCAAATTAGTTTTTTTACAATAACATGGGCCAATACAGCTTGAGTGAGCCGAACCATTAGGCGCACATGTTTCATTTTAAAAAGTCATAGATTCACATATTTACTCTAAACCTTCTAGACTTAACAATCAAATCTCTACATTAATTATTAATTTGTAAATAATTTTTGTTAAAATTATAATTTTGAATCAATGAAAATATTTTAATGTAAAAATAAATTTAATACTTTCAAATACATGTATTGTAATCCAATTATACAATATCAAACCTTTACTATTTACAATTCTATTAATTCAAAATCATTTATTTCATATGAAAAAACCAATTATTAAATAGTAGTCTACATTCATACAAATACATAGTTAGTAAACCATTTAACAAAACCCAAGAGCAACAAGACTCTGAGGGAGTTTCAGGACTTCCTCTTCATTTTTTTGGAAGATAGCTATTCCTCTTTACGTAAATAACTTTTAAAAAATATAAGTGGTATACATTATTACAGTTTTTTTCAAACTGAAAGTTTTTATTTTAAGAATTCTATTAATATAATCAGGTTGGTCATTGATCTAACACAAGGAAATTAAGCCGTAAGTTTAAAATGAGTTATTACTTTAATTTCCGAAAAAATCATATAATGTTCAAATTTTAAACATATATTAACCTAAACCGTACATAAGTTATATTAGGAAATAATAGAAAAACATATAAATCACGGGTAATCGCTTGCGTCACCACTTGCGGACAACATGGGAGCTGGAAGTAATAAGTACCAGCAATAAATCGCTTGCAGTGCAAGTACCAGAAAGTCTATGAAAGTCTATAAAATATCAAATCGCGAGTAATGAGGGATGGCCACTTAACAATTGGAAGTAATAAATAAGTACTAGCAATAAATCGCTGGCAGTGCAAGTAAAAGAACTTTATGTAGGAGAGAGTTGTCTAATGTTGTGCAGGGATCGGTGATTGTTATAGTACTGGTCCCATTAACTTAGCAAAAATAGATATATATGCATTTAATAATTAAACATAAAGAAATAAGTTGAAGTGCAAATATATATTAAATTAAGTCCAAAATTTTATAAGTCATTGACTGGGCCCACAACTGTCCATAAATAATTTAATAAGTATCAAGATTACAAATCTTATCATATCAACTCAAAAACTCATAAAACCATTTTTCCTTCCAAAATGGTCAAGTCAATAAGTACAAAAAGACAGTCACTTCAGCCCATCTGATCAACCTTGATGCTATGTTAGAGAAGTAAATATCAATACCTGCACATAGTAAAAGGAAATGTTTGTCAGCCATAACTACTGTATTATTCAACATTTAAACACATTGTGTTCAATAAATGGCACCCACCCAAAACAACATTTAAACCCATTGTGTACAATAAATGACACCCACCCAATAAATTCAATAAATGAGCTTCCATTAAAACAGATCAAAACAGATCAAAGCACATGGATCAACAAAAACAAATTCCCAATCATTGGATCACATCAAATTCAATCTTGATCACACATGCAAAATGAAGCCATTTTAATCCATGTCCATCATTGTCACCAATTAAATTCAACTGCAAAAAACTATAAAAGGAGTTCAACCATTGCTGAACATTCAAACTATTCACCAGTCTTGGAGACAAACCAACACAGAACATTTCAAAGTATAATCAGGTTAGTTTTTTGAACAATTTTCTTACAATTTTATTTTAATTTCTGAGTATTTATTTAAATTCACAGACCAGTTTCTTCGCTTACAGATTAGCATTAAACAGAAAACACAGAGATCAGTTACTTATGCTTAAAGCCTCACAATTATTCAATTCCTTAGCTTAAAACCTCACAATTATTGTGTTCAGTCACAATGAAGAAAAAATTGGCTAGGTGGTGAATGGGAAAGTGATAATAAGAATGCAAGGAACGGAATTGAAGAATTAGAAAATGAGAAAGAAAAGATTAAAGAAATCCCATAGATCCCCTTACCTTTCCCCACTCATGGTATCATAAGTAACTGCAAAAGTAAAATATTTACTTTGTTTACAAAACCACGTGTATTTAATTCATGGTGATATTTATAGAAGAAAATAAAAATATCCATGCATAGTTTTAAACACATTTAATTACAATTTTTTCCAAAGAGATGAATTGGGATGTTAGTAGTTACATTCTCTCCTCCTTTGAATAACACTGTCCTTCGTGTTCTTTCACTACAACAATGTTTGTGAATGCAAGGAATGAATGAAGAACTAGAAAATGAGAAATGAAAAACTTATGTAGAGAGATGGGAAACTAGTCTGCAGTTATTGATGAGGCGAAAGAGGCACTTTGTATTGAATAATAATAATAATGATATAGATACAAGGAATGCTGATGAACAACAACTATGTTTTATGTATGTATTTATGTATAGAATCTAAGGCGCTGAATGATAGTGAAATTATGCCACCGAGGGGTAGTTGGGGTAGGTGGCCCCAGCTATGTGGCTGTTAATTCTAACTAAGTTAACCTATTCTAAGGTTAAATCAACCCGAGTCAATGCCCAACCCCTCTAAAACAAAACTAGTTACTCAAACTTATTTTCTACAATGTTGATCATGGCAATGCCATTTCCTTTAGGCTGGAATAGAACAATTTTTCAGGTCCATAACAGTAGGTGTTTCTGCCCACTAGCTAACATTTTACTAGTTCCCTTGTTCTACACATGAGCATGTTTGACCTTTTGATATTAAGGCCAAAGTCCACAACTTTACAATCTCCTGAGGACCAATTACTTGACTGTATAAATACTACTACAGAAATAGATAACGTATATGACGTAACAGAGAAAACAAAAAAAAAACTTAAGCTTTGTATTTTAACTGCTGCTTCAGTGAACCCCTTTTTATTGTTGTCATCCTCCAAGACATCCAATTCTTACTACTACAGAAATAGATAACTTATTTAACGTAACAGAGAAAAAAAAAAAAAAACATAATATGCAAGCTTTGTATTGTAATTGCCACTTTAGTGAGTCCCTTTTTATTGTTGTCATCCTCCAAGGCATCCAATTATATAAACCGAGCCTAGTCAGCCTCATCACTGGCAGTTGGCAGTGAAGAGGAAATATCACACAAATTTGGAGGTGCCAAATATGGACTTGGTATTCAATAATCCTCTATTCCCGTGCCTTAAAGAAATCTTCAGGTTCCTTTTCCTTGCCTCTCAAGTTGGTGACCCTTGCTTCCCTGCTTGCAAATGCATTCTAAACTTATATCACTAATAGTTAGCTGTCTATTTCAGCATTTGTCACCTTATCCACTACTCAACCTGCAAGTCAATTACCTTTTTTTCAACCTCTTCTGCCTTTGCAAGCAATGGTTCATAGTATCTATACTTTCATGGCACCATTGCAGATTATGCTAGACATTTACTCCTTGCTTTCTTTCTTGATTTCTGTGTTTATTCTTCTTTGTCCTTCTCTACTTTTCATATCTATGTTTCTTGAATTTAAAGGGATTATGTGCATAATTTCCCATTAAATATGGGCAATTTTCATTGAGATATTGTCATTTATTTGTTAGTTTTTCTGCACCAATATACAAGTTGTGGAAGATGTGAAAGCATCATACAATTGAAGGATTTTATAATATAGGCAATCTTAATCTTGGTCACTCTTAGGAATATGATCAGATGAATGAATGATTATTGTCAAGAATGACATGAAGAAATTACTCTTTTTAAGCGAAGAACAATTTCAATCAATAACAAAGGCTAATCAATTTCAATCTATCAACAACTAAGCCTAGATCTGAGATACTAACATAGTAGTTTTTAACTTTTTAGTAAATAGGTACTGTTGAGAAAATGGTCTGAATTTTTTTTATCAGGGAAATGAATATAGTTCAAAAATGCGGATTGATATATATTTATTTTAAGGAAATTTTCATGGGATTTCCTTCTTCACCATAATATCTGGACGATGGATGTTTCAAGTTTCAATTGCCAGCTATAGTAGTCGATAGCAACCCCAAGAGACTTGTGTAAATATTCTCTTAGTCTTTATACTTTGGTGAATGTTTTTTTGTAATGATATCTCTCTATCACTCAGTACTTCACAGTGCACACCTTCAACTTTAGCATGGAGCTAGTGCACTGTAAGTATACTTTATTACCTGTATTACAATTTCTTGATGACCATGAATTTTTATGAACTTGTACATAACAAAAAAACAAAACATGACTAGCTGAGCATAGAAGCCTGTGGAAAATAGTTGAGCATGAGTAGCTGAGCATTAGCTGATCATAGGAATCAAATATGACAAGACAGAAAATAAGAAAACTATAACAGAAGGAAAGGCATTTAGAAAACTCGGGTATGAACACACAAACTAATTGTAAACTGTTATAAATTGTTATAAATGGGAAGAGATGATGTTACCAAATGATGTTTGACTTGTATGAAAGCATTCTTTTCAATTATTCTTAACTAAATGCATGCAATAATATTGCAGGTAGTTGCATCCATGGCAAGAGTGAGTTATGTAACTTGTACAAGGAGAAATGGCAGAAGAGTGACCAGGGGTGCCCAGTTGCGATGCACTTCATCAGATGAAGAAAGAACAGGCAATCTCAATGTCAACAATGCTCCAAGAAATGTTGTTGAGAATGACCCTGTGGCTGAAGCTGATGTTGTAACACCATCAGACACAGAGCCATCGTCAACCACAGTCCAAGGCGCAACTTCAACTAAAAAGATCAGTGCTATAAGAGGTTGGACAAAATAAGAATTGTTAGCTGCAATTAACGACATAGAGTTCAATGGATATTCTGTTCGGGCATCTGCAAAGAAACATAGTATTTCTCCCTCATCAATACATTATTGGATAAATGGGCTCACTCACACCAAACATAGAGGGCTTGTTACAGTTATGACTAAAGAGGAGGAAGCTGAGGTGGTTGAATGTTGTAAAGAAATGGCCCAATTGGGACATGGGCTAGAGTTGATACAACTCAAATCCACAGTTTCTCAAATATGCCAAGGGAGGCCAAACCCATTCAAATATGAGTTTCCTGGTAAATCATGGTGGTTTGGGTTTAAAAAAAGGCATCCAGACCTTATATTGTGTACAACTGAGGGCCTTGACAGAGACAGAGCATTAAATTTTCACCCTACGGTTGTATGTAAGTTCTATGACACTCTTTCTAGTGCATACGATAAACATTCTTATGGTGCATACCATATATGGAATTGTGATGAAACAAGTTTACAGGCGGGAAGGAATTGTGGCATGAGGGTAATTGCGAAAAGAGGCAGCCGAAACGTGCCAAAGATTTTGCCTAAGAGTAGGGAGTGGATAACCATTATATGTTGTGTCAATGCAATTGGTGCTTCAATCCCAGGATTTTATCTTTTCAAAGGTAAAAATCAGCTGAAAAATTATATACAAAATTGTGAACCTGGAGCATGCATGGCTGCACATCCCCATGCATGGATGACTAAAGAGCTTTTTTTAAATTGGCTTTTCCACTTTTCTGCATCTGTGCTAGGTGGTGTCTCACCTAATAACAGACACCTATTGATATTAGATGGCCATGGAAGCCACATGGCTCTACAGACAATTGAGGAAGAAAACAATTTGGGCGTTTACCTTTTAACATTTCCCGCTCATACCACTCACAGATTGCAACCCCTTGATGTTAATGTGTTTGGCCCTTTCAAGAACTATTTCAGGTCAGAACGTGTTGCATGGATGACAAAAAATCCAGGGGTTGAGGTGAAAAGGTTCGAGTTAGCAGAGCTTGCAAGTAAGGCTTTTAAAAGGGCTCTGACACCATCAAATATCAAGGCTGGCTTTAGGAGGACAGGAATATGACCACTAAATTATGATGCTCTTATGCATGATACTGCTTGTAGCCAAGATTTCCATGAGGATGGTTACGAAGAAGAGCATGAAGTGGAAGAAGAAGTACATGAACATGATGATGTGGTTGCAGCTGATAATATAATTTCCCTCTCTCAAGGACAGTTATATGATGATGATGATGAGCAGGTATGTGAAACACAGAATACTTTTCAACAAATTGATGGCAACATCGTTGAACATGCAGTTGACAATGCAGATATTGTTGAAACAAAGATTGCTGATATTGTTAATGTAGATGTAGTTGAAAATGAAAATGTTGATATTGTTAATGCATAAAATGAAATTACTGATATTGTTAATGAAATTGAAAATGACCAATTGACATTTCCTAGTCAAGTAAACCCACCATCATCGCTGGCAGAAAACATGATTAATTTGAATGCCCACAGTGTCTCAAGAACCAATGAACAAAGCATGAACATGCCTTCACAAGTGGCTGAATTGAACAGTGAAATTGTTCATTTTTTTGTGGACAATAGATCAATGGAAGAAGATAGAGGACATAATGAGGCACCAGATGAAGAAAACAATATAGTTCAATCAAGTGCCACGGATACTGAAGTGCCAAGCAATGACATGCAGGTGGGAGGGAGGGAGAAGTTACTTGGGAGGTTCCTAAAGCTACCAGTAGAAAGAGTGTCAATGAAAAAGAAGCAAGGAACACCCAATAGTCTTCATTTGGGGCAAATTTCACAGTTACTCACCTCAAAAGACTATATAAAGCTCCTAGTTGAGTCTGAACAAAAAAAAATGGAAATTCAGGAATTAAAACAGAAAAAAAAAGGATCAAGCCAAGGAGAAGAAGGCAGCAAGGGCTATTGAAACACAACTTCGAGCAGATAAAAGGCTTGAAAGAGAGAGAGCAAGGCAAGAGAAGGAGCAACAAAAACAAATCTCAAGACAGGGAAAGGAAGCAAGGAAGGCTAAACAAATGCTTGAAAGGGAACAAGGGATGACTGATATGGTTGACATAAATGCAAGCACAATTGACGAGAATGAATCCAGGAACATGTCCAACACATTGGACAACATTGCAAATAATACAACATTATTCCAAGACCTCATAAACATTCAAGTGCCTCACTATCAAAATCGAGGTTTACCCACTTGCCTTATTCCTTCCATAGAAGGTGTGAATTCAATGTATGCTCATCACACACCTCCACTTAATGCAAGTGTGAGGTACGGGTACTCAATTCCTCCATGGTTGGAAGGGAGAAATTGGTCTCAATTATATGGCAGCAATCAACCACCACCTAATCAAGCCTTCTTAGGAAGGCCAACCTACTTGGCTCAATCAGGTAACTCAGGGTTTGGCACTGAAGATTTTCAAAGCCATAAAGAATAGGAGTGTTAGATGTTTTTGGATGTAACCACATTATGATGTGGATTTTTGGATGGACTATATGTTTGGACTTTTATATCTTAATAGATCTCAAATTTCCTTTCTACTACACTAAGTATAATCATGGGACTGTTTAAATGTGAATATCTATATGTATATTTTTTTAAGGGACTGTTTATGAACATACCTAGGAGCTAATTTTTTATGAGAAAAAACTAGTTTCAAATTGGTGATATGTTAGAATGACTATGATAGGGCTGTCATATTGACATTTTTGAAGACTATTTATGAAGCAAGATATCTTCCCAGCCATATTTTTATCACTTCCTATGCTTAAGGATATATCTGAAATGCAAAAACACACATAGTGAATGTAATTTTGTTTTTCATAATTAAATGATTTTTTTTGAGGAAAATAAGGTAGCCTAACAACATAATTAGAACCAATCTGGTTATATCTACCTAACATGAGATGTTAATCTAAGGGTTCAATAGACAGAATCTCTTCATACTTCATTATAGGCATCTAGTTGGATCCCTTACCCAACTTCTATTTGTTGGGATCATCTCAAACAAGACTCCCAGTCTAACCTAACATCTAACTTTAACGTGGTCGAGTGCTTCTCATTGTACCTTAAGGTTAAGATATACTTTACCAACATAAGATACTAAAAATCATTAGAATCGAGAGTAATTTCTTAATTAATTATATGAAGTGCTCCGAAACTGTAAAGTTGAAACACATGCTACATCAAGCTGTCTGCAGTATTGACCCCATTTAACATCATCGCAATACATCCACTTTGTCATGGATGAGAAATGCACAAAATGGTTATACGACATGCACTCTTGTCAACTACAGGGCTTAGATGGAGTATGCTACAAATATGTATTTTGAAATAGTAGAATAATGTTGAGAAGTCATTTGGATGCATTGAAAGAAGAAAGAAATGTCTCTAAAGGAAAGTTCAGTAAAATAAAAATGTCTCTAAATGTCTCAAAGTGCAAATGTTATATTCACTAGATATTCACTAGATTTCGGTGTGAAATGTCTCATATTATATTCACTAGATTTCCCATGCATGGGCTGGAAGTGACACTTAACAACATGAATAAACAATGGTAGGAATTTTTGGAAACAACGTCATCACCAGATGATGCAACTAAGGAAAATGAAACTCCTGAAACAATCTCTTCAGATACTAGGGAAGGGTTGGTGAGCATATTAAATTCGAGCAGGTTTCGTACGTTTAGGGTTTCAAACCACCTGTTATGCAACATGCGTTCCACAGCTTGTGCATTTCTGTGCATGTCAAACTGTTCTTTAAAGAAAAATATGTCATGATAACAATAACTAGAACAACAAATTGCCCAATCTAAAACTCAAGAACAAATTACCTTAGTCAAGAGACAACATTCTGTATAGATCAAAAGAATCATTGACCAATTAAAAGAATTACAACAAATCATTGAGTGAGCAAAAGAAAAAGCTTTGGATTTCCCCGAGTTCAAAAATAAAGCTTATGAGCTTAATTCACAACTCCAGAAACAACAACATATTCTTTGCGATAAGTTAATTTTAATGCAGGTGAAATGCAAACTAATTAATGCTCCACAGTAGGGTTTTTTAGCACTTTACCTATCCTACTCCACTCCAACACTTTAACTATATTAGTCCACTCCAATCCAAAAAGGAATAATTAGAAATTGCAACATGTGTTCCACAACTTGTGCATTTCTGTGCATGTCAAACTGTTCTTTAAAGAAAAATATGTAATGATAACAATAACTAGAATAGCAAATTGCCCAATCTAAAACTCAACTTCAAGAACAAATTACCTTAGTCAAGAGACAACATTCTGTATAGATCAAAAGAATCATTGACCAATTAAAAGAATTACAACAAAGCATTGAGTGAGAAAAAGCAAAAGCTTTGGATTTCCCCGAGTTCAAACATGAAGCTTATGAACTTAATTCACAACTCCAGAAACAACAACATATTCTTTGCGATAAGTTAATTTTAATGCAGGTGAAATGAAAACTGATTAATGCTCCACATAGGTTTTTTTAACACTTTGCCTATCCTACTCCACTCCAACACTTTAACTATCTTAGTCCACTCTAATCCAAAAAGGAATATTTAGAAATTGCAACATGCGTTCCACAGCCTGTGCATTTCTGTGCATGTCAAACTGTTCTTTAAAGAAAAATATGTAATGATAAAAATAACTAGAATAACAAATTGCCCAATCTACAACTCAACTTCAAGAACAAATTACCTTAGTCAAGAGACAACATTATGTATAGATCAAAATAATCATTGACCAATTAAAAGAATTACAACAAAGCATTGAGTGAGAAAAAGAAAAAGCTTTGGATTTCCCCGAGTTCAAACATGAAGCTTATGAACTTAATTCACAACCCCAGAAACAACAACATATTCTTTGCGATAAGTTAATTTTAATGCAGGTGAAATGCAAACTGATTAATGCTCCACAACAGGTTTTTTTAACACTTTACCTATCCTACTCCACTCCAACACTTTACCTATCTTAGTCCACTCCAATCCAAAAAGGAATAATTAGAAATTTATCAACACTTGGAAGCATTTTTGGCTGTCAACATAAAATTCATTAAACAAAAAGGTAGAATTTTATGTGAGTAATCCCCTCCCCTCTCTCATTGAACACTCGGATGTTATCATTCAAGGTAGAAAAATAGTGTTGAATGATAGCTGCAAACATAAAATTCCCCTCCCCTCCTCACATTAAACAAAAAATCCGAATTTTATGTGAGTAATCCCCTCCCCTCTCTCATTGAACACTCTGATGCTATCATTCAAGGTAGAGAAATAGTCGCAAAAGAATCAAAAGGAAACAAAGAAAATTGTACCGAAAACAAAAAATCCTAAGTCTACCAACAAGAATTCACTAAGATGTGAAACATATTTTTGAATTAAGAAATGAAGCTATGAATACAGTCAGTGCAAATTTGTTAGTACAATCATGATAGAGAGATATCAGAACACCGATGTGCCTAACAAAAACTAAAACAGAAGAAGAAGGTTCAAAATCTAATGAGATAACAAAGTCTACAAGATTGCATGTAAGCTGAGTAAAAAATCAATGATCAAAGCCCAAAATTTTGATTCAAAACACACCCCTACAGGCTTTACAAAGACACAAAAGTCCCTGGATAGGCCTAATCTTAATCCCTCAATTTCCAACGAAAAGGTCCTTCAACACTATGTTAGAGAAGACTAGACCGAACGAGAGGCCCTATCAACACTCTTTAGAAATTATGTAGAATAAAACATTAGGCTATCAATTCCATGGACTGAACTATCATTGAAGGACTGGTACAAAGGACTGGTACAACTTGTTAATATTTATATATAGAGGACTTAATTTGTAACAGGGAATTTCACACAGAGCTAAGGAGGACTTATAAATTTCCTTGTTTATTTATACATGTTACAGTCAAAGGCTAACAAATTATCTTTCTTTCTGTTAGGATATTTTCTAATTAATAGAACTAAGAATAGTTTATCTGTGTGTGTATAGTTAGAGGCTCAAACAAAGCTTGTGTAACTGAGGAGGAGTCTCGGGAGTAGAGCCAAAACAGTTCAAGCAGGAGCACGAGAGCTCAACAGTGGACAAACCCTAGACCACTAGAAAACCCTAACCCCTAAGGCACACAAGCCACTAGAAACCCTAAACCCTAAGGCACATAAGCAAGAAGAGCTAAATTGAACCAGTGCCATGAAAAAACAGAAGCAAGAAGAGCTAAATTGAACCAATGCCATGAACAAACAGAAGCAAGAAGAGGTAAATTGAACCGAAATAGATTTGAAGTGTTCATAAATACATGTTTAAGTGTTGAAAAACACAACAGGGTTGGTAGGAATTATTTTCTTACCGGGAGGTGAAGATGCCACGCGAAATGAAGAGGAAAATGTTGATGTAGGAGCCAACTGATAGCCAGAGCCCGCTAGAGTTCGGCAATACCTGCAAAACCCTCAAATATAGCATAAATTAGCCAAAATCTGTGTAAAACCCCTCGAAAATGCAAGAAACACAACTGCAAAATGTAAAAACCCTCGAAAATTACTTAACCTTATGGTACTTCAGCAAACCAGTAGAGGGGACGAAGCGGTCAACAACTCCGCGCTGCATTGATCAGTCGAGGAGGGAAAATTGACAATCCAGAGAGCCAAGCAAACCAGTAGAGGGGACGAAGCGGTCAACAACTTTGCGTTGCATTGAGCAGTCGAGGAGGGAAAATTGACAGTCCAGGGAGCCGAACATGTCCATAGCAGGGCGCAGTAGAAACATCACCGAAAGCACCACAAACCAACAAGCCATCCGAACAGCAACAGACACTGCGAGCGTAAGTTCAACAGGGGAAGTGAACATGCACTAGCGCTGGAGACACAGCGCGCAGCCACCGGCAGAGGAGTCCGAGCAACATCCTACCCCGGACAGAAATGCACAGGCTGTGGAACGCATGTTGCATAATAGGTGGTTTGAAACCCTAAACGTACGGAACCTGCTCGAATTTAATATTGTCACCAACCGGAACACGTCAACGCAGCTCAATGGCACCTGTCGTACAACATCCCATGTGTTGACCATGTGGTTTGCTGACATGGAACGGAGGGTGCCCAAGTATTGGCGTCCCTCCCCTAGTCTATAAATATCAAATCACGAGTTATGAGGGCATGGCTTAATAACATTTTTAAAGTCACAACGTTTAATATTAGAGATAAATACTAGTAAATGTTTTATATATATATATATATATATTAAATTTAAAATTATTGAATATATTTTATCAAAGTAACACGTGATCAACCTAAAATGAAATTTATAATATGAGTGGGAAACCAACATATAAAAAAAGAAGAAAAAAGAAGAAGAAAAAAACTAAATTTTAATATTAAGTATTTTAAAAATACTTAAAGTTTAATATAAAGAAATGTTGTAATATTAAATTTAATATTAAATAATATTATATAAAAAATATTTATTTTATTACATTAATATAAATTCATTTTAATTTATGTAGTTGCTAGATCTTTTGAAGTGCAGTTCTAATTATGATTTAACTTCTCTCTACATTTCATATATATATATATATATATATATATAGGGTAAGAGTGGAAAGAATTACACAACATCTTCATTTTAAATAACACACTAATAAAATGGGTCTTTCCCCTTTCGAGAGCCTCAATATAACTAGGTTCCTGCTGTATAAGCACAAAATCAATAACATGGGAGACTATAGACTTCCTAAGCTAGCTTTAAATTCGAGCGAAAACCACCTAAGTCTCAAATGAGGTTGATATAAAGATACCAGGCCTCGTTAAACTATTGGGAGATAGAGAAAAATATTGCATTGCAAAATATTAATAACATTAAAAATATTGTTACTTGTAAGTTTAAAGAGAAAATGTGGTGTGAGAAAGGTTTGGAGGCTAAGAAAATTAAGATATTATAAGGATATCATCAACCCTACTCTAGAATATCAAAAATATCTCTTTGTTTTAACTAGCTCAAAGAAAAAAATTAATATAGCCAAGATAAGAACGAACTCTCATGACCTCCATAGTGAAACAGGTCATTGGGCAGTTCCTAAAACACCATGGGAGGAAACCATCTGCCATCTCTATTCTCTGTGAGAATATGAACATTGAGGATGAAAATCACTTCCTCTTAGAGTGCCCTGGGTACACCCACATTAGATCTCAATTTCATAATCTTTGTTGCAATGCCTACCTTCCTAGCCTTTTAACATGTCAAAATTACAGTGAGCTCGAGACCCTTCTCTCCAAGCTCTTTGAGCATAGGATTACAATTTTAAAACAAACTAAATAATTCGTTTATTTAGGTGTAAGATAGACCAAATTTTGGTCTCAGTGAAATTTAACCATCATCATCATCATAATATATACATAATAACTCTGAATTTACCTAAATCAAACTAGATTCAAAATGCAAAACACTTTTGTAACTAGAGATTTCATCTCATAATGTTAAATATATATAAATTTAAAATCTTATATTAAATATATATTTCGCATTTCTATATGTAAATTTTGTTTTTTTATATAATTTATTAATACATATGATTCTCTAAGTTAACTTTTTTTTACATGTTCTATAATATATATATATATGCAAGTTTATTATAAATATTAAATTTTTATATATTTATTAATTAAATTTAAATATAGAACTTTAAATTATAATGATTACTAAGATAAATTAAAATGGAACTTAAATTATAATGATTACTCATATAAATTAAAATGGAACTTAAATTTATAGTTACTATTTATAAATTATATATATATATATATATATATATATAGCATTTTTATATATAAATAGTTTTATTATATTTTAATTTCTAATTAGATGTGTATCAATTAAATTTAAAAATGAAGCTTTGATATTAAATTTAAACATAAAGATAAGAAATATCATACTTTTTTTTAAAAGTTTGTTACTGCTTCTCTTTCATTCATTAGATGAAAATAACAAGTTACAATTATAATATATATTGGATGGCCTCAACGTGCCTGTAGGAAATGAAGTTTGTTGGCCATCTCAAAGAGTTATAGGCCAACCAGAATTGATAAAGTTTAAATCTGTCTCTAACTTCCTTAACATGTCTATTATCTACTATATCTAAAGACTTAACCTTGAAGTTAATGTTATTTGTAATTTTCATCCCAAAACAAAAACAGAGAACCATAAAACTTAGTCATCTGATGATTCAGTTGGTGCCGGGTCCTTGATGCTTGACTCGAGCATGTCAACTTGGTTCATACTCTGCAGCTGACGTTCCATTCAGCCACCGCGAACATTCTGGTGGTGTTGCAGGAGATGGATTTCCTAGATGTCCCTGCACATTTAAGCTAGAATAGAGGTTGCTTTCGGATCTCCACCTATTTCTTGAAAATTAGTTACAATGGCCTTGGCTAAAAAGAATTTCCTTTTCCAGTATATATGGATGGACTATTTAAATAAAGATAGCTTGCCCTTGGTATTCCCCGGATCTGTCAACATCTCCATCTCTTCGTGAGAGATGTCTTCTTCCACTTTTGTTTATTGATCTTTCTCCCATCCTGAAATCAGATATTTCACGTGGCCAGGCGTACCTACCCCGTAGGCGTGGAAAAGGTTCTTCGTTGTTTCCTTCCCAGACTTCCTTCCCCTCTTGCTTGGTCCCGCTTTTGACTTTCCTTTATCCTTGACTTATTTTTTCTTAGATTTCCCTTTCACCATTTTGGCTTGGTGATGTTTGGCCAACAACTGAATTATCTTCCTGGGCCACACTGGAGTTCTAAGAAAACTTGTAGAGGTATTAATAAAACCTGTAGAAGGCAACATAATTTCAATATTGAATTTAGTGAGAAAATAGAATATAATATCTTACTTATTGAGGGTCACCACCCCAATCTTAATCATTTTCTATGATTCCTCTATCCCTCGTCTTTTATCCCTGAGCATTATAAAATTTGCAGACCGTGACATCTCATTGGACTAACCTGAGAGCATTATACTGCTCTCGTTGCTTTCAATTTCTAGAACATGGCCACATAAAGGAACATTGACCTTACAAAAAGGAGTTACATTCTTAACATGTAGGAGCAAGCCTTGCAGAAACGAAATGTTCCCATTCACCACAAACACCAGGATAGATATCGGATAGTGATCCCAAAACATAACCTAATAAGATTCACACCCGAAGAGGTGACACACAGCTGCTACCAATTCCTTCACGTGCTCACCAACCTTCTACCCGACTACCTGCTCAACAGACATCCGCGGAAGGAATAACTTACCATCCTTAGCTTGTCTTTTCTTCCTCCCCCATTGGCGCTTTCCCCAAAACTTGTCTGACAACATGAGCTATTTGCCATCCGAATTTAATGTCGTCATTATATGGCGTTGGTGAAACCACCCACGTTCCTCACCGCGTGTCATCATGGTCTCAGTGTGTGATCCAGGAGGATCTTGTTCAGTGTAGATCGACAGAGAGGTCCAGTCAAATCCATAAGTCCAATGTCTGGTTCTGTCTTTAGTGTTGTCAATTCGCCAGTGAAAAGGTCCTTCAGTATTATGGTCTTCATGTGTTTCGAATTTGGGATGTAAAGGTGGTAAAAGTTGTAAACCTAGTGCTAAGACCTAATCCAAAAAAATTAAGGTCTAATCCTAGCACAACCTCTAAACCTATGCATCTAAATCCTATGTAAAATCTAGTCCTAAACACTAAGGGAAAAATCCCTAGTGCAAAATACTCATGCTAAACCTAAGACCTAAGGTGTAAGACTTATGTTTAAAAACCCAAAACAAAATATGTCACGAAACCCTTTTCGGACTTTATAATATAATAAAACTATAGTCCTAACCGTGCCAACTCTTAAACCGTGTCAGAGTTTGTAAAGTTATGTGAACGGGTCTGATCACGCGGAGAATGTTAGTGGTTGACAGTTGTAAAGCCGCATGTTAAACCCATCGACGGAGATTGCCATGTGACAGGTCGTGCCAGAACCACCGGGGTTAAGCTGAAACCACCAGGTGTAAGCCGTGACTGCCGGGCTTAACCGCCGATGTCGGCGCTGATCACATGCCAAGGGATTTCCTCTACCCGGTTGGCCTAACCGTCAGGCTAAAGCTTTATCATATGGTTATTTTGGGTTTTCAATTAAATTTTTGCTAAGGATGTATTAATACACCTTATCACTCAATTGGAGAGTCTCAACCTGATCTTGTGATCTTTTCTTATACACCTTGCATCTTTTCATCTACCCGGACCTTCCTTACCACCAATATCATTGCATATCAATTGTAAAAGAGCATCTAAAATGGTTTTTAACTATTTTTTGTGTCTGCTGTTTGATTTAGATTTTTGCTCATTTAGCTGCGGAATCTTGCCACTTTCCGCAGCTGCTGCAACTTTCCGCAGCCATTTTGTTAAAGTCTATATTGCAGGTGTCTTCAGGAAAATCGAGCCACATGGGCAAGTTAGAAATGACATGGACATGGATCATGTCCTATTGGCTCAGTCGAATTCACCTAAGAAGGCTGTGGTCAAAGGTGGCCAAGTGGTGGTCAACCGTAGAGTCCCACGGTGACAGAACTCTGTTTCTCATCACGTGGAGATTTGCGTGGCCGTTTCTAAAACACGGGAGACATATCAACACCTGTAAACGGCTTCATAAGCCGAATCCAACATCCACTCTCCATAGATTTAATCCTCACGGCGGCCATAACGCTAGATCTCTAGACGTGATGGTTCACGTGTCTTCTATCAGCGCAGACTTTAGGGAATTAGTTATATCTCTCTCTGTTATAAATAATGCGTTCTCATACGCATAATAGTTAGATATTCTTTAGATCTATAATGTAATTGCATTGCCATTGTGTTGTGACATATCTCTGACCGCATTTTAATATATGAGAAGACTTTGTTCAAAAGCGTAGTTCATATTTGAAAGCTGCTTCCCGAGGTCTGTGCAGAGGGCCCCTGCACACGCTGAGGTTTTGTGTACTACTGTATAGTTTCATGCTTCATTTCTTTATGTTCATTGTGCTATAGTCATTCACGTGTATATAGATTACATCTTTCATGGTATTTACATTTCATCTCTGTCCATAATCGTTCATGCTTTACATTTTACTTCTGTCCATAATCTTTTATGTTTTATGTTGTTGTTAACTGATCAGTGTTTTGTTTCAGATTACAATAGGCAGCCCGGGCATTTGCACATCTTTTTATAATGAATAATGACATGGAATCAATATTGTCCTTCTGCTGATTTCTTTTTCTTAGTTTTTGTTTAATTCCAGCATTGTTTTGTTTATTTCAGTCTTGCACATTTGCTTTAGTAGTTAGATTAGATATTAAATTGCTCATGTCATTTTCAGTTACCTCCGAAAGCCATAGCAAGACTAATGGTGAGGGATTGAAGTATGAGTGTGTAGTTTGATATTAGTTTACTTTTCTGCAAGTTAGATATTAAAATGTTCATGTCATTTTCAGTTACCTCCGAAAGCCATAGCGAGACTAATGGTGAGGGATTGAAGTATGAGTGTATAGTTTGATATTAGTTTACTTTTCTGTAAGATAGATATTAAATTTCTCATGTCATTATCAGTTACCTCCGAAAGCCATAGCGAGACTAATGGTGAGGGATTGAAGTATGAGTGTGTAATTTGATATTAGTTTATTTTCTGCAAATTAGATATCAGATTGCTCAAGTTGTTTATGATTACCTCCGAAAGCCATAGCGAGACTAATGGTGAGGGGTCAGAATATGAGTTGATGTAATTTGATTTTAGTTTTACTTTACTTGCAATATTTTCCTTAACAGTTTCTTTTGTGTTTAGACAGCAGCAAGGGTAATGGTTTTCATGATCAATAGTTCATTGTTTGTTTAACTAGGATAGTAGCACATTTTCATTTCCTTTTAGGAACTAATTTTCTCATTGTATGTTTCAAAATCCTTTTGAAGTTTGAAGTTTGGTAAATCATTATAAAGGACATCATTGCCTTGAACAATCATAACCATACTTTCCTTTTAGAATTTCCATTAGGAAACCAACCAAGATAAAAAGAAAAAAAACCAAAAACGACAAAAAAGTAAGAGATAGGTTATCTTGCACATATAGTGCGCCACACTTCGTCAGCTTACGAATCCCGGATTGACAAATTAATGTAGCAATTTAGGACACACTAAATTGACCAAACATTTTGGCGCCATTGCTGGGGAAGTGTAACTAGGTAGCCAATTTCTTTTAAAAAAAAAACAATAAAAAGAAGGGAAAACTTGATAACTTCTTGAAGTATGCTCTCCTCTTGCACCTAATGTGATCTGGAGGATCAGAAAAGAGATTTATTGGTTCGATAATTTCTTAAGTATGCTCTCTTCTTGCACCTAGTGTGACCTGGAAGATCAGAAAGAGAATTATTAGCCCAACTTAAAAAAATAATAATAAAAATGACATGCATAGAGCAAGAGATTCTAGGGGAAGGTTTATAGCTAGAGCCAAGAGTTCGATTTTCACAACTCCATCTTCTTCAAGGCATAGAAAAGATTCACCACCATCTACCCCTAGCCTTAAGATTCTTGGAATTCAAGGAGCAGCTGAATTAGAGGATTCTCCTACACCATCTACCAAATCTCACTTAGAAAAGGACCCTTTCTTTACTTCTACTGGAGAGTATATTGTAATCAAAGAAGTAGAATCACCTGAAGAAGAAAAGGAAGAGACTCCCTCTCATCCTCCCTTGATAGAAGAACCAGAGGAATTTGAGGATTCTAAAGAAACTATCATGGCGGAGGAAATAATAGACGGATTCGGGGGTAGAGGTAGAGGTAGAGGAGGAGGAAACAATGGAGACAACAATGGTGAAGGTAATAATGGAAGAAATAGGGAAGGAGACAACTTGTTTGGATTCCCTATAGTTGATGAGGAAACTCATACAACAATGAAAAACATCTCACCATCTGTCCTCCCCAATTTTTATGGATTGCGAAGTGAGGATCCTGAAACATTTCTGTTTGAGTTTGAAGTCGTGTGCCGAACCTATGACTATATGGAAGACTCTCAAAAACTCAAACTGTTTCCTTCAACATTGAAGGGAGCCGCTTTGAAATGGTTCATGGGATTAGACACCCAATCTATTAGGACTTGGAATGATATGAAACAAACATTTTTGGATAGATACCTGGACTATTGCATGCCCACCAATCACAAGGATGAGGTATTCAAAATGGTGCAAATAGAAGATGAAAATTTGGAGGATTTACTTGAAAGATTTCAATACAACTTAAAAAGAGCAAAGATGAGAAACTTAGATGAGGAAACTTTGAAAGCCCTTCTATTAAAATCCATCAGAGATGAATGGATAGATATTTTAAACATGATGGGGAAAGGAGACATTTCTCAACTTCCACTTCGTGACATAACAGAACTATGTGTCCATCTCTCAAGAGGAAAATCTAAAACAGGAAAAGGGCCTGGGGATCCTTCTCTTATCAGGGCTAATAAATCTGCAACTGGATCAGTAAGTAGGGCAGAGATTGGAAATATGCTTGATGAATTCAAAACTGATATCTTAGGGAGCCTTAGTGAACAACTAGACACCCTTAAGATCCAAAACAAGCAGAAAGCAGAAACAGATGCTCTAGCCATCTTTTGTCTGAAATGTAGGAAGAAACATGCTTTAAGGGAATGTCCCTTGGATGCAAAAGTTGTAGAAACATGTATGATTTTCTCAGAGAATCATGAGATCAAGGATTGTCCTTCAATTCCTGGACTCAAAGTTGTTTTTCAAGAAGACCCAAATTCAGTAGAATCTCTCTATTTTGTTGCAAGAAGACCTTGGTAGGGACAACAAACTCAAGGGTTTAACAACCCTATGAATCTTCAAACCCCACCAAATTGGAATCCTTGGCAACAACCTTGGCCCCAACATCAAAATCCATATCAACCATGGGTACAAGGGATGCAAAATCCTTATGGGAGATTTTCTCAATTTTATCAATATCCTCCATCTTTTCAAAATCAACAAGCTCCACAACTTCCAAACCCAAATCCACAACTTTCATTGCCATTTCCACAGCAACAACCTTCTCAACAAAATCCAAATCCTCAACTCATGCTCCCATACCAACAAAAGACAAATCAACTTCCAGCTCAGCCATTGCCAAATCCTAACAATAAAAATCCTCAGAATATTTACATGATAGAAGGACAACAATTTCCTACCTATATGATTGTTCCTCTCAATGATGTACAACTCAGATCTGGTAGAGTTTTAGAAAAACCTTCTATAGATGTCCAAGAACAAGATACCTCTGAGGAGGACTCTCTTAAAGCCAATAAGGGTTCTGAGGAAGCATCTCTTCAAAACTCAAACATTCAAAAAGAGAAAGAAAAGTTAACCCCCACAACTCCTATAGTTGAGCAACCTGCATCTTCATCCACACCTCCTTTCCCTGAAAGATTACAAATTGATAAAGGGTGGAAAAACAAATCTTGTTGCCTAACTATGATTTTCTAGATGAATTAAAGAATGTTTGTATCAAGATTCCCTTGCTACAAGCCATTAGAGAGATTCCTATTCTAGCAAAAAAAATAAAGGAGTTGAGTCTCAAAAGACCAGGAAGGAAACTAAGAGATACAAGAAGAATCCACCTGGTAGGAAAAATTGCAGATATCATGATGGGAAAAATTACCATGCAGAAGTATGTAGATCCAGGTAGTCCAATTGTCAAGACACATATAAATGGGATAGAAATTCCAAACACATTGATTGACTTAGGGGCTGCTATCAACATTATGAGTAGACGGACTATGGAACAGTTAAAACTTCCTAACCTTCTTTTTACACCTACTTTATTGCAACTTGCAGATCGATCGGTTATTAAACCAGATGGTGTATTAGAAGACATTTCAGTCTCCTTAGATTCTTGGGAATATCCAGTAGACTTTATGATTTTGACTCCCAAAAGTAATCTAGGAGGACATCCAATTATCTTAGGAAGACCTTAGCTGGCCACAGCTGATGCTTTTATTAGTTGTAGATCTGGAGACATGTACATTTCTAATGGTAATTCGACAAAGAAATTCAATTTGTATCCTCCAGCAAGAGCAATCACAGAAATAGGAGACAATGAATGGGTCGATGATGAGGACATTATACAACCTGTCTTTACCATTTCTGAAATCAGTGAGGATAGTCAAATTCTGAGCACATTAGAAAATTTTGAGACATCTTCAGAATATGACCCCACACAATTTCAGTTGGAATCTGACATAGAATATTTATCATCAAGACAAATGTCTCTTTACTCTATGGAAGAGTTTGTTAGTTCTACCATTGAGATTTTTCCAGGAAAAACATTGAATATCAACAAACATTTGGAAAAGTCACAACAAGAAGAACTAACCAAAATCTTGCAAAAACATTATACTGCATTTGCATGGGAGTATACTGACATGAAAGGTATTGATCCTAAGACTTGCATTCATCATATCTATATTGAGGAAAGCAGTAGACCAATCAGACAACCTCAAAGAAGGATGAATCCAAATCTTAGGGAGATAGTGAAAGAAGAGCTCCAAAAATTACTCAATGTAAACTTCATTTATCCAATTTTAGATAGCCGATGGGTTTCTCCTTTGGTTATAGTACCTAAAAAGAATGGTAAATGGAGGGTATGCATTGATTACAGGGAATTGAACAAAGCAACTTTGAAGGATCACTTTCCTTTGCCTTTTATCGATCAAGTATTAGACACATTAGCGGGTAAAAAGTACTTTTCATTCTTGGATGGTTTTAGTGGCTATAATCAAATTCAGGTAGCACCTGAAGATCAAGATAAGACCACATTTACTTGTCCATGGGGAACTTTTGCCTACCGAGTGCTTCCTTTTGGGTTATGTAATGCACCAGCAACATTCCAAAGAGCAGTAATAGGAATTTTTTCTGATCTAATCCATGATTGTGTAGAGGTTTATATGGATGATTTTACAGTTTATGGTAATTCATTTGAAGAAGCATTAGAAAATTTGGAAAAAGTTCTCATAAGATGTAAAGAAACAAACCTTTCATTAAGCCATGAAAAATGCTTTATGATGTTTGCTGAAGGGATTTGATGCGGGAGCATCGGGGGCGTTTTATTTTGTAAATATGTTAAAAGGGGGTGTGATGATTTAATATTTTATAAAATAGGAGAAGGTGAGGATTTTTGTAAATATATTTTTATTAATAAAAGGATATGAGGGAATTTAATTAGTTGAAGGATTTTAGGGATAAAGATCTATCCTTTAGGGATGTTGAGAGATTTATGGGTTTGTTGAGGAATTGAAGGGATTGAGCATTTAATTTAATGATTTTTTAAATTGTATAAATAGGAGGGGGTTTTGAGAAAAAAAAAAAAAGACATGGAGATTGTGAGAGAGGTTGATTGAGAGCAGGCTTGATCAGCAAGGCTGTAAGCCTTCAGCAACTGTAAGGGCCTAAATGTTGAATATCTGGCCATGAAGGAAGTTTGTAAGTATTTGTTTATTAATATGATAAGTGTGGTTTTTAGAAATTGAGTGTTGATTTCTGAAATGGTTTCAGTAATGCGCACTTGTATGGGTTGTGTTTATAAATCAAAAGAGTTGAATGATATACAAATATGATGGTTCATCTGTTTATGGTGAACGCTCTTATATAAGCATGTTGGAATGGAAAACTGTTATATAGTTGGGTTCAGTGAATCGATGTTCGATTTTACACGGCTCTCTGATGATATAATATCCACAACACAAATAAATCGATGTCCCATAAGCAATATTTAAAAGAATGGTTGAATAACACATTGGAAGTGCAACTATTGTGATGAAACGCTGAGAGAAGCAGCTGCGTTGAATCGAATCTGGTAAGTTTGCATTGGTATTTAACTGGTAATGCTAAGATCAGGTCATAGTGTTACAGCAGAGTAGGCGGTGATTAAAGTCAGCCTTGAAGTTTATGTCTGAAAGGTCGATTACTTGCAGACTATATGGCATTATAGTCGACTGAAATAGATCACTGTTTGATATATTGAATATTGTGGAATGCGTTGGCACATCGACTTGGAGAGTCGATTTTATAGAAGGCACAATTGTTTAACAAACACTGAGTTTAATTGTTATGAAAAATGTTGAAATCGTGTTGAGTTATTTAAGCTGCAGGTTCAGAGATTGAAGAAATTGGGTTCAATAGCATGAATGGCGCTGTTGATTGGATAATATAACACGTTGAATGCAGTTGAATGCGTGTTAAACTGGTACTGTGGGAAAATCGATGTATATCAAGATCGATTAAGCATTTTCTGTAGTGGTGTTGAATTTGTAATGATGCCTTCGATAAGCCATGATTGTGTTCAATGTGTTCTCCCGATGTTTAATTGCCTGATGAGAATTGAATCACAGGTCAAAAGTGCAGTGGGGAAGCAATGGAAAGGTTTTTCTGGGTGTTGAAGAATGTATCGATTCATTGGCAATCGATCATCAGAATTTCGCTTGAGAGCCAACAGCGTTTGATAATCCAGAAATGACATACCAAAAGGTGCGATCCAGAGTTGTTAAAAGTTTGATGAATTGACAGCGTGGATAGAAGTGTTGAAGACGCAAGTTGCCAGAGTAAGCACGTTAATGCAATTCCTATGGGCGATGATTTGCTGAAGAAAACGTTAAATTGTTGCAAGTGAAAACCAGAATGAAGTTGCAAGTGGAAAACCGGACGCAGGTTTGAAAAGTCTTTCTAGTTGCTCGATTCCTGGATACTATTGAAATGAAATCAAATTGCTGGACTGAACTGTAGGAGCGCAGGTTAAATGGCAAATAAACAATTGAGGGGAGAGCTGATTGTGTTAGTGAGATTATAGGTTGTTGACATTTCATGTGGCAATTTACCCATGAATCAAGATTATGTGAGTGCATTCAACTTGGGGGTGCAAAGAGCTTATCAGATGTTGATTTAAGAAGTGATAAATTTAGAATGTGGCGTTTAAAAGCCTATAGCAATGGTGAGGTGGAATGATATTTATTGAATGAAAGGTTTGGATATAAAAGGGAATCATGATGAAAGATTTGGGATGATGTATAATCATTGTTGTTTGAAGCTTCCAAGGTCGTGTATTCCAAGAAGTGGCAGAAGATGAGTGGATTGAGATTAATATTATATGGGATGGTGTTAAATGAATTTGAATGTCATATATGGAAAGCTTCGGTATGTTGAAATAGGAAAAGTGAAATTGCCTTGATTGATGTTTTAATTTGGAATATTTACGAGTATGCAATATTTTAAGCATGGTGTTTGATGATCCTGGATATTGCAAGAAGCTCAAGCTTGCGTCGATATTGTTTTGGGGCATCATATTTAAGGAGATGGGATTAAGGTTGATAGATCAAAAGTTGAAGTCATCTCCAAGTTGCCTATTCCAAATTGTCAAAGAGATGTTAGAAGTTTTCTAAGATTTACTGGTTACTATAGAAGATTTATAGAAAACTTCACTAAAATAGCATCTCCACTCTTCAAATTGCTTACAAAAGACTGTGAATTCAAATGGGATCCTGATTGTCAATCAACCTTTGAAACTTTGAAAACAAGAATATCTGAAGCACCTATCTTGAGAGGACCAAATTGGAAACTTTCTTTCCATATTTCTACAGATGCTTCAGATACAGCTCTAGGAGTTGTGTTGGGTCAAAAGGATTTAGTCCCTTATGCCATTTACTATACCAGTAAAAATTTGACTCCCACAGAGTTGAACTATACTGTGACTGAAAAAGAGTTTTTAGCTATTGTTCATGCAATCAATAAGTTCAGACATTATATAACAGGCTATGAAATTTTTATTCATACTGATCATTCTGCAATTAGATATCTAATGAACAAACCTGTTACTAATGGCAGAGTGACAAGATGGCTCTTAATTTTGTAGGAATTCAATATTACTGTGTTGGATAGACCAGGAAAACAAAATACAGTAGCTGATTTCTTGTCTAGGATTCAGAATTTTAAAGAAGATTCTCCTGTAGAGGATAAGTTTCCTGATGAATACTTGTTTTCAGTAACTATTAAGACTCCTTGGTATGCAGATATTGCTAACTATTTGGTTACAGGGAAACTACCTTCACATTTATTTCCAAGTGAAAAACGAAAAATTATTCAGGAGAGTTCAAAAGATTCATGGATTTCTAACGAATTGTTTAAAACAGGGCCAGATCTTGTGATCAGAAGATGTGTCAGGGAAGATGAAATGCCTGATATTCTTAAGGCATGTCATGATGAACCATGCGGCGGACACTTTGCAGACAAAAGGACGACCTATAAAATCCTCTCTTTAGGATATTATTGGCCTTCCCTCTTCAAATATGCAAAACAATATGTCAAAAGGTGTGACAGCTGCCAAAGAGTAGGGAAACCTACCCTTTCAAATGAAATGCTATTGCAAACACAGGTACTCATTGAACCCTTTGAAAAATGGGCTTTAGATTTCATTGGACCTATTAATCCACCATCTAAGCAAAAGAAGTATATATTGGTTTGTACTGATTATGTTACTAAATGGGTAGAAGCCAAAGCATTGGTATCTGCTACTGAAAATTCAGTTGTTAATTTTCTTTATGAGGATATTTTTACTCGCTTTGGTGTTCCAAGAGAAATTGTGACAGATCAGGGAAGCCAATTCACATCCAACTTGGTGGAGAAGTTGATGGAAGAATACAAAATCAAGCATAGAAGATCTATTCCATACCATCCGCAAGCAAATGGTCAAGTGGAGTCTACAAACAAAGTTCTCGAAAGTATCATCACCAAAACTGTTCATCTACATAGAAGAGATTGGGCGGAGAGGCTTTCTGAAGCCTTGTGGGCCTATAGAACTACATGGAGAAATACAACAGGACATTCTCCCTATGAACTTGTTTATGGGAAAGAAGTCCTGCTCCCCATTGAGTTCCAAGTCAAGACCTTAAAGATAGCAGTTCAGTTGGGGGTGGATTTATCAGAAGCTCAAAAGCATAGAATGGAGCAATTGAATGAGCTAGATGAGATCAGACAAGAGGCAATTCTAAGAACTGATCTAGTTCAATATCAAAGAGCTAAATGGCATGAAAAATACATCAAAGAGAAGAAGTTTCAAGAAGGAGATTGGGCATTTCTATTTGATTCCAAGTTTAAATATTTTAAAGGAAAATTTCAGACTCATTGGCTTGGGCCATATGAGATTGACAAGATCTTTAGCAATGGAGCGGTAAGAATCAAGACCATTGATGAATTTCAAACTCCTCTTATTGTGAATGGCCACAGATTAAAAGTCTATCATAAGCCACTCTCCAAAGAGGAATTTGTCAAAATGTTTCAAGAAAATTCTGCAATCAGGCTGGTACAGAAGAATTCTTCTTCTCCACCAGCCTAGCCTTTGTTCTTTTCAGTTTTAAAAAAAAAAAAAAAAAAAAAAAATTGTTGTATAAGCCTGAAAACCAATCATTGATTGGAAGTCTTATACAGAAAATGTAGGGTGAAAATCAGGGACACCTGACACCCTATATTTTCCAAAAAAAAAAAAAAACTCTCTTTCATTTCACAAGTTTTGTGACCACCCACTTCATTCCACTTCATTTCACTCCACTTCATTCCATTTCACTTCATTTCATCTACTTCATTTCATTTCATTTTTTTTCATGACCATTTTCATTCAGTCAGTTATCATCCATCTATTTCCATTTACCCAAATAATAGCTGTGTCAGTTTCCGCAGCTGACACCAGTTTTCGCAGCCAGAAGCAGATTCTGCGGCTACCACTCTGTTTTTCAAAAAAAATGTACAGCCAGATGTGAGTTCAATAATCATGAAATCAAATGCAGGTATGAAGACATATTATGAAGACAGGGGGCATTCAAAGATATCAATGAGAAGCAACTAATTGAAGACCAATGAAAAATGGCAAGAATTCAAGACAGTTTCAAAGAAGCGAGAAGAGGATGGGTGGGTTGGTGAAACGAGAACCAGGAAGGACCTTACAAAATTCATGGAAGGATACCCGCAAGTCAGGGATATATTGAAAAAGGCAAAGTGGCTTCGGTTCATCCAAAAGTTTAGAGGCTACCATAAAGAGGTGACAAAAGCTTTTGCAAGGTCTTTCAATGGCCTAGAGGTAGAGATTGGGGACCTCAAATTCACGGTGAATGAGGCATCCATAGCAGCTGCCACAGAACTTCCTCAAGAAGGTGAACGATGGTTCAAGAACAAAAGCATTAGTGATGAAGCCTGGAGAATGATCCTGCGTAACCCAGGTATGGATGTAACTATTTTTAAAAAGGGAATTCCTGTTCATGCTTTAAAAGAGGAGTGGGCTACTTTGCTGCTAGTTATTCAAAAATTTATCACCTGTGAGGGCTGTTTTGGATCCATGTATATGTATCATACCCGGTTGCTGATGAATTTTCTAGACAACCAGACCCTCAATCTGCCATACTTTTTATTAAATAGTTTGAAGAAGATGTTTGTGACCGTTCAGAAGCATTTAGGGGACGTGGAGCCACATTTGTATCACCATGGTCTTGTGAAAATTCTGATTGAAAAACAGTTAAAAGAGAAAAAGGACACATGGGAACAATTTTTGATTAGAAATTTCTTTGAAGAACCCCAAGAAATTCCTGAAGGCAATACATCAAGAAGGAGTAGGAGGAAGAGAACAAATGATGAAACTCAAAGCACTCCTACTACTACAATTGAAAGAACTAGTGGAGAAGGGAGACTGTCAAAAAGGAGGAAGGAAGAAACCAAAGGTAAAAAGCCAATAACATCAAAAGAGAGAAAAAGTATTGAGGCTATGCATCAAACCCCTTCCTCCGAAGAAGATCATCAAGTGTTATCTGAGAGACTAGTTCACCTTCAGGAACAGTCATCTATGGCAAAAAAGAGGGGAAAAGAAAAACAAAAAGGAAAAGATAGTGGTCCACAACGTGTAAGAAGAAGTTCCAGACTTAAAGGGAAGTTGAGGAAAACACAAACGAAAGGACCCCATTTTATTGATTTGGGAGAAGAAACACCTGAACAATCCCCAGCTGGCCATAGTCCATCTCATTCTCAGTCAGACATTGAACATAGTTCATTTCATTCTCAGTCAGATATTGAACATAGTCCATCTCATTCTCAGCCAGACGTTGACATGAGCCCTTTTCAGCCAGATTTTGAAGCCAATTCTCCTCCACGGCATTTTAGGGACAGCCCAATAAAAATGACACCTGAGATAGACCCAAAGCAGCAAGAAGTATATGATTATATAGAATCTTTAGAAAGGGCAGCCACGGGTCCCAGCACTTCATCCACTCAGCCTCACACAGCAAAGGAAGATCTCGTCCAATCATTGAAACAAGAAGTCTTTGAATTGGAGGTTTTAAATAAACACATTAAAAATGAAAATGAGGCATTGAAGGAACAAAGAAAACTGGACAAGATCATTCATGACAATACCATGCTACATCTGGGACTATGGCAGAAAAAGAACAGAAAATTGAAGAAGAAATGCCAAAAGTTAAGTAGAGCATTGGTTAATATCAAATTCAGGTGCTTGATGAAGAAGCCCAGGATGTTAGCAGCACCAAGGAAGAGGAGGAGAGGACTGGATGTACTGGCTGAAGTGTCAAGGCATATGAATTGAAGAAGGATTATCAAAATTTTGGGTGCATGAGGACATGCAACACCTTCACAGTGGGGGTATGTTGAGTCTCAAATCTGCATCTTTCCTATACACCTTTCTAGACCTTTTTCATTCACCTGAACCTTCTAAGTCGTCAATATCATTGCATATTAATTGTAAAAGAGCATCTAAAATGGTTTTTAACTATGTTTTGTGTCTGCTGTTTGATTTAGACTTTTGCTCATTTAGCTGCGGAATCTTGCCACTTTAAATTCTTTGCCTTTCATGACATTTGCATTCAGAAATCATGTTGTAGTTATTAGGCAAATAGGGGCCATGACAGAGTTCAAAAACAATGGATATAGATGTCTCTAGCCAACAATGAATTCACCTAAAGAAGGCTATGGTCAAAATTATGCCAGTGGTGTTAACCGTAGAGTTACAATTGACAGAGCTTCTGTTTCTCATAAAGCGGAGACTGCGTGGCAGTTTCTAAACCAGGAGACATATCAGCACCTTGGCGACTCTTAAGCCAGATCAACATCCTCTCCATAGATTCCCGTCTCACGGCGATTTACTCGCTAGATCTACGGGGCCCATCCATGGTTCACGTGTCTTCTATCAGCGCAGACTTTAGGGAATTAGTTATATCACCCTCTGTTATAAATAATCAGTTATGCTCCATATAATGATTGGTCTTCTTCAACTCCCTTAAATGTTGATGTATTGCTGGAAACATTTCTACGACACATTGTCTCTGTGAGAAAAAATTTGTTCAAACGTAGATTCATCTGACCTTGAGAGCGCTTCCAGAGTGCAATCTGAGAGGGCCCTACTTTCTGTTGGTTTATTAGTACCTCTTGTGTAGTTTCATGCTTCATTTCTTTAAGTTAATTGTGCCATAGTCATTCACGTGTATATAGATTACATCTTTCATGGTATTTACATTTCATCTTTGTCCATAATCTTTCATGCTTTATATTTTACTTCTGTCCATAATCTTTTATGTTTTATGTTGTTGTTAACTGATCAGTGTTCTTGTTTCAGATTACAATAGGCAGCCCGGGCATTTTCACATCTTTTTATAATGACTAATGACATGGAATCAATATTGTCCTTCTGCTAATTTACTTTTCTGAGTTTTTGTTTAATTCCAGTACTGTTTTGTTTATTTCAGTCTTGCACATTTGCTTTAGTAGTTAGATTAGATATTAAATTTCTCATGTCATTTTCAGTTACCTCCGAAAGCCATAGCGAGACTAATGGTGAGGGATTGAAGTATGAATGTGTAGTTTGATATTAGTTTACTTTTCTGCAAGTTAGATATTAAACTGTTCATGTCATTTTCAGTTACTTCCGAAAGCCATAGCGAGACTAATGGTGAAGGATTGAAGTATGAATGTATAGTTTGATATTAGTTTAATTTTCTGCAAGATAGATATTAAATTGCTCATGTCATTTTCAGTTACCTCCGAAAGCCATAGCGAGACTAATGGTGAGGGATTGAAGTATGAGTGTGTAATTTGATATTAGTTTATTTTTCTGCAATTTAGATATCAGATTGCTCAAGTTGTTTATGATTACCTCTGAAAGCCATAGTGAGACTAATGGTGAGGGGTTAGAATATGAATTGATGTAATTTGATTTTAGTTTTACTTTACTTGCAATATTTTCTTTGAGTAACAGTTTCTTTTGTGTTTAGACAGCAGCAAGGGTAATGGTTTTCATGATCAATAGTTCACTGTTTGTTTAACTAGGATAGTAGCACATTTCATTTCCTTTTAGGAGCTAATTTTCTCATTGTATGTTTCAAAATCCTTTTGAAGTTTGATTTAGTCAAAATCATTATAAGGACATCATTACCTTGAACAATCATAACCATACTTTCTTTTTAAATTTTCATTGAAACCAGCAAGATAAAAGAAAAAAACTAAGAAAAAACGACAAAAAGTAAGAGATAGGTTATCTTGCACATATAGTGTGCCACACTTCGATCAAGCTTACGAATCCGGTTATTAGTGTGTAGCAATTTAGGACACTCAGTCGATGACAACCTATATCCTAGTTATTCATTAGGAGATAGGATTAGAGACCTTAATCACCTAATTTTCTCAACCTGATGCCAAAATTAGCTATCAATGGTTCGAAGGAAACATTATAAAACCATGACATATTCATTCAAGAAGGACATGGATGTTTTGAACTTCAATTTCAGCAGGATAGAGGAAGTTTTGTTTTCATCATAGCTCCACCGTCCAAAGGCGGAATTGAGCGTAGAGACATGCATTGGAAAGCTGAGAGAGAGAGATTTCTTTTGTCAATAACAAGAAGTGCCTATGAGCATAGCTAGTCTGGTGTTTTTTCTATGTAAATATTTCCTCAGTTCAATCTTAATAAAGCGGATGCCCACTTGAAAGCGGACCCGAAGATGTAGTCCACCAGGGACGAACTCCGTAATCAACTGTTTGATTCTTCTTCTCTCTATTTTATGTTGTGTTTCAATCATTTATTTTCTTATGGTTTATGTCATATTTCACTTTAAAGCTCTCTTCAGTTAACAATCAATCTTAATGGCAAACTAATAAAACTACCTCAACACTTAATCGATCACATTCATATCATATTTGGTATCATAGCAGGTTGTTCTTTGTAGTTTGTTTTTTAGTGGATGTTAACCAGGTTTGGATTGCAACGTGGAAAATGCGAGCTTGAGGAATTCGATCCAGAAACCGAAAAGCGGAAAGTCATTCTTGAATCAACGATGACAGGGATTGAGAACGTTGAGACTCCTGAAGCTGCTGAATCGAAACCCATGGATGAGAATCAAATCCATCGGATGTTTTTAAGCATTCAGCAGATGTTGGTAGAATTATATGCAGACAAGAAGACAAGAGATGCAGCCTCATCGTCAAAGGCATCAAAAAAGGACAAGGGTAAAGGCAAGGCAGATAAATCTCCTTCTCCTCCATCATCTCCATCATCATCTTCTTCTTCTTCTACTTCTAGTTCTGAATCAGAAAAAGAAAAGAAACCTAAGAGTCCACTTTTGAAACTTTATGTTAAGTTTGAATTACCTTTGTATGATGGTGAAATAAACCCTGAGAAACTAGATAATTGGGTAAAACAGTTAGAATTCTATTGTCGTATTCAAAATATTACTGATGATAAGACAAAGATCCAATTAGCTACTCTTAGAATGGGGGGTACTACTTTGATCTGGTGGGAAAGTAAGACACAAATAGATTTAAAGCGTAAAGGAAAAGTTATCACCTCATGGACTAAGTTTATAAAAGCTCTAAAGAAACAATTCCATCTGTTGGGTCACAAACAACAAGCTGTTATTGATTGGCAGTGCTTGCAACAAGGTAAGGGGCATAATGTTCAAGAGTTCACACAGGAATTCAAAAAGAAAGCATTAGCACTTGGTATTTATTTGGACACAAAAGAAACTTTGTTGAAGTAAATTGAAAGTTTGCATTCATATTTGCAGCATACATTATTAATGTTCAATCCTAATGTTGAGGAGGTAAATCCCCTCTGCGGACAGAGGCGATCCCTACTAGCCCAGCAGGGGTCTAGAAACAAACAAACAATGCTATGACGCAAGCTCCTAGTTACGAAATGAAAGACTTGGGATAAGAGCCTACCTGGATTCCAACGCTAGATCTGAAGAAGAAGATGCCCCCGTCCTTCGGCCCTGGCAGATCACAATTCTTCCACGATCTCCGTGGACGAACACCTGCACACAGAAGAGACGAACAGATACATGCATAGGAACCAGCATACGTAGCTAAATATCGGTCAGAAAAGATATTACTCGCATTAACATGATTGCAAAAGGAGTGGAACCATAATCATAGTCATCTATTAAAGTGATAAACGAATAGAAGTTACAACCGAGTTCTGACGTCGCAGCCTCCTTCGTACGGGTCTCCTGTTGTCCACGTCTCGCAAAGCTCGCCAAGGAAAGGGAAACCTCTCCAGAGTCTCGTAACAATGATCTCCTTGCTTAATGGGCCTTAAGGGAAAGAAGGGATTCTTTACAGCACAAAGGCACTTGGGAAATAGGGAGATGCAAAGCTTCAGCACTTTAAGACTAGCTTGCCATGGATCTGAGCAAGATTTTATAGATGGGGAAGGAGGGAGTTGGGATCCCTATTATTATGGGATTGGCCCTATCAACAAGGAAGGTTCCATAGAAGGTGGCAAAACTACTTCCCTTCCATGGAACTCCCGTAGCCAAACCTCCCAACTCAAGATAGGCAGTGGTTGTGAGTTTGTTTGAACTCAACTTCCGCCATCCATATATAAAAAACAGTCCCTAAAAAGGGTGGTGCGATTGCTGCTCTATGACAGAGCGCCAAGTGGCGCGACCTCTTTACAGGATTTCCCTGAGTGGCGCGAGTACTGAACTGTCTACCCGCGCCAATGCAAAAAGAGCTATTTTTCATGGATTTTGCAAGGAGATGTCTCAAGGGGAAATGAAGCTCATACTCAGAGGGATGCAATGATGATGTTTTCAATGCATGACAGTGTTCACAGGTCACATTATGGGTCCTCCATTGTGCGGGACGGGGAATGGTAGGGACAGTGACAAATTACTGTGTAACAGATGCCCCCTAAAGCATGAGGCCCGAGAGAGAGAGGGGTGAAATGCTTTACGAGAACATGTCCAACTGAAGGCCCGCCGTCGGAAAACCTGCACAGAAAGATACAACCGATATCTCAAGTACATGATGTATATATATGGTATGGACGCAGCCATCCGAACAGAGTATGCTATAATCCGGATCTAGGGTATGGGCGCAGCCATCCAACTAAGATCAAACAAATAGACTCAGGTATGGTCGCAGCCATCCAATTATTGAGTCACGTACATAATGACAATAATCCACAATCGCAGCCTGGATTACAACAGACACAATCCAGGGTCTTGCGCTCCATCTCGACCCAAACAAGTACAAGTTCTAGCATGCGAATGTGTGAGCTGAAGTCGAACATGCAAGAACATCGTCTGATTACCAGCCAATGATGAAAGTTGTTAACAGACGCGAGAGAAACCACCAATAATGACAATGGTCCTCAAGGTACTACAGGTACAATCTACGGCGTGCGAATAAATGAGTTGACGTCGAACACCCGCAGAATCACTCGATCGGAGGCCAATGATGAAAACCTCTCGTCGAATGCGACGAACCTGCCATTGAGGCATGCAGGCTCCAAGGTACCATAAGGAGTCTCTAGACCAACTTCCTGGATAATGAGTTGACGTCGACAGGAAGTGACCTTGATCGAAGGTGGGCCATAATGATTCCCACATGATCGACACGAGACAGAGGAACATAATGTTTTGTTGTGAATTAGGACCATATGAGAAACAGAGGAAGGTTGATATTTGCAGAGGCCAACTTCTCTTGAACATACGAACGACACGACAATGGACTTGGCAGTATTTGACATCAACGGATCAAAGGTCATGGCGACGAGGCAGTGAACAGATGAGAGGTCAAAAGAGATTACCCAAACCCATGGAAGCAAAGTGAAGCAGCGAGATGAGATGTCCACAACCCGACACGAATGCAGACAAGTGCCATGTTCAAGAGCGACATACTGCCGACGACAACGACGATGGTTCCATTTTTCCCCCACCATTTCTGGCGAGTACCCCAATTATTTTGATAACAAGCTTGAAGGGGATAGCATATGCTTGTGATATAAGTCCGCCCTTCGGGCGAATCCATCCTAGTGCATTTAACGAGTCCTAGGAAGGAGAAACTCGTAGAACGTCATTTTGACGAAATCCAATGTCATCAGGGTTTAACGAGTCTGACAAAGGAAGAACTCGGCGTCTTTTCATGTTTAGAGAGTTTGAAAAGACAGCAGAAAAGAAAACTCCACGGGTCCCTTTTCGTAAATAGTTTCCCAGATCCGAAAAGGTAGAAAACAATATCCGGGAAAACCTCCTAGTCGTGATAGGCTAGGGTATTCCTTTTCGTAATCGATCCATCCCAGCCCGAAAAAGGGTTAAACTTATACTGGGTGAATGTCGATTCGTGTCCATTTTAACGAGATCGAAACGACAAGGGCCTCGGCGATCTTTTCATATTTAGAGAGTCAGAAAAGAGCTGAAAGATGACTCCAGAGTGACTTTTTCGTGTCTTTACCGAGTCCGAAAAAGTATAAAATACAACTCGTTTCCACCTTCTAAGTCACAAAAACCTGTCACTGCACATACCCAACAAGCGTAAAATCCATTTTCGACATAATACATGCAAATATTTGACAAGAAATAACTTTAAAAACTCATTTTAACGTCGAAAAGTTATAAATATGTCCAATGGTAAAAAATAAAATTACTTTTTACTATTTACCTTGTGGAGAGTAGCAGTGGTCCATTTGGAGCAGAATCTTCTGACGGCGATTGCGACCGATCCAGGCAACCATTCAGCGTCTCGTCTGTGACAGGTAAGAGGCGCTCCTTTTCTCTTTCTTTCCATGTATTTTTAATGAATTTCCCTTAGAAATCAGCTCTGTAAGGGCACTCTTGAATTTTTAGGGCCGGCCCAAGTGGCGCGGGTATCGGGCACGGACCCGCGCCACTGAGCTCTTTTTATCAAAGGGCCCGCGCCACGTGGCGCGACTGTCAGAAAAACAGTCGCGCCAGCGGCGCAACCCAAATTTCCGCCTAAAAAACCTCTATTATATGCCAAATTCTTGAATTTTTAAGCTTACAGAAGATCTAATCAAGGGCTTTGAACCATGTGAATGCAGATAAACAGTCAGAATGGCAATTGAATGGAAGGAACGGGAACACGGAGATGAGGACGAAGAGGCCATGAAAAATGAGAATTGCATGAACGCTCTAAGGGACTGTGGCCTAAAGAAATTCTTCCTCACGCCATGCTTACGAGCTCAGCCTGAGCTCCTCCAATATTTGATCAACCTCTGGGATGAAAATGACCAGGTATTCAGAATACGAGACCAGGTGTTGGAATTGGAGGTCACCGACATTTACTTTATTACTGGATTATCCCGCAGGGGTCCAATCCCTGTACTGACTGGGAGCAGACCATCAGGGGGGAAGATGGAAGAAGTAATGGCGCGGGTGTGCCATGGGGCACAAACAGGAACAGGGAGTAAGAAGGTGTACATCTCGACCATCCCCGACCTAGCACTGAGAGTCGTACTCCACACCATTACGCGGGCTGCTGGATCGCAGGCACCGCACGAGGCTTCAAAGGCTCAACTCTTACTGGCCTCAGAATGCATGGCTCCCCGACTGTATGACTGGGCAACAGCTGTCACCATTAACATGAAAAGGCAGCTCACAAAGTGCAAAAAGGGAAAACTGAAGCAGTTTGGGTATGGTTCCATCTTGGTGTCGTTCATTCTGGAACGCATACCAACCTTCCAGGGCCAAGAGACCCCTGTGGCGAGTCCAGTACCACGAGAGCCGAGAATGGCTCGCTGGGCAGCACTAATGCCCAGATCTGGAGGCGGGCAACAGATGTCCTGGAAGCCCGAGTTCTTCAGATGGATACGGCGCCAACTGATCGTTGTGGAAGATTGGCCCTATGCGGGAACTGCCTTTACAGGGGACCCGGATCTCCCGCTACCAGAAGGAGACCACTGGGACGAAGAGCTGGGTAAGACCTCATATTTTTGATTTTATGTTTATATGATTTTTTATTAATACACAGTTGTCTTAACACAAAAATACATGCATGCAGATGTAGGACCTGAGAGACCAGCCGGGATGTCTCCTATCTTCCGGAGGACACAGCGCGCCCCTGAGATCCAGGGGGAAGGTGCCGGAGGAGGGGCACTGGTTCAGAACCTAGAGGGGATCGTTCATGGGATCCCAGACTATGCCCGACTGTCAGATGTACCACTGGAGTACCAGCGCCATACGGTGGGAGTCCCAAATCGACTCCACCGAATCCTGAGGCGGCTAGTGCGTGCAGTAACGTGCTATCATGAGCACCATGCTGATTAGTCTCTAGGATTTAGCCACACCTATTTTTGAGAGACTCAGTGTCTCCGGATGTATTAAGACACTTATGTATATTTTTTGAGTTTTATGTGACACACTTCTATGTAAACATTTCGATGCTATATATGCATATCTATTTCTGGATGAGTCTTCTTTACATGTGATGATGATTTATAAATTGCGCAAATGTCTATCTAACACCAAATTTCCTACTGTATCTGCTAATGCATTCAAATTTCTGGGTATATGATGATATGTAATATATTCAAAACTCCTTTCCAGTAATCGAATACGCAAATACAATCGTAAAATGGACGGGTTTCTTACCGAATAGTGCCCGTTCAGCTGCAACACTACAAGCTGTGAATCTAGGTACACGAGCAATTCGCGGATACCAAGGTTTATTGCCTCGGTTAATAATTCCAACACGACGCTATATTCCGCGATATTGTTCGTGGTACGCCCTAAACAAACACCTTGCAGGTCGATCAACTCACCAGCAGGATTGTAGATTACCCAGGCTGCAGAAGACAGATTCCTGGTACTGCGGGAGGCACCGTCCGCGAAACCAAGAAATGGATGAGTAGACATCTGCACAACCAGGAAGACCCGATCAGCAGAAAGACGTTTACAAAGCACACCACACCATGCACACAAATGACAATCACACACCTATGTACACACACCACACCAAGAAATCATTTCAGGCGTCGTACTTCTTGAGGTACAGCCCATTTCTGGGCTGCGCCAATGGAACTCCTTCGTAGTCTATAAGCTCGTAGGCCCCATTTTTCAAAACACGTTTTACTATATAGGGACCGTGCCACATGGGCTGGAGTTTACCGGCACCAAGCTTATCATGTGCCTGATCATATAAGAGGACTAGGTCTCCTTCAATAAAATAACGGGGAGAAACAGATTGATCAAAATGCGATTTGACCCTCTTCTTTTGTGCTTCGATAATCAAAGCAGCTAGACGACGGGTTTCATCCAACCGTTCAAGATACAGAAGACGCTCTTCCTCAGGAGAAGTATCCGGTAAGAGCTCCACGGCTAACTTAAGCGAAGGAATTTCGCATTCAACCGGCAAAGTAGCTTCCAGACCGTACACCAGTTGGAATGGTGTGAATCCGGTTGCACTTTTAGCAGATGTTCGGGACGCCCAGAGAGCTGAGAACAGTTGGAGATGCCAACTGGATTTATGAATCCCAACTGTTCGTTGAAGCATAGTGACCAAAACCTTGTTCACCGCTTCAACTTGACCGTTAGCTTGAGGGTAGTATGGCGTTGAGCTGTCGTGACGCAGGCCCAACGCAGCTGTCAGCTCCGCCATCATGTAATCACGGAAATGAGTACCATGATCAGTGACGATAGCTTGAGGGACCCCGAATCGTGCAATAACATGGTTGAATAAAAAGAAGCAGCCGTTCTTCCGTCAGCAGCAAGTGTAGGCATCGCCTCGGCCCACTTAGTGAAGTAGTCGACGGCGACGATGATATACGCATGCCCCCCGGCCGAGTGAGGGTTACACGTCATAAAATCTACGCCCCATTTCGCGAAAGGGCCGACGGTAATAACGGGATGCAAAGGAAACGGCGGCGCGCGCATCTTGCGCTGAAAAATCTGGCACGGATGGCATTTTCGGACTGCGGTGATGCAATCCTTGAATATAGACGGCCAGAAGTAACCTGCCCTCAGAATCTTTTGGGCAGTGGCATATCCGGACATGTGTCCACCACAGGCGCCACTGTGGCAGTCATTCAAGACTTTCTCAGCCTCGTCCAAGGTAAGGCATCGTCGGAGCACAGAATCTACTCCAATACGATATAGGGTATCTCCCACTATGCGGTAGGGTTGGGACTGGTGCCGAATCCGACGGCGTGCAGCTTTATCCAACTCAGACCGGAAGGTCGCGGTCTGAAGATACACTATGATGTCCCCGTACCAAGGATCACGAGTATTGATAAGAAACAACGTTTCGTCCGGAATATGATCTTCAGTGTGTTCAGGAAGAGAGTCTGTCGGGAGAGAACAAATCAAATCCGCGAAGACCAGTGATTTAGTTGACTTGGCAGTGGTGAACTCCAAATCAAACTCCTGTAGGATGACAATCCATTTGGAGTACTTGCCCCCCAGCAATTGTCTGGAAAGAATATATGTCATGGGGTTGCAGTCTGAAACCACTGTGATCGTGCGCAAAAGGATGTAATGGCGGAAGCGCTGTACAGCGTGTATGGCTGCTAAGGCCAACTTCTCAACATGTGCATAACGCGTTTCCGGGTCGAGAAGGTTCCGAGAGAGGTAATAAACAACATGTTAATCACCGTTCTCGTCATCCTGCACCAAGACCATGGCGATGGTGCTTAATGCGGCGGCTAGATACAAAGTAAAGTCGCGGTGGTAGTCCGGAGGACGAAGCAACGGAGCTTTGACTAGCAATGTCTTCAGCTTCTCAAAGGATTCTTGAGCGATTTCGTCCCAATGAAAGGGAACATTCTGCTTTAACAAACGAGTGAATCCTTTGGCCACCTCGGCGTAATTCGGGATGAAGCGCCTAAGAAAATTCGCTTTCCCCTGTAGACTCTGCAACTGATAAAGGGAGGAGGGTGACGGGAGATTTACAATGGCCTCAACCTTTAGAGGGTCGAGGCGAATTCCGTCTTTCGAGACTATAAAGCCTAAAAGACGGCCAGAGTCGACGCAGAAGACGCACTTATGAGGATTCAGCCTAATATTGTAGCGTCTGCAACGAAGAAATATCTGGCGAAGATGTTCCGGATGATCCTCTCGCTTACCAGAATGGGCAGGCAAGTCGTCCAGATAAGGCTGGACAATATGGCGAATATCATGAAAAGCATATGACATGGCACGTTGAAACGTGGCGCCAGCGTTCTTTAAGCCGAACGGGAGTTTTTTATATGCAAAAGTGCCCCACGGACAGATGAATGTGGTCTTATGTTGATCCTGAGGTGCAATGTTAATCTGGTTGTAACCTGAGAAACCGTCCATTAAGGAGTAGATCTCACTCCCGGCGCAATCGTCGATAATCTGATCGATAAACGGAGTGGGATAATTGTCCTTAGGACAGGCGCGATTGATATCGCGATAATCTACACAGACTCGAATGGTACCCTGCTTTTTATCGACGGGGACGATATTGGACACCCATTCTGTAAGGGGGATAGGATAAATAAACCCCGCGTTCAGAAGTTTTTCAACCTCTGCCTTGATAGCGGCGGCTTTCCGAGGATGCATGGGACGCAAGCGTTGGCGCACGGGTTTCGCACCTGGATAGGTTGGAATTTCGTGCACGACAATACTAGGATCAATTCCCGGCATTTCCTCGTAGGACCATGCAAAGACATCTCTGAACTCTTTAAAAAGTTCCGTATAGACCTGGATTTCTTCAGGAGAGCAGGTCACACCCACATGAATGTTCTCAACAATCCCCGGTTTGACAGAGATGTTGATAGGAACCGTTTGAGTAATGTTACTCAGATTGCCTTCCGAAAAGACCTTATGTGTCAAAATCGGTGTTTGAAGAGGCGGGGAAGGGACCTGAGTAGCATAGCGCTCGAGACAATCCGTCATTGCCCCCAAGCTAGGCATAAACGAGGAACGATGATGCCCATCGCCCCAAGGTAGCTCCTCCAGAGACATAGTTTCAATTATAGCTTCATCTGAGGGAAAAGTCTCTCTAAGAGGATCAGGCGAATCAGCCTGACCAAGCCAGGAGGATTGTGAGTAGACGTCAAGAGCCATGCTCATCGGAGCATGCTGAGGAGGTGGAGGGTCCGATGCAGCAACAATCTCACAGTAGCTGATCTCTACTGGCGTTAAAGGCATGGACTCTCCAAACTCATATACCTGCTCAGGTGTAGGACTCAGCCAGGGGTCATCAGTCCTGGACAACATATTGACTTGAGCGGTATTCGGTGGCGGCGCAGGGAAAATACCCATGAGGACTGGGTCTTTGAAAAGACCAGGTCCTATGCTGTCTGGTGGATTCGGAATTTGATCCACATACGGCACGTTGTTCTCGGAGCTCGAGGTAAAAAATGACAACTGGTCTACTGTGACAATTTTGCCCTCGTGAGGGAACTTGATGAATCGAAAGACGGTAGACGGCACGCAGAGCATGGCATGGGTCCAGCTGCGGCCAAGAAGTATGTTGTAGTTGAGTTTAGCGTCAACTACTTCTACTTCCACGTTGACAGTTTTTCCCTGTAATGTAATCGCCAGACTCTCGAGAACTCCCAGGGGTTTAGATTCCCGGCCATCAAATGCCTCAAGGGAATTGGGAGATGACGATAAAGTTGGAGAACCGATGGCTCTCCAACAAGCGGAGGACATAACACAAGTAGATGCACCCTCATCTACGACGGCTCTGTGAACATCCAGGCCGTTAATCCTGACTTGAATAATCAAAGCGATTTGATGTGGAAGCCGGGGAGTAAAATTCTCCAGATCAAAGGTGAGAAGGCTCGAATCGGCGGGGTCAATACCACCGATGGCAGACAGCAAAGCCTTCCGTTGTGACGGACAACTTTGAAGAACCTCAAGTGCAGACATGGCACATGGCGCCTGTGCCAGATCCTCAACGATGCTATAATGTTGAGCGGCGCGGGCGTTTGGATTATAAGAGGATCTCCGAAGAACACCCTTGGGAGGTGGCTTCACAACGGATTCGAGAGTCGGCTTCTCAATTTCCAATGAACCAGAAGCAGATGCGGGAGGCGGTCCATCCGCCACTGCCTTCCCGGGTGCCTGCTGCTGATTATTGTAATCCTTGGACCTCGTAGCGATAGTGATGGGTGCATTAGTCTTCATCGTGAAAACTTGAGACCCAAACGGTACAGATGATGAACCTTGTTCGACCATCTGGGTCTGCTGAGATGGAAATGGCTCTTTTAAAACAGCCGGAGTTCCCTTTGAGCCTTTAAGAAGTTGACTGACTTCGGATCGTCTTGGACAATCTTTAGTGTAATGGTCACCTTCACAGATGAGGCAAGGAAATTTCGGCTTACGTTGTGAGCCATCCTCAGATCGAGATTTAGATTCCGGTTTTGGGGCATTAGATCTTGATTTGCCTTTGCCCTTCTTCTTCCCCTTGGAGGATTTGTCCGCAGGATTGGCCTGGACGGCATTTACCTCCGCGGTTTTACCAGAATCGGATGGGGCGGGATTAGCAGAGGTATTATTGGAAGAATTAGCCTTCTGCCTCCCATTCGAAGACTTCTTCGAATTTTGAGAAACGGAACCAATGACACCATCCACGGAAGGGGTGGGTTGGGTCTTTTTGGCTCCGGGCCGTGGTGCATCAGGCAGGATGTCATAAAGCGTGCCAGATTGGGAATAAACCAGATCCAAGTACTGGGCACGCGCGATATCTTGTTCCTCCGTCACACACGCTCCCATCGCGATATCCTGAGCGATTTTGTTCACAAAGGAGGTGGTGAACCAGTGAGTCAGAATCTGATCAGGTATGTGAAACTTGATCAGTCGACGACAGCGCCGCCACTCGTGGATGTGATCCGAGATGTGAGTGGCCGAGTCCTGCTTCAGAGAAGACAGGAGGTGCGTCCCAGTCTCATACCGGACTGGTAACTGGAAATGTGTGAGGAAAGCCATAGCTAACGAGTTGAAATCCTGAAAAATACCACGGGACAGTTCTATGTACCACTTAGCAGCAGCTCCTTTCAACATACGCTGGAAAAGACGTAAACGAACTGAATCGTCAGTCCAAGAGTTAGACGAACACCAGAGGTGATACGTCATCACATGCGCCTGGGGGTCTTCTCCAGATTTGCCCTCAAACTTGGGACAGTCTCCTGGTATCTTGGTCAGAACCGGGGGCCAATACGGATTATGAGCAATCGGATCATTGGTCAACTTTGAAACGTCCGGTAGATCCAAGGTAGCTAGGAATGGCAATGGAGGGTTAATTCCCATGCCAGTCCCAGAATAAGGTCCGGTACCCATGCTCCACGATGGTTGTGAATATCCCTGCCCCCATGGGTTCTGTCCCGTAGGATTCTGACCGTGAGGGGCATAATTCGTATAGCCAGACTGATTTGGTTGCTGGTAACCATTGTGTGGGGCCTGATAACCAGGGTTCGGGCCCTGGTTAGACGTCTGCCCCGTATAAGCAGCGTTTGGATTTGGCTGCTGAGCATAGTTAGAACCGTGAGGAGGAGGAGGATACTGAGAGCCTCCAGAGTGGTTATAGTTCGGTTGAGACTGACCATGAGGATAATAACCACTCTGAGGATGAGTAGACTGCTGATAAGTGGAGCCCTGCGGAGCCTGGTACGTAGGGCGCAGCTGTTGATTGGGCTGCAGCATGGAGTGAGCAGGCTGGTGAGCAGAGTGAACGGAATGAGGGGGCTAGCCTGAATGAACAGGTTGACCCGAATGAGGGGGCGCTCCTGAATGAACAGGTTGGCCCGAATGAGGGGGCGGCGCTGGTTGCGCAGGCTGCCCTGGTTGTAAGTGAGCCCCAGGTTGCACCGAATAAGTCGGTTGGCCTGGGGGCGGGACACCAGGTTGTACCGGATGACCCGGTTGGCCTGGTGGTGGAACAGGACCAGGTGCTTGCTGGAAACCAGTTTGACCCGAAGCAGAACCATAAAGTGGTCCTTGCTGATATGCAACGTTAGAGACAACAGGATACTGCGGTTGCATCGGTAAGGAAGGCTGGATTTTCCCCCCAGGTCCATAGGTCGGTCCCTGTTGATATCCCAGCTGAGGCTGAGCAGGTTGACCAGCAGGGTTATAATATGGTCCTTGCGGATTATAGAATGGCCCTTGCTGGCCCGCAGAGTAGCCTTGATTGGGCTATCCCTGTGGGTCGTACTGATAGCCAGGTTGGCCTGCAGGTTGACCTTGGAAAGGTTGTGCCTGCAAGTTCTGAGCCTGGTTGTACGGTAAACCTTGAACATAAAGATGGGCCTCAGGAGCAGGGAGACGCAAAATGTCCCCATGCTCGTCAAGCTGACCCGGAAAACCATACACGGGAGTGCCGTCTTGTGCATAGTGCGAAAAGAAAGACCGATAAGGATCTTGGGGGAGCTGTCCAGCTCCGGCGTTCGACTGCTGCAAAAACAACCGATACTCCTCCGGAGAGATATTCTCCGGTATAGCAGTAGCTAGATAAATGTCCTCTGGAGTTGGCCCAGATCTAGAAGCAGATGCTGAGGCAACAGCAGAAGAGGCAGCCACACAAACGGTGGGTCGCACGGGAACAGAAGTGACGGGCGTCGAAGGAGACACCCCGGGTGTAGTGGCAGCTGGCCTCGAAGCAGGAGATGATATTCCCATAGAGGCAGCAGCTGAAATAATCTGACCCAGAGATCTGTATCCCTGTGGCAAAGAAGGACCAGCTGACGATGTGGTAGCCAGCTCGGACTCGTCTCCCTCAAACAATCTACGAGGGATGCGCTGGTAGTCATCAGACCCAGGAATTTCCTCACCAGAATTACTCATGGTTGATCCTGCCGTTAAATCACGCAGAAGACGGCGAGGACTAGGAGGAAAAACAGCAGCAATAAACGGCGAACCCGATGTAAGAGAAAGGAAATCAGCTCCTAATCTCAATTCAGACAGAGGGTCCGAAAAGGGCCAGTGGAAGTCAACTGGCTCTCCCAAGGGTTGCTCGGCGAGGACCGGTCCCCCGTCAGGGAACTCGGAAACAACAGGCTGCTGTGGTTCAACAGAAGGCTCAGAAGCCTCTGAAGAATCGTCCGTGTAAGGACTACCAGTAGACGAAACTGAGGGTTCCGCCACCGTGACAAAAGACCAGAAGAAAAGAACACACACACACACGGGCTGAAAATGAATTAAGACACACGATCAAACAGTCACAAGCAATATCTAAACGGGTGTGTTATCGTGGGAGATTGATTTTACCACATTGGAAAATAAACAAATCCTACCGTTTCATGTTTTAAGAGTCGAGAAACGATAAAAAGATGACTCTATCTCTTTCAGAGTTGATACAAGCGTGAAAGGACAAGCGCTTGACGGTCTTTTCAAGTTTAGGGAGTCGGAAAAGACCAAATGACTGCTCAGGAAAAACTAGGCACAAAGGGTGTACCAAATATCCGTGAACTGCAATATACACCTTGGTTTCAAAAATGAAACAGAAATCGACCAAGGACTTTCCGTACGTGCAGGTAGTCTCCCCGAATGCTGTGTTCGGTGTATCACGGGTAAAAGGCGGCAGACTCGGCTTCCTGTGGATAAAGGATTGCAAACCTATAGGGGTCTCCCTTTATATACGCGACGGTACGGGAAGCGCAAGTCCGTACTAGCGCTGTCTAAAGCCAATAGGCGAACGACAGCTGCTAGGTTTAACGACGCCGGAACACGTCTCTAGCCTAGACCTTCTAAATATGTTGCGTTAAGTTCCAATGTTGCCTTAAGTTAATTGAATGAATTTTACAGTTGATCTTCAATTAAGTTTCAATTTCCAGGCCTTATCGTATGTAGTGTCTCCTAAATGCAAGCTATATGCCACGATGCAACATTTCGTTCGATGAAAACTAGTTAAATGAGAGTTGAGAGCTTTTATACAAACGAAATGAACGGAATACAAGAATGTCTCTAATGCAACTAATGCAATTGCACACTTTTCATTCAAATACTAATCACTAGTAATACGGAAAAGATGACAATTTGCACTAATTAAAAAACAAAAGAGATTATATATTTTTTTTTTTTTTTTTTTCAATGTTTAATGGCTAATGTGCACTGAAAACAAAAGGAACAATTGGAGAAATGATAACTAAGAGAGCGAAGCAAACAACATTCACTCAACAAAGCAAGCAACCAAATCTCTAAATCGACCCAAAGTCTCTCAAATCAAAGAAAGACTCGAAAACACCCAATGGACCGTGTGATCTGGGTCCAAAGCAAGGGCAAACGAATTCTGAATGAAAGAATGAACAATCACTCAAAAGACGCAACAAAACAATCTAAGACTGCTAAGAGGGCGTGGAGAATCAATCAACAAGTCGACGGGACAATCAAGACACCAAAACTCCCAAGGAGGGCTCGATTCACTATGCCACTAGATGCCCTAGGGCTCAAATCGTGAAACCGATAGATAGAGGCAAACAACCAAAGGATAGCGGTGAATTCCAGTCAAACAAGACTCCAATACACTCAAACAATCAGGAAATCAAGAAGAAAAGTACTGGTCAAGCTCAGAAAGCCAAAAATTGAAGAAACTCAAAAAAGTCACGGGGGTGGCGCGACTGTGGCCTTGAAACTAGCGCCAGAGGCCGAGTGGCGCGAGACAGACAAATGCAACACGCGCCAAGTGGCGCGACTGTCAGGTAAAAACCCGCGCCAGTCGAGTTCTTCAATGAAAATTAAAAAACAAGCTAATCTGAAAAGAGACCAAC